>RCWM02000083.1:1152500-2352500 GCA_003667255.2 Euschistus heros
TTAATAAACAAGGAACAGATAAATGTAATTGAGTTAATTCAGTCAATGTAATCTTAACAGTATCATTCTTCTTCTTGAGGTTCAGTCGAGGTGCCAGCTTGTGCTGCCACGGTGGTTTGAGCTATGGTGGTCGGCTTCCCAGGTACGGTAGGTTTGGCAGGTGGTGAGCTGGGTGATGTCGAGTTCTCTGCAGGCTTGTTTAATGGCAGGGTGTCTGGCTTACTGGCTGCAGACTGTTCGGGTTCCACAGGCTTGTGGGTTATGATAGTGAAGTTGTGGCCGGTCGAGTTGTAGGTGATGTCAATGATCTCGGATGGATGGCCGGGGTAGAAGCCAGGGTGGTTGGGATGGTAAGCCTGGCCGAAGGGTTTGGCATTGTCGTGAAGAGGAAGACTAGGTCTAAAACCGCTTGAAATGGGACTGAATCCTCCATTCGACGGTGTGCTATCTCCCTCCAAGAAAAAGAAGTCTTCTGCGGCTGGGTTAGGAGGCTTCATCACTGAAACGGTCTTCTCTGGGTCTGAGTCCTCCGACTTCGGCCTGATCTTGATGCTGAAAGAACCATCGCTTAGACTCGATGTGATGATACCCATGTTTGACCTTGTGAGCAAGCTCGCCTTCTCATTCTCGTTGCAAATACTTAAACAAAAATTATCACAAGATAATATAATATATAATATAATGGAAGTATTTTTATTCGTTACTCTACCAACAAGTAGTAAATCTACATCTTTGAAATCAACATCACATTATAAACTTTATAATAAGTTTGTAATCATTATCATACAACTGTATAAAATATATTCTGCAAGTAAAGTTGCTAAAAAATGGTTACAATAACTTGTTAAGCAACTATCCATTGGTAGCACTTAATGCTAATGAAAGTTGTATAATAGTTCTCTAGGCCATCTTCTTTTCAGACACCTCAGAGGGTTATCAGGAATCAAGAGGGAAGCGAGTAAATTGGAAAATAGCTTTCAATATATTTTTTTTTTAATCTCAAATCACAATAACTATGAATTCCATAGCGTTTGTGATCTTAGGCATTCCAAGATATTTGAATCACCAATACCTTTTTACCATTATGATATAAAACTGTAATGTCTTTGCAATAAAACTATGGATTTCGATGGTTTTAATTCAGTTGGTTCATGTTTAAAAAATAAATTTAGTGTGTTTCAAAAACTCACAAAATTAAAAGACTGCGAGGCAGGTCGAAAGGACGGCACAGCAATAAACTTTCTTTTTTTTTTACAAGAGATGCGTCGATTCTCGATTCCATCCATTCTTGAGGAAAAAATCGGAATCGAGAACAAATGATCTAAAGTTGATTCCTAGAAATTGGTCGGTACCACTGGCATTGTTTATTGATTCTTTAACCTTGCTTGTGAAAGTGGTCTTCGAACCGTAACATACTATTAATAAAAATATCAGTGCATCTAAGCTTTATTAGTAACTCTTTCGATTTCTTAATCAATAATTAAAACCCAGAATCTTTGGAATGTTTATCTTCTGATATAAGAAAATATTGTGTTGAAGCAAATAAATCTACTTTCTGTTTACGACTTTATTGCTTGAATTTTTTGTTTTTAGATATCATTAAGATATTTTTTTTTCCAAAATCAAATCATTTTTAAATCGATATATCGGTATTGGGAATCGAGAATAAATATCTTGGTATCGGTACCGGTATCGAGAAATGAAAAACAAATTGAGAAAATGAAAAAAATTTAGGTACCGACACTTGATCGTAACTTAACTGTATTTTCACTATGTTCTGACTGCATCTGTCACAACCCTCCTTACATTTTTATTCTCCACTAAAATATTTTTTTATTTAGTTTTCATTTTTATAATGTTTTTCATAAAATTAATGTTTTTCAAAATATATATATGTGAAAGAATTTAAGAATTTATTAGCCTAACATTGATAACTAATGTTAACTATAAGTATTCTAAGAAAACAAACAGATTACATATGTACTTATATTTATACTCATACTATCTAATTATGTACAAAAATATATATTAAAATACGATTATATTAAATAATTAAGTAATTTGTGGAATTATGAAAAATAAAAAATGATACTTGGTCTAATTGGTAGTTATTAACTAACTTGTATATACTTACAATTTTCCAAGGATGACTTTGCTGTCGATGTAGTTGTAAATGGTCAATTTACTTTTTCTGCAATTTTCCGCTTCCTTGAACATTTTGGGGAAGGAGATGCTGCGTACTTCCATGTCCAATTTGGCATCCAGAGGCCCTTCGAATACGAACGTACAGTCCTCTAGAAATAAAAATAAATACTTGAACTTTCCATAACTTGTTTATATAACTGTTACAATGTAACAAAGTTGAAATACAAATATACCTAAGTAAAACTAGGTTGCGATTCAACCTATACGTATATACTAGGTTGTTACAAAAGTCCTTGGGCATATGTATAGATTTTTTCAGATTACATATTTAGAAATTATTGAATATCATTCTTCAAAGTAAAGTTCGTTGTCTTAACCTTTTCTGTCAGTTATTGGATATGATGCTGATAGATCTCTTCATATTCGATTTTCACATCCTCCCAATTATAAAATATCCTACCTTTTAAAAAATGAGACATTGATCTAAACAAACCTCATGAGCTGTTGGCAGGACTAGGTAAAACGTTTACTCTTTCCAGTTTCGATAATTTTTCCTTATCGAATTATATGACAACCCAATATTTTATGTTGTAGATAATAAATGCTATTTAGGTGCTTACTAATTCATGTTTTGAATAATTATTATTTTTAATAGATTTGTTTACATTTTCAGCTCTCATATGGAATACTTTTAGTAATAGAAAATTATTTCTAAATCGATGTTTTGGTAACTAACTTAAAATCATTATCCAATATATGATCATAGATGCTTACAATTTTAATAGAATAAAAATTAAGAACAATGTCTACATGTGGCAGGTGTAATTAAAAATCAATCTATAGCAGAGTAATTATTTCGAAGGACTAAGGATCTTTGTTAAAGAGTATTTAATATTGAAATTAAGAGAACTATTTTCAACGATTAATTTGTGAATTCTATTTATCTGTTTATCATTTTACGTATTTAAAATCACTTTGTTCACGTTTTCATTGAGTTTTCTTATGAATTTCCTCACTTATATTTTTTTATTTGCTACTAATTAGTAACACTAATCTTCGGAATACAATTTGATGAATAATTAACTGTGTTGGGTAAATGGGGGAAAAACCTGACGGTTGAGCGAGTCTAGCCAAAACTTCTCCTTTCACAATCGTTGGATCAGAAACAGTACACTCTTGCCTAAGTACTTTTTTTTTTTTTTTTTAACCTGTGATTTATTTGTACTTAGCTGTTTTTATGTGCTGCGTTACTAAAACCTGTGCAGTATCTGATACAACTTTGTCAAACCGAGCTCATTAATAAACGTTTCATTCATACTCAAAAGTCCCCAATTGAGATCAATTTAATTTTTTCCAACAAGATCTTTTGTCTTAGCGAGAGATTTTCGTCATTCTAGGAGAGATAAATAGTTAATGAATGATGTATCTTGGTGGATAATGCGTGAGATACTGAGTAATTGAATGAAGAAGGAAAAAAAAAAAGAAAAGTGAAGTAATATTCTAAGTATTTGAGCGGAGCAAGAGCGAGAAATTAATCCGATTTAACAATTCCAAGAGAAGCAAATACGAAGTTTGCACAAATGGATGAATCAGCGCCTGGACAAACACGAACTCAATCATTCGGCAGAAAAAAGGATTAGGAGTTTCCATAGCTATTTTACGGTTTTTATTTTTGTCTGCTTAGAATCATAAATAAAATCAAACGTCAAATGCTGACATACCGGATATGTATAGATACAGATATGTATAAACAAAATATGCACAAATATGAAAAATAAAAAAACTCAAACTGATTCCAAATGCCTCAAAACATATACATATTGATGATATTAGATGTTTTAGTTTGCTAGGAGAAATATACAAATGAATACAGTGGCTCCCAGACAAGATGATACACCAGGATATTTATAGATTTCTTTGAATAAATGAATAGTTCAAATTATATTACATCTAAAAAAATAATGTATTGTGATCACTAAACATCCTAGCAGAATGTACTTTGTATTTAAACATATAAAAAAAAAAGCAGGAATATAATGACAAAAATAAAACACATTTGTTCACGATTACTTGTCTCACAGTGAAAATGATACACCTTTGTTTTTCCCAATATTTGTTTACTTTAAAATAATTTGCTTTAGTTAAACTCTTGTGTTGAAAGTGTTTGGCTCTTTTCAGAATGATTTGAACAAAATCTGCCGTATTTTTGCACTTTTTTCAATAATGGGGGCACACAGAACATTAAAGAAACGTGAGTTGGTCATTCAACACATTAATATCGGAAAATCTTCAAATCAAATAGCCGAAATTATTTTAAAAAGCTGTTTAACTGTCCTGCATATAATAGTGAGATCCAGGAAGGAAAAGCGTATTGCTATAAAAAAGATTAAAGCACTATAAACATTTCAAATGATATGGATGAGACTTACATTAGACCGTCACGGAAATTAACTAAAATCCACGTCTGAATGCACCCAAATAGCCACGAAGCTACCTAAACGCTTAGGTAAGCCAGTAAGTGCAGAAATAGTGCAGTGTGTTCTAAGAAAAAATAAATTTCATGGAGTAGCTCGGAGGAAATATTTCATCAGAAAAAAAAAATCAAGCAGTTGGGATACAATTTCTAAATGAATATTTACTGAAGAACCCTGAGTTTTGCACAACCTTAATATTTGCTGATGAAAGTAAATTTAATATTTTTGCGTTCGATGGCTCATGTTATGTGTGAAGGAAATAGAAGAGCTAGCGAAAAAAATATTACAAACAACTGTGAAACATTGAGGTAGGAGTGTTATAGTGTGGGGGTGTTTGACAGCTTCTGGAACCAAGATAAGCACGGAATCCATAATAAAAATTCCGGAATCCATTCCCAACAGACTAAAAGAAGTGGTAGGAAGTAAACACTTGCCATCAAGGTGTTGAACTAAATTAATACTGTTCAAAAATTAATGAGAAGTAAGGTGTGCCATTTTGACTGAGGTGAAATTCTTGTTCATATTTTGTTTGTAATTTTTTTAAAATAATCAAAGTTGAATATTTCAATTTTTTTTCGTACTAATTGAAAATTGATAAAAAGAAATGTGTTCATGAATTTCTGGATTTGTATCCTGTAGCCGTTTAAGTTTTTCTTTATTTTCTCTTACTCTCTACAGGGTGTATCAATTTCACTGTGAGCCACTGTACATTTCATAGCCCTGGTTATTATTATTGATTACATTTTTAGCTTTACATGAAGTAGGATGTTATTTTTTTATTTCCGGGTGCGTTGCTAATGAAAATCCGATTCCATAAGTTTTATTGATTTAGAAACATATAGTAACGATATTTTTATAACTTGTAACAGATTACCTTTCTTCGTTGAAATGAAGACATACTCAGTCTGCCTGCCTGGAGGGATCCTGTTGACAGAGTGGCACGACAACAACTTCACATTGGCGGAGACCAGTTGGAGAAGAACCACTGTCAGCAAGAAGCCGAGGTGACCCATAATAACACACTGACACCATAGTCAATCCTAGACAACATTTTAACCTGCCAATGATGCGGGCCACTTTCTATCTTTATCTGGGCTCGAAAGTAATTACCCCTATTTAACTTTCATAACATACAATTTGTATATTTTGTGCTCTGTCAACAGTTTTTTGGTGGCCATCCTTCATTAGTCATAAAAGTATGTAATTTCTTACTTTCATTACCGCTTATTGTATATTTAAACAGTAATGATTTAAAATAATAGATATACTAGCATCCAACACCACGACTTTGCCCGCTCTCATATTACAGTGTGGCAAACTTCGTTTCTGTCACTCAACATTGTACATTTAAATCTTTATCTTGGTAAATTTTATTATTACTAAACCTTCATAGAACTATGAAGATGGGTTCAGTAGTTTTACCGTTGTAAACTCTATTGCGCTATGGTGCTAAACACATATCGGTCGATTTTCTAACTTCACTGGGATCCACATGTTCCGCCGCATATGTATAACTTTTTTAATAATTTCATAAAATATAAGTAAATTTTATTATAAATTTCAAAATCTATAGAACACCGTACATTTTTAACCTCAAATTTAAAATAGCGCTCGCCACTTATCGGTCGATTTTCAAAATCTTTGTTATCCACATATTTTCGGTTTGTTAATAATATATTAATTTAAAAACAATAGATTTTATTATTGCTAAACCTTCCTGGAACTATGAAGATGCTGTGAATAAAATGTGGTTCAGATTGGTTCACAAACGAAAAATGGCTTATCCTTTTATATAATAGTACAGATAGATTACGTAGGATTTGATGGTGTTTCTGTAAAAAAAAATAAAAAAAAAAAAAAAAAAAAAAAAACACTTTATTACAGATGTAGTATATTACTGTTTGTTGTATATTTTGATAATTGGAATCTTCATTATCATGCCTTTCATGCCACATTTGATGACATTGCGTGCAAACACTTTGCTGGTTAAGCCCACTCGTAGCTCGGAAAAAAAATTGACTAAAAATCCTACCACTTTATCTCATAGTTTTATTTCAATAAAAAGTGCTATTATATTACATTTTTTGGAACTTTTGTTGGATTTTAAGATAGCCAAGTCCCACTTGAGGCTCCGACTTCCATTGAAAAACCCATAGAAGGTTGGTTTAGACGGTGAAAGAACTAAAGTTTACAACTGTATTCAAAATAGCTTGATAATTTCAATTATCAAAACGACACTTGTCAAAAACTGCCACTGCACACACGCGATGGAAGTGAACGCCCCTGCTAAATTGGTTCGTCTGGTAAAAATGACGATGGAAGGGAATACATGCTTCTTCAGGGTGAATGGAAAGTTAAAGTCACAAAGGGTACAAGTTTAAGGCATGGAGATAGCCTGGCCTGTCTAGTGTTTAACTTTTTCCTGAAAAGGAATTAGAAAGACGGGTATCAAAACAACAAGAACGCTACTTAACAGAACAGTGCAGATTTTAGAATTCGCAGATGATTTAGATCTCGCAGGAAGAACTCTTAACGCTGTAATAGTGGCTTTTCGGTCATTGGAGGAATCTGCTGCAAGCATAGGTCTCAGAATAAACATCAAAAAAAATAAACATAAATGAACTCTGCTTAACCGTGAAGATTATAATAGCCATGTATCGACAGGATGGTATAGATTCGAATGATAACTGTCCTTTATATTTTTAGGATCCCAGGTTAATATGGAGAACTACATACAGGAAAAAATCTCAGCAAACCGCACCTATTTTTCTATACAAAACCATTTAAGAAGCTATTCTTTATCCAAGACCTCTAAAGAAAGACTGTATAAAACAATCATTCAACCACTGTTAACGTATAGCTCAAAATGTTGGACTATCAGTAGAGCCCAAGAGCAAGTTCTCCTCAGATTCGAAAGAAAAAAGTTCTTTGGCGAATATACGGAAGTTTTAATAAACAAGGAACTTGGAGAAGAAGTACGAATCCCGAGTAAGGTGCAATGATCTATCATCCAAAAAATTTAGGTATGGATGTGGATATATTTATAAATGTACCAAGACTTCATTGGGCTGGTCACGTTCCTAGAATGGATCAGACCGAAGTACCATCTAAAATTCAGACTCAGCGAATATAAGGTACAAGGTGAGTTGAAAGACCAAGGCTCCGATTGGACGACTGTATGAATGCTGATGCGAGATCTTTACTTGGTTTCAGAAACTGGCGGGAAGCAGCACAGAATAGAGATAACTAGCGGTATATGCTTCAGGAGGCTAAAGGCGCGTCCATTCTATGCCGCAGATGACCGTTGGCACTGCTAGGTTGGCAAAGCCAATACTATGTAGACGTCGCCTCTGGCATGTGCGGCCAAGCCAACGAAAATAGCTCGAGTGTCGGTCTACTTCAAAGGAGGACGTGCTAACCGTTTACTTCACGCAGGTTTAGTTGTGCAACTAAATTTTACCTCAGATGTAAACAGCAGACCAGCAATCGGCTTTGCCACATTGGCTTTGCTAATCTGGCAGTGCCAACGTCAAACCGCGGCATAGTGTGGACCCGCCTTTAGAATCAACTGGAAGGTCGTAATTCCAGACAGCGTATAGTAAACATCTCTAAAACCTTAAAACACTGTTCTATCGTCCTACGCTGACGTCTGCCAATAAACCTCTCCTTTCTCAGTTCCGATATTAAATTTCCTCTTCCTAAAATTCAAGAAGAAGTCAAATTCGAGAGCTAATAAAAATAAATTAACTTTAAAGAAAATAAATTTAAAGCTACTATGTTTGTCTATAGTTTTCTCCTCCACCATTTCCTTCCTCCATTCCCTAGTTTAAAAATCGATCAACAACCTATTTCATACGGTCCTGCAGTAAGATTGCAAACTTATGTTATAATTAATACAATCAACAACTAAAAGGCATGATATTAGGATTTTTTTTTTTTTTTTAAGGCCGAATAGCTAAATTGCTGTATAATATTTTCTATAAAATAATATAAATATATCAGTTAACATTCCTACAATTATGGCCAGATGAGGCAGGAAATCATTTCAATCACTCATGACAGGAAACACCTTTTACCTGGCTCTATTTCAGAATATATTTAAAATATTTTCATTTAAATGTTGAGGGAGAGCAAGAAAGTTAAAACTAAAAAATAACTGTTGAGCCCACTTCTCATGGAGCTATAGACAAGTGGAGGGGGCTTACCTCTCAATAGCCAGGGAAGTAACTGACTAGAGGTAGCCATTTACGTGTGAACCGTATAATCAGTATATCATCAGCCTTATCAGTTTAAAGAAAAGAAAACAGGTTACAATTATTTTTTTTTAATTACAGTTTGTTTTGGAAATTACTTTATTTGTTAACTTATTTAGGATAGCTGAAAGGATTCTGCTTCGCTACGGTTTAATATCATTAGGATGAAGGACAACTTAAATTAGTAAAAGTTAAGCTTAACGTTGATAATTATTATTACTTAAATAAACCTAAAGAATTCCATTCTTAGAATAATTTCAATAAGTAAATTTGACAGTTTGAAAAATTTAATATTATATTATTTTGATAGTCCTCCAGTGAAGCTTCGAGGCAGCACTATTATCTTACCCAGCTCTGATACCAGACCATCAGCTTTTCTTATGGCATATTTTAAGTGAATACAGCCTCAACCTCTCAACTTTTTTAATTTTTTCAAATAAAGTTTAGTCTTTCTGTTTCTATGTTTGCGTATATATCAAGCATAAATTGGTTGAGGAGATTACGAAATTAAAGCAAATAAGGTTCTTCACCTCCTCGCTCCATCAACATTTAGGCGTAAAAATCAGCTACAGGCACGGTTTTCTTAAGTGGTGTATTGGTGTTTGGGTCACGCTGAGGAATGTTAATAACATGAGACGATAATGAAGAGAGATACTTGATAGAACTCACTGATTCTTATCAGTTTTTGTCCCTTTTGTGGAGAACAATGTCTCGCTTTTCAAACACCTGGCCAACAATGAAGATAGCAACTTCGTTAGAGGTAGGAGTATTGCAACGTCCTCAGTGAGCATTTGAAGGCTTTTTGTCAGCACTGATAACTACCTGGAAAAATTGTAGATCATTGGGAACAGACTCAACAGCAGCTCTGAAGTCCTTGATATACTCGTTATGTTTATGAAGAATTTTCTGGAGTTGGCCTACGCAGGCTTGACATTTTGAAAGTGACAGCCTCTTTCATGGTTGTCATCATCAAAAAAATTCACCTGAATAAAAGACGGTTGCTGTTGTGTTCCAGGCATCAAACTCCCTATTCTGTGATATAAATCTGTCCTCGCACCTTAAATGTTAGCATTATATCTCTTTTGCTCCAAATGACGTCATTTGAAAACAACCGTTCTATTTCCAAATATTATTTAGAAACTGCTCAGCCTCAGGATGTTCGTAAGTAAGGAGGCTCCGCAAGTGTTCAGGATATTCTTGAAAGGGAGGAAGTTGGACTTTCCCGTAACTGCAGCACAAGGCAGGGCTCTCGTCCTTCCATTTTACAGTATAACACCAATTTCAACTAGACCGTGATCCAATATCGACGGTTTTGTCTTTTGCATATTCAGTTCTTGGGTCATACTGGCTGTAACCTTTCCATTTTCTTATACTTCTGTACAGTTCCTCTAAGTGCAGTTGGATGATTCTCAGAATATGTGTATACAGCATATCCTTTAACTTTGGGTTGGCTTTCTTTATGTTTGTCATGGATTTGTCATGTATTTCTTAACAGCTTCCCTGTTCACCTCTACATGTGCTTGAATATATTTTTCAGCCGAGTTCCTTAGTTGTTTATTGCGAACTGAATCTGTGAATCATTTCCTACGTTGTTTCCTTTAAATTGATGGGTTTACTTCAATGTTTCAATAGACTCATCTGAACTGAGAAAAAGGTATATTCTAGGTTCAAGGAATGAAATTCGGAAATTTCATTTACCCAATCTAGGTACAACTTGGGCCTGGTTGAGAAAAACCGATTATCTTGTGACTGGAAAACTGAAGGAAGAGTAGTTGGAGACGAAGCTACTGATGAAGCAATGTTGGTGGGTTGGAATATGTACATCGAACTGGCCTTACATGTCATCTCCAGAGAACATAAGTCTTTTAACCTCCTCTTTAACATAAGTCTTTTAATAGCTTCTCGTCACGAAACAACTCAAACTTGTAAGGGCCAACCTCTGCAGCCACATGAAGTACCACATTATAAGGTTTCGACATCGATCGTATTTTTGTTTGTTTACAATTATAAGAAACTTAATTTGTGGTCAAAGTGTGCGGCTTAAACATCTAACCTATTTTTTAACTTAGCTTATCTTCAAATACCATATGACAATTAATCTATTATTATTCACCCAACAAAAATTGTAATCGCATTTTCCGCGAATTAGCCGCGATCCAGGCCGATTTTTTTAAATTCCTTTCTTAGCGAGCACCTACGGCCTAGAGGAAGCAGAAGGAAGGAAGCAACATATCGAATTTCATTCCAATCCGTTCGGTGGTTTCTGAGATTTCGTGTTAAATGAGTGAGTGGTATTTGACAAATACATAGTAGATTAAAAAAATATTTTAAAACTTTTTGGGGAAAACATTTCGAAATTGAGTAAAGGTTTATAAGTTTGATTTAAAATGATTTGATCACTGAAGTTAAGCAATTAAATCGTTTAGTGATATTTAATTGTGATGAGTGTGCAATGACATAAAATTAATTAAATATTCTGGTATTTTATTATATTTAAGGCGTTATTTTCCAATTTAATAATTGAACGGGTCCGCTGAAAAAGGTTCTTGTTAGTTTTGTAGGTTAGATTTTTTTTTCACCTTGTAATTTGTTATATTTACATGTATAATAACATAATGGAGTACTATATCATACTATTACGTAATATTATACGTTTAAAAACCTTAAAAATCGCCACTTCAGAAACGCTGTCGCTTAGAACGTTTTTCGGTGAACCCATTCAATTGCCTTAGCCCATATGGAATGCAAGCCGCCAGTTGGGCATAATGGGCGTGGCCGGTTAGTGTTTTGGCCTCGCCCCTTACGGAACAATATACGGGAAGGGCCTCTCCATAGTACTCTAACTCCATGCCACTTGTACTATAAACAAGCGCGATTACTAGGGAAGTTGATGTTACGGTTATCTTACCGAGTTGCACTGATTCTCTCCTTTGTATTAGAAATAATTATTCCATCCAATATTGACAGCTACGAATTCATTTTTGTTTCGGTTTCACATTGATTTTTACTCAAAATGCAGAACGGATTGTAATTATATATTAATAAAAAATATATACTTTTTGAGTTCTATTTTCATTTAAATTGAGATTTAATTTTAATTATATATTTCAGCAACTCTATCCAGGAAAGTAGTCTAGAGATGACTTTGACTGGATTGCGGCAAGAGAAATATATTCAACTCTTCAACAAGAAAGGTGTTACCAAATTTGACACATTTGTAAACATGACTGAAGAAGATCTTCTTTATGTCGGTATTACTGATGTTGATGATAGAAAAAAGATTTTGGAGGGTATTAGACCTCTTAAGCAACTTTACAAAGATATTAATGAATTTGGTCCCCCTGAGTAAGTCATATTAGAATTTAACTAAAATTTGCTTCTACTTACATAATAATACATACAGAATGTATTATGTCTTAAAACTGATTGTTGTGGCAATTATGAATTAGGTTTATTACTGTTACTATGTATTTATTTGCTATACACTTGGTAGCTTCCAGGATTCCCTGTTCATTATGATTGATCCACTTCTTGAAAGTAGTATACAAATTGATAGGTGTATACTTTAAAAAAATATATCCTCAATGTAATTAAAATTATTCCAAAATTTATTTTCAGACAAGACATATAGTTCTGTACTATTTTAATGTAATATGTTTTTATATGTAGTGTATTTTTTTTTATTTGGGTTTATTATTATTTTTTAAATTTCATTTTCTTTTTGTTGGGATTTCATTGTAATTGTTTCATACTAAATATTTATAATTTTGAAATTAGTAAAGCACGTATATTATACAATGTATATGGTTATATATATATATATAAATAACTATTTTACAATAATCGGGTTATAGGTCCTTTATATTTAACAATATTTTGTTTAAAAATATATTGTTTATTATATTTTTATTTATCTATTTATATATATATATACATCCCAACAAAAAAATAGATAAATAAAAAATATATAAACAATATATATATTTTTTTTAAACAAAATATTGTTAAATATAAAGGACCTATAACCGATTATTGTAAAATAGTTATTTATATAATTTTTAAAGGTCGACCAAGTATAATTTTGATATTATATATATATATACACACAATTACTGCATAGTTATTATAAAACTTTTTATCTGACTAACATTAATATCTGCTTTACTCAAGAGCAACGAGCAATAGGGTAACATAGATCCAAATTTAACATCTAAATCCATAAATAAATTACACAATGAAACTAAAAGAGTTAAGATTGTTTTCATATAACTGTCAGAAATTTGTAAGACAGTATTTTCAGTTATAGTTTAAAAAATCTTCGAAACTAAAATAGAGTATATTGTTGGTAAAATGAATTTTATGATTATTTATAATGAAGTTGACTAATTTACCCCATGAAATCTCTTCCAGCTTGAACATGGTGATTGGTAACAATATCCATCATATTAGAACACATCTTGGTTCGTTGATTATCCTTAAAAGAGATCTATTGCGTAAAAAGCCAAAGAATAATCTAATTGATAATACTCATTCCTTTGTCAGTGCTATTAATACATTGCTAGAAATTCTGAAAGATCAACTGGATTATATAGAAAATGATATTACAGTTAAACAGGTGAGATGGGTTTCCCTTTACTTTAATATATCTGTTTTTACTCCCAAGCAAAACACTTTTTCACGAAGTTCTAACTTTTCATCTATGTTTTGGGTTCTAATTTTTGATATTGAAATTATTTAAATCATAAAGTGAAGAATTACATTAATATAAATAATAAGTATTAAACCATTTATTCATATCTTAATTGATGGATTATTAGAATGATACTGTAGTTTAAATTAAATTAAAAGAAACTAAATAACTCTTAGTCTGTCTCACTTATATGATGAACTAAAATTTTACTTTTACTTTCGACCTAAAATTAGGATTTAATCTCTTTTTTAAAAATTTATTTAGCCAAAATAAAGAGTAATATATTTATGTGGATAAATTTCTTGACTGTTAATATTAAATGTTTAATAATGTTCTTGAGGTTCAGTCAATAAATAAAAAACAACTATTATTGGCGACGTTTCGAGACTATATTGTCCTCATAATCATGCCCTGCATCTTAGTAGGAATGTCCAAGTATTCTTCACGCTTGCTAATTTCCTGTTGGCTTTCTGGAGTTCTCTCTCAGAAATAGACTATCAATTCTAGTACTAGAATTGTTAGTCTATTCTATCCATATCCACTAGTAACATTGGCATGATTATGAGAACAATATAGTCTCGAATCATCACCACATAGTTGTTTTTTATTTATTGACGAACCTCAAGAACCTTACTAAACATATTTATATATTTTAATACAAAATATTGATAAAAACCTTATCCAATAGAAACGGAAAGTAGCATCTAAAACAAGCTACTATCTTATACCTTATTAATATAGAATAATAAGAAATCTGAATTTTCTGTATGGATTGGATGCTATCATCTGTGTATCCTACAGTTAAAAACAAGATGTCCGTTATGTATTGCCAGTTCACTATTGGAGGAGTTTGTAAAGTAAGATTATATCATTAGTATTTTATATATTTAAGGAGTGTTAAAAGGAGTTATTGGCTTTTGATTAGCTTCCTGATTTTCTAAATAATGTTATGGCTTGAAGAGTAGTTTTGAAGATTGAAAAAGAAATATTTTTTTTTTTTAAATCCACAACTTACCTTGCCCTGCTATGAAAATAGTTTATAGATTTAAAGAAAGCTAAGAGTATGGTACTACTAGTTACACAATTCACCATTAAAAAAAAAAAAAATGTTACACCCCTTTCTAGTGGTATATTGCATATTCATTGCTGAAAAGATAATTTCATCTATACTATTATATCAAAAGACAAGCCATTTTTCATTTCTGATCACTAACCACATAAACTACCGAATCATTCTGTACCAAATTCTAACCATATCATGGTTACAGTTCCAGGAACATTTTGCCATAATAAAATCAACAGGTTTTCAATTACTTTGTTATTGAAAAAGCGATAATATGTGGATAACAGTGAAGTTTTAAAATTAACCGATATGTGGCGTGTGCCATTCTACATGAGAGGTTATATAGAGATTGAAATTGATAATAACGTTTACTTATATTCAATTAAATTATTAAAAAAGATTTAAATAAGTGGTGCGACATCTAAATCGTAGTGAGGTTTGAAAATCAACCGTTATGTGGTGGCCACCATATAGAGTTTACAATAGTAAAACCACTGAACCCATCCATACCAAATTTTAACTACATCATCTTCATAGTTCTAGAAAGGTTTAGCAATAATACAATTTAATACGATAAAGATTTAAATGTACAATGTTAGTGAAACGGGGTTTGCCACACTGTCATATACAGTGAAACTTCGATTATACAGATTAATTGGTGCCTAAATTTATCCGGATAACCAGATAATACTATTGAATTAGGGTATTGAAATAAAAATATATATGTAATGTTTAAACTGTGCATTTTATTAAATAATAAATATTTTGCTGTTTATAAAATTATATTTATGTATCAACAAAGTTTAGTTAATGCGCGGAATTCGTGGATGTTCCAACACAGAACTCATGCACCAATTTTTTCCAGATTCGCCTTTCCTAAGACGTTCTACAATGGACAATTTTTCGGACGCAGTTAGTACAATATGTTTTCTTTTAGGTGCCATAACTCTTTAAGTTTATAAAGACACGACTCGCAATGGCAATAGGGTCCGGACTAAGCAGAACCCCTGTAGAATGGTTGTGCTATACTTCTAAAAATTCATTAAGTATGTTTAATCAATACTTGATTGAGGTGTGTAATTCTGAGACGCAGTTCTGTCAGCTGCCACTTGGTCTATTAAGTTTTATGTCTTTTATTTTGATCTTATTTTACGTGAACTAGGAACCAAGGCCTACAATAACTGTTAATAAACTATAAACAAAAAAATTGTTTGTAATAAAAAAATCAATCTGGATAATTGGAGTTTCACTTTACTTTTACAGCTAGAAATTAAAATCCAACCAGACGAAATAATTAAAATTTCTGCCAAATGAAAATTATTACCAAATCAAATTGTCCATTGCTTTTTGATGTTGTGTGTAAAAATATGATTCATGCATGGGCTGTTAGTTGTAAGCACTAATAAAGCAGTCCAATATCCGCAAGAGTTTCTTAATAGTCTTTGTCTGGGTTACCAACTCACATTAAAATTAAAAAATGGATGTCCAATTATGGTTTTATGTAATCTTCAAATACCCAATCAGAGTCATTTTAACCAGGTTAAAAATTACAGTTATGGGTGAAAACGTCATGGAAGAAATTAATAAATGTACAATTACATACTTCAATAGATTTTTATCTATAAACAAATAAAACTTCAATTAATAGTTAAAAATATCCAAGTTTTTTACTTTTGAGAGCAAGTGAAGCCACTGCAGAAAATGCTAGTATACCATATTTTTGTTACCAAAATTGAATGAAAATTTTTAATTTTTCCAAGTCTGCTAAAGTTGATTAAAATTCTTTGTCTCATCATAAATAAAAAAGAATTACATAATCCTAATAGTGATGGAATGAAAAAAAATTCAAAATATTTATTCATTAATAAACAAATAATACTTATCTCTGAAAAAAATTAATCTATTGAGTGACAGGTATTTGAAAAAACTCTATTTGAACCAACATTCTATTTACAAATGTTTTTCAGTAAACTTTTTTTTACATTAGAAGTGAAATTACCCTAGGTTACATTTTCTTTTTTTTTTTTTTCATTTCATATTTTATCATTACTTGGCAAAGCCTTTTTCTTTGCTCACAGAATTATTCATGGCTGATAGAATGTTATGTATGCTTATAAGTTTATAAACAGTTCCGTGAAATGGGGTCACATTAGTAAGGTGGGGTAAAATTGGTACACAATTATTTCTGTGGTTATTTCCTTCTGGCAGGTTGTTGTGTGGACTTTTACCAAACGAGAGCGCATGAGTGAGTTGTTTTGTGTGTTCTAATTTGGTAAAAGTCAACACAACAACCTGTCAGATGGAAATCACCTCAGAAACAATTGTGTACCAATTTTACACCATCGTACTAATGTGACCCCATTTTACAGTAACAGGGCACAAAAAATCAAAACAGAAAAAAATATATTACAACAAATTTATTTTGGTATAGATAGCAAATGTATCTAAGAGTCAAAATATTTTACTGATATAATTAATTTATAAATGTATTGAAATGTTTTCATATTTCTAAAATATAATTTTTATTGCAGGTGGTTGCCAAACCAAATTCCAAAAGAAGAAAACTCCTCTATATTGGGCTTATTGCTTCCTCGTGCACTATTGGAGCCATTGCTGTTTCTAAATATTTGGGCCACAGCTACTTTGATTCATGGAAATATCTTAAATTTCCTTCTATCAAATGTAATTAAATAAGACTACTTTATATGAATGTTAATATCAGTGTATATATATATGTACCGTAAGACTGACTGTAATCTAATGACTAAAATTGTAAATAAACTATATACATAAACATGTACATTTAATATGATACCTAGTAGGAATGATATTCATATTTCAAATCTTGTATCTTCTTCGCTTATCGCCATTTTTCCAAGACTTTTCAGTATCATTCTGCTTTTATCCATTATAAATGTGTCAATATGGTTTACAACAGTTCCGAAATGCAGAAGCCCTTCATATAATCTTGCTTGTAATTTCTTCCGATCCTCTTCTGACAATAGTCTTGGTCGTCCAGTGGGTGCTTCATCTTGTAGAACTGGGGAACAGTCAACCTGCCTTTTATCTGTATAAAATAAGATATTTAAAATATATATATATATATTTTGTATATTACTTGAAAAAATTATTTATTTAAAAAAAAATAAATAAATAAAAGATTACTCAAGTGAACTAAAATATCA
The DNA here is from genome assembly GCA_003667255.2 of Euschistus heros. NCBI lineage: Eukaryota > Metazoa > Arthropoda > Insecta > Hemiptera > Pentatomidae > Euschistus > Euschistus heros. The sequence continues at coordinate 1,170,311 of RCWM02000083.1, forward strand.
ATAACTGAAATCAGTATTTTCATAACAATGGTACAATGACCAAGCAGGAGCAAATGTCAGCTGTACCCACAGAATACAGAATATAGTGGAAGGGGCTGAGGGACTAATGCCGTAAGGGTCCCGTGGCTCCAGTTCGGCCGGCTCTCCCCCCACCACCTCCACCCCGGGCTGCTCCACATCAGGCTTATTTACAACTTAATCATAAAATATTTAGGCTTCAACTCTTATGAATTTTATTGGATTCCATCTAATTGTTCAGAAATTTATCACATTCATGCATAGGTAGGTAGTTCAAGAACGAAAATAAAACAGAATATTATCAAAATTTCTTAATTTTCGATCTTATTTAATTTTTATGTATATTATCATTGATATTTTTCAAAAATTGGTGGATTCGGACATTAAAAAATATCATTCCGATCGATCTTATTAATAATGAGTAATGAGAGCCATCTTCTAAAAAATGTGAAAATCTAGAAAAGAGTTTCTCCCAAGGTATTGTTTTAGAAGTAACGAAAGCAAATTTTCTATTCTCTATTTAATTAGTTTATTTTCTTTTTCTTCACACAGTTTTTGTAAACTGTATTTGTAGGCACTGTTTTCCTTCTTATACCGCAAAACGTTTCGGCATAGGTTTTAAATTTGTTTTTTCTTTTCAACCTGTACTTTTTTTTGTGGTTAGAAAGTGAATTTTCAGTGAAGCTTAATGAATCAGCTGTACAGATCTCTCATCAAGTTGTTTTTTTGAGCTTGTTTATATTTCTATTAGTGATTTCTAACATTTTTTAAATCTCTTTTTATTTGGAGACCTAATATTTTTCAACGGGGTCGTAAGCCTTTTTATTGGCCCCCTTTACTAAAAAAAAAAAAAAATTCAACATTAAACTTTTAAGTTTAAATACCTACGTAAGTTGGTAAAGCAGGGGGAAAGCGTAGAAAGTTATATATACCTTTATAATCGTCTGTCTCAAATGGTCTGGGAAATCAAAAAACCGACTGAATTGCACCTTTCTTTAGATTTACTCGAAATGAAGATCTGTCAAAATCGTCCTGTTTAAAATGTTTTGAAGAAATAACAGTTGTATTTGTTGGCTTCCATTTTCCTTGCCTCAGGGCTTGAACCCACTTATTTCATTCCTCTTCAACTGAAGGGAAACTGAGGAAAAAATAAAAAGTAAAATTGGAACTGTTTACCTTTTAAAGATTTATTCAAATCTAAAACTATATTATTGATGTAAAACGTCTTCTTAAGGTTTAATGTTTAACATTCGAAACTAGTTTTCAAATAAAAATAATTTCAAAAGAATTAGCAATTAATTTATCAATCCTTATTGAATATACAGAATATTCTGTATTATGTGGTTACAATATCTACTATTGTTAATATAGGGGAGTTTAACAATAAAGTTAAAAAAGCTCCACAATAAACATCTTTTTACTGTGGCGAAAGGGAAGAAAGATTTGTTTCTCAATTTATTGAAAAACTAAACTGTGTACGTTTAAAATGTACCTGTGCAGGGTTATTGGAGGGTTTAAATCCTTGTTGGACTCTTTCCTAGAACATCCAAATGCAGAACAACACAACATTATTTAATCCAATTGAGAAATAAAAAACATATACACACAACAGAGACCTAATAATTAGCAATTGTTCCAAAAAAACACGGGAAAAACAGTGGTACTGATAGGGACAGCTGTGGTTTAGGTGGTGGGGATAGCGCTCCTTGCCTGAAGCCATCTCCTCTCACCTACCCACCGCTTCTATCATATTCTGTATTCTGTGGTTGTACTATAGTTCATATGATGATTTAATTGTGTATTAAATTTGATTTATACAGTTATTTGTAGGTAGTTTTTATGAATATATTATTGTCAGCCATCTTTTAAAGCACTGTCATAAGGTATTACAGTAACAATTAACCTAATGGTAGATAAAAATAACTTACTTGCATGGAAGTTATTATTCTCTTCTGACAAATTATTTATTTCATTGCAGTGTACTGGATATGATGTTACCTATAAAATTGTAACATATACTATTTTTTTTAAAAGTTATTTTCATTGTGGTAACATATATTATTATTCCATTTTTTTTTTTTTTTTTTTTTTTTTTTTTTTTTTTTTCTATTGGCTCAATTTATTTTGTAAAATATTTATTATTTATTATAAAAATGACTGCACTCAGCACTGTGTTCTATCAACCCTTGCCCAATGGTAGTTCCTCTTTTTGGCATCGAATTACCTGAGGCTACTAAAGTTAAATCTAATCTTTTTTATTACATAGTTCTCTAAAATATTAAAATTTCAATATAGGCTTATTACTTTTTTAATACACTTTTATTAACTTGACCTGCATGTAATGGAATCTTTCATTATAATTTTCACAAATTTCCAGCAATTTAACTTGAAAATTTGCACACATGTCAAGGGCCAATGGCAATATAATAATTACACAACTTTATTCTGATGTTCTCACTTAGTCCAGTCAAATTGCCCCCATTATGGAGTCTGCCTTGCAAAAGGTGGAGTGGTAGGTTTTATGTTTTTATATGATCCAGATGGGTGCTGAGAATAAAATATCCAACATGTGATTAAATTTGATAAGGAGAAAATTTTTGGAGGGCAAAAAAACCCAAAATGTTAGCACTTTTTACAGATTTTTACATAAAACATATACAAATATTCTTTCAATAGAAAAATGTGTTATTTACAAAATTAAAGTTTATTAAAATGTGTGTCTAAAGATATCCCTTAAGTTGATTTTAATTTTGACTTTTACCCACAATTGGTTGTCAAGAATCTATGAATTTCGCCAACTTTCACAGTAAGTTTTGGTCATAATTAATTATTTTCTCCTTTTTAGCTCTGTTTGCTATTGTCTTTAAACTATAATTTATTCAAACAATAGCTTTTTAACTGACCATTGTTATTAGATCTAAATTGTTTCTCTTTAATGCTGAAGTATTATCTCTTTCCTGTTTCTCTCAATCGATAGGTTGACAACACTGCTTATATTGAGCATCTTTTGCAATCTAGATAAGCAGGTGAATCGCATCATATTTGACCAACTCCTGGCCAAGATAATAATAAGAAAAAACTATGGTTTGTTTATTTTGGTCTCATCCCATAACTTCTTTTTCCTTGAACTCTCAGCTGAAATCACTTACTAATATGAGAAAAAGAGAAACCTTAAAATAATGAGAAGATGGGTGTGTGGCAAAAAAAAAAAAAAAAGAACTACACAATGAAAATAGTTTAATGGGCGCTTAAATTAAAAATAATATCTCTAAATATAGACAATTTTTAAATTACAGATTATATATTTTTATATACACAGGTATTGTCTTAAAAATCTCAAAAGTATTTTCAATTTTTGTTTTTAGTTTTAATACAAATAAAAATTCATGTGAATAAAAAAAAAAATTAAATGGTGATTTTTTAACAGAATTCATCCACTTTAATTCAAAATTAAATGTATAATTTAATTTTTTTTGTTAATGAAGGCAAATAATTACTAAAGAAAAGTAAAAGCCTAGATAGATTATTTTCAAATTAACATTTTATGGTACTTTTCATTTGGCTCATTCATTCTAATTATAATAAATTATTTATGTTTTAAAAGTTTCACTTAGACTGCAACACAACTATCTTCTCATTATTACCTAATTGTTTGCCTACATTGTAGGCCTTCGTCAGGGCTATAATATCTATTAATACAGAATTAGCTGCATAAAAACAGGAAAATTAAAATTTCATAATTATATGTAATGATCATAATTGATTATAGAAGATACTGAAACCTTCCAAGATCATCTATACTAAAACAAATATATATTTTTAGCCCAAATAAAAAAAATATTGAAAAGGAAACTTTACCATAGCAACCAAAATACTGAAAGCATTAAACCTAAATAAGAAGCATTGCTATCTCAGTTTCTACAGTAGTTAACTATTATTAGAAAATGGTTAGATTTAACAATAAGAAAACACTTAAACAATAAAAACTATTAACAACTGCCAAATACCTGATACAATAAGAAGAACAAGCAAAGAAGAATAAATCCTTTATGTCCCATGATGTCTTCGAAGAATGAGAACTGAAGTAAAATTTTAATGTTTAAACATTATAATGGATTTGCTTAGCAAGGCAATTTCTTTTCCTTGTTGAACAACTCTCACTTTTGCAATCCGTAAACATTTTTTATAAACATACAAACAAACAATAGGGAAAATAAAAACAAAAATTTGTTATAAAACTTAAAACTGACAAAATTTTATTTAACAGCTGATACAATAAAATCGCAATTAATTACGCATAACAAATTTTATCATAAAAAACTGAACAATTTTAATGTTTAAGTGTGAAAATGATAATTATTTTTTCCCTTATAAAACCATATAATCAGTAATCAACAAAGTTTAAAAACAAAATCGTCTCTGTATAAGTACAGACAAATTTAAAATTGATGAATTTCTTTGAACTTCTTAAATTAGTGATTCTTTGGAAATGGTAAAAATAAATTATAAGAAAAGAAGCTCTTACTAATTACGTGTTGCTATTTAAAATTCAAAATTACAACAAATTTACTGTTCGGAAATGAAAAAATAATATTTCTTTGAATAATTAAATAAAATCATAACGCATGTAATAAAGAGTATCTCGTAAATAGAAAATTGTGTAAACAAATTATATTTTAATCAAGAAGTTAAATCTAGAATTTAAGAATAGATATTTTAAAATGTCTATTGTTAAATTCTGGATTCAACTTCTTAATTATAAGTTTTACTATAATTTGTTTTAAAAAATTTCGATTTAAAAAATCAATCTTTATTGCATGGGTAATAATTGTATAATTATTCAAAGTAATATTATTTTTTCATTTCCAAACAGCAAATTTGTTAACATTGTTTATATAGTATAAGCATATATGTTTATAAATAAATAAATAGCTTAGGCCATCACAACTTTGTGATTCAGACATGTGTAAAATTATTTATTTACAACAAAATAACTAAAACATAAAAACAAATATTTACGACCAACTCTATTATTAGCAAGAATTAACTAATATAATTTCTAACCATAGAAATGTTCCAATTTCTGGTTTATCCTTAATTGAAATAGTCTGGTCTTGATAACTCATTTTTTTTCTTTCCCTGAGAGCCATTTTTGGTTGAGAAATAAAATTAGAAATAATCTAAAGAAACGTTACCACTTAGTAGAACATAAATCAATTATTTACCTCCAAAGAATTCATATAAAGGTAAAAAAGTAACTTTTGTCATATTAATTATAACTATTATTCAAATATTTATGTACTGACTTCTTTATGTTGTATGTTATGAACATATATCAAATGTTTGAACAGTATTAAAATACACTTTTGTTGTAATATCTATACCTTAAATGACGTTAAACGAAATAAAAAAAAAAATTGTTTAAATCCTCTGTTTTAAATCCTCTGTATCTAAGATGAGGATATTACTTTTATAACTTAAAATGACCAAAAATAGTACTTAATCCAGTTAACATAGCTTTAAGTGACTTGTCATTCCAGTGAAATGTGAGATATCTAGAGTCGATTGTATATTTAACTAAAAAAGATAACTAACATAATATAAAAAGTTGTTCTATAATAACACTGATAAACCTAATCAATAAATAACAATCTTTATTATTTTAAATATTCATTCTACAATAACTTAGATCTACAAATTTTTTGTATTCATGAAATACTAGGCAATACTACAGAACAAAACAAAAATAAAGCTTATTGTAATACACTACTCCTACAATTCAACTGCTCACCTAATTGCATAATTTAATCACTGGGATATAACTTTATATCATAATAAAAATAAAGATTTAGTGATCTAAATATAAAAAAAATAAAAATGAAATGAAATTACATTTCACAAGAAATAACTTGTTATATTTTGGTTTACTAAATATTATGTTTATCTTCCTTGAAGTTATAAAAATGAGTTTTTAAAAAAATTATTTAAAATCTAAGGAATTAGTTGGATGATATCCCTAAAAGATTTACTAATGTTATGCCCCCTTGAGTAAAAATAATATATTGAAAACTGTAAGCAAATATTCTTTGTCTACAATTTATTTTACATTTGTCTATTAACTGATAACAGAAATGATAATTATTCCAAATATATAACACATAAAATTTAAAAAAATTATATAAAAATATTTTTTCAGCAGAAATATTGTTTGAAAAGCACTAAAATAACAAATAAAAAATAATATTTAACAGTAATTAAAAATATCTTTTTTATATATATTTAAAGTAACAATGGAGTAGCATGAACATTTCACTTGTAGAATACAAATATCACAATAAAATAATATTTGCATTTTTCTTAGAAACAACATATCTGAAATGTAATGTTGAAAGATCTTTGGAGCATAAGCATTGTTTTAACATAAAAAAATGGATCATAGTTCACTAAGAACTGATAAAAGCAAATATAATTATCACTAAAATAGTGATTAAATTCAATATTAGGCAGAGTAAAGGATCATATTTTTGTAATGAGGTACTTCTTAAAATCATATAATAAATAATAAGTGAGATTAATAAGGCTTCATCAGGGCTTTTTCACAATAATTTCAATAAAGAATTATGTATTCATACAAATAAATAATTAACCACATTAGTTTTAATAAAAATACAATATAAAAAAAAAGAAAAAAGAACCACATTGAGCAAAAAAAATATCATTATAACAAAATGTACCTAAATTACATTGATGTATAAATAATAAACCAATATATTTCAACACTACAGCAACATCCTTTTTATGCTAATAATACAACATAAACTGTAGTTAACCTTTCTTATATAATCTACCAACAACCAAAAAATTTAGTTAAAACAAAAAAAAGTTTTGAATTCATTCGAAGCACATAAATATGGTAACATCACTGATAACCATTTCTTCCTAATTTCACAAAGAAACCTGGTTTAGCATGTTTGACTAGAAGGTTGATAACCCTAAGTTAGAAGAATGTTTTAAATAGCTTCATGGTAGTTCTGACCCAAAGAGCTGGTTTTCTATCAGGATCAGAAGCAACCTTCTCGTTGAAAAGACTCGACAGATCAGTCAGGCTACTCTCTTCATCACCCAATCTCTTTCTCAAGCTAGGATTTGTGGTGATGATGGCAGCTTGCATTTCCAAGTCCCTTCTTACAGATCGAGAACCTAGATAAAAGGATAAATTGATTATACACTAACTATGAAAATTTTCCTAAAGTTATGGTCATAACCAGGGCCGCTGAAGGAGGAAGGGGAGGGGACAAAGAAACCCAAGGGTTCTTGGGGGGGGGGGGGGCCCATGCTAAGGTGACCATTCACAATTGTTACTTTATACAAATAATCCAATGGCGATTTATCTTAGTAGGAAATTGATAAAACATTGTAGTTTAGTTTAGTAAAAAAAATAAATTGATATTTTTGGTTGATGTTGGGAGGGGAAGGGTTAGGTTGGCTATCGACAGCCATTGTCACAACAACCAAGTTAAATATATCCTAAGCTATACAAGCCAACCTTAAGAATTAAATAAAAATACTTTTATAGAGAAAATATTCTGAGAGGTAGTCAGGTTATAAAACAAACATCCAACTTTTTTTTTGTTATCTCTTTTATTACTTTATTCACGCCTCTTACATTATTATCAACCAACTTCAAAAAAAGAGCAGGTTTTTTTTTTTTTTTTTTTTATTTTAATTTTTAATTTTTTTTTTTATGAATCGATTTTGATGATTTTTTTTCTTATCAGTGGGTCATACTTCAGAGGTGGTACCATTACAATTTTTTATATTTTGTTTATTAACCTTCTCAGTCACACTCTGTTTTAGTTTTTTTCTATTAATTTCCCTGAAGAAAGCTTGAAAAGCAGGCACCCCATTAAAAGTTTTTTTACTTGGATAAGTTAGTTTTTGAAACCCGACTCCATTCCTAGCTATTTTCTTCATAAAATATTCTACAGTCAACAATATTATCTTTATTCAAGAAACAAAACTTGATAGATGTCCAACATATGAAATGTCTTTAGAAGCAGTGAATTATAATTTCAAGAAAAAAAAGTAAAATGTTAAAAAAAAGTATTATAAATAACAGCATAAAAGAAGCAATCATAAGGCAAAACATTATCTGGTAAACAATATCTAATACAATCCAAACAAAGTTGTGAAATAAAATTTAATTTACGTACTGCATTACTGATCTGAATTCTGGACTGTTCTAAAGATATTTAGATGTATAACAAATGCCTATTTCCGTTCATTAAGAAGTTAATGAAAAATCTGACGGCAGAATGTTACCTATGGTCATCCTGAGAGTTTCATGCTGACAGATGAACAAGTGATATTATAAAAACAAAGAAACACATTGGTGTAAAAAACAAGCTGTACCAATTGATAATTGACCATTTTTTAAGTGTTACAGAAGTAGGTATCCAGTAATATTACAATAATACCTTCAGTATTTATTTTTCCCTTTAAGTACTGGTCACTATAAACATGTTTTTCATATAATTTCGTTTTACGAGTTCAAACTTAGTTGGAACAGAGACCAAAAAATAAAAAAATCAGCAGAAAAATAATGAACGTACTAGTCTTCAGAAAACAATCAATGCTAAAAACTATCAATCTAGAAAACAATCTGCTGTTCGGCCATGAGCTCCACCTAATAGAGGCCAGATATTTCTACCGCTCAGCCTTAAAGGGTTAATTAAAGAAATAAGAATTTGCCTATAATATCAAACAAACAAATATTTAAGACTGCATTAGATGAATCATTATAATGGTGTACAAAATTTATGATACTATTGTACAATCCATGCTGTATAAGACTGTTTCTAGGAGTGGACGTAAACTTCTTAAGTAAACTATTTTATTAGATTTTATCAAGAAGTGGAATCAAGGTCCATAATAACGTTTAATGTTTAAACTGCTAAACTGGATGGAGCACTAAAAATTTAATGATAATTATGATTTTTTTTTTTTTTTTTTTTTTTGAACCAGTAGAAAAATGTGTCCAGGAAGCAGGAATGAATATTAAAGTGCTATTGAACTAACAACATTGATTGAAAATATAAATTTTTTTACAAACATACTAAGCAAAATCTCCCATTTAAGTATGAGAAATTGCATCCTTCATATGACCACGCAATGAGCAATGTGTTCAGTGAACTTTTCGATGACGCGTTCACAAACATCTGGTGGTATGCTACAAATAACCCTTTGAATTTCTTCCTTAATTGGTGTACTGTTTGTTTGTGGTTTGTTTATATACATTTTTGATTTCACAAATCCCCACAAAAAAAAAAGACAAAAGCTACAAGATCGCATGATTTGGTTACCACACAAATAAATAAGATTTTAAGGAAACTTTTCATTCAGCAGAGCAATCGTTTAACGGGATATGTAGCATATCCCACCATCATGTTGAAACCTAAAATCGTCAATTCATCCACAACTGGGAAAACCATTCAGAAAGCATGTTTCCATTAAGAATGCTGTTCATCATGGCAGCTCCTTCATTATTTTCAAAAAAGTAGAGGCTGATCACTACTCCTGCCCAGAACCTACACCACAAAGTCGTAGATTGTCGGTACCCCAAATTCTGCAGTTCTGCTTATTGGCGAAACCATTGAGATGGAAAAGCACCTCATCTGAGAAAATTATTCTTTTTGTGAAGTTATTGTTCTCAATTTGTTAAGCCAAGACCCAATGAGCAAATTGATGTCCCTTTCCATGATCTGTAGGCTTCAACTCGTGTATGTTGAATTTTGTACAAATGCATTTTCAATTCATTTGAAAGGATTATTGGCGAACCAATTTTCTGGAGCTTACGGTCACATTATCATGCACGACAGCAATATTCTCTTGTGTTTAAAAAAAACAAGGTCATCCTGTTTTCTTAACATTTGAAACAGAACCCGTGGTCTCAAACTTTCGGATCAACTTATGAACTGTGGATTCGGTTGGAGCAATGATATGTCCTAGTATCACACGCAATCCATGAATGATTGCCATGGGCCTTACACTGTTTTTGTAATAACTTCTACTTGAATACGCTGCTCAGTTTTCATCTGCTCTATGATGAAAATAAACATCAAACAATAATGCTAACCAAACAAAAGCAACTAGGCTACTAATGGGAAGATTTTTCAGATAACAAACATGAAAAACTTATGGCTGTCAACCATCACAGGACAAAATGGGACCAAATTCAAATTCATCCCTACTTCCTGGACACCCTTTATTAATTAATTTCAATCAAAAATATAAATAGAACCAAATCTTTGTTAACATCTTGAGATGATACCGATAAAAAATTGAAAAACTTACCAAAATTGGAAGATCCAACTAATGTAAGAATAGGGCTTGATTCTCCTACAGGTGTATACCATAGGCCTTTAGCATGGAATGTCCACCCAGGGCGGGCATATTCAAGCATTACAATCCTGTTGCTGGCATTATTTGAAACAATGTTCTGGAAAAACCTCAAAGCCAAACCAGTGTAAGCACTAGGAATACCACCAGCTAATCCACCAGCTTTGAGAAAACCATTTGCCTTAAAAAATGTTTGTTAAAATTCAGAAGTTCAAAGCATTCATCCAATCTATCCCTTAAAAATATATGGAACAACCATTAAACTGAAATTCTAAGGTATTTGTTACCCAAAAACTTACCGAGGGATGAGCCATTAATATTCTGTAATAAGCCTGGGATCTATACAAAATTGAATTGGCATACTGATCGGTCAAATTAAAATAACCAGTTGAAATCGTAACTTTGGATCCTTCTTCAGCTGCCTCCAACACCTTCTCAGTAACATGACTGTCTTGATGAACTCCAAGTGGGGGTAGCTCAAGAAGAGGAAATACCAAAGTATCGTGATTAGCATTTTCTGAAATTTGAAATAAATCAATTATAAAGAATTAATGATCTAAACTAAACTATATTAATTAATTTAATTAGTGTAAAAATTAAAGAACTGTTATAAAACAAATTAACCAGAAATATAATATAACAACTAAAACAGGAGGAAAAAAGTTATAATGGGGTTATGTTATTTATGAGTAGGTGAGGAGGATTCGAATAAACATTATTTTTATGGATAACTAAAAAACAAACAACCTTTTAGAACTAGGACATTAATTACGATTATATGAAAACAAGAATAACATTGGAACTACTGTTTGAAAAGAGATTAAATAAATTAAAATTTTACAAATTGTCACTCATATAACTGTGATTCTAATACAGTAATCATTAGAGCCAATAAAAATAAGAGGCCACTGATATCATCTTTCATTCATACTTATTAAAAACAAATTAAACCTTTTACATATCAATAAAAATACTTACTATTCAGTGAACTTTGGTTATTCAGAATACAATTTTCATAAAAGCCCCAGATTTTAGATCTAGCGAAATCCACATAGGTTCGTTTGCTCGACTTAAAAGGATGATAAGCTCTGAAATAAAAAGAAAAAAAATCATATTTACAAAAAGAAAACATATAATGAAGAAACAAATTATACCCATTGATATTATCTAATAGAAATAATAATTATAATAAATTATATTGCATTTTACTGAATTAATAATTTTACATAAATTAAGTAATATAATCTATAAATATGATCATCAAATTATATAATTTATTTATGTAATTATTAAAATACAATTATCAATTTTTGTGTTGGTTTATTTTCTTTGCTGATACATATTACTCCTCAGAAAGTGGCATGCAATTGCAATGCGAAAACATTGCAACGGAACCAAACTGAAGAAAATGACGTATTTTTTTCAGTGAGATGTTCCCAAAATTAAGTTAAAACTTCCTTTTGTATATAAACATACTAATACGCTATATTAGCCTTAATAAACTTCTAAACATAGTAATATTTAATTTTTCTACATAAATTGTGTAAGCCAGATACTGCCATTTATTTGAGGGGGTCACAAAACCATTAACCTCAACCTATCGAGTTCATTGTATATACGTGTTATTTATAAATACATGCTTGGACCAATTAACTTATCACTAAATTAATCAATCTATATAAAATGAAAAACACAGGAGTTAAATATACTTTAGACGGTTTTACAAAGATAACCACAAGCCTAGAAAAACCACTTTAATGTTGTTTGTAATTTTTCCAACACTAAACATAGAAGTAAAAGATTCAGTAAATTCCAATATATGTATCAGGGAAATAGGGCCAATGAGCTGAGGTCCTACCTCATAAAGTAATTCATTTAACAAAAATGTATAAATATTAGGAAAAAAAAAAAACAACTAAATAACTTACCTTGGAGAAAGATTATCTGATTTATCCAGCTCTAGTGAAACAGAGGAAATATGCTGAATAAGATTCCAATAAAAATCAGCCAATTCCCCACATTCATTGATCATAATATACCTGTCCTGACGATTGGTGAAATAATCTTCACTCAAATTAGCTCTATCTAACAAATATTTAATAGGATACATATTTTCAAAATAAAAATATTTTTGTTTATTTATATTTATATACATACATACATCCACATACACACACATGCATAAATAATATATGGGTGATTTCAAAACTTCGGTACAATTCAAGTCACAAAGGTATTTTGAAAATTGTACTGAACATAAAATTTTTATTTTAGTTTACATGGTCAAGTACCTATTGTACCATTATGGACTCCTAACAATAATGATATATCAACATATATAACCGGAGTAATTGACGTTTATGTACAGCATTTACTCAATCCCAAGGCTGTCACAACTTGAAAATGATTGTATTTCGAAATATATGCATGTATTCGGCCTTCCCTTACACTTTTTTTCTAGTTTGGAAATATGAAGTGGTATTGTTTTCTATTTTTTCTCCAAAAATAATTTTGTGATTCATTTTTATTTTAAAAAATCAATGCCGCGATTACCATAATGAAGGAAGAATTTATTTTTAGAACAACTACCACAGAAATAAGAAAAATATATCGTGCTTGTATTAGAAATAGTGGAGATCATTTTGAGCAATACCTGTGATACTCTACAAATTACATTTATGAATAATTTAAAATATGATATTAAAATAAATATGATTCGATTCATTATTATTGTCAGTGTGCGCTGGTGGCACCCTTTTGTTACTTTATAAAAAATAAAAAAAATAGATGTGCTGCGTGCCTGCAAATGGTATTTTTTTAAAGAGTATTAAATAGAGAAGTTTTTAAAACAATTTGGATTTGGCTGTTGCGCTTACTTTTTTTTTTATTGAACCTAAACTTGAAGTTGCAAATTTTTATTTTTGCCTTTGACAAGATTTAACGATCTCCCGTTTTTTTGGTATTTGTTTTTTGCACCATATCTTTTTTATTTTACATGGACAATGTATTAGTAATTACAGGGGAAAAAAACGGCGTTGATATATCAGCAAACAATGGAGTTATAAGGCATCAATGTTTGGATTTGGGCATTTTTACAAAACAATTCATAAAAAAAAAAAAAACCGTAAGAATTTGTATATAGGTAAGTGACCTTAAATAGGTTCAAAATGAACCTCCCTACCCGGGATAATTTTTTGGTCAACAATCTTCCGAACACCCTGTATACATCAACACAAAGAAGCGTCACAAGCCTCTAGCTCACTCCCTAGATTATTTATGAAAATCCCTCCAACGCTCTCTAAAAGGAAAATTAGAGGGTTGTTTTGTATTGGGCAACACTATTTTTGGTAGACCTGTCTACTGCCATCTGTTTCAATACACGGAGTTCGTTGGTAGACAAGTGAAGATGTATTGACTCCGCTCGGTAAGTACCGTATTTTAATTCATCCTCACTCCCTAGGTGGTATCAACCCATTGAAAACATTTTTTTTTTTAGATTCAAGATAAATTCAAAGCTCTACTGAAAAACCAATAGATACCATGTTTTTATTTTCAAATAGGTCACGAGTAAAACGTGATACCAACGTTTTTTTGGTCAGAACTTACTCCCTAGGAATTTTTATGTAAAATGTGAATACTAGGGAGTGAGGATATCGTGATATATTTGAACTTAAATTTCTTCAGCATTTAATCTGCTTTTATAAAAATAAATTTCTTGATTTCTCTCTCTCACATCATGATATGTGGTTTTATTATTTTTAAAGTTCAGTTTGAAGCTTTTAAGTAGATGTGATAGAACGTACCTAAAAGAATGAAAATGTAATACATGTATACAGCGTAAGTTTATAATATATACACACGTATCATGAATTGCTTCATAAGGTTTGTCCTCGGATCCTCAAGACGCTCTCACGTGTCCCACCTCTACAACGAGTTAAATTGGCTTTCCCCTTCCTTCCGCAGAGATTACTTACTTGGTATATTCCTCTTCCAAGCTACTAACACACATCGCCCTCCTTTTATCCTTAACATCCTACAGTTTAAGTCCTTAATCCAATCACTACATACAAGATCCCGTCTCTCCGATCTCTACACCCCATCCTATAGAACGACTGCATTCCAACGTTCCTTTCTTGCCCGTTCCGCTACTCTTTCGAATTCCTTTCCTCCCTCCATTCTCAACGCATCTTCCCTTGGAATTTTCAAAACACACCTCTTCCACCACCTCATCTCCCTCCAGATAGATGCTATTTAATCATATGGATGCTTTAAAACGAATGCCATACCAGCATATTAAATAAAAACTTTTCCAATTCTTGTTATGATAATGTTTTCACTGTTACTCAAATATTTTTTTCATTTTTCTTTTTTCCTTATCATTTTTGTCTGCCCCTCTCAACAATGTTATTTTTCTCCATACTTCACTAGGAGTAAATCCAGAAATTTTATGTTTAAATCAACTTTGTATATAATATTTGTTTTCTTCATTTACCGAATGTGCATATGGTTTTGTGATTATATAATTGTTGTTTGTTTATATATTTTTATAGATTTTCTTTCTTTAAACTATCTTAATATTAACTTGTATTTATTTTATATTATATTATTTCATTATTTTATTTAAAATATCTTGGCCAGATATGATGCACTTTCTATAACTCATTGTTGTTATTCGTAAGGGACTTTGCCCCAGAATAAAGTTTATTTTCTTTCTATCTATCTATACCTCGTTAATTTCTCTTTTCTTTTCTTTAATGTAATAAATATGATATTTTTCTCACTCCCTAGATAATAAACTCACTTTCTAGTTGTGGTTTTTTCACTCCCTAGATTTTAATAGTTATTATTTATTTAATATATTTAGAAATATTGCAGATTATGTACGTCCACTTCACAGACTTACTTCACACACCTAAGAGAAACAATTTGTGAAAAAAAAAAAAAAATCAATTTACATGCTATATGTAGTGAACTTTTTTTTTTATTGGAACTGTCCCGAAATATTGAAATCACCCATATAATATATATAACAGTAATATATATGTAGCTTTTACCCGCTAATTATAACTGAATCATCAAATAGATATAATTTCATGTGTTGTAGCCCAACAAGTTCATTGTACCTGGATGGCAACAAATACCTAAGTGGTCCTCTGAGAGAGGGAGTATGAAACAAGGAAATCTGTAACATAAGGTTTAAAAATTAAATAATTTAAGCAGTATTGAAAAAAAGTAATAAACTATAAAACTTTATCAAACAAACCTACTTAATCCTGTTTTTTTCTTAAACAAACATAAACGTAACATATATATTTGTTTTTTTTAATATCTTAAAACTACTGGTTTGTTCATTAATTTCATTCATGCTTAGCCACTATATGACAGAACATTTTATGTTGATCTTTCTCTAACATTTCAGAGAGTTTTATACATATGTATAGTAGCTTTCTCACAACTCAATTAGCTCATCCACACTGAAATTTCCTGTCAGTCCTCATTTTACTAATTATTGTATAATGTCTAATTACATGATAACAAGTATATACAATCTGAAGTCCAAGTTGATTCCTAATAAGAATTTATCCTTTTCACTCAACATTTTATTTTACTGAAATTAATTAAGTCCAGAATTTAAATAAATTTGTTTTAAACAATTTCTCAGACCATATTTTATAAAACATTTGGATATCTTTTTATCTGTTTAAGATTAATTGATCCTTGCATAATTCAGACAGATGGAGAAGCAGCTCAATGTTGAAAGGTATGAAGATGGGAATCTATAGACTGTAGTAATTACAATGCACCAATCATACATAATTCACATACTTGATTTACCATACAAACAAAGTTATGCAGTTGGTAAGCAACCTGGGGCACACTGTAACAAATTTGCAATTTCAGATAATTAAAAAATTATGTAGCTATGGCTCGTTTCACAACTACCCGACTATCGTTCAAACAACATCTGGCCGACACCAACACAGAATATTTTCACTTTTACCCAG
Source organism: Euschistus heros (assembly GCA_003667255.2). Taxonomy (NCBI): domain Eukaryota; kingdom Metazoa; phylum Arthropoda; class Insecta; order Hemiptera; family Pentatomidae; genus Euschistus; species Euschistus heros. The sequence continues at coordinate 1,186,732 of RCWM02000083.1, forward strand.
TTGTCAGGTAACCGATATCAGACCTTTCGGGTACAAACTCGCATTGTGTGATAGATCGCAATAAGCTAATAGCACTGATGGTCTAGTACAGACATTTGAACATCCTTTTTACTTTTGAAGATTAAGAAATAATGGGAACAAGTTTTAACTATTTTAGGATGAGTACAAAAACTTTTGATGATCTACATCTAAGAATTAAAGATTCGATACAACAACGTAACACACCTTTAAGAAAAAGTATCCAGCCAATTCAGATGTTGGCAGTAACAATCAGGTTAGTAAATCAAAATCATAGACATTTATTTTTTTTAATGTTTCAAAAAATTTACATTTTGATATTGTAAAAATAATGTATATTTTAAAACAAAAAATTAAACAAGGTAAAAAGTTTCAGAACAAGGAATTTACATTAAAAATGTATTGAATCAATTTATAAACATTCAGAGAAATCTAATTCTAAGGGGGATTCTGACCACAAAAATCCTTTCCCTTCATGCTCACATAATTCGGTGGCACTAGACGGTGGTTGTTGACAGAGCTGGGCAAAATTTAATCATAGTTACTGGGAACATAATTCCTTGGAATCAATCATCTAATTTAATAATAATTAAAACTTCCATTAATTTTTTAGTGAACTAAGGATTATTTGACTAAAAAATTTAATCATTATTAAATTAGGTGATTGATTCCTGGAAATTATTTGGCAAATAGCTATGATTAAATGTTGCCTAACTCTGCTTGTAGAGCATGGTATTATTGATTACTAGACAGCAGTCGTTCTTTTACAGCAGGGGGTGTCGGCTTTCCCTCGGCAATAGCACAACAGTCAGGTGTCATTTAACCGACCTTCACATTTGTCGGTCAAGTGAGTACTCTCTCATATACTCTTCGTCCCTCTTAGTTTACACATTGTTGTTGATAACAAGCCTACTAAGAATAATTTTGATGTTAATTCAAGCCTAATATGAAGGTTAAAGACTGGTGATTTTGTGGTAAATAATTATAAGATCTTAAAATAAACATTTTTACATCAAAAACTAAAAACTACTTTCTTGTTACACAGTTTCCCATTTGTCTCTGCAAACACAATGATCAACATTCTGAATTGTTAACAGAAGATATATATGGCCATGATATCCATTTAAAGCTCCAACCTCTGTCCCATCCTTAGCAAAGTGGCTCAGAAAGGATGTACCAACATACTTCTACCAACTGTGATTATAGTTTGTATTTACTATAGACTCTTGTTATAAACTATTAATTTTAAGTTTAGATAAACAAATAATTGTATAAATATCATTCACACCTTGCATTGTTCTTCATTTTTAACAAGAGGCATTAGCATAGTTCGAGAATTCTCTTTTCCCCGAGAACCTCGATTAGCATCAAGAAGAATATTAACTTTTAAATTTTTTATTTGATCCATCTGTGACTCAATAGCATGAACCTGAAAAAATCATAGTAATAGAAAACTAGCCAGCATAGTAAGCTAAAAATTTATATTTCAAATGCTTATCATAACATACTAATTCTCTCTCTAAGGGACCAGTTCCCAGATATAATGATGCTAACATTATTCTCTTTTTAGCTTTCTTACATCTGTCAAGTAATGTCTGATAAAACTCTTCTGGCTGATGAAGAACTGAGATCTAGAACAAGGAAATATTTACCTTTAATACTAGAAGGTATTGAAATAATAAGATGTTACTTCCAATATTTCTAAAATATGTTTTCTCTTAGTAAATTAAAAAATATAGTTGCATAGCCTATTAAATAAAAAATGTGCTACTGTAAAACATGTCACGTAACAGTCCATTTTCATAGCTGCAACCAAACAACCTCCATAACAAATGCATTTTTGACTTTTCAAATAGCTCATAAATTCAAGATATATCAATGTCTCCCGCCCTCCCCAGAACCTTACCATTTTAATAATTTTTGGAAATAGTAAGAAGACCTAATTATTGAGATAATAAAACTTGTACTCATGTTACTCATTGTTATATTATTACTCATATAACTTGTCTTTACATCTCAATGATAAAGCTGTAATTAAAAAAAAAATAAAATTAGTGATACTAATTACTGCTTCAGCCAGAATGTATTATATATATATATATATATATATATATATATATATATATATATATATATATATATATATATATATATATATATATATATATTATATATGTATATATATTATATAAACACTATATATATATATTGTGTATATTATATATATATATATATATATATATATATATATATATACACATATTAAAAAATTCATATTCAGTTAATAGTTAATTCAATATCTCCAAATATTGTTAACATTGACAGAACAGTTCTCAAAGTGGTCATGGAATAACTTATCTTAAAATATTCAATTTTATTGGTAAGATCTGTATGAATAATCTCCTAAAAAATTACAATTTTATAGTGAATGCCTGAATCTGACAGAAATAACAGCCCTTAAGTTATTCCTGACTGTTATCAACAAAACCTTTCAGAAAAAGACTGAATCTTATACTGTTATGTGAAAACAGTCTTTCCTTTTAATAAATAACTATAAAACACAATAATGTATTAAATATATACATAAAAGAGACCATTTTCATAACTAATTTTCCAGTAGATGTTTTCATATATATCTTTTTTTTAGGAGGTTACTTTATACTTTATACCGATATTTACATATGATAAAATGTAAAATTCTAATATAATCTACACACAATATTTTATGTTATTTCGGGGAAATGGAACCAAAAAAGGTACAGTCTTTTATTTTGTACCTGTTCACCGCGCATTGAAAATGCCGGAGCCACATTTTGAAGCCAACTAAAGTTGTTTGTAAACGGCAAGCAGTTATTCTGTTCTAATATCTGAACAGCACTCCTTATCATTATTATTATTTCTTCTTTGATTGAAAGCCTGGGAAGACCAACGATTAGTTCAGAAGACAACTAACCTTAAAACAAACTCGATACCGTTGCCAACTGAAACTAAACAAAACCACATAAAAATTGTTTTGAAAATTTGAAGCTGACGTTTTAATTGTATTTATTGTAAAAAAAATAGCTCAATTAATAAAACATTCTCAGCTTTAAGAATGTTACAATGTAAGAAATGCTTTTTTCGTTCGCGGTTAATTCTCATAAAACTAAAAATTTAACTTATTATTTTTTAGAGCTTTTAAGCAGGATTTCTACCCTACGTCTACAATATGTTTCTATTATTTAACCTTAGCCAGTATAACTATCAGTAAAAATGTATTAAGCAACAGAAAACAGGTAACAATTATTTGGCAGCTGGAATCAGGATTTCGCTCTGAAAAACACTCAGTACATTGACTGCCTCTAGGGGGAATACTTCGTCTCTTCTTGAAGTATCGTTAAGTTTTATCTGATAATTCGGTACGTATGAATGTCGTAAGTATACATTTAAAATTGTAAAAGATGTACAGTATTTTTTTCGTTCAGGGAATCTTGCTTATTGTTAAGTTATAGATTATTTTTGCATAATATTCATCAGTTTCTAACCTTACTATCATTGTTTGGCATTAAAAACTTCAACCTTTGTCATTATACCTTTTTATTGATAACTAATATTGTATTTGTAGCTAACAGTCATCTACAGTCTATGAATTGTAAGGTTATAAACCTTGTCACTTGTTATGTTAAGAAAGTTATCAACTGGAAATAGCTTTTTCAAGATTAACTTGAACTGATTTACCAATGGTATAGTATCACAACTTTGTATTATCTACTTTAATGTTCTTTCATCTGCTACATACATTTAAGAAGATAAAAGTTGAAGCTTATACTGTTTAAATACTCTATTCTTTTGGGTTCTTCTTGGTAATGTTAGCCAAACTTTTCATTTTTCTCTTTTTTGGACCCTTATCGGTGGCCCAGAACAGGGAGATAACTGCTGAACACTTCAATCTGTTTAATGAACACATTAGTTTTCCTAGTTCTTTTCTTGACGTATTTAATAGTTCATTGTATTTTCAAGTATGGGTTAATGTTGTAGAATTATATGGAGTCTCTAAATTAGCATTTAATTGATAATTTTGATTATAATTAAAGGTTAATGTTTAGCATCAAAAATATTTATTGTTATTGGGTACCACTTTAAAAGTTTTTCAAATAATTAAAAGACATTTTTGTGAATTAACCAATAACATATTTTTAATCATTTGCAAAAATAATTAATGTTAAATAGTATTTGTCACACTATTACTACTGTTATTAATGGAACTAAAACTTAACCTGGCAGAATATAACCTCCTGTAATTGAAGTTGCTACTAATCTTATTACCACCAATACAGCTATTTGGCTGTTTTTTATTTGTTTTATTGTTGTGGTTGCCTTATTTCCTGTATTTGGATAGAAATAAAAACTGAGAAATGGATATTGTTATTAATTGTATGAGTCCAGCTAATAAGATTTATGTCAGAATCCAAATAAGTAAAAAACATAAGAAGTATTTGCTAGAAGATTTGGAGAAACTGAAATATATTTTGACAAAGTAATTTTCAATCTCGCTGATCATTCTTTTTTCACATTTCTCTTAAAATCATAATTTTCAATTTTCATTGTTACAGGCCTTGTATTATAAAAAAAATGTCTAGAAAGATATTTGGATTTAGTCAATTTTGCGCACAGTATTTTTCTAATTTTCAACTTAGTTATTTTTTGTAATATTGACATGGACTTGAAATATGTTTAGTTTCCCATATTTGGTATTCTTAATTTTTAGTAATATTTTTTTACATAAATTACTTAATAAGGATATTATTTTTCAAATGTAGCTCTCTTTGTATAAATTAGACAATAGCATTATTTTTATTATTATTTTTTTTTTTGTCACTGAAGCTAGTTATCTAAATTAAAATTATTGAATTTCTTAGATTTTTTTTTCTAATTACTATATGTTAGTAATAAATTGTATAAACTGAATCATATTTTATATTTTTATTTCAGTTAACATGACTTGCACCTATAAGTATAATAAGTGCAAATTATATTTTCAGTTTGTTTGGACAACATCATGTGGAGGTAACATGAAAATAGAATAGAGTAAAGGGTAGCGATGATATCATTTGCAACCCTTACTCTGAATGAAATGGAAATTCATGTGTTTTACATCATCCCTTTTGAAGGTAATGGATTGTAATTGCTTTTATATGATTATATTAATATTTAAGTGTGGTTTTACTGCAGTATCTATTTTACTGTAAAAAAAACAATATATAAATTAAACATACATATATGTGAAAGAGTTTTTTGATCTTTTAAAGTATTTTAATTTTTTTTTTTAACAAACATTTTTTTCTGTAATTTATTTAAATTAATATAACTTAATGTTTCATTTATGATTTAGTTCAATTTTTAAACTAATAACACCTCAAAAGTTGAAAGAAGAAAATCTATTAAATTGAAATAAAATTATTATACTAAATGATCTATAAATTGCTTAGTTGTTATCAACTACTCTACTGATATTTACCACAAACTACTGTAATATTTTAATAAATATCTCCTTACTTAAAAGTTATATGTAGTAATTTAGAGCTTTTTTTTTTTTTTTTTTTTTTTTTTTTTTTTTTTTTTTTTTTTTTTTTTTTTTTTTTTTTTTTTTTTTTTTTTTTTTTTGAACTTAATTTAGTTCTTCTTGTACTGATTTATATATATATATATATATATATATATATATATATATATATATATATATATATATATATATATACTTATTTTATATTATATTTTTTAAATCTCATAATTTTATTTTAATAAATTCAAAATCTTTAGGCGGAGATTGAAGGGGTGTGTTGTGTGAAAGGATGGATTTTGACCACCGCAGGGAGCACCGAAGTAGTGGCTCCTCATCTCATCACCATCAAAATCACCACCACCACTCTTCATCCCGTCATTCAAGAGAACATCACCATTCCAATTCTCACCACTCAGACAGACATCACTCCCATCACCATTCTGATCGCCATTCGCATTCTCACTCTCACCATGCACCTCCCCCTCCTCCACCACCACCTCCTCCTCCTCCACCTAGTCAGAAGACTGTTACTGTACCACCTCCTCCCCCACCTCAGCCGAAACTCCGAAATTACAAGCTTCTTGTAGATCCTTTCCTAGTCAAAGGTTCAACAAAAATATATAGGTAATAATTTTACTCTTTTTTTTTTTTTTATTGTTGGAATTGATTCAGTTATTTATATATTTTACATTTAATTTGATAATTATTTAAAGTATTCATTATGTTTGTATACAAATAAATTAAAATTTTATCTAATCCATACCAATTGCAACTTCAATTATAATATATATAATTTACAATTAATTAAAATTTATGTTATAGATATTAAATTTGTGCTTTATTATTTCAACTTATAACTTAGCCATTAAGCTGTAATTATTTTAATAGTATGGTGTATTAAATAATTACTTCCAGTAATAGAACAATGGATTGAATAATTTGATGAATGTGATAATTTTCAACTTTTTGATTGGATTGACTTATGGTAAAATTTATTAAAAAATTTACAGGTTATAATTCAGTTACTATTCCTGGCAAGGCCCAAGTTTTTAGCTACCATTTTAACATGGTACATGTTTTTAAGGGGACTAACTTGGTTTCATTAGTGTGACTGTCTGTCCGTTAACTCATGACAATTATTTTATTGTTACTCATTAATGAAAGAAAATTATTGTTATTAATTTATATTAATATTATATTCTCACTTCAAGGTCATAATAGAGTATAATGTGAATTAATATTAGTATTATTATTGTTTTATTATTCACACATAAAGTGGTGATTGTATTCTTTCGGGGGTTTTCGCCAACCGAAATTTTATAAGTTTAGTGTTTTCCTGGTTATTGCTGTTGTGTCGAAAAGTACTGCTTTTTGTGCATCTTCTAATTTTCCAAGTAATATTCTTTCTTCGTTAAAAGAATTTATTGTAATTTTTGGAATTAGTCCATTGCAAGATATTACCACTGGCAAAATTTTGACTTTATCCAGCCTGTATGTAATTATTATTATTATTAGCAAATTCTTCCCAGAAATGGAAGTCTTTAAGAAAATAACTCAATCAATTTTTCTTTTAGTTCTCCTTTTTCTTCCAATATACCGTTATTCTTTCCAAAAAAGCTTTTTTTACGTTCTTTCAACCACTTTGGTCTGTACTGTTTTTGTTTTGGTTGCTTAGATGTAACTTCCCATTTGTCCACTTTGTGTCTGACGGTATCTCTTCCTAAAATGTCAGTTGGTCTTATGTTTGCATTTTTGAGGTCCTTTTAAATTTCATGTAGCCAAGGTGTTGAATTCATTCTGATAGTTTTTGAGATGGATAATATTATTATTAATAACTATATAATATTTTTATTAATTATAATGATATTATTATTATTAATTTATTCTTGTGTGACTCATTAATGATAAAAATTCCAGTACAACACGTAGTCGTTCTTGTATTGATTTGTTGTTTGCACCTAATATCAACCTCACCATTAAGAACAGAACTATGTTACCTATTTTAGTTATCATAAACCTATATTAGCTATTACTGAAAAATGATTGTGCATATTAATGTAAATATATACCTAGTCTAAAAACATGTACCATGTATCCTGCTATCTAAACTGAGATAATCTGGGGGTCTGAGGTTGTTCCAGAAGTCATAAGACAATGCATGTACCATGATAAACCCAAATCACAGGCGCCAATTTTTTTTTTTTTTTTTTTTTTTAATGAACATCCTTTTTCATTTTTTCATATGATTCCATTGATGAATTCAATAAGAAATAAACTTGCATCTTTTTTGTTTCAAATTAATCAAAAGGTCCTTATTAATGTTTCCTTCTGAAATTTTAAAATAAAGTATTTTTTCTGACCAGAAATTTAATTAAGATGATATTAATATGCAATTTAAGGATAGAGAATGAATTTTTCAAAAACTTATGAATCATTGGTTAAACTGTTTATTTAAAGTATGAAACTTAAAATAAAAATCATGATTTTTTAAACATATAACCATTTTTTATTACATATATTGGTTATTATTTGTGTTAAAAATTTACTTTACTTGTTTCCTTTAATCTTTTATTTTCATAACTTTATTTCTACAGGTATGATGGACAACCTCCTAATGACTCAGTCTATCCTCCAGTACTTCAGGTTCGGGATCCAAGATCTCAGCTGTCACGAATATGGACTAAATTGGATACACCTTTAGACCTTCCAGTCCCAAGATTCAAAATCGACGAGAATTATGTTGGAACACCTCCTCCAGTTGAAGTTACTATTTCTAATTTGAATGATAATATCGACCGTGGTTTTTTAAAAGATATAGTTAGTAAATATGGACCGACAGAAGACATTTTAATTTTCTTTCATCCCGAAACAAAACGTCACCTTGGACTGGCCAAAATCATTTTTGAAAAAGTACAAGGTGCAAAACTGTGTGTTGAAAAGTTGAATGAAACATCAGTCATGGGTAAGGTGGTCAAAGTGTTCCTTGATCCTTTTGGTACTGAATGCCGAAGAATGTATACGGATATGACAACTGAAAAGAAACCCATAAAAGAACCTGAACCTGAGCCACCACTTGAAGAAAGAAGAAAAGAAGAGGAGAAGCCTAAAGTTATGATAAAGCCTAAACCAAAGAGGGATAGAATAAGAGAGGAGAGGGAAGACAAGCATTTTACCATTGATTATCCCACCCCCAGTACTGGAGATAGTAGTTCAGTAACCCCTAGCCCTAGGAACTACACAAATGATAGGCTTTACATGAAGGATTATCCTTATCCAAGCAGCACTCCCATTGCCTATGATTACAATCATCATTATCCTCCTAACTACAGTTATAGACCTTATACTCACCCTCAGCATATAGCATTACACCCACAGCATTGGGTTTGGCCACAACCTGAAGGTCAAATTGGAACCTGGGAAGTCAATCAACCTACACCTCCTCCTTTACCTTCTTTGCCACCCCAGCCTCCACCTGAAACTGAGTTAGAAAAACCTCGGAAAAAAGAGCCTTCTCCTGAACCTAAACACCTAGATTTAGATACGAGAATAGAAATGTTGCTCAAGGAAAAAACTGTTGGTGGCGCAAATCCCCCTTTTCTTCAGATTATTAACAGTGAGTCAGAGGATGATGAACCTAAAGAAACAAAAAGAAATAAACGTTTATCAACAGAAACAGAAAATTTTATTGCTAGTAGAATGTCTCTTCCAATGCCACCAGGTCTTGAAGAAATGGATAGATCACCTTCTGATACTGAAGAACAGCCTCTGTCAACACCACCATCTCCTTTTCTCTCTTTGGAAATATATCTTGAATGTCATCAAAAAGCCATTGAAAAATCTAGACTTGCAAAACAGAAAGAAATGTTGGAGACGTCTGCCTTTCTAGAAAAAAAATCTAAAAATTTTATTAAAGATAATTATTTACACAGTGAAATAAGTTCAAGTGAAGATGAAATTCTGGCAGGTAAAGAATCTAAGCTCAATTCTCCTACTAGTGAACTTGTAAGTAAAATGTCACCCATTAAAAAAGATCAAGAGGATGATGATCATATGAGCCTATCAAGCCTAAGTTCTGGAGAACCGAAAATCGAAGAGGTAAAGCCTACTGACAGTATGTTCCAAGCTCCTACACATTACAATGGTTTTACGACCAATTTCTATAATCATCCACCTCCTGGTCATCTTTATGCACCTACTGATGTGTACCTTTGGCGCCCTCCGACTATAGCTGGCTACCCTGCTGCCTACTTCAGCCCAGGAATGACACCTTTTCCTCATATTGCTCATATCCGTCCTCCTACCAGTTATCCACCACCTGGTTATATTCATGCAATGAATTCACAACAGCGTAACATTCCTATTAGTCCGCATGATGCTACAATCCGTTCAGTGTTAAATAAAATCACTGATGAGCTTAAACAAATTTTGAAGAAGGACTTCAATAAGAAAATGGTTGAAAACACAGCATTTAAAGCTTTTGATAGATGGTGGGATGAAAGTGAAAGAATGTCTAAACAACAAGGCAGCAGTGATGGAACTCCAGTCAAATCTGAAGCTAATCAAACCAGTGGTCCTATCCTGATGAATTCAATTTTGGAATCAGGTATGGAATCCTTGGATCCTATGTCTTTAGGATCTTTTGGATTAGGATTCAGAGCATCCCTTCCTAAACTTCCTTCATTTAGACGTAAAAGAAAAGCACCATCACCTGTTCTTGATGAATCTTCTGAAATGGGCAATGTTAGTGACCAAGAAGAAATTGTCCAGAGGTCAGATGATGAAGGGCCACAGTCAGATATAACATCTGATCAAGAAAGAATAACTACAAGACAGAGGATTGTTCCTTCGGGTAGCAGCAGCAGCAGTAGTAGCAGTGCTAGTAGTCGAAGGAGTAGTACTAGTAGTTCAAGCAGCAGTGAAAGCAGTGATAGTTCAGAATCATCCTCTTCAAGCAGTGAAAGTTCTTCCTCTAGCGAGGATGAAGAATCTAGCTCTGATGAATCCTCATCATCAGGAAGGAGTTGTTTGGATTACCTTACTTTTGAGGATCTAGAAGAGCCTTTGCCATCTGGTTTGGTAACTCCTATTCCTGATCGAGATATTGACAGTTTCTCAGATATTTCAGATGATTTTGATAGGGCAATATTAGAGAAAGAAAGTGAATCAGAAGAGGAGAAGGAAAGCACTGCTGACACTGACAGTCATGTTATTGTCGAGCATTCATATGCTGCTAAACCATCCTCTGAACCTATTCCACATGAAATGTTTGATCATGATTACGTTATTGAAAGAAAGAAACAACCCCTTAAACCAATTCATGAGAACCGCATACCCAGACATGAATTTCCTACAAAACCTGTCAAGAAAACTCATCTTCAAAGAGATATTATCGGGGAAATGAATGTTTTATATGAATTTCTAACTAAAGGAATCGACAGGGAAGATATAAAGTATTTGAAAATGAGCTATGAGCATTTACTTGCTGATGATATGCAGAATTATTGGTTGAACGATACTCATTGGGTAGATCATCCTGCAACTGAAATACCTCCTCCTAAAAGACGAAGAAGGGAGGAAAGAATTCACAAAACGGGTTGTGCTAGAACTGAAGGGTATTATAAAGTTGATTCTAAAGAAAAAGAAAGAAGACTTCAACACCATGCAGTGCATGTTGCCTCGGTGATAGAGGAACCTGAAGATATTGCTCTAAAACAATCTGCAGGCAAAATGATAGCCATATCCCGTGAAGCTAGAAGTAATCAGAGGAGACTACTCACGGCATTTGGATCTGACACTGATTCCGACCTACTTAAGTTCAATGTACTTAAGTTCAGAAAGAAGCACTTGAGATTTGCCAAATCGTCTATTCATGACTGGGGTCTGTTCGCCATGGAACCGATTGCAGCAGATGAAATGGTTATAGAGTATGTAGGTCAGATGGTTCGACCAATTGTTGCCGACCTTAGGGAACGTCAGTATGAAGGGATGGGCATAGGAAGTTCTTATCTGTTTAGAATAGACGTCGATACCATTATAGATGCGACTAAGTGTGGAAACCTTGCTAGATTTATTAATCATAGTTGTAATCCAAACTGTTATGCAAAAATTATTACAATAGAAAGTCAAAAGAAAATTGTTATCTATTCTAAGCAACAGATAAACGTAAATGAAGAAATAACTTACGACTATAAGTTTCCAATTGAAGAAGAAAAAATTCCGTGTTTGTGTGGTGCTCAGGGCTGCAGAGGAACTCTCAATTAAAACCATTGCAGTACAAAATATTTTATTGCTCAGCCTGGACCTATATTTCGTATTTCCCCTTGTAAATAGTCTTTTGAATTGTAAATATTAATGTAACAAATGTTATATATAATGAAAACATTTTTATAATTTTTTTGTTTTGTGTGTAAACATTAAGATATTGTAAATTATTGTTTATTTTTCTTTTTTATTTAATTTTTTTTTTTTTTTAGTAATGACGTCTTTTCAGCATCCTTTAACAATTGTATATATAAAATGTATATATTGTGGATTTGTAATTGTTCTGAGAAGATAGTCATTTGTGTAAAAGAACAAATGTTTCTACTAAGAAAATATTCTATTCTATAATAATAAATGAAACAAAAAAAAATTACAATTAAAAAAATTTTTTGGATAAGAATATTTTAAGATAGATCTCGCTGTTTCACTAGTTTGAGCATGGTAAATGTTAAATGGATTTCACATATGTGTTCAATTTTTTTTTTTTTTTATATACAGAAATTATGAATTACATTCAGATCAGAATGATTTTTTTTTTTTTTAGTTTATTACGGAGTGATTTTATTAATACTGGGTTCAATGAACTGTGTCATATCACTATAATTATGTTATAAGTGTTAGTAATTATATTATTTTCCTTAAGTAAAATTGTTCTATTGATTTACAGTGCTTTACCCACTGTCAATGCTGTAAATGAACCTGTGCAAGGGTGAAGTTTTGACTGAATAGGTGAAATATTAAAAGTTCATAATTTAAAATTTTACTCATTTTATGGTTACTTTAATCACATTTTCATAAAGAAAGTTGAGTTATTTTTATAATGTGCTCGTCGTATTTAAAAATTTGACTGTAAAATTTTAACTTATGTACTTTTACTTTAGATTTTCCAAATAGATTTTGTATGAAAAAACTAGCGTTTTGAATAAAACTTCTCTGGAATTATGATTGGAAAATAAAATCATTCCGTTTCATGGACTTGAAATCCCCTCATCTTTAGTTTTCTTTTGTCCCAGTGGTAAAAATGTTTTAAACATTTGTTTTATTTGAAAAATTTTAATTGTTACTAATAGAACACTATATATATATATCCAAATATATTAATAAATGCTGTTTTTAATTGTTTTATAAAACTTTTTTTTATTTGTAGCTAAGATAATTTTCCAGTTAATCCGCAGGCTAATCATCCATAAATTTATTAAGGCTTTTAACTGCAATTATATTTTCATGAGACAAAGTATTAAATACAGCTGTACCCCTTTTTTTAGAACTTTGTCATATCATGTTAAATTGTTCATGCTAAAAGCAGTTCCAGTAAATTTTTTCATAAGTTGAATTGAACTTTAATTTTCTAAGGTAAATAATGTATAATGGAAATCCTCTAAGAATAATGAGATATGATGATTGTGGTTCCTTCAATTGAATTTTCCCTAGATTTATAGAAGTATTAAATAAATTTTATTATGTAGGAAAAGCATAGTGCATTTGTTAAAAACAATTATACTCCCAGTATTCATATATGTTTCTGCAATGTGGATACTTTAAAGAGACTAGTAGAGAAAAACTGAGACATTCTTCTTCTGCTAGATCTTCCCTTAGATGGCCAGGTAGGGGGTGAAGATGAGGAATTCAGTGGTCCTCCAGGTCACCATTGAGCTTGGTCTGCACATCGGTTTGAGAGGGCCAGATCAGCTTCTTTTGCTCATAATAGAGCCTGCAGGTCTGAAGGATGTTCTCGGTATTTTGTTCACCCTCTCCCCACTCGCAAGGGGGCCGGATCCAATATGTAGCTTTTTGAACAGGTGAGCTCTGAGCCTGCTGTGCCCCGTTCGCAATCGGAAGATGAGGACCTGCTCTCTTCGAGTGAGTTCGTAGATTGCATCTCCAGGGTCATGATGTGGATGTCTCCCAATCCATCGCTGACTGCGGTTTTGTTGAGCGTTTTTACTTCCTCAAGTCTGAGGGTACATTCCAACTGCTCACTTAAAGCTCCTTCCTTGGCCAACTGGTCCGCCCTCTCGTTTCCAGCGAGTCCGCAGTGTCCAGGAATCCACTGCAGTATGACCTTTTTTTGGATAGCAATCAAGCATTCAAATTCGAGCTCCTTGGAGAGATTTTTCAGGCCCGTACCCCACTTCTATCTAAGAGATTGCAACACTGATGCTGCATCAGTAAGGAATACTATTTTCGAGTTCTTTGGTCTCTTTAAGTATCCTAAGTATTCTCGATGCCTCACATATGGCTTCCTGCTCAGCTCATTAATTTGAAGAAGCAAAGCCAGTCAGAACAGCCTTTTCGATCATGTTTCCTGCAGGAAATTGTAAATGGATACCGGCGCCACCGTTTGTTGTTGCATTTATGGCCGATCCATCAGTATATTTGTGGGTCCACTGGTCTTTTGGGGACTTATTATTTATGCGTAAAAGGGAAAGAAATCTCATTTGCTCTTCGGATGAGTTGCTAGCGATACCAGGGATTGTCAGGACTATTTGTGGTTTCAGAGCCTCAAGCCATGCAGGGTTGGTTGTCTTCTACTGCTGTAGAGCTTTCTGAGATCAACCACTTTCAATAGATTTCCGAATGTAACCTTGCCGTAATGTGTCTGTACTGCTTTCCCGTTTTAATCGATTGCTATTTCTTTCAGTCACTCTTTTTTGGAAAGGATGTTTTGGAGTGGATCTGGCTTTAGCATCAAGGTGTAGGAGTTTCACATCTCTCTGGTCTTCTATTAAAGGATCTTTCGTAAGGGCCTCCATTTTGTCTATAGGCGTAGATTTCATTGCTCCTGTCATGATCCTTAGTCCCTGGTTTTTCACGGTCAAACCTTTCTGAGGTTTGAGACAGCAGCGGTTCCCCAACTTGTGATGCCAAACTCCAAGGAGGGCCTGACATAGGCCATAAATAGTGACCTAAGTGTTCTCAGGTTTGCGGCCCAATTTGATCCTGCAATTTTCTTCATAAGGGCAGTTCTTATCATTCCGCTACAAACAGACTGCTCGAGATGAGGTCTCCATGTGAGCCTTGGGTCCACCTTAATACCAAGGTAAGTGGGGTTTTCATCTTTTGCAAGAGGTTCGTGCTTGTAATTTAGATTTAGAGCGTCCAGTATTTTGGGAGAAAGGCTAAAAATGGAGTATTTTGTTTTGGTCAGATTGATGGTCATGGCCCATTCTTCAGTCTAACGGCAGATACTATCCAAGGCCATTTGCATGCTGTATCAAGTCAATCTACTCCACAGGGCAATGTCATCCGCAAACGACACTTTAACAGTATTTGGAAGATCCTAAATGATGTCGTTTATGAATATTAGGAACAGTGATGGGGACAGGACTCCACCCTGTGGTACCCCGTTTTCAAATTTTTTGGCTAGGCTCCTTGCATTTCTCTTGCTTTTCGATCCCTAAGATAATCATTGAGCCATATGAGGGCTTTTCCATGGATGCCCATGGTGGCAGCTTTTATAATTAGATCTTCTGTCCACACCTTATCAAAAGCCTTTTCCAGATTGACCCAGACCGCAAGCATGTGCTCTTGTTTTTGGAAACCATCCTCTATTTCCTGGGTGATAAAGGCGACTTGGTCCTCTGTAGAGCGGAATCTGTGGAAGCCTGCCTGTTCTGGTACTATGAGGTCATTCTTTTCAAGAAACCATATCAACCGGTTGTTTACGAGTCTCTCCAGTAGCTTACCAATGCAACTGAGAAGGGTGATGGGTCGGTAGCTGTTTGGGTCAGTTTTTTTTTTTTTTGCCATCTTTTAGTACAGGGATTATTACTCCTTCCTTCCAGGTCTCAGGTACTTTGCCTATCTTCCAGCAGGTGTTGAAGAGTTTGAGGAGACGCTTGGTTTGGAACCCCAGATTAATGAGAAACTCGTTCATGATACTGTCAAACTGAGACATTTAGCAAAATTGTTCTTATTGGCATTCCTATCCATTTGAATATTTAAAAATGTTTATTTATTTATTCTTCAAAGACCTGAAGAAACAGATCCTGATGATAAGATGGGTCTTTTTCCATTCCACGGAAATGAGTGAAAGACTGAAGATGAGATTAGCAGCTTGCAGCACTTCAAAAAATTGATTAGTCGTCATACTATGCCAAGGTAGTTAGAGGGGAGACCGTAGTAGTTGATCCCATTGTTCAAGACCAAGTCATTAAGTAGTTACAGGCATAAATAAATTGTAAATCATATAACAAACTTGAACAGTAGATCAGGATAATATAGAAAGAAGCATTGAAAACTCTTCTCTCCTTATTCAAATCCATATGCCTCACCAGAGGAGAAATCAACAATGTCAGCCTTAAATTGTTTTGTCAAAAACAAATATTGTGTTGACCAACAAAGGAACAGCATTTAGTGTATTCATGAACCTATAGCGTGCTTTCAATAATACCTTGCACAAAACCATAGAATCAATCATTAAATAAACCTAGTCAGCTACAGCCAAATGTATTAAAAAAATGTTCACTAATGAGAAGCAAATTATTTAAAATACTCACTAACTTTGAATTTGAACATACAGTATGTAACAACTATGAATAATAGTAAGTTTCAAATTCAAAAGCATATAAATCGTTAGATTCTGACTGATATCAAAATAGTATCCTTTAGTGTTCTGTGAAAAGGATTCAATGAGAAGAGAGAGTTCTTGGAAAAAAAGACAAAAATTATTTAGTCGAGAAGGAGTGGCTAAGGATATATCCTTCAATGTCAAAAATCGGCAAATCTGAAAATAGTATCCTTCAGTGGCTTTGAATATAATTGAACTAAAACAGAAATTGCCTAAGAAACAATTAAGATGAGCTTAAAAGGTGATAAATATAATATCAAGCAGCCATGCACCATTAAATCACTGTATAGTACCATTTTAACAACTACCTTGGTGCCATAGGTGTATGTACCCTCCTAATGTGGAGACTGCCAGGAAGGAACCAAGAGAAACAAAATTGTGTTAACCTAATGAAGAAAGTATCAGAAGGTAAGCTAATTGGTTCAGAGCTATATATTTAAAACATCTTAATCAGATATAAAAAAATCTAAATTCATTGTTGAGTTGCCAAAGCAAATTTTAAAATGTTATCAAAACCTAACAAGAAAAGAGTTGAGAACAATTATTTGGGTCCTTTAAGGCTATTTCCTGTTAAGATACTATCTGAAAAGATGAAAGTGGAGGGATTCCCTTTTACTGTTTGGGTTTCAGGGGTGAAAGAAAGGTAGTACACATTTTCAGTGAATGCAGAGACCTTGCTTCTTCAGTATAAATTATGCAGAGGTACGTCCAACCTTTTAATAAATAATTATAATAAAGAAGCATTGAAGAGAGAAATAATTGGATAATTGATTTTAAATGATAGCAAGCAAGAGGGCATGATGAAGAAAAAAAGAAGGTTGTAAGGATGTTATGATAATGAAGGCTCAGTTAGTAAATATGTATATGTTGGATGGAATTGGAAACAGGTATTGTGAGAGTGCTTTATTGATTACAATTATAAAAATTCATTTTATAATTAGGCCACTAAGAAACAATTATTTGGTAAAGACAAGAAAGCCATGGTGTACTCCTGATGGTGGTTTGGTAACAGCCACCTAAACAACAGAAGCAAAAAAAAAAATGAACAATAATTCCTCTTTAATTATTTAAGATTTTAGAACAAAGAAAAGAGCGATCAATACGCACATATAAACAATTAGTTTTTTTTAACTAAACATTTATAACAGATCTTTTACATAAATATTTAGTCTTCTTAGTTTTTTTTTATTGCCTAAGCTGTTAAAAACGAAGTCATTCAGCTTCTGGCAGCCCGATACAGTCGTGGTACTGTCCACTTCATTGTCAGAATGCCTGTCAGTAAATACATCAGCCAAAGCAGAGCCTTTAACCAGGCCAAAGGGCATACTGGTAGAACCAATTCATGCATTTCATCTTCTTGGTACAGCAGACATTGTGGGCTCTGCACCATTCCAATTCAGTGCAGGTGTCTCTGAAGGTAATCATGCCCTGTCTTCATTCGGAAGCATAGCACAAATACTTGCCGATTAAGTGTTGGTGCCTTTCAAGCAAACAACCCCAAACATTTTACTCGATTATTTAGCTTTTCAAAAACTGATCAAAAGTATTTGGGTGATTATCTCCAACCCAAACTTACTTGTAGACCTTAAAAAAATATCACTCTGAACTGATATTTTTATGTTTTTTCAGGTATCATAACTTTTTTTCTTAGAAAAATACACAGGAATTATTTTTATTCTCTTTAAACGTGTACATAAGAACTACAATTGGTATTAGTTTCAGTAATTAATAATTAGTAATAGTGATTAGTAGGGGATACAACCTGGAAAATTCCATCATTTTCAAAAATGATCAAGCAACAACCCCATGGATCATTTTAAATGGAAAGACCCATATAGGTAGTAATGTTATAATGATAATGAACTCAGATAATACAGTAAGATACAAGAGTGCTGTATCTACATTCCTGAAGGTTTTGAACAATGAGACCTTGATTTTTCTTTCTTAGAACCCTTCATTTATTTTCAAAATTGATCATTCTCTAGTCATAACTATTATAAATGTTACCAGCAGTGATTCCTGACAGTAATTCACAAGAATTGCATAGTTCATTTAATACAGAACCTCCAGGTCCCCCCATTTCCAATAATTTTGAGTAGTAAAAAACAGTCTTTTTTAAAATTTAATTGTTCTGTATTCTTCTGTTGAATTACATATTTAATGTTTGAAAAACAAAACAAAAAAACTTGTGCTCTTTTGAGAAAATTCAAAGTTCATAAGAGTAAAATTGACTGAAAGATGATTTAACAAAGTGTTAAATGCAACTTTGTAAAATCATCTTCAATAAAATGCATTAAAATATTTTTAAAATAAATTAGAGTAGACACTTTTTGATGCAATGGGGCAAGGGCAATAAGAGCCTAAGACTAGGGTAGCAATTAGTTTAATTCATAACCATATGCTATTGAAAACAATTTCAATACAGCAGCCTATGCAAAATGCATGTTATTTAAATACTAATCCATGTTATGCTGGCTTATATTTTTAAATTTAGGAAAAATATTAAAAAGAAAACCTACAAAACACATAGCATTGTTCAGAATATGATTGAACCATGTTTAACAATTTATAACAGATATCTATGATGAACTAAATAAGAACCAATGATTACAATCAGATCTACACAATAATGAAACTGTTAAGAACCAGAAAGGATGAGTTGGTATGCTACAGAGAGCAAGTTCAACTCAGGTGGGAAGAACTTTACGTTTAAAAAGGCAAAGGATTATTTCAGGACAACTGTTGTATTTAGTCTATCAAATGTTTGTGAAAATCTTTGACTAGAAATCTGCTGAAACATCAAATTTATTCATAAGCAAAAAGTATTTATTCTAATTATGCTTGATCATTATTATTTTCTTAATATTATCTATTAACAGAAGCTTCTAGGGTCATAGAAGCTATGTATATACTACTATATTCCATTATAATACATACTTTTAACAGGCACATATGACACTTATAATGCACATAATGATAATTATTTATAATTTATATTATACTAACCAAATAATCTAAAATATTGACTGGAATGTTTGGCTTTCAGGTTTTAGAGAAATATTTTTATAATCACAGTTTGAATGAATTGTAAATTATTTATGGATTATTAGGTCTTACTTTATGGCAAATCCCTACAACTCTTACAAAAAAGTGTTTAGAAACAATGACGTAATAGAATTTCCTTAAGATCTCAGTTGTCATTCAGGCTCCAGAAGATAACTAAATATTTACTTCAATAATAAAAGATTGAGTTAAGAAATTCTGAGTGAGGGAACAAATGATATTCCACAGAGCTCCTACATCATCAACCAAGATAAGATGATTAACTCACATACTCCATTCCATTTACGACCTGAAAGCTGATCAATGCTAGGAGTACTTTGTCTTTTCTGGAATCCATTTCACTGTTGAAAGGTCATAAGAGTAGTTTAGCTGAATTAAAAACTTGATATAGCAATAACCTTTTTTCTTCGAACCTACACTATTTGGATATGGTTCTCAACGAAAATGCTTTCTTTCCTTCCAAGGAATTTTCATTTTAAAAACTTGTTAATTCAACACTGTACCACTCTCCTGAAAAGATAATAGGAAGATCTCAAAAATCCCATAATGAAGCCCATGAACCAAACAGGTAAAAGTTTATTAATATCACACTCTAAACTTAAGTTATATTATTGTCTCTCTTCTTCTATCTTCCAGCTATAGATCATATCTCATATATTCATACCCACAACACTCGTTTTTGTTTTTTGGGGCTTAACGTCCTTATGTACTCCAACTAGGGCAGGAAGGATGGGTTATCCTACATGATACCAATCTACTCTAGCTAGGGTGGAAGGTCAAGATTTATTCATGGGGACGCCACAAAATAAATTTTAACCTGCCCAGGTGGGATTCGAACACACGACCTTCTGGTTACGAGTGTGCTGAGACCCACGCCCAACTCACTCGGCCAGCAAGTCCCCACACAACACCAGCTAACCCATCTCTTCCGTCCCCTTCCCATAAAACTACAGTATTAGCTTTTTCATACATAAATTGCTGCACTATTGTATCCTATAATTATATTACTCTCATTACCAGTTTATTATTACATTCCTTCCACATTTAATCATAGTATTTTAGTCTGATTCTTCCATGAATATGTCTATCAAGTTTTATATGGAAATGTCAGTTTTATAATAGTTTACACTTAATTCTTGCCAATTTGTTTGAATCATTATACCTTTCACTTATAAATTATTTAAAGGCACTATCAGTCCTTAAAGAAAAATTTTCATTTTTATTTTGTATAAACAAACTAATAATATAAAAGAATCATTTTAACACTCCTTAATCCAATCTGCACCTGAATATGTACAATTTATTTATTTATTTGTTTTTGTTTTGTTTCCTTTTTGTTACAAAGTTAATTAATATTTCAAAAATTTGATTTATATTAAAACAAAAGTTAATGAAATGCATGCATATAATATGCTTTTATCATGGAGTTTGCACAATTTTTAAAATTGTACACCTCTTCTGTAGGGTTACTACAGAAGAATACAAATATATATATATATACAGGGAGTCCCGAATTTAAATGGCAAAACTTCAGGAACTTATAGGGGACCGAAAAACTAAGACAAAGAGTCCTTTAGAGATTTGCTCGTTTTTGCTTAGTTTAAGAGAAAATCGTAAAAAAAAAGAAACAAAACAAAAATGTTACAGGTAGCGATTATCACGTTTCAAAGTTCATCAGGCTAGGCAGTGAGATATGTAAACACTTAATGTTATCCTTTACATTCTTTTATTTGTTTACAATTTGGCTTCCTTCTAGGATTATAATTCCTAAATCAGTCTTCAGTCAGTTACTCAGATATTTTTGTGTGAATAGCATCAGCCACAATGCTGCATACATATTCTAATGTTGAATACGCTGATATGATTTTGTGTATGGTTTCTGTAACGGTAATGCTTTATAAGCGGTGCGGGAGTAGGTGCATTTCCACTCTTCTATTTCCAAATAGAAGAGTGCCTAATCGACGAGTCTTTTCGTTAACTTTTAATAGACTACGAGAGACTGGGTTATTCTTAATACGTAATGAAGGCGACAAATTCCAGGCAGCAATAAGAGCAGATTATCGGAGAAGAAATTGTGTCCAACGCCACTTCGATAACAATCCTGAGACTAGCATCCGAAGAGCATCTGCTGCATTAGCAATATGGCAGACTTTGAAAGGTGATAATTGCTACCCATACCATCTTCAAAAAGTTCAGAACTAATTACCTCAAGATTATGTCAAGAGATTGAATTTTAGTAACTGGTTTCTTGACAAAATTCACGATGATAATTTATTTCCATTAAAAATTATATGGACCGATGAAGCTACCTTTACAAGAGGAGGAATTGTTAATCAAAGAAATTATCGTGTATGGGCTCTTGAAAACCCCAGAGCTATTAGAGAGAATAGGTTTCAGCATGAATTTGCTATTAACGTTTGGCTTGGAATTTGGAACGGATTACTGGTGGGACCATATTTTTACCTGGAAGATTGAATGGTATCACATTTACACATTTTTTTTTTGGTGAACGACTTTTCTAATTATTTAGATGACATTCCCTTACAGCAGCGGATTGAAATGTGGTTCCAACTTGATGGATGTCCAGCTCACTATAGCAGAGTTGCTCGAGCTTGGCTGGATATAAATTATCCACAACGATGGATTGGACGTGGAGGAGTAGTACCTTGGCCACCCAGATCACCTGATATGACACCCATGGATTTCTTAGTATGGGGAACCTTGAAGCAGAAAGTTTATTCGGTGTCAATCAACTCAAGAGAGCAATTAAGAGACCTAATCATGCAGTGCAACAAATATCATCAGAACAATGTTTAGCTGCAATTTATCGAGTGAGTGCTAGATGTAATGCTTGCATTGGTGCAAGAGGACAACATTTTGAGCAATATTTACATTAAAAAGAACATAACATAAATATAAATGTAAATAAATAAGTATAAAAATGAAAACATGTTTTGTTTCTTTTTTTGCGATTTTCTCTAAAACTAAGCAAAAACTAGCAAATCTCTAAAGGATTTTTGTTTTAGTTTTTCGGTTCACTATAAGTTCCTGAAGTTTTGCCATTTAAATTCAGGACACCCAGCATATATATGTGTGTGTAGGTATTTAGTTACTTTACTACTGTAGTTTTTGACCGATAGTCTGCCAGAAAGGTCGCATCTTAATTGATGTAGTACCAGATTACAGAGTACTATGTAGATTATTATAACAACTGCAGGTAAGATTAATTAATTAATTTTCAATTTCTTATCCTTATTTATCAATTTTTTAAAATAATAATAATTTAAACAATGAAATTAGTTAGCATGTTCTTTTATTTTGTATTTCGATGCAAAATACAATCGTTTATTTATTCTTACATTAAGGTACATTTTTTTTCAGTCAAATTAACAAAAAATTTAATTTTCCTAAACAATATAATGGCCATACATAAACCAACATTTTTAAAAATATACCATAGAAATTTTACTGGATTTCCTTTGAGCCCATGCAATATATTACTAAATAATCTATACTTCCATAGAAATACTATGATAGGAATGTTAAAAAATAAAAACATTTTCCTTCACAACAAATAAAATCTAAATTTATCAATTTGAGACATTTTTTTTTCCCCCTTAAAATATATAATAAAATATCAATATTAAAATCTGGAGTTCTTCTGCTGGTATTTATTTTTTGAATTATATGGTTTATGTTTTGTGTACTTTTTCTTGTAAGGAACTTTGTATCTTAGAATGTTTGCATCAAAGTTACTCCTAAAAGGGAAATAAAAAAAGGAATTAGACACATAAATGAAAATATAAAAAAATTTATTAAAAGAACATATAACATATTTGTCACATAATCACAGCCAAAATATCAGCTTTGATGAAGTTTCTTTATTAACATCTAATAATGAAGACAAAAGGCAATGAGCACTTTGGCAACTGATAATGGGAAATATCAAAAGTAAATTAAAATGATTAAAAATATCAAAATAATTAAAATATCAAAATAATATTCAAGAACAGATAGGAACTTTGAAGATATTTTTTCATTAAAAAAAAAAAAAAAAAAAATATATATATATATATATATATATATATATATATATATATATATATATATACATATATATACACACACAAGAATACTTCAATATAAAAATTTAATTAAAACTTAATCTAACTAAACATCATGGTGCTTGGATTGTACCATATCAGATCAAAGGTCCTTATGGCATCTCTCACAATATCTTTTTGCGAAGTGATGACAAGATTGTCCCAGTTGCCGTACATTCCTTGAACTGTCCAATTGACAGATCCTGCCATTACTTTCCATCCATCAATTATTGCTATTTTACTGTGCATGTGATAATTGAGAAGAGGGATGCGCACGTTTACTCCTACAAAAAAAGTTCCTGTATAGATGAATAAATCAATAAAGTTTTTAAAAAGTTGCTTAATAAAATATGGGTTTTTAAATCAAGGAAATTTTTAAAAAGTTTTAACTAAATCAGAGGTTTTCAAAGGTGAAGGGTTTGGGAGGGGGAGGGGGGGGGGGGTGCGCAAAGCTTATTTATTTTTTAAAAAACAAATGAGCGGAAAAATAAATGTTATGAAATATTTTTTATTTTTCTAGCATTCCAACAAGTTGTTAATTTGGAAATGATCATCACAAAATTATACAATTCCATAAACATGAAAAGACTTATTTATTACTACTTGTTATATGTAATTGTGTTTTTAATTATTTTAACATTGAGCCCTTTGTCGCAAAAGGAATAAACTTTGAACATCTAACTTAAATAAGAATTACCAGCAAAAGTGTTATACAAAACTACACCGTTATATACATACAAGGGGGTGTGGATTAAAGTTAAACCATACAAGGGTGACTCGAAATAAAAAATTTGAGAACTGCTGAACTAAATCATATTATTTTCAGTAAATAATATTTTTGATAATGAGCAAAATTTATTATGCAATCATATTTTTTATCACATAAAACAATTTAGCAGGAGCAAATATCAATACAGTTATCACCTGTTCGTTGTTTGAAGATATTGGATCTCCCATGTGCAACTATATTTTTTATTGATACAAGTTCTATGTAGAACAGAAACATGATGGGCCAATTCACTGTTTTTTTCATGTAATGATGAATTACATAAAATACAAATACTGCAAAGGTACCAATTGTTTAAACTTAAATGAATTTTATTTCAATGCAAGCATGTAAACGAAACAGTTTATGAATTTAATAAATTAAATACTAATCATAAGATGTATTAATAAATTGATGACAAAATTCAAAAAATGTAACAGGTATTTCTTATTTAGGTTTTAAACACCTTGGTCCTTTATTTTTTATTTATAAATAAAATAAAATTTCAGGTTTACAAATGCACTAAGTTTATCTCTAATTTAAATTATTATTATCAATAAATATATGCATTTCTTTTTCTACTATTAATGGTTGAATAATTCTAAAAAATGATTTCTAGGAGAAAAAACTATGAAGTGGACAGCCTATAATGTAGTAATGTAATGCGAGTGTAGATGGTGGACCTAAAAACATGAATTCGATCCCTGACCCCAAGACAATAATCACTCTACTGTAAGTAATAGAAGTAGCCAAGGAACTACAAAAGACAGAACAATTTATATATCTATTAGTGCTAACTTAACAAAGCAGTGGTCAATTCGGTAAGCCATGTATCTTTCAATAAATGAAGTCCAGTATTTTCTTCACTAAGGTAAATCCAAAATATGATATGTCTAAAAAATTCATAACTAATAAAATGTAAATAAATTCCATTTTTTGACTCAAAACTCACTCTGAGTCAATTTGATTATCTAGTGGGCCCAATTGAGACTATGAGTTTCACATCAGCATCTTGAATTTCTTTAAGCCATAACAGTCCAGAGCTGGCTCACCAAATTTTATTTATCAAAAACCGGTTCATTCAACCTTCTTAACTTTCATTTTATCTATCCATATGGTCTAAAATTGAATGAATTCAAAGACTACTCCAGCTATTCATAATTTTACAGAACTTGCTCAAATCTTAATATATATAAAATAGTGATGTGTTAATTGCAAATTATTTCGATTATCAATACCAGCACCCATTCCAAAAACTCTATTCTCGATTTGATATTACCTAATGCAATTCCTGTTTCTTCATTCTTGCATTCCTATTTAAAGTGAATACATAACTTCAATGATTTGACATTTAGGTTGCAATAGCAATGCTCGATTTTCAAAGAGAATTGTTTTAAACCCTGTAATATGCAGTGTTGATAAAGAACATGAAAATTTTCCCTATTATTACAGATGAAACATTGTGATTTGTTGATGTTTTTTCATCATTAGGGAGAATGAATCGATGTATAATAATGACATAATGAGGTATCATGTCATTATGTCATTAATCAGCTGTATCAATTATTTCCTAATAATCGACTTTCTCAAGAACTGGTGGAATTGAGAATCAACATTAGGAGTCTAAACACACATACAAACTAATAAAACAAGAAAGCTTCAACAAGATGATCACTATTCACTAAGTCCACCTTATCTTTTTCAGAAGAATACTAAGCGACAGATACTATTTATTTATTTTAACGGCAAGATCAAATTATCTTTAGTTTATAATTGATAATTATTGTAAAAAAAAAATAAATAAAAAAAAAAATTCTAACTGTTACAGGTGAATAAAGGTGCAGAAAACTTATAAAGTCCTTCTTCCTTAATTTTTGGACAACTAAACAACTAAAAAAAAAATATAATAAATAAAACTGTATTATTTTGTTATATTATTTCTTTTTAGAATATCCTGTTTAAATTATTTTCTCTTACAAAAATAATTTAAATGTTTGAATCACCAATATACAAAGAATATAATAGGAACACAACAAAGCAAAGCTAATTAAGTAATATTTTTTATTTTAAGTAAGAAAAATCAATAAAAATATAAGAATGTTATTAATAAAATGCTTTAAAAAAATAATCAGATATTTCACGTCAACTTAGTTTATTTCACCTCTGCAATCAGCTAAACAATTTTTTTTTCTGCATCACATCAATAAAATACAAAGAGCTGATGTATACTTATTTTACCACAGTTCACCTTTAATTGATCAATACATTCAAACTGAAAATATTTCTATCTAAACTAGTGGTTTTTCTTTTGAAAAATAAGTTAATGCCATATTTATTACAATGAACTCTCTCCCTTATAACTATTTCGGGCCCGTTGGAAAAATCATTGACTCTCTATGTAAAGGCAGGATTGAGTTGCACTCAAATAACATTTATGTATTTCTACTGAAAAACATATTTTTTTTTTTTTAACATGGGTTTTTTATTTAATTTATTTAAAAGAGAAGAGTGGAAACTTTAAAAATGTGTATTAGAAGAGTGATACTTCTAATATTTGTAAGCTCCAGTGATAATAACTATACCTATAAATCTTCAACCTAATCAACCCATTGTTGAAAAAGAAGAAACCAGAAACAGGTAACTACTTTAAAAATTACTTTGTAGGAGTGAAGATACCTAATTTTACAGAGAAACAAAAACTTCAAGGATCTAATAATTTAAAACTTGTTAACTTATCTTCATTTATTAGCATCCATTTAATAACTTCAACTCCTTTAAATTAAGATTTACTATTGAGGTTTGAATAGTTTTCTATATCTTTTAGGGAAAAAACTTGATTATAAAAACAAAAAAAAAAATTAAGTCATTAGTTGATTTACTAAATGCTAAAAAATAAACTTTATAAATCACCATTGCGAAATATGAGTTATATTCAACCTTTGCGGATGAGCACCTAAATATTTGTTCAAGTCCAGGCCACTTAAATATAATATAAAATAATAAAGCAGTAAAAAATAGAAACAGCAACGCTAACCCCTTAAATATATGATCATTTTGTAACTAATCTGACACCATGGACTAAAACTTTAACGAACAGAACACAAATAAAGATGTATCCAATCCATCCTATAAAAGTCTCCGAAACTATTGTGAATACTCCATATTATGTCCCAAACAGCATCCTATAGGCTAGGATCTCAAATTAATATTCTCAATTTCTATCCTTATGGGATGCAAGTAAACCTTTCTAACCTCCTAAATGGTGAATTAGTTAAGACATGGTTTAACACCACTTATGCAAATACTATTCTAAGATTAAAAAGCCAGTAAAGAAGTTCTTAAATTTTGTGAATTACAGATTGGGTGGAAGAGTTGGTCTGCCGTTTTTCACATCTGCAAAGCTAGTCCTTCATGTTTTCTATACAATTCAAATTTGGGCTACAAGCTGATCACTTCAAAATCCGTAAAGCATCTTTCAGTTATTGCACATCTGGATAAAAATTGAATTTTTACCAACATATGATTAAAAAGGCATATACTCCTGGGGATATGTTCCCTCGCATAAAAATCAACATTAACCGATGGCCTGCACAACACATAGGACTCCACATTTAATGTAAAAAAAAAAAATGAAACCTTACAGCATCACTGAAACAGCACATTGTTCCAATTTTTTTGAGTCCGCGTTTCGGAGCTAATACTGAATGAACTCTACTACAATGTTCTCAGGTCAACAATGGCCTTAATGCTGATCCCTGAGAGCTTAAATTCACTTAAGCTTCTTCATACATTGAGCAGTCTTAAGTTAGTATCTGTTGAAAACCGATTCTAAAGAACATGAAGTGAAAAAAAAAAGGTCCTTTCTTGGCTCTGTTACAAGTGCCAAACCAGATTTTCAATTAAACGATCTTTTCTCACAGTAACCTGTAATTGAAGTAAATCAAAATATTGAGAAACTGATTAAAGTAAATTCATTAAACTGAAGCATATCATTGATATCTTTAGTAGTTAGGTGGGAGGATGTAAATCAAGAAATAGTTGTAGCAAACTTTATTAGAAGTATACCTTAAACACTTGAGGCTAAAAACGAAGCAAGAGGTAGAGTTGTCCCATGTTTTAAGGGACAGTGTATCTATTGTCTACTTTCAAAATAAAAGCAACTCCCTTAGAACCACTATTTACTGCTCTTATAGTGGCTGTTTGTATTATTTTTTCAAATAAAAGTAAAACTAGAACAGTAAATTTTTCGAGGATGTGCTTTGTACCGCTCCTCAGAATGGTGAATCTGCAATCAATGATGTATGTAATGACCGAGACACCAGAACAATGCCCGACGCTGAGCCTCCCTCATATAAAGACTTCAGAGATGCGGTAAGCCAATTAAAAAATAACAGGGCTCCTGATGAAGATTATTTCCCTGCTGAAATGTTTAAATTTGGTGGAGAATATCTAGGCCAAAGGATCTACAACTTGATTTCTGAAGTGTGATATTTACTTTGCGGCAAGCCTTAGAAAAATGTTACAGCCACAATATAGATATTCACAAGCTCGTTGTGGATTTTAAAGAAGCATTTGATTGAATGGACAGGTCTGAGCTCTTTAATGCTTTAAAGGGATTCAATATCCCACACAAATTGATTAACTTGATCAAAATGACAATGTCCAAGACTCAGGCTAGTGTACTTGTCGGTAGCAGGATAATCAAGAAAATACATTTTGATTCTGGAGTAAGACAAGGTGACGCCCTCTCAGCGGTTCTGTTTAATTTAACGCTGCATAAAGCAATGAAGAATTTAGAGTCTGGTGGGACTTTGGCGAGTCGAACCTACCACATTCTTGGGTATGCTGATGATATTGTGGTCCTGGCAAGAAATGAGAAAACTTTAAAGGTCATTTTGCATAAAATGGTTACATACTGCAAAATAGTAGGTCTTGAAATTAATGAGGCGAAGAGTAAGTATATGGTGTCTTCAGCTGGAATTAGAAGAAAGCCGTGTAACTTATCTCTTGACAACCACTCTTTTGAAGCTGTTAACCACTTTGTATATTTTGGCACAGAAATTAACTCCGAAAATATAGTGAGCGATGAGTTAAAAAAGAATAATGAGTGGCAATAGAGCTTACTTTGGCCTTACAAATATGATGAGATCAAACCTGCTATCCAAAAGGACAAAACTCAGGCTGTACAGATCTCTTATCAGACCCGTTGTGTGCTATGGCGCAGAGACATGGACACTAATAGCAGCTGACCAGCAAGCATTAAGGATCTTTGAAAGGAAGATATTGAGGCGTGTGTTTGGCCCTGTGTACGCTCAAGGACCATGGTGAATTAGGAATACCTACGAAATAGAAGATCTTATACTACGTGAAAATATAGTACGATTTATAAAATCTAGACGGATCAGCTGGTAAGGACACCTAGAAAGGATGCCAGACTCAAGAATGGCAAAAAAAGTTTTTCAGGCCACCTTCCCTGGAAAGAGAAGAAGAGGGCGCCCTCGTAAGAGCTGGATTGCTGACGTGGAAGAGAACTTGGAAAAGATGGGCGTGACAAACTGGAAAAGAAAAGCTTTGGATAAGCATTGCTGGGGACTAACTGTCAGGGAGGCCAAGGTTCACCATGGACTGTAGAGCCGAAGAAGAAGAAGAGTACATTTATGATGTTCATTAATTATTAAAATGTTATGACAGTAAATAAGAAGACTATTGAATGGGGGGAGGGAGGATAACAGAGTATGTTTGGTTTTATGATTTTTTTTCAAACATTCTATGCATAATTTGAACATCATATGCACAACTATTTAGTTTAATTCTGTCTCCAGAGAATGCGCTACCTTAGGTATACATCCTGAATCTGATCTCTTAACCATGGAATACCGATGTAAACTATGGAATGCTATATTAGTTTTTCTACTCTTCTGAAATTGCCCAGAGTAACATACATCATTCCCGCCACCCATTCAATTTTTGTTTGTTATCCTGCCCTAAGATGTGATTTAAAGAGATAGATTCCTTTAATTTCCAATGGTAATGTAGTTGTTTATTTCGTTTAACGTCACTTTATGCTGCTATTGCTAATCGGACGATGCTACAGTGGGAGTCCTAAATTTTGCCTATCCAGGTATAATTAGGATAGGGATCTTTAACGAGTACTGACATTGCACAGGCTCGGGACCCCATTTTACGTCCCTTCCAAAGGATGGCATAGCTAAGGATTTTTTACTCCCTTTAATAAATCCTAAGGTCATCTGCCGGGCTGCGAACCCGCGATCTTGGGTTTAATAGGTTGCTATGCTAACCACTACACCACAGGTGACCCCTATAATGTAGTTAAGATATAGTTAAAATATTCTCCTAAAAAATAAGTAACAAACAACAACAATGCTTGAATATATGGCTCTTAAATCTGTTCAGGAATAAATCTTATATTTTAAGACTGGGTCCACACCAACGCGAACAAAATTTGAAGGAAATTCGTAGAAATGTCCGTGAACATGCTAGGTCCACACAAATTTTCAATTGATATTCTTGGGTAAATTCTAGTAATAAGAAAAAAATAAATAACTATAACTGGAACAAGAAAGGAATTACAAAGTGAACAATAATCATTAGACTTTTATTAACAAAATAGCAAAAAAAACTATCAACTAAATTTAATTATTAACTAAGTCTGGACCTAGCCACACCAAGTAAACTTAGTTAAGTAACAATCATGTATAGCAGTGCGGGAGATATTATTCTGGGCAATGCTCAGGCAACTATTATGAATTTAGAAGTGGCTTCAGCAAAAAGGAAAATAAGATGATGACAAAACAGCAACATCTGCAGTGTTTATTTGCACAACTTCTGAAGAGAAATGATGAATCTCGATGAGGCCACTAAAAGAAGAAAAGACTGAGGGAATAGCAAGATAGCAACAAATCAGGATAATGTGCAGGCTATTAGCACAGCTCTATGCAACAGATGGTGCCTATTAATGTTACCCTCCATTTGATATCACTTTAACTTAAAATCTACTACAAGTATTTTAAAAAAAGAGATCATGAGTCAACTGGGTATAAATAGATTTTGACAATTAGACATTTTATGAATTTGACTCAGCTTAACATTAATTTAACAAACATAAATCTTTGTCTTGACAGTCTTATCATTAGCTTTAAGGTCAATACGGATCCTAATGACTGGTCATATTGTTAAATTATTAATAAGTAACATAGATAGATTACAAATTTTCAATTAATATTCTTGGGTAAATTCTAGTTATAAGAAAAAAATAAATAACTATAACTGGAACAAGAAAGGAATTACAAAGTGAATAATAATCATTAGACTTTTATTAACAAAATAGAAAAAAAAACTATCAACAAAGTTTTTACAAAGGATTTGTAATATTAATAGAATATACATAACAAAAGGAGGATAAAAATAATTAAATTTGCCCTTAGAAATAATGAAAGTAATACCACTTTGGTTTATAAGGCGAACTTGAGATCCCTTGTTGGTAGACATTTCATTATCACACACAACACGAACTTTAACTCCTCTCTTATGTGCATCGATAATACAGTTGGCAATTTCTACACTTGTCAGCAGATGAATGCATACATCTAATGATTTTCTGCAACTATTGAGACAGTCCATTATGCAACTGAAAAATACAAACCATTGAATTATTTAATTATGAAATATAGACTTATAAGAAAGTAAATCAGAAAACAACTTTAGTTAAACCAAGCAGTAACCTGGACAGTAACTTCAAGTAAATCAAGATTTTGTCGCGTCAGCTATAGCACTCGAGTGCACCCATGGTAGGATAACAAAAGTAATTAAAAATTATGAAAAATAAATAAAATATTGAGAACAATAATAACTAGTATGCCAAGAATAATAGGTTGTTATTAATAGATAATTAATACAACATTTTTTAGAAGTTGCAAATTGAATTTCTTCATAAATAAACCTCTTAACTCTTATGTAAACTTATAATACTTATTTACTACTTGTATACAACTTCAATTTAGTACATTAACTTTTGTAAATTCATTAATTGGCATTAGATTAGGACAGCTAGATGCTACCAATTGGTTATCTTTTCCTTCTTGTCCCTGATCTTTTTATAACACAGGGTTTTCCAGGCTGGAAGGGTGGGGAATTAATAACTACTAATCAATCCCACCATGCCACTGACCAGATATAAACTGAAGATATTCATGGATGTTTAAGACAACCTTCATAAGTAAATTATCTCACTTATTAATAAATCTTCTAAACAGAATTATGAAAATTGTATCTACAAAAATTTTAAATAAGATGCAATATATAATAAAATAAAAACAATAAACATAAGTATACCTTCAAAATCATCTTCATCTAACTCAACATTTTTGGATTTCTTGGCTTTTTTTAGAAAAGCAATATTTTCTTCTAACTCTTTCCATTGCTCATCAGTTATTCGCTTTCTCTTTCTTTTAGTTTTTGTTTTGCCTTCTTCAATTTTCTGTTTCTTTTTAATAATCTTTTCTTTTTTCTTTGCTTTTCTTTCTTCTTTATTTTGTTTGGATATGGACCAAGGAACTGATTTCTTCTTTATTTTTCCATTTACTGGCCACACTCCAGTTTCCTTAAAAGCTTCTAATTTGCTAACCCTAGAGGCTTCCTTTTGCTTGTCCTTATACTCAATACTGTTGTAATCAACATCCACTGATTCATATTCCACTTGGATATTCTTCAATTCTGGCATTTTTGGTAGCCTCAACAGTCCAAATGATGTTGCTAACCCACTGAAATCTAAATCTTTGTCTCGCAAAATAAAATTACATTCATGATTCTTATATGCTCTTAAATAGGAAACAAATGCTTGATTAGCTTTATCGAAATAAGCTCTATCATTGAGTTGTAAATTTTTAGCGACTTCCTTAACTTTTTCAATTTCTTCTTGACAATTAATGTTTTCATATTCTTCAAGAGACACTTTCTGATTTCTCTGAATAAATTCAACATAAGCATCTTCATTAGGCATAAGTAATGTCAGAGCAGATCCTAAATGCCCAATTCTAGCAGTTCTACCACATCTATGAACAAAAGCAGAAACGGAAGTAGGAGGATCATATTGGACAACCCAGTTAACATCAGGTATATCAATTCCTCTTTCCATAATATCTGTACAAAGTAACACACCACTGTTGGTCTCTCGAAATTTATTGAGTATTTTTTGTCTTTTCTTCTTCATCTTACCATGAAGAGGAAAAAATTGAAAATCAGGAAGAAGCTGAATTAGAAGTGAAGAAAAGTATTCTACACAAGCACAAGTTAAAAAGAATACAATATATTTATCACCTGGACCATGATGTTCAAGAAACTTCATAGTGTATACTAATTTTTCATTGGGTTGACAAATTTTATAGAAGTTTTTAAGCTCCTTGGGAGTTGAAATGGCAGAGTTGCAATCATTCTGTTTAACAGACACTATCACTGGATTACGTAAACCTGAACGGACAAGTAATTCAAGTTGCCGAGTCTGGGTAGCAGAGAATAGGCTTGTCCTTCTCTGTTTTGGCAAGTAGGCTAAAATTGCATTTAATGACTTTTCAAAACCTAAATCTAGCAATCTGTCAGCTTCATCTAAAACAAGCATTTCTAATGATTTTAATGCTTTATGCAACAGGGGACAACCTCTATCTAATATATCTTCAAATCTTCCGGGAGTTGCAATTATTATATGTGAACTCTGTGTAGACAATCTCTCTATTTCCTCAGAAATGTCAGTTCCACCAATTACTAGTGCTTGTACTAAAGGCTCCTCCATGTTCTCCAAGAATTTCGACAGAACTTCACTAGTCTGAACTGCTAACTCTCTAGTTGGTGAGAGTATAAGCCCTCCAACTTCAAATTTACCCCATTTTTCAGGTCTCTTATACATTCTTTGAAGCAGAGGAAGAAGAAAAGCCAATGTTTTTCCACTTCCAGTGACTGCTTCTGCTGCAACATCTTTATTTTGTAGGAGGAGAGGAATGCATGAAGCTTGTACTGGAGTCATATGAGTGAAATTTAATTTTTGCAATGTCCTAATAATAAAATCACACAGCGGCGGTTCAATATTATTCCATTCCGTTAACATTTTGGTATAAAAGTAGAAGGCTAACTCATAAAAACGTGGTAACAAAAGGACTCGAGATGGAACCTGACGGCTTATAACCTACTACTGAAACAAATTTAATCAACACTGATTTAAAATTTAAAATATTTTAACTTACATACATGACATATATATATATATATATATATATATATATATATATATATATATATATATATATATATATATATATATATATATATATAAGTACTAATTTTTCGTAACTAAATAAATCTGGAAGATGAAATAACAATTAAATGATTTTCAACAAACACGGAAGGATGGCAAAAACAGATTAGAATAACCCAAACAAACATATCAGAATCTTCTGCAATGTTTTTGCGTCATCTGAATTTAATTTTTCGTTCATCTGAAATTCCGCATGAGAATGGGAAAAGGCAGTAGCAAGTAGCGATTAAAAATACAAAAACGGAAAGTAAGAAAAACATTTCCTTAACTAATCTAAATACAGGAGATAATATCTCTCCATGTAACTATTTATATTCGTATTGGTATCTATCTAGGTCTGTATTGTTATGAACAAATAGTTGTCACCAAACAATTTTACAATAAATATAAAAAACTATATAAGACAAATAATGTTTTATTTTTTATCGTCAAAACCTAGGATATTTTTTTTTGTAAATAGCTCAATTCCCACTATTATATCGATGACTTTCGCGTCTCCCTGTTAAAAGTTACGGCAACCTTGTTGATCGAGATATCAACCCTCATCTCATTCCGTTTCAGGTTGTGTAAATGGAATAAATAGCTATTTTCTTCCATTAATGAGAAACATCTATACCGATTTAAGTCATATAGTAGTAAGATAAAAAGATATGATTGAGGTATTTATTACTAACACTAATCCTCTAGGTGAAAGAATTATTTTATAAAATTATTAATTTATTTTAAAGGTGAGATTATTACATCATCAAAGTAGAATTTTTATTGCATTTAAAAAAAGAAATCCTAAAATAGATAACTGGCAACACTGGGTGGAGGTTACAACACCAAACATGTTAGATGCTTGACAGGTACAGTACATTGTGATTTGTATAGGAACTGTTAGTGAAGTACTATTCTTGTATATTAGTTTCATTAATTAGTATCTAGTAATGGCCGACCGACTCACTCAACTTCAGGACACAGTTAACCAACAAGCTGAATATTTTTGTAACAGCATTGGAATTTTACAGCAACACTCAACTCCTAGCAAGTTTGCAGGCTTTGACAGATCGGGATCTCAGACTCCTCAGCAGCAGGATGATTATGCACAACTTTTTGCAGCACTAATCACAAGATGTGCTAAAGATATAGATGCATTAATAGAATCTCTACCTAGTGACGAATCCTCAAATGATCTGCAACACCAGTGCCTACGCAAATTGGAACAAGAAAACCAAGAGGCTGCAGAAAGATTAGAGGAAGTAGTTCGAAAAGGAGAAATATTATGGGAACAAGTGCAAGCATCACTGGCTGATATTGCACAGAGTCAGCTGGAAATGCAACATATTACTGCCTCCAACAGCAATGCAAGAGGTAGCAGTTGAAGTGAGTTTAGTTTGTACCAAATTACAAAGGTTTTTATATTCATTAATAATTTCATCTCCAAAAAATTGTATAGAAATAATAATCTTCAGAGAAATTTTGAAAATCTTATGCCAATTATGTGAAAATACCAATTAACTGTACTTTAATTAAGTTTTGTTGGGCAATTTAATTGACTGGTTGTGTTGTCTTATAAACCAGAAGACTAGCTAATACTGTATTGATTAAACCTTTGTGTGTATTTATTTTCTTAATATTCACAATTGTAATTTTATACAATAAAATTTTCTTTTTATGCATTAATTTTATTTATTTCATTAATGCCTAATTATTTATTGATATAAGAAGGGTGTTAGGCTAGATGGGGAATTGTCCGGTAACCAGACTTCTGAAAAAATCAAATATGCAAATTACAAAGTTTTCATTTTTATTATTGGGAATGGGTTCTCTAAACTTCTAAACTCATGACAATTCTCTTTCCAGCCTCCATGAGACTAAGTTATGTGGTAGTAGATGGAACAAGCTAACTGGTGGCAACTGAAAATTCAGTTTCAATTTTTTTGGGCATTCCCCTTCTAGCCTAAAAAACCAATTCTAGCATACACCAATAATACCTATATATGATGAAGAGTACCCATGTTAATGAAACAATTATGTATTTGTCTAGCTCGTACTAAAAAATATTTAAGTGTAATGTACATTCACTTTTATTATAGGCAAGCAATGAAAGAAACTATTGTGTGTATAAGTTTTAGAGGAAAATTAAGTAACTCTAATAATTAAGCATTTGGAGCTTCAAAACAACAATGACATTATAAATTGCAAAAGCAAATTACTTAAATGAAATGAAGTGATGAAACACATTTGACAAAAATAAAGTCTTAATTCAATTTAAATAAAATACTTAAGTTCCTGAAGGTTACAAGAATGTTAAAAATATAAGATGAATCTTTCAAACAAAATAACAGGATTCTTCGATTAATCATCTATTATCTGAATGGATTAAATACTAAACTTAAGCAATAGTATAAAATCAATAATCTGACTGCATAGAACAAATTGAAGGGAATCAATTCAACCACTTCTTCCACACAAATTAATTTATTTTAAGTTGTAGCAGGTTTGGAACATTTTTTTTTTTTTTTTTACTGAATCAAAAATACTCCTCTGTGGGTGATTGGCCCAACAGAAGAGGCCCGTGTTCAACTGGCCTTCTCAAGTCCCCAGAAGGAAAGGTGGTTATAAGGATAAAGGAAAGAATAAAGAATATGGTGGGATAGAGTGGTAATAAAGGACATGATTCTCACGGGATAAAGGAGCTCCCGTAGGCAAGATCACTAGGGTCCCTGAAGTAGGTCTGTTCTTCACAGGGATTGTGAAAAAGTATTAAGTAAGCTACCATTATTGGCGGCACTGGATCGAGGCCCCTCTATGTCAGTAATGGCTCTAAGAGGAAGAGAAAGAAGAAGAAGGGTTTGGAACAGCCAAAGATATTTTTCCATCAATATGTTTTACCTTTTGCTTCTTAAAGTTATGCTATTAATTTAATGCCTCTTTAAGCTACGACAAGTCCACATCATTAAAGAAAGAAAAGCACTCTTTGTTCATACATAAACCCTCTGAAGCTCACGATATCTCTAAGATAATACATGTTGAATTTGAAAACTGTGATTATGTAGTTAAAAGGGAAGAGGGGAGTTCTTTCATCTGTTTTCTTTCCTTGGTCTAGTTCCTCCTTGTTTGTGAACCTGCCTGACCATGTTACAGCATAGCCATCACATGTGATTGTATATAAATAAAAAAATAAGGATACACCACGACTGATGACTCATGTAAGGAACATCTATAAATGGAGATAGCAGTTTAGAAGTAAACCTAAATGAAGAAAACAATAACGAAAAAAGAAAAAGATGCAAATGAATGGTAACAAGTTTTATTATATTACTATAATTTGGGAAACTTTTCATCATCAGTACTACAATAGGTTTTTTTGTTATGTAAATATTTTAACTGTTTGAGTTCATTTGCCAATGGTTACACATAATATGGTCATTAAATATTTTTAGTTAAGTAAGTTTTGACTAATTTAATTATTACTATAAGATTGGTTTGTAATAGGGCGTATAAAAAAAATGAACGTTTTATCAAATTCCAGAGTTCAAAAATCTGTAAATATCTTAATGCTATTTATTATTTACCAATACTTATTAATAATCCCTTTAGAGCATTCTCTAAGCTTGTTTCTAACACTGGACTTCTTAAAAAAAAAAAAGCCTTAGTTCAGTTATTTATTTCAAAGAAGAAACATGACAGTGTCCTACCAAATTCTCGTAATTTTAAGACATTACTGGAAAAAAATTTCACAGCCGCTGAAGCAACTCGTGAAATTATTAAATATGAAAGGGAAGGTGAAATGTTTGCTCATTTTCAGAATTGATATTTAATCCAAGAGCAGTTATGGTAAGCAATATACAAAAACAGCAAATATTTTGGGGACTATCCTATGTTAAGGTTGAAAATACAATAGTGTATCACACAGAGACACCACAGCCCTTTGGTTAAAAATGTCACCGAGAGTGCTGGAGGGTTAAGCAAGCAGATATACACAACTGTGAGAAGTAATAAGTCTATATGACTTAAAATTAGCAGTGGGACCAATGAAATGTAACATGAGTGACAGTCGTATAACCTCGAAAACAAAGTCATAGAGGCCTCCATAGCAGTTACCAGAATTTTATTATCTCTAGGAAAAATTCTAATATATATAGCTTGTAAGGCAAAGAGTAGGACACATCGATCTTGTGATAACCTGACACATTTCAAAGTGATAATCTGTATGGGAGATGGAATATTTGATATATAGGTTCAGTATGTGGCTGCAATTCTAATAACATAACAATACCACCTAAAGTATAAGTATTCAAAATCATTATAAATAAACATTATTTTGTTCTAGAAACATTACTAGTAAGTAATTACTATTAAAGAACTTTACAGTATTTAAAGTATCACTTTAAGCATCAAACTTTTGTAGGGAGCTTTTTTGCTAAAACTGGCTTTCCTTAAACTGTCTAAGGCCCATTTGTTCTATATCCAATTTCATTCCATTTCTTAATCTAATGATTCTTAGTTTATATCTTCATGCACAAGAATATTGGTATTTCTAAACCACTATCCTCTAAGCTTAATTTCATATCTGAAAAGCATTATTTTATTCTTTGACAACCAAGATATTTTGACACTGATTAAGTGCATAACTATAAACAGTATTAGTTTAGAATTAAATCCTATATTTTTGCCACCTAATAATATAAATACTGTCAGTATTAATAACAAGACTCCATAGGTCTTAATCCCACATTAATTTTTTCAATAAAAGATACTTCATTATCAATGCAGCGTGTTCCAGAGGTCTCTATTATGAATAATCACCAAACACAGTTACACAAAAAAAAGTATTAAGTTTTATGAAAAAAGAAAAACATCACTCATTTAAGGAAATAATTGTAAAATAAAAGTACCCACAGATTCATTCAAACCCAATAATAACAAGCACACAGGACTAATTGAATATATAAACACAATAGTTATAAATAAATATCTTCTTGTCCTGGAAACATTATTGGTTCTTAAGCAATTACGAGTAATGGAATTATGATTAAACATCTTACCTCTTAATGTGGTATGTGAATCATTCTGATCTGTTACCTAAACATACCAGTTTTACCCAACCAAATAAACCTAGAGTTGCAGCTTAAACCCTATGGTTGGCAAATCCAAAATTCCAGACTAGTACTTAAATTTAATGTAGAATGATAATCAGCTATCAATACTCACTGGCAATTTAATTTAATACATTGTAAATTTATCGCTCTTACCTTAGTTTTCTGTAAGGGCAGTCTGCCTTTTCACACATTATCTTTTTATAAATATGTTTATCACAGTCTCCAAGTCCAGAAGCACAAAAAAACAAAGCAGTATTTACTGTATGTTTCTTTCTACTAATTAGTTCATCAACCTCTTTCATAGATTTTTTGTATTTCAAGTAGTGGTACAAAACAAATCCAGCCACAATGGTACCATTCAATAATAGTACTTCTTTTAGAGACATGATTTTATAACAATGAGAGGACAGTAATAATTACAAGAAAAGTACAGCAAATAATAACAAATTTCAGAAATAAAATTATGGATCTATAAAGATTAGTTTACATGTCATATATGGAAATGACAGAATGTCCAACATTTGAATTGGAAACCTGCAAGATTGTTACCATTAACATAAACTTCCTTTAAGGATTGGTGGCGCGAATTACAAAGAGAATCTAATTGCATTTAGATAAATGTATGGGCATTCCATTCTTATATATCTTGACAATTCTAATTTGTATTGTGATAAATCGTTACAAATAGCAGTTGAGTCACATATTATTTATTTATTCAAATAATTATTGAAATATAAACGTGATACTATAAGACTCAATTAAATTCTGACAAGTGTCAACATATTACATTCACACTGTCAATAGTCGTCCTCCCATTACCATCGATTATACAATAGACCCACAGACAGTCATAGTACTTACCCAGCTTTAACGTTTGATAAGAGATTGACTTGGGGACTAGGAAAGAAGAAAAAAAAATGCAAATCTTTTACGGTACATGTACCCACTTCTCCAAAGGCGATCAGAACTGTCACTTCGACAGAAACTTACTTAAATCTGTTTTGTCACTAGATTCTCTAATTTCCGATATATCAAAGAAACACACACATATTCAGACTTTTAAATCCAAAATTCTTGAACTAATTACAAATCAACTTTTATAAGTTGGTAATACAACTTTTACATATTGACTTACGTTTATGAGCAGTTAAAGCTTACTTACGTAATTAGTACAAACGATTTCATTACATACTACAATGCTACAAGGACACATTCATTGAAAAAATTTCTACAACAAAGTAGATTGAGAAAAATGTAGGTAAAATATCTATCTCGTATGAATTATCCCATAAGAGTTACGGCACATTAACAAAATAATTCAAGTTGATTAATACCGAATTTATAGTGGAACACCAAATAGAAGAAAAGCATAGCAGTAGTGTGTTGACAGTGGTAAGAGAACATCGCTTAATCCTCTTCATCTCACTGGGACTATAAGGCCAGCTCTTTCCTATTTACTATTTATATTCCTATTTACTATTTACTATTAATACTAGACGTATTTTATTCCGTCTTAAATAAAACATGGGTCCTGACGACCCCGGGGGAAAAAAAAAACCCGACATTCTAATCAATTTAACCAATTGTGAAAGTTCAGAAAATAAAAATGTCACACTACAACCTAACAACTCAAAACAGTTTGGAAACTCTCCTATATTTCTCAAACATTTTCGCGGCCCTTATGTCGTAATTATTGAAAAAAATGACGACAGTAAATTAGAATATTTTCACGACATGAAAATAGCCAAACTTTTAGGATTAAGCAATCTAGAAGTTTCTAATATTAAAAGAAAAAACAAAAACCAGATAGAAATAAGCTTTAGAATCTACGAATACGCTAACCGTTTTTTATCAAGCGACTTTATCAAAAGATACAACCTTAAAGCTTTTATCCCGAAACAATACACCGTTAAATACGGTGTTAGTAGGGGAATTCTAACCAACATAGAAGAAAAAGAATTTGTTGAAAAAAAAGTAAGTGCTGAAAAAATAATTAGCGTGCGTCGGTTTGTTTATTTCGTTTAACGTCACTTTATGCTGCTATGGCTAATCGGACGATGCTACGGTGGGAGCCCTAAATTTTGCCTATCCAGGTATAATTAGGATAGGGATCTTTAACGAGTACCTGACATCGCACAGGCTCGGGACCCCCATTTTACGTCCCTTCCGAAGGACGGCATAGCTAAGGATTTTTTACTCCCTTTAAAAAATCCTAAGGTCATCTGCCGGGCTGCGAACCCACGATCTTGGGTTTGGTAGGTTGCTATGCTAACCACTACACCACAGGTGACCCCCGTGCGTCGGTTATATCGTAGAGAGGCCAATGGAGATGAAGTCACAAAAGTGCCCACAGCCTCTGTGCAATTAACGTTTCATTCTCAGCGCCTACCCGAAAATGTTACTATACACTTTGCGCCACGCAGAGTCCAGCTATACATATTTAGACCACTCTTTTGTTTAAATTGTCTAAATTATGGACATTTAAAGGATAAATGCCGAGGGAAGAGTAAATGCGGTAATTGTGGCGATATTAATCATCAAACAAACGAGTGTGGGAACAATACAAAATGTATAGATTGTAAATTACAACATTTACCTACGGATAAAACTTGCCCAGAAAGAAAAAGCAAGGAAAAAATTAAAGAAATAATGGCAATACAACCAATTAAT
Source organism: Euschistus heros (assembly GCA_003667255.2). Lineage (NCBI taxonomy): Eukaryota > Metazoa > Arthropoda > Insecta > Hemiptera > Pentatomidae > Euschistus > Euschistus heros. Next base: position 1,229,136 of record RCWM02000083.1, read on the forward strand.
TATAAAGAAGCCACCACGTTAGTATAATCGATAGTAACATCTAATAGGTTCTCCCCATTGGACTTCCCAGAGCTGTCTCAAACAGAAAGTCAAAATTTATACATCTTTAACAGCAGTAATCAAAATCGATCTAACCCAAATTTATCTCCTCTAAAACACAGGATGAGATCTACAAAAAGACCCCGAACTGGATTTCACTTTGAAAATTTCTGGGACTCACCAGCCCCTTCAAACTCCGAAACGACTCTCCAATCAATCCAAACCAATCAAAAAATATTTGATTTTAATAATCCGCATAAAAGCACTCCAGACTCAAAATACGTACAATTTCTAAATTCTTTAATATTGAAAATTCAGAACTTATCAGACGAAAAAGAAACAGTTGACATTATAAGGCAATCATTCAATAATTTCGTCCAAGACAATAAACAAATTATAAAGAGCTTAGCACCATACAGTGAAAATATAACTGATAATATGCTATAATATTACAAAATTTAAAACATTGATCATATATGTGCGTGTTTATGTATATATGTGAACATATTACTACATTATCCATATAATCAACTATGACAACTCCAAAAGTGATGAAATGTGCTAATAACTTAAAAATTATCCAATTTAACTGTTGGACCATTAATAATAAATTTAATGAAGTAGTTAATTGGATGAATATAAATAAGGTGCACATAGCCCTCCTTCAGGAAACGTGGTTCAATAAAGCCAAAAAATACGAATCTAAATATTACTCAGTAATAAAAAAATATAGAAAAGATAATTATGGCGGTGTAGGAATTATCATTCATAATTCAATTCAGTATAAAGAACTCTCAATGGACAATACAGGACCAATAGAAGTACTGGCTGTTCAATCAATTAACCTAGAGCCACAAATATGTTTCATTTCTGTTTATATCCCTCCCTCTGCCAGACCAAAAGTTTGCCACTTTACAAAACTTTTCTCGATTCCTGAAAAGCTAACAAACCACTTAGTAATCATAGGAGGTGATTTTAATGCCGATTCCAAATTTTACGGGAGTTCAAGAGATTCACCTAGGGGCGACATAATAATTGAACAACTCTCCCAACAACCCTTAATCTTGATAAATGATTTCGGTAAAGGTACACGACTTGACGTTCCAGGTCACAAATGTTCCATCACAGATTTAACCTTTATAAGTACGGAACTACTACATAAGATATCGTGGTCAATAACAGATGAAACTCTTGGTAGTGATTACCTAATAATAAACATTTCATTCGCCTCCATTATATTCACGGGCATAGTGTAAGGCAGAAGAAACTTTAAAAAACTGAGAATTATTTATTAATAAACTTGAAAGCTCCTGCTTTGAAACGGCGAACACCATTGAAAATTTAACTATTCTCATAAACGAAGTAGCAGATATGGCAATTCCCAGAACTAAACATAACCCGTGTAGTCGTTTCTTCCCAAAACCTTGGTGGAATAAGACTTTAGAAGAAGCATACAAACAGAAGAATGCATCAATAAAAACATATCGAAAAAATATGAACATAGAAAACTACAAGGCAATGAGAGCGAACATCAATAAAGTTAAAAAACTCATAGAGAAGGCAAAACGGAATAGCTGGAAGAATGATTTTACTGGCAAGATCAATCCTAGAAATTATAAAGCGATGTGGAACAAAATCCGTTGGTTTCAGGGAAAAAAGAATTCTTCCTCGATCAACCCAAGCTTTTGTTTACTTCATCTAAAACAAAAGCTCAAGCCTTTCTTCTGGAAATTGGAGAAGATTCTTCATCCACGCCACCACCCATATTATTGGATATAAATAAGGGGGAGGATAACTCAGTTTGTCCAATATCTCGTAAATTTAATGAATCTGAGTTGGAGGCCGCCTTACATGGCAAAAAAAATGCACAGCCCCGGGATTAGACGAAATTAATTATGAGATCATAGCTCTTATACCTTAATTTTTGAAGTTAAAGCTCCTTAAAGCACTTAATGACATTTGGGTAACATCAAACATACCTCCGGGGTGGAGAAAAATACATATAGTTCCAGTTTCCAAATCCGGTAGAGACCCTTCCCTTCTGTCTAGTTCGAGGCCCGTCGCCCTTATTTCCTGCCTAGCAAAAACCTTCAATATCATGGTCAAACAAAGACTCGAATGGTTTCTTGAAAAGAACCACCTACTAAGCCAGAACAGCTTTAGTTTTCAAAAGAATCGCCCAACGACCGATAACATTATTTATTTTATAAACGAAATTTACAAAACGTATAGCACCAAAAAGATTCTTCTCGCAATTTCTCTGGACCTCAAAGATGCTTATAACAAAGTGAACATTGCAAAACTAACGAAAATTTTGATAGAAATAAATCTCTCAAATGTTATGATTAAATGGATTATTAATTACTTATCGTTTAGGACATATTTCTTACAGATTTCTGAAGGAGTAGTTAATGTTTGCTCTTATACAGGCCTACTCCAGGGGGCCTCACGCACTCAATAACGAAGTCCCCCCCAGATAAAGACAAAATTCTGCATTACGCTGACGATTTAATAGTTTACACCATCTGTCCAAATTTAACATATGGATGTCAGATTCTGGAAAGAGGATTCAGGACTCTAGAAAAAAAAATTGCATGAACTAAGCATCCAAATAAATACATCAAAATGCAAAATAATCCCTTTTACTAAAAAAAGAAAACTAAACCTAACCATTCACAACTAATCAATTAACCATTCACACAAATAGCGGAGATATAGAAGTCACCAACTCAATAAAATTCCTAGGGGTTCACCTTGACACAAAACTCAATTTCAAATCACACATCCAATACACCTATAACAAAGCAGCCAATAGTTTAAACATTATCAAATCAATAGCAGGAGTTACCTGGGGAGCCCACCCCCATAACTTACAATTTATAAAACTATGATAAGATCAATAACAGACTATGATGCCATAATATACAATGAATCTACCTCCCCACTATTAAAGAAGTTAGAAACAATTCAAAATAACGCACTGAGGGCATGCTTAGAGGCATTCCGCACAAGTCCTACAAATAAATGCCTTGCAAGCTGAAGCGGGTGAAATGCCTCTGCAACTGAGAAGAGAGAGGTTAGTAAAAAAATTCCTCCTTAAAGTAGCCACGAACAGTACCCATCCTTTGCATGAATCCATACGAAATGGTACCCTATATCTCCCCAAAACAGGAATTATAGTTAAACAAATGAAACCTTTACTTAATTCACTTGCCATATCTGCTGGCCCACTCGACCTATGCACTCCCCTTCCGAAGTCACAAATAGTTATAAAAGCCAATCCCAAACTTCATCACTCAGACTTGTCCAATGTAAATTACCCAGCTACAGTTCTAAAACAGAAAACGTTAGAAATATTATCGGAAAAATATAAAAACTATCAACGGATATACACAAACGCTTCGAAGAATAAAACAAAAGCATCTATAGTGCTGAATTGTACGCGGTTACCAAAGCTTTAAAAATCGCCAATAGATTGTATAAAAACACCAAAATTGCTATCCTTACAGATTCCGCCTCCGTATGTAATTCCCTAAGAAACATCAATAAAAAAAAAATCACATCGTACTTAATAAATGAAATAATACAAGAAGTACACAAGACAACAAACAACACATTCAAGATACAGTAGGTCCCAGGCCATGTCGGGCTATACAGGAATGAGTGAGCTGATACGTTAGAAAAAAATGAGAAAAGAATTGCCACAAATACGAAAATACCGCTCTAGGAAATAGCGATTTGGGTCAAGCGTCAGCATGTCGCGGAATCGCAGGACAGATACAGCTGGGAGTCGGGATCGAGAGGCAGGGACCGTTACATTGTCCAGCCTCAGGTGTCTCTTCGTCCGTGGTTCACCGGAATTGCTTTGGGATTAAAGCGAAAAGAAATATCTATTTTAACCAGGCTACGAATTAACCATGGGCGTACAAATCGAGGCCGAACTCTGATTAAAGTTAATAAGAATGGCAAATGCTCAGAATGCAATGTTATGGATTACCCCATTCACGTTATCACGGAATGTAAAAAATACAAGAACCGAAGGAAATACCAAGAAATCAAAAACAATTCATTCATTAAAAATTAATCTAATTTAGATAAAAATTTCATAAAATCATTATGTAAATTTATAGAGGAAAGCAGTATTGATTTTTAAAGACACATTTTATAAATATTGCGGGCAGTATAGGACTTCAATGGGAGTCTTGGGCCCATAAAAACAAGAAGAAAAAAAAAAAAAGAATTACGGCATGACCAGTCGTGCTTGACTCGTCTTATATTATTATTTATAGACGATACACCTCGCTGATTGTTAATTTATTGTTTAAAAGGTTTAGATTAACCAATAATGTCAATAAACCTTAATATGTACTATCGAATATAGTATCCGGTAGTTAACAAGGGAATAACTTTTCTATATTTCTATGTGATTGTGCTAGGCAGCTGAGGACTCACTATGATGGGGATACTAAGACTGCATCGGCTATGGACAGAGCCCATCAAAGATTATGTTTGGTGTGCACCCAGTTTGTAGACGCGGATTATAGTACCGTAGGGGCTGTCATCGACTATTAAGCTCCCATCGTTGTGATTGCGGTCTTTACAATATTAAAGTCACTCGTCCTTTGCCTTATGCTGTTTCTGCAGCATAAAAGTGCAACATGTAATCTTTATTAACTTCAGTTATGGTCGAAGACCACTATATACGAGTACGCTGACGATTTAATAGTTTACACAATCTGTCCAAATTTAACATATGGATGTCAGATTCTGGAAAGAGGATTCAGGACTCTAGAAAAAAAAATTGCATGAACTAAGCATCCAAATAAATACATCAAAATGCAAAATAATCCCTTTTACTAAAAAAAAAGAAAACTAAACCTAACCATTCACAACTAATCAATTAACCATTCACACAAATAGCGGAGATATAGAAGTCACCAACTCAATAAAATTCCTAGGGGTTCACCTTGACACAAAACTCAATTTCAAATCACACATCCAATACACCTATAACAAAGCAGCCAATAGTTTAAACATTATCAAATCAATAGCAGGAGTTACCTGGGGAGCCCACCCCCATAACTTACAATTTATAAAACTATGATAAGATCAATAACAGACTATGATGCCATAATATACAATGAATCTACCTCCCCACTATTAAAGAAGTTAGAAACAATTCAAAATAACGCACTGAGGGCATGCTTAGAGGGATTCCGCACAAGTCCTACAAATGCCTTGCAAGCTGAAGCTTGCAAGCTCGTACTTGATCTTCTGGTCACAAAAATAAATACTACAGGTTTATTAATACCCTAGATCGACATTGTTGTTACTTTTACTACGTTAACAATGGAGGGAAGCAGCTTTGGTGTGGTTACTGTCTTGCTACTCCTTCTGGTAAAACAATCGGATAGGTGTTAGGTGCGTTTCTTGTTTATGGGGTAATGCGCACTTTTATCGTTGCTTTATCTCTCACTACACAATGTATTTAGTTAATCATCTAACAAGTGAATAAATGTATGGCTAGCTATTGCACTGAGTAGTGTGATTGAATTGTGATCAATTTATTTAAAAAACTTTTTCGATATCTTGAACGAATTATGTCACAAAATTTGAAGTAATTCTTTATTCTAGTTCAAAATTAAGTCATTTAACTCCTTCTTCCACTGGTAACAGGTATTAAACACTTTGATGCATTTCACATCTGCAACATTTTCGAGTACTATCAGAGAATGACCAGGCGGATCATTTTTATTACCGCTTTAGTTTCAAGTCAATGTATCGAATTAACGAAATAGGAGCCAAAAGATTAAAGTATAGTTGACTGTTATGACGAATAGAGAAAAAGATGATCAGAGATGCAGTAAAAGAGGAACAACACGTCTGAGTAGAAATATTTTGATACGTGCCAACCTTTCCACCTGCCTTGCAGGTCTTCTTTAGGGCCACCGAACCACACTGGTGAAGAGACAGTTAAGGTGCATAATCCTAGCTACCTGAGTCAGCACTCTCCCCTTCCTATTGTTTTATATATAAACCTCTGCCTGGAGCAGATCATCATCAGTACATTATTATTCTCGTTTTAGGCTAGTAATTAGATTCATAGTTTAGTGTAGTAAATTGTAACTGTGTTTTACCAATAAAGTTTTTTTTAAAGTTCTTTTTCGGTCAAGTTCTTTATCTCACGAACGATGACTGGATGAAACGTTGGCACGTATTAAAGAATTTCTACTTAGACGTGGTGTTCCTCTCAGGACCCTTAATGTTGAAAATGAGTAGTATCGAAATTTTCAATGATTTATCAGGAAAAAAAGCAGTCCATAAGAACCCTCCCCCTTTTCTAATTATTTGCAGCCCAAGACGCATCATTTAGATTTTTTAAAAGAGAAAGAGGGTGTAGTTCCGCAGACGCCACCATTTTTAAATGCCTATTTCTTCCATGTCACTCCACCAAAACATAAATCCAATTAGTGCTATTTAATCTACATTTGGCAAATTTTTGTTTAATATTAAACTCATTAAAATGTTTTAAGTTATACTGTAGAAAATATTATGTTAAAAAGGTTGGAGGCGTCTGCGGAACTATTTATCAAGGAAAAAAGTTCCATAGACGTCCCCGGGGAAAAAATATTATTTACAAGTTTGGATTATAATTAAATATAATAATTCATTGAGCAAATCTTTATTAGGGTCTCTATCAGCTCGTCTCCAAAGATATTCACATAAGTGTGAATATGAATTTTGGGAATGATTTCCGCCCGCATGTATTTCTCGCTTAACTGATCTCCATGGTGATTCTATGTTTTGAGTGTGGGACAATGGATAAGGATCTATAAAATGCAAGCTATGGTTCATTGTCTGGTGGGTGTGACCCAATTTCGCAAGCTGTGTGTAGCTTCCCCATTCGTCCGTAATGATAGTGCTTCCCGGTTTGACATTTTTTATGATCAGAGGTAGCAAAGTTGAAGCGTCACACTTATTGTGGGGGCAAATTTCCATCCGGAACTTCTTTTGCCCATCCCGTTTATCACCAGAATCCAACTCCCGTCCAAAATCCTTGCTCGGTTATATTTTCTTGCTACAGTAATATTAAGAGTTACAATGATTTTTTTTACTTAAAGGATTATTTTTTTGATATAGCGGGTTTGAGATTAGTGATTAAATCGGTGACCCAATAAACAATAAACAAAAATGTCCTTGAATTTTAGTTGTGAACCACTATAATATTTTAACGTCATTTTACGTAGCAAAGGGCTGGGGGCGTCTACGGAACTTTTTCCCTTGGTAAATAGTTCCGCAGACGCCCCCAACTTTTTAAAATTAATATTTTCAACATAATAATTGCATACACTTTAAATAATTAAGTATGAGAAGAAAATTGGTTAAATGTAGATTAAATAGCACTAATTGGATTTATTTTTTGGTAGAGTGACATGGAAGAAACAGGCATTTGAAAATGGGAGCATCTGCGGAACTACACCCAAAAAATGTTATATTAAGTCGTCGTCTCCATCCCATTTTTAACGAATCGTATTCCTCATGCCATGTTGATTATTTATAACAAACACTATTATATGCCCAGTCGTTACCTACGGAAGCGAGACCTGGGTCCTGAAAAGAATAATGGAAAGACGGATTGGCACATGGGAAAGGAGGGTTCTTCAGAAAATATATAGACCTATTAACTATGAGAGAGTGGATAATAAAGATAAACGATACTTAGAACATTGTATGACCATCCAGATATTGTTAAATCATAAAAAAAGCGCAGGTTAAAGCGGCTCGGTCATGTGTAACGTATGGGAAGTGACCGTCTCAAAAGGAAATTGATTTATGAAAGCCGGGAGGTGCTCGAAGACGAGTTCGTCCTTGAATGAGAAAATTGGATGACGTAAAAGAGGACTTATTATGGCAATTGGAAGTCAGATGATGGAGGAATGTTGATAGACCAGCTTGGCCAACAATATGTGACTTATAATTGAGCCATAACCCTCGTCTTTGGAGAACAGTAGCGTCGAATATAATAATTATAATAATAATTCCTCTTGACATATAAACCCTTGTTTGATACTTTAGGGATAGTTGAAATCAGACCAGTCTTCTTTTCATGACAAGGAGATAAATTTTATATGAATGTAAGTGGTATGATATAGGACCTATAGAGGCGCTACTGGCTAACAGCTGTTTTCTGTTATTAACTTTTTAACTTATTTTTGTTGATTTATATTTAAATAAATTATTACTAAAACCAATTAAAAATGAATCAATCAGTATATGGTAAAGGAGGTAAGTTGATTCATGGCTTTATTGGTTATTGCTACATTTATGAGTATTTTTATTATCATTACTACATTTTTACTAGTTTCTTCTTTTATTTTAGTTAGTGGTTTCTTCAGAAGATATTGGCATGAAATGCCTGGTGTTACAGCGGCTACATTCCTAGGACTTGTGGGTTTAGGGATTGCCATGTATGATTATCAATTGTTAAAGAAGGGCCCTAAGGTGCCTAAGTATAAAAGGGACTATATTGGTAAGAATAAATTATTAAAATTTTATCTGATGAAGTGAAAAGGTTTTTAAATTGTTACACCAAGCATTCCTTTAATCTGTAAAACGTTACTTGTTTCCTTCTGTAACTCTTCTCAATTGACCAGATTGATATTGCATCAATATTGATGCACTTTCCTTACTTCAATGTCTTGATTAGTACCTCTCTTATAACCATACTTATTTTACTTACAAGGGGACGTTTGCAGTTGTAACTCACAGGCTTGAATGCCGATTTTTGTGTGAGTAGTAGGGACTTACAATAGTGCACAACTAGAGTTATAGCCGCAAATGGGCATTAGGAGCTGAGAAAAAAAATAAAACATGAAAATCACGTTTTATTTTTTTTTTCTCAGTTCTCAGTCAAGATAGAGAAATGATTCTTTCACGTTTAATTGCAGTTATAAAAATACTTTCGTTATGCTCAAGACACCACCCGGCTTTAGGGTGCTCAAAAACTCTAAAAAAATGACAAAATTCCAAGGAAATCCGCTGTAAATTAGTGGAAACTTTTTTTCATTAACAACTGACCTCAAATCTCAATTTAACGCACCATAAAACCCTTATATGTGAAAGTTTATCAAAATCAAAAAATATTGATTTTTCAACCCTTTCAAGGAGATTAAAATTTTTAAGTTGAGATTTCATTAACATTTGCGACCGACGATAACAAGTGCTGTGTTCAACCGATTACAACAGTAATGGCATCACTAGAATCAGCATACATTCTGCTTTTTATCCATGAGTATAACTTTGGATTTACTCCCGATTTTAGTGGACAAAAACTGATGTGAATGAAAAAATCCAAGGTCAGCTATAACTTGAGATATTTCAATTAGGGGGAATCGTGTGATCTCCGGATTTGGGCTAAACTATGCAGTTTTAAGGCTTCTAGATTACCTTATATAAATAAGACGTTTTAAAATGACATATTTTTATTTCAAATTGCATAGAAATCCTAAGATTGATGAATAATCTAAAATTAATATCAGGTTTTGTTTAAAAAAAAATGTATATATTTTTTAAATGGTCTTATTTGAAATTTATTGTGTAAAAACTTAAATAATAATAGAAAAAAATCATTTTTATCAGTCTTATTTATATAATATTGGTGAGGAAAATTTTCAAACTTAGAACTGATATTATTTTCAGATTCCTCATGTAAAAAAAAAAAACATGTAGAAACAATTTTGTCAAAATCAAAATTTCATTTTCAAAAGGTCAAAAGGTTTTTTTATATTTAAAATTTTGTAGGATTTTAGAAGGCAAGGGGCTGTCAATTTCTGAAAAAATGTAAATAATTTGCACTATCTGACATATTTCGCAACCGATTAAGACAAAATTTTAATGCCATCTAGAAGCCTTGAAACTGCATAGTTTAGCCCAAATCCAGAGGTCGCACAATTTCCCCTTATTGAAATATCTTAAGTTATAGCTGGCCTTGGATTTTTTCATTCACATCAGTTTTTGTCCACTAAAATCGGTAGTAAATCCAATGTTATATGCATGAATAAAAAGCAGAATGTATGCTGATTCTAGTGATGCCATTACTGTTGTAATCGGTTGAACACAGCACTTGTTATGGTCGGTAGCAAATGTTAATGAAATCTCAACTTAAAAATTTTAATCTCCTTGAAAGGGTTGAAAAATCAATATTTTTTGATTTTGATAAACTTTCACATATAAGGGTTTTATGGTGCGTTAAATTGAGATTTGAGGTCAGTTGTTAATGAAAAAAAGTTTCCACTAATTTACAGCGGATTTCCTTGGAATTTTGTCATTTTTTTAGAGTTTTTGAGCACCCTAAACCCGGGTGGTGTCTTGATCATAACGAAATCATTTTTATAACTGCCTGAAATACCTTACATAACTGCAATTAAACGTGAAAGAATCATTTCTTTATCTTGACTGAGAGCTGAGAAAAAAAATAAAACGTGATTTTCATTTTTTTTTTTTTTTTTCTCGGCTTCTAATAACTCTAGTTTTGCACTTTTATAGATTCCTACTTCCCACACAAAAATCGGCATTTAAATCTGTGAGTTACAACTGCAAACATCCCCTTGTTAGATTATTTATTTGGTGTAACTGGGTAAGTTTTGATTATTTACAAAGAGTGCTTTTATAAAAAGAAATTAGTAGTGAACAACATTTAATTCTTTTTATTAAAATTATAGTGTTCAGTATTATGATTTCGGCTTCACAATGTTTTGATTAAACACTTATTAATTTTATAGTATAAAGTATAAAGGTTTTTAAGTTCAATGATGAGGTCTTGATCATCAATGAAAACAACCATTAGATCAGACTTACGCATGAGTCTGTTATCTGAGTATTGAAGGCTTTTGAGGAGAGATAGTAAAATATTTTGGTCTGCAAATACCTTAGAAACAAAGTGGTTTTTGCTACATAATTAATTGGCAATAACTAATTTATGATTTGTTGAGCTTTAATTGTTATTTAAAGTTGGCATTCTTGGTGTCATTAACTTTATAGAGGTTTGTGGTTGTCTGTTAATTTCAGCTATCAAATCATTTCTTCCAATTTAATATTTTAGCTCTAACTACCAAATTGAAAATAAATTTTGTAGACTAATTTTGTAAGAGTGGTTCTATGTTACCAAATGTTATGTGGTAGGAGCGATGCCTTTAGCTTGCCCTTTTAACTTGTTTTATTAACAAGTGGTTCCACTACTGAGCATTAGTCAGCATACTTATGTTAACAATACTTTGTCAAAGATCTTGATTATATATATATTCTGAGATTGTCTGATTAAATAATCAGTCAAGGAGTTAAAATACATGAGTTAAGTGTTGTATTATTAATTATTTCAGCATTTTTGACCAATAATCAATGTCATGATTAGAGCTGAAGTAATGAATCTATTCGTTCTGTAATAAAGTTTTTTTAGCTCAATTAAAGGAGAAAATGTCTTTAAACATAGGGTACTACAAAAATACAAAAAAATAAAATAAAAGGCCATTTAAAAAAAATATAGTGTAAGAAAACAGAGTTCAAAATAATTTTGGGTAATTTTAGCAGTTCTGGTGAAAATTGAATAGTCTCTTCTTAATTGAATAGTCTCACGTCCCTGTTTATAATTATTCTTAGAGGCCTTAGTCCATTGGTCTAGAATTTATTTAGGAACAATGTTGCTGTTTTGATGAATGCCTTTGGGTGGAAATGAATTTTAAAATATTGTTTTAGACAAAAAGTGAATTTTTAAAATTTTCATAACCCCAGCTCCTTCTGTAGAATCTCTTATGAATATGGGCATGTGAGCTCTACACCTCCTGAAGGATTCATCCTACCCATCCTTCCTAAATTATTATACAGGATATGATAGAAAATTAAGATTTTTTCCAATTTTGTACTCAAACCATGACCATACCTTCAAACTAAAATAATTGATTATTCCTACATCATCTCCAACACATTTTACACTAGATTCAAAAATGAATATTGCTCTAAAGTCCATATAAATAATACAATCAATTCTTGAGATGTCAGCGTAGCCAACACTATAATCCTTGATGCTTAAGCAATTAGCTGTGTTGAAGAACACTCCAAAGATTTTCTTCTGGTTGGATTCTTTAGGATATTAATTTAGAGTTGACAACATCTGGAATATTGTTATATTTTTTAGCACTCACAAATAAAACAGGTGAATAAATAAAAATAAAAAAAATGAGTTATGGGGTTCTTGAAGTTTGCATCGTTCATCGTTCTCTAAAACAAACTGTGATCTGATCTTGCAAGGATTTGGAAAACTTAATATTGTAGATTGTGACCACTATTGACTGGTTCCCCTTAAAAGCACTTTAATGTTACTTATTGTATACTTATGTTTTTGTTATGTTCAAAAGTTTATTCTTTATTATTAAAACAATGATTTTATTAATTCACTTAACACTAATGAAATGCTTGGGTTTTTCAGTTGTCAGACCAGATGACCCTCTTGTTAAAGAACCGGTGCGCACATACCCTTTCTGAGTAGAAGGAATTTTTGTATAATAGGAACAATATTTAAGTTTTGTAAATAAATATTTAGTTATTTAGCTTATTCTTTTGTATTTTTCCATTTTATTATGTTTTATCAGATTAGTACTTGAATATAAATAGGAATTGATGAATTCTTTGCCACCTCTATTGATAATTTTATTAAAATATTTGTTTTGAACGTTAAACTTTCATTAACAGTTCAAAGAAAGTGAAGTAGAATAGCTTCTTAAAGCTATTGATTCATAGATTGAACTGGTTTGGTTTTAACTCCTTGCCCATACCTTTAAGAATCTCTGATTCACTTTCTTTGTTTGAATATCTGAAACTAGTGTTTGAATAAAAAGTAGAAATGGCAAATAATTTATCAATATACAATGGTATTTATCCTTCTATATCATCATTACTACTTCAACTAGGCCTTAATAGGCACTTTTACATTAGTACACAACTAAAAGTTATTTAGATAGTTATTTACGATTGTAGACACAGAAATCTTAGAAAATTTTCTCCACATTCTATAGATAAATATGCATATAAATATAATAAAGATAATGTCAAGGCTTCTGGTAAATTAATGTTACGGGCCACTGGGTGTATGGCTAATCAAACTACAATTAAATATTAAACACTAATTTATTTACAAACTAATAAATACAACTAGGAAGTTCTTAATCTAATATCAGCTTACAATAACAATTATGACTAAGGTTAAGCCTATATCTCATTACACTTATTTCTATATTATGCAATAAGGTAATACTTATCCTAAATAACTTAATGCTAGGTTTCACAATTACACCTAAGGTTCTCTAAATCTTATTTACAACACTGACACACACATACTAGACTGTCACTACTTTCACTGACACTCTCTAATCACTGGTTCATAACAGCCTCTTGACTGCATTCACTGACAGGCTTACAACTGCTATGTTTGCTGACTCATGTTACTACTCATGACTGACACCAATACTAAGTCACTGCCACTGGACAATCACCGCCTCAGTCAGTGACTGACTGACGACTCTCTGATGACTGCCCCTTCACTCACTGATACATGAATACTGACTCACTGACTGGGGGTTGGCCAACATAAACCCTCATCGCACATTCCAGACTGAGTCCTGTGTGGTTAGAAGGTCTAGCCTCTCCTGGACAGTCCTTGATCCCAGTTACTCCCTCTGACCGTAACATTAAAATGAAAATTTGGACTGTTATGCTATCTTACCCTCACAATGGACTCTAGTTAAATGGTGGCGGATTGGTTACAACATAAGTCTAGGTATGGTACCAATCTCTGATTAGTCTATAAATAAGTTGAGTATATGTAGTAATGTAGTCTCTTCTAGTTCCCGATATCTTTCAGAAGTCCTTTTCATTTTGCCTACTTAGAACTGATGATAAATGTTTAACATTTGAAATTAGTTTTCCAATAAAATGGATTCCAATAGAAGTGGCAATCAATTTATCAATCCTAATTTTTTCATTTCCACAAACTGTTGAACTGCATAAAACATAAAACATATATTCTTGTTCTAAAAATGCACATATTTCTTAATTTGATTTAACTGTAGAGGAATATTTTATTCATCAGTAAACTTTTCAAATTACATACAAGCACATAAAGACTAGTATTAGATAGTTGTTAATCAAATGTTATTTGCAAGTGATATTATCCTGAAAACTGTTTAAATGAACATAAAGTGTTGTGTTATGTTCTTGTTTTGAACATATCATATATTTTCAAATATACCTTTATAGCTATTAAATGTGTATAGAGATAGTGGAAACAATAATAGGTCTGTCTACATATGACAAAGAACTACCACAATCATATCTGTGGAGGGGAAAATAATAATAATAATTTTAAAAAATCCATTGAGTTTGTGGGTTCCTCTCTCCCAAATCTACGTTATATAGTGGCGTAAAAAACCTTGCAGTTAAACGCCTCAACACAAACCCTAACCTAACCTACATTATATAGACGTTCCTTTATTTGTTAATAGTATTACAATTAAAAAATAGGCAAAGATCTATATCAACAGAGTACTATCGCCCGTTGCGGTCCCTGTTTATTAATATTTTTTTCTTATTTTTAAGTTTCTAGATGATTTCAATGATAAAATATAAATTATTAGACTATAGCATTACTCGCATTTTACAAACATGAGCAACAGTTGAATGATTGAAATATACAACTTTTTATCGCTGTCCAAAAAATTATTCAAATTCAGTCAGTTCTCTATAAGCTATTTATTTATACAAAATTAGATACAGGTGGTAATTTAATTATTTTGAATGTTCAGGATGAATAATTTTACAAAGAAATCTGAAATCTGATTTAAGGGAGAGAAAAGGGGTCGATTACTTTTTAAATTCATCTTGACAGTGAATTTCTTTTGTTGTTTCAAAATAGTAATTAAGATATAATAGATTATCATACACCTCTACTCTATAACTACTATTTTATTCAATTATATTTGAAGTAATTTTTAAGAGGATTTCTTGAATTCAAAATTATTTCAATTTTATTTTAAGAAATTTATTATTTATACTAATGTCTATTTGGGATTCTCTTCATCAGGAGTGATGATGACAACACTCTTAGAAGTTAATCTCCTTTGCCTGGGCTCAGGAGTAAATCTTCTTGGTTGAAGCAGGAGGCTAGCAGGCCTATCATGTTCGGAGTGTCTTCTAGAAAGGTTGAAGCAGATAGCACTAGTTCGTTTCATCCTATCAGGATAGCTACAAGTGTTGTTTGATGTTGTAGCTTGGTTGTTTTGGTGTTTCACTTCATCAGTTCCTTCTGCTCTTGTCTCTTCTGCTAATTTGAATTTATGTATAGCTACTGCTGGTATCTCATCTATACTCCTTCGTCCAGAAATACTTCTTCGCCCATTCTAATGCAAGAAAAATATATTATTTGTGAATCATAGATTTTTATGTTGTTTTTTACACTGTATATCATTAAAAAAATATCAGTAAAAGATTGAAAGAAAAAAACTTATCAGAAATTCACAAAGGCACTAAACGCAATAAATAAAATATTATTACTGCATGATTTATGGAATAAACACTAGCAACTACGATGGTGAAGTTAGGGGCATCCACGGAGCCTCCAACGAACTTCTAGCCAATAGTGTAAACCCAGGAAAAGTAGTCTTTCTCGTAGACTCCCAGGCATCAATAGCAGCGCTAAGCTGCAACGCCACCACAGACTGCATTGAGACAATCAAGTGTTGTAAAAAACTTGCACAACACATTTTGACTGGGTGGGTCATCTTCCTTCAATGAGTACCTAGCCACGTGGGGCTCTAGGGTAATGAGATTGCTGTCGCCAAGGCTAAGCAGGGAGCAGATTCAGACCAGCCCACTGTGCCACTTTAAAGATCCAGAAACCTGATCGACGCCACGGTCAGTTACATAACAAAAATGACCATGATGACATCAAGCACTGGCCAAAAATGGGAGGAACTTACCACGGTAGGGCCAATCCCAAGAAACCTTGCAAGAGCTGAAGCCTTTGCCCGATTTCGAATAATCACTGGACACGACTACTTGCAAGCTCACTTGCACCACATTGGTCTTGCTGACAGTGACGCCCGTTATGCAACCTCGGATGCATGGACGGAGATCACCTGAGGGTTTGCATTGCTCTCACCAACTCTAACAAAGACATCATAAATCTTTACTGGGAGGCTCGTCGTCGGATGCCTGAACTACTACTGATGGGCGTTGATTAAATAAATAAATGATCTATGGAATATTTTAATTCTTCTTACTTACATCAATACGATTTTTTTCACTTCCTGGAACTTCAGCCTGAAAAAAAAAAATTATAAAGTCTCTTTTTTCAGTTTCATTAGCTATTAGTATATATTTTTATTCCCTTGTAAATTGACAAAACCATAAAATAATAGAAAAACACATTAAGGCAGCCTACAGGCTTCTATTTAAGATGTTTCTGTGTGTTATACTGCTCAAAATTTAATCCAAATATTACACTATCATGATTCTTGGCCTTGTAATTGTAGATAGTTATTCACTATCTGGGTATCGAAACTGGATCCACTATAAGTTGAGCTTATTTGAAAATGATAAGCCATCAATATCCTCATCGATAAATCATAAAGAAAAAAAAAAAACCTGTACCACTGCGACCATTGCAAGAGTTCAATACTTTGGTAAGGACGTACTGTTTGAGCAACGGTTGCGAAATGTGGAGATTTGTCCCAAATCCCGCTCAACCATCTGTACCACCCTCCCACCCGATTAAAGGTACTCACTTTATAGCAACTGGATGTGGCCCAAGAAACCAAGGACGAGCTACAACTGAAGCAGCCTGACAGCGATTCGTCCAAAACGTAAGAATGTTTAATCTCATTAATAAAGCATTAATTATTTGTTTTTATAAACACCTACATTGTGTAAAATGCATGCTGGAGCATCATCTGCTGATATATTTGGATGGAAGAAAATGTTAGATTTATACAAAGCTGTTTTTAAATCAACTGGTATGGTGTATCCGTGTACATCACAGTGTTTGTAATGCAGAACTATCTCTTTCGGAATGTCCACGTAAACATCAAACACCTTGCATGGCTGAAAATAAAATATCAAGATTAGAAATTTATATTGGTTAAGTATTTTCATCAACTTAATAGCTCAATAAGTTATACTTTGTCAAAAAATAGAATATACATCTGTCTTGATTACTATCTTAAGGTCTTTGTATTCTATTGTGTTCCAAATTGATAAATTGGTGCGTAAAAACCATGCGTATTAAAAAAAAAAGAAATAATGAAATGATATAAAATACATTAAAGATTATATTAAATCAATTCTGAGTTATGTCTGCATTCTTTTAAAGTAACGAAATGTGTAGGGTTTTCTTTTTTACTTTTAATGATATTTGACCTATGAATTAGAAAAAGATAGTTTGGAGTGAGTGAAGTGCTCTTAATCATCAGTGCTCTTCCGATGTAATGTGCACATGAGCTGCAAAGAAATCGGAACACAAAGATTGTATTTAATCGGATAGAGATCCATTGGCAATATAGGACCTATGCATATGGCAGCTATCGGACACACTCGGCGTATCTCGATAGGATTGGGGCTGCCGCTGGTCCCTCCTCCTATCTGCGTCATTTTCTATCCCCCGCGTTTCAGTAGTACACACGTGGTATAGGGACAGTGCACAAGACGTCGCTGCGTCTCTTCTATGTTGTGCTTTTTCAGTGAGTTTTCGATAAAATAATGATTATATATTTTATATGATGATAATGATTATATGATTATATAAAATATCAAATATATTTTTAACATTACATATAATTGGATGATAATCTCTGTATTATATTAATAATCTATAATGTTCTATAAGAATCCCTATCCATTAGGAAATTTTATGAGGTTTCAAAAGAGATAAGATGACGCACAGTGGGGCCGCTGACCAATATTTAAGGTAAAAACCTCCAAAATCAAAGTATGTTGAAATGAATCCAAATTGCCATAATTCTATAGTTCGAAACATAAACAAAAATGATCCAAATAAAAGAAGAGCTGAAATGAAAGGTAAATAAGTATTTATTAGCATTAATCCTCCACCAAGTCAACTTGTCTGTTATTTTACCTAAACTTCGTGTAGTTAAATGCTTTATGACTTCCTTATTTTTAAAGTTCAGACTTTGAATTTAATATGGATTTTTCTCAAGTAGGTATATAAATATGGTAAACTTTTTAAAAATTTAAAATTATTATTTTATAATTTATAGAACCCTTACATTTCATGTTTTTTTTTAATGCAATGGCGTGAATAAATTAATTAATATCTTTTGTGTTGAGTGCAGTTTAATCGCAGTATCTGTGTGGTACTTTAGAGATACTATCGGGTAAACTTAATGTGAAAGAAAAATTTGCCCCGAGTTGCCCCTTTTTGAAATTATGGATATTTCACTGATTATTTTCTCTGAATTGGTAACCAATGGTTACAACCTTGCACAAATTTCTGATTCCTGATGCAGACATTATTTCTAGTTTTCTCGTTCCTATTGGCTTGCTGAGAAACACAGGAAGCGAGAAACAATGATTTCAAGCGTACAGCCGAAATTTCTCCAGAAAGACTTCTGGAATAAACACGAATGAGGATGTGTGTAGATAATTAGCTGATTTCTTCGGATCCGGTAATTTAATCAACGCGAAAACTAACCGAAGAAAAATATTCTATATCTCCCTAGTGATGTTTTAAATATGCTCGAAACCCCTAAGTTGGAAGGAGCCATATCTGAGCTGGATTCTAATTGTGAAGATTCTGATTGCAGCTCCGCCTTGGATTAGTGCCATGCAATTCTTTTATAATTTGATTTGCGTTTATTATGATATGTGTTTACATTTACAAAAAAAAAATTCTTCTTAAATATTTAGTGTAAATATTATAATTTGAAATGCTATTTTCGGTTTATTTATTCTTTTCATACACTTTAATTTATCTTCTCCCTTTTAGACATGGAACTTTCTTTCTGTGGTCCGAAGGCCTTTAACCCGAAACTCATCATATTATATGTTGAATCTGAATCACAGCGGAGCATGTCTGTCATGCAAAATCCGTAAAAAATAAACTACATTTTTAATAATAATAAATGCCATATTCACTATTTTTCATATTTAAAAGATTGCACCCAACCTGATTTACGTTTGAATTGATTTTGACTCGTTTTCAACTCATTTAGTGAAGAAAAATTATTACGAGATGTTTTGACCGTAAATACTGGTCATTGGCCCCACTATGCGCCGCGTCCTATCTTCATGTGCACAGAAACTCAGGCATCAAAAAGATAGGATAGAAAA
This sequence comes from Euschistus heros, assembly GCA_003667255.2. NCBI lineage: Eukaryota > Metazoa > Arthropoda > Insecta > Hemiptera > Pentatomidae > Euschistus > Euschistus heros. Next base: position 1,248,567 of record RCWM02000083.1, read on the forward strand.
CAATTTCGGCGGATTGTTTTGCTGCTCTCGTGCACCCAGCCTAAGACGTTCAATAGTCCGACGTCCGACGGATTGACATTCAAGCTGACATGTTGGCTGAATTGAGAAGCAGGGTCACTGACGGTTGGGGGGTTAGTTAATATGTCTTATGTAGACATCATTACAAGTACTGTTTGATAAAAACGATTCTATGGCGTTTTATCGTTTTAGGAAGTTAATGAAACTTTGTAGTTTATTAGTAAAAAATAATTTGTATTTTTTGGATGATAATGGTGAAGGAAAAGGGGTTTAGTGGGCTCGGGCAAATATATTTTTCCTGGGCCCATTAACCCCCCTCTCGTTTCGCGAGTCAGTATATTTTTTTATTTTAGGGCATTATGGTAGTTATTTCACGAAAAGTATTTTGAAGGTTTTCATTTTCTTCAATGTAACACCTTGTGTGCTCTTTGCTAAGACAGCTCATCAGGAAAAAAAATACTTAACAAACTAATTTATTTTATCAAGATGAAATAAATAAATATTTTAGTTATTTATATATACATATGAATTTTATTTTATTTCTTTTTTAGTATTATTTTTCATGAAATGTTTACATTTTAAGCACATACATGCAATTTTCAGAAATACTGATCATCCAGTTATAAGTATTTTACCCTTTGTTCAGGGCTGTAAACAGCTTTGGCGCCCCCCCCCCCTCTGCCGAGGGGTCTGGGGGTATGGAATAGTAAAAGCAAGTTTCATTAATAAGACCACCAAGGTTGTGAGCTTTAAGGGTTTATTCAACACCAATAAAAATTGAAATTAGTAGATAAGCTTTAGTTAAGGAATAAAGTCAAATAAACCTTAACCTGAGCGGATGCCATTCGCCTAATTTCTATTTTGGGGGGAAACTCTGCGACTCCGATAAGAGTGGTGCACGACGGGAATAATTTAGACTGTGCGTAGGATGTAAGAGCGCTCACTGTACTGAAACAGAATAATTTTTACAGCTTTTTTTGTTATTTCCAAATTGAGATTTTCTTTAGAGTGGAACATTACAACAAAACTTATCAAAAAAATATTGTAAACATTTTTCGCCCTGGAAATTTGGCGCCCCTAAAAATTTGGCGCTCTGGGCTATAGCCCAGTTTTTAAAAAAATTAAATATATGTAACTAATCTATCATAGTGTATGCTAATACATAGCTCCTTATGTATTGTAGTAAGTAATTTTGCAGAAATATATCTAACCTCTTCCTCCACGACGTCTATCCCTTCATCAAAAGGTACCTGGAATATTGAAAGTTTGTCAGTTTGGACGGGCCTATTTCCGTTTAAATTATCATCAGAAGTGACTGCTCACCTTGGCACGTTTTTTTCTTCTTTTGAGCCATCCAAATGAGATCCAATTCAATATAGCATGCTGATAATTCATTTTTCATGTTATTAAAGGTAATCAAACATACTAATTTCTTCTCATACTTAACTTGAAATCATCAGTTTTTAATTATTTAAGTTGTTGAATCAGTGATGTTCTGATTTTGGTAGACGTTTGAAAGATATTCTGACACGAAATCGTTAATTTCTGAAGAGAGTTGTGTGTTTTAAAAATCATTCCTCAAATTTCTTACTATCGCTCACTATGGAAATAAATTTCCATTTGTGAGTGAAGTTACCATGGGAATATAATATACTTAAAAATTTTAGCATTATTTGATGACTTGCCTATTGAATGGTACTTGAAATAAAAAAAAAAAGTTGTCGACCTTTTAACCTCAAATTAATAATTTAAACCAGGTGTTAAGGTTTACAATAAATAAACATTTTGTTTCCATAAACATGCTAATGGGCTGCAATAGCGGCACAACTCAAAAAATCATGTTTTGAGATAAGTGGGTTAAAGTTTTCATTGCTGAGAAAAATGCCTAGGAAATGCTTTAGTTTGCTTAAACGAAATTACCTTCAAGTTGATACCTTCTCTAAAGGGTCATTTAATTGTGTGTGTATAATTTTGATTTGATTTTTTGAAATTTATTTTTCAAATGCCAGTTTTGCCACTGTTACAGCCCATGAGTGATATATACGTATAAGAAGTTTCTTACCAGATAAAATGATAATAATATATAATATAAAACATAGTTTATAAAGAACACAAAAGTTTTAAGCAACCAGAAGTAATTGATAATGATCCATGAATATTATCATAAAATACACAACCAGTAAACCATCTTAATATGATGTGTCTTGTAGGATTGTTTTTGAAAAATCGAAAAACAGGCTCAAAAACCGCACACGTTCACTCTTTTTTTCGCCTATCTACGGTTTACCAACCATCCTGCGCAGATATTTCATATCTGCTCCCTTTATTCTGCTGATTTGTTTGTCAAGAATGACTCAGCTTTCAATGTCACTTGTATATGGGTGATTTCAATATTTTGGGACAATTCCAATTAAAAAAAAATGTTCACTACATAAAACATGTAAATTGATTTTTTTTTTTTACAATTTTTTTCTCTAAGGTGTGTGACGTAAGTCTGTGAAGTGGACACACATAATCTGCAATATTTCTAAATATATTAAATAAATAAAAACTATTAAAATATAGGGAGTGAAAAACAACGACTAGGAAGTGAGTTTATTATTTAGGGAATGGGGAAAATATCATATTTATTACATTTAAGAAAATAAAAGCGAAATTAACGAGGTATGTATATTATAAACTTGGGGTGTATACATGAATTACATTTTCAGCCTTTTAGGTACGTACTGTCACATCTACTTTAAAAACTTCAAACTAAACTTTAAAAATACTAAAGTAATATAAAATTGCACTTAATAACGACAGTTCTATTAACTTTTAAACAATAAAACCTAAATAGATTGTAAATGATAAGTAAGCTACGAAATAAAGACTATCGCAATAGGTATTAAATAAAATACGAGTATATTAAAAACATTGTTTTGATAAAAATAATGTTCCTTGAACTTTCATTATAACTAAAATGATGGGTATAAGGCTAGTTGCACACATACCGACTTTTGGACGGCCTGTAAAAAACCAACTGATATTTTGCCGGTGCTAGGTGCTTGCAGACTCACCGGTTTTTTCCGGTCAAACAATTAGTAGCTTTTTTTTATGATTATAATTTTATATTATTCTTAACTTTTCGACCTGAAACTTTTAACAATTTATCATTAACAAATTGATATTGTTTCATTTGATTCAGTAACTCAAACAAGTAGTAGCTTTTGTAATTATAGTGCATAAAACAGTAATTATAATGCAGTGACCGGCGCCGTTCAGTGGTCGGCGTGTGTGCAACTAGCCTAACGTTTAAACATTGAATAAAAAATGTAGGCTGTACGTTTGAAAATAAAAAAATTCACGAGCAGCAATAATTGAATTCGTTGGTTCCTCTTGGGCTGATGTTGATGGTCCGGCTGTGCTGAATGCCTAGAAATTTCCTACAGTTCATGGTATGAGAGGGATAAACCAAGAAATTTATTTTTATTAAAGCAGATAAACGCTAAAGCAATTTAAGTTCAAATATAACACGATATCCTCACTCAGTTGTAGGGAGTGAGTTCTAACCAAAAAAAACGTTGGTATCACATTATACACGTGGCCTATTTGAGTAGTAAAACATGGTATCTATTGGTTTTTCAGCAGAGCTTTGAATTTATCTTGGATCTAAAAAAAAAGATATCATGTTTTCAATAGGTTGATACACCTTAGGGAGTGAGGATGAATTAATATACGGTACTTACCGAGCAGAGTCAATGCACTTCCACTTGTCTACCAATGAACTCAGGGTCTTGAAACAGATGCAGTAGGCAGGTCTATCAGAAATAGTGTTGCCCAATACTAAACACCCCTCAAATATTCCTTTTAGAGAGCGATGGAGGGATTTTCAAAAATAATTTAGGGAGTGAACTAGAGGGTTGTGGCACTTCTTTATGATGGTGTATATCGTGCTAAGAAGGCTAAATATGAATCACAAAATTATTTTTGGATAAAAAATAGAAAACAATACCCCTTCATATTTTCAAAATAGTAAATAAGCGTAAGAGATGGCCTTGAATATTTTCGAAATTCAAGCATTTTTAAGTTGTGACAACCTAGGGAGTGAGTAAATGCTATACATAAACGTCAATTACTCCGGTTATATATTTAGATATATCATTGTTGTTGGGAGTCCATAATGGTACAATGGGTAATTGGCATTGTAAACTAAAATCAAAATTTTATATTCAGTACAATTTTCAAAATACCTTTGTGACTTAAATTGTACCGAAATTTTGAAATCACTCATATGTGAAGCTTTGTTGCTACATATACTTTTCATATGTAGGGAGTATATAATCTTTTATCGGTGACTGGCTTTATCTAAATGAGGAGTTGATTGTATTTCTCTTTGCATAATGTAAGATTCATTCAGATAGAAACTTCATTTCTCTTACATCTATCTGCCCATTTCCTTCTTGGTCTGCCTCTTCTCTTCCTCATGCCTCTTTTTACTAATGACACCCTCTCTGTAGTTATTAGTACATCTGCGACGTGTGTCGTGCTTAGATCCATTTATATATATTTCCATTTCATCCCATCTTAACATTATAAAGATAAGTTCTAGGTCTATAAAGAAGATACTAGTGGAAAGTGGAACTCCTTATCTAACATATCTTCTGATTGGGTAAATTATACCTTTAGAGGTCTTTTAATATTTCTGTTTGGCCTTGTATGTTCTACTATACAGGGTGTCCCGAATTTAAATGGCAAAACTTCAGGAACTTATAGGGGACCGAAAAACTAAGACAAAAAGTCCTTTAGAGATTTGCTCGTTTTTGCTTAGTTTTAGAGAAAATCGCAAAAAAAGAAAAACAAAAATGTTACAGGTAGCGATTATCACCTTTCAAAGTTCGTCAGGCTAGGCAGTGAGATATGTAAACACTTAATGTTATCCTTTACATTCTTTTATTTGTTTACATTTTGGCTTCCTTCTAGGATTATAATTCCTAAATCAGTCTTCAGTCAGTTACTCAGATATTTTTGTGTGAATAGCATCAGCCACAATGCCGCAAACATATTCTAATGTTGAATACGCTGATATGATTTTATGTATGGTTTCTGTAACGGTAATGCTTTAGAAGCGGTGCGGGAGTATGCGCGCCGATTTCCAAATAAAATAGTGCCTAACCGACGAGTCTTTTCGTTAACTTTTAATATACTACGAGAGACTGGGTCATTCTTAATACGTTATGAAGGCGACCAATTCCTGGCAGCAATAAGAGCAGATTATCGTAGAAGATATTGTGTCCAACGCCACTTCGATAACAATCCTGAGACTAGCATCCGAATAGCATCTGCTGCATTAGCAATATCGCGGCAAGCAATATGGCGAACTTTGAAAGGTGATAATCGCTACCCATACCATCTTCAAATAGTTCAGAATTTATTACCTCAAGAGATTGAATTTTAGTAACTGGTTTCTTGACAAAATTGGCGATGATAATTTATTTCCATTAAAAATTATATGGGCCGATGAAGCTACCTTTACAAGAGGAGGAATTCTTAATCAAAGAAACTATCATAAATGGGCTCTTGAAAGTCCCAGAGCTATTAGAGAGAATAGGATACCATTATTAGGAATGGTATCACATTTACACATTTTTTGGAGAACGGCTTTTCTAATTATTTAGTTGAAATTCCCTTACAACAGCGGATTGAAATGTGGTTCCAACTCGATGGATGACCAGCTCATTACAGCAGAGTTTCTCGAGCTTGGCTGGATGTAAATTATTCACAACGATGGATTGGACGTGGAGGAGTGGTACCTTGGCCACCCAGATCACCTGATATGACACCCACAGATTTGTTCGTATGGGGAACCTTGAAGCAGTAAGTTTATTCGGTGTCAATCAACTCAAGAGAACAATTAAGAGACCGAATCATAGATGCAGTGTCCCATATATCATCAGAACAATGTTTAGCTGCAATTTATCAAGTGAGTGCTAGATGTAATGCTTGCATTGGTGCAAGAGGGCAACATTCTGAGCAATATTTACATTAAAAAGAACATAACATAAATATAAATGTAAATAAATAAGTATAAAAATGAAAACTTGTTTTGTTTCTTTTTTTGCGATTTTCTCTAAAACTCAGCAAAAACGAGCAAATCTCTAAAGGTCTTTTTGTCTTAGTTTTTCGGTCCCCTATAAGTTCCTGAAGTTTTGCCATTTAAATTCGGGACACCCTGTATATCCCTGCATCTATTCTACCAAATCTGCTGGTGATGGCTCCTAGGTAGGGAAAGTGGTCGAGTTCCTCCAAGCCCTCTCCGCCACAAAACACATGCACATCTTCATATTGATGTATGTGCTGTGTCGATCATAATTGTCTTCCTATGGAGCTCCTCTTTACATTCTATAAGGGCTTGCTGTCATTCCCTAGAGTCTGCAAGAAGAAAAATGTTGATTTCCTTACTTGTAATGAGATCTACTAAAATGTTTTTGTTTTCTTAAGCATTCTTTATTTCTTGGTGAGGGAAGGAGCCGAAAACAACCTTAAAATCAAGGAAAACCAGAAAAAAAAAAATCCTTGTCAGGGTCCCATGCTCCCTCCAACACGTATCTAAGATATATTATCCTGTGTCTGTATAGCGGATATATATTCTGCTTATTCTGATTTGAGCTGACCCACATCTGTGTGTTTTTGTGTCCTTTCCAAAATAAAAGTGTGTATTTTATAAATAACTGAAACGACACTGATTCGCCTATAAATTTTCCATTCTGCTGGATTGTCCTGTTTATGAATGTTATCCCTTTTATAGCAGAAATTCCAATTCTATGGTAATCTTCCAAAATATTCATCTCTATTTCTACATCTAGGTCTATATTTCTTGAAAGAACTCTTAACAAAGGGCCTTCACCCGCTCTTGACCAACATATTTTATGATATCCGGGACAAAAAAACATACAGTGAAAACCACTACAAGCCAAAAATAACTGAAAATTATAATCTATTATATATTTGTCAAATACCACTCACTCATTTAACACGAAATCTCGAAAACCACCGAACGGATTGGAATGAAATTTCGTATATGGCTTCTTCTAGGCCCATAGGTGTTCGCTAAGAAACATCCGTCAAATATGCACCACTCACTCTTCACGAAATCTCAGAAACCACCGAACGAATTTGAATTAAAATTTGGTATGTAGCTTCCTCTAGGCCCGTAGGTGCTCGCTATGAAAGGTTTTCAAAAAATTCACTCGGGATCATAGTCAAACTGCAAAGACGCGCGATTATGCTTTGTAATTTTACCGAAACATTCATTCCTTCGATTATTATCTTCATTTCATTGTCTTAATAATTATCTTCATATATGTAAAATTAAAATATCTACAACTTCTGTACAATTCTCTTTTTCTCCATTTACTATATATTTGTCAAATACCGCTCACTCATTCAACACGAAAACTTAGAAACCACTGAACAGATTTGAATCAAATTTGGTATACATAGCTTCCTCAAGGGCTGTAGGAGCTCGCTAAGAAAGGAATTTTTAAAAAATCGGCCATGGATCGCGGCTAATTCGCAAAAAAGTGATTTCTAACGCATTGGAAATTCTTTGAAATAACATTACGGATCGTAATGAAACTTAATACAGTGTTTCTTATTAGTTGTTAGATGCACAATAACAATTAATTTTTAAGTAGTTTGTACTGTATCGGTTCTACGGAGGGGTAAAATAACAGTACTCATACAATTTTTAGTGGGTGAATAATAATAAATTTATTGTCTTATGGTTTATGATGATAAGCTAAAATAAAAAATAGGTTAGATGCCTAAACCGCACACTTTGACCACAAATTAAGTTCTTTATTGTAGTAAACAAACAAAAATACGATACTGGCATGTGGAAACCTTATTATACGGTACTTTCTGTTAACTCATGGTGCCATGTTGTATTTCTCGAATCTAAATAAATTGTACCTAGCTTTTATGAATTTAATTCCTTGAACCAACAATCTACCTTTGTTCCAGTTCAGATGGGAATAACGCAGGAAATGATTCACAGATTCAGTTCACAACAAACAACTAAGGAAATCGGCTGCAAAAATATAGTCAAGCACATGTAGAGGTTAACAGGGAAGTAATTAAGAAATACAGGAAAAATTATCCTGGAAAAACATTAGCAGAAAAGCGGTTAACAAACATTAAGAGAGCCAAACCGAAGCCATCACTGGAGGACTATTAAAATTAAAAAAATTAACTTTTGCAGGTTGTCAAATTTACTTATTGAAATCATTCTAAGAATGGAATTGTTCAGGTTTATTTAAGTAATAATAATTATCAACGTTAAGCTTAACTTTTACTAATTTAAGTTGTTCTTAAAATTGTTGTCCTAATGATATTAAACCGTAGCGGAGCACGGGCACATTCAGCTAGTATATGATATTTATACCCTGTAATTGCTATTACTAGTATCATATCATATTTATTATTAATACATGTTATATGTAAACATCTGTGTATTACAAAGCCTCAAAGCTATCTAGTTTCGGCCTCTTTCAACGAACAACGTAACAACCATCACCAAAACCCCAATCGACATTTAGACCATGGGAAGTACCTGTTTTCAACTCATCTCACTGACAATAAGTTCGAAACCTTCAGAAGGGAGGTGTTATTTAAAGAATCTTTTAGTGTCAGCAAATAGGTGGCTCTCCCCCCCCCCCTCCCCCCAAACCTGTATAAATACCTCTCTCTTTGTAACCCCCGTAATTAGTAGTATCGTAGTCAACTAGTTTTAATTATTATATACATATTTCTTTTCATGTTATTTGTACCTTTGCGTAAATAAATTTTTTTTTTTTTTTAAATCTTTTGTAGAAAAGAATATTTAATTGGCTCATTTGACGAAAACCATCTGGTAAGAAAACGGGTTTGTCCCTGGAAATTTGGGAACTATAGCTGTAGGTCTACCCAATGGTTAATTCAGGAAGCTTTAGTCTTCTGTTCCGTGAAGAGGTCTTTTTTTCTTCTTTTTTTTTAGTTTGACTATTATAGACCTTGGAGATCTTTAGCTGGCTCCACCAGTCCCATCCAATGCTGCATTTCCTGAGCAATAACTTTCCAGTTAATTACACGATGTTCGGCTGCGTCTTTTTTTTTTTTTACAGTTTCGGCCTCTCTCATGACCTGTTCCCTACCACAGTAACATTCATTGTTTGAAAGAGAGGATTGGAAAAATAGGAGTCTTATTAAATCTTAAAGCCAAGATTCCATCCACATATTGCTCAAGACATCTGACTCAGTTTTAAGCATATATCGAACCACAGACTAGCCCGATTCACCCACCGTCATTATTGTGACGATGTTAATTCAAGTCAAAAGCTTCTGTCTGTTCACGAAAGTTAGTCAATTATATTCTTTATTAGCCCATAAAAAAACGTACTAATTAAAATATTCGTCCATAACAAACAGTACTGATTGAAATAATTGTCCATATCAAAAGGTACTGATTGAAATAAATTTTCTTTTTTTTATGTGATCATATCTTTATTTTTAATTAATTCCATGGCTAAGTAAAACAAATTTATTAAGTGAAGGCCTGTCCCCAAACTATGATTCATTTGCCAGATTGAGAGACGTTCAAATAATTTTATTTTATTTCATTTTTACTTATTGTTATAACTAATAGGAAAACTCTGTTAAATTAAGCATGGATTGGTCTATATCTCAATATGATTTTTTATTGTTACATTTTTTATGAGCATTGATAATTATAATTTTCGGAATTATTGTGACTGGTTCAGGTCCATTACGTATCTTTATCGACTCATTTTTGTAATCTTTTTCTATCGCTAACCAATGGGTAGGAGGAGATATTTCTGTAGTTACTGCAATAGTTACATTGAACACTATTCCTTCGGTCAACGAAAATCGCACAACAGTGGCAAAAAGCATGTCCTTAACGTGAGGTTTTACTACGACGAATTTGTGGAAAATGAAGCTCAGAAGCTGATCGATGCTACGACGGAAGCATACAAGAACGGAACTCTTTTTCAACCACAGATGGTGGTAAATAATGCTCCCATGTTGCCATTACAACAAATGTTTGTACCAAGCATTCCAGTAATACCACTTTCAATGCCTCCAGTAACAGGATACACCTTGACCATGCCTCCAATCGGTCCAGCTTACCAATATCCTGCATTGATGCAATGACTATCGGGATTTGAAAATATGGTAAGGAAAAGAACCCCATTTCTTCAGGTGCAACTAATTTTTAATGCTGCCTAAATATATACCATACTACCTGTCAAAAAACGTGTATCATCTTAATTGGTTTAATCAATATAATTTTGTAGAGTTACTCCTAATATTTTTTAATATTTGGGGAACATTTCTAGGGTAGGGAGGTAGCCTAATAGCAAAATATTGATTTTTTACCCCTTTCGAGGATATTAAAATTTTGAAGTTGAGATTTCATCAAGGATTTCTAAGGCCATAACAACTGCTATGTTCAACCGATCAAAATAATAATAGCAACACTAGAATCAGCATACATTCTGCTTTTCATCCATGCATATAACATTGGGATTACTCCAGATTTTAGTGGACAAAAACTGATGTGAATGAAAAAATCAGAGGTCAGCTAAAACTTGAGATATTTCAATAACGGGATATTCTGCGACCTCCGGATTTGGGCTGAACTATGCAGTTTTACGGCTTCTAAATGACCTTAAAATTTGGTCTTAATCGGTGGCGAAAGTTAGAATGTAGCATGTGGCTAGTGTTGAATAAACGTGATCGTAGTACGAGTTAAGTAATTATTCCTAACAAAACATGGCGCAGTGGGTTTAAGTGAGTTAAAGTTGTCGATGTCAGTTTATGTTTGAATGTGTCGACATAATCAAAGGAATAATTAAGTGCTTAGCTCCTATTAAGATCACGTTTATTCAACACGAGCCACATGCTACATTCTAACTAACAACAACCAAACATACCAGGGAGGTTGCAACAGTGTAGCCACCCAGGCAGCTGGTAATGAGGGCAGTTGTAATATTGGCAATAATACTATTAGTAGTTTTGTTAATGTAGTGAACACTGCTCAATAATTACACCCAGTTTATAAGCACAATCCTTTATTCATAACAACCATTTACTACACAACACATGAGCACATCACGCTCATAAACGACAACCAAGACAACCTCCCCTCTCTCAGTGTTGCCACTCAACAGTACATCTTTCCCCTCTCAAATTATCATTTCAACAACCAAAAATTACTGAGACAAACTAAAAAGTACCCTAAAACAAAAAAAAACAAAAAACACTCAACTACTCTGACCTTAAAATAAAAAAAAAAAAAAAAAAAAAAAAAAAAAAAAAAAAAAAAAAAAAAAAAAAAAAAAAAAAAAAAAAAAAAATTAGTCCATTTCTGTAATTAATCTCTTAGGTATCTTTCGAATTCTTTTATTGGATGGAGTTACTTTAACACCGCCTTCGGTTTCTTCAATGGTGGATGCCTCTGGTCTGGTCAGGTCGGACTGAGTAGACTCCAGGATATCTGCCTCAACATCATCATCAATATTTAAATCTGAAGCCTCTGTAGACAATTCTTCCGGTTTTTTACCCAAGTTCACCCTTTGATCATTGGATAATGTGTTACCAAGTGCACCAACACTGGAGTGACGATGTATGTAGGTTCTTTGAACTTGATCTGCATGTCGAATCCAATAATTATTTAACGATGGAACAAACACTTGAGCTCGCCGTGGGCCAAGAATTGATGTGATTTTGGCTGGTACCCACTTATCTTCATTTGGCCGATAGTTACGAACCCAAAAAGAATCTCCCTCCTGCCAGTATTTCAATATTTCTTTCCCTTTAAAATTTTTCACTTGCTTCTCCTGCATTTTTTCAACTCTACTACTTGTTGAAGGGGGCCGTATGAAATCAAATTTAGTACGTAACATCCTTCCCATCATAGCTTCAGCCGGTGACACATTAGTGGTAGAATGCGGAGTATTTCTGTAATCAAGCAGGAACCTTTGTAGAACAGCTTCAATATCCTCCGACGAATTTTCCATGAGTGCATGCCGTAAACTTCTTTTTACAGTTCTTACACTATTTTCTGCAGCCCCATTAGTCTTCGGACAATAAGGAGCACCTGTTTTATGTGTAACATTATTTTTTAAAACGAACATTTGAAAATCATCACTTAGAAAAAATGAGTAATTATCTGATACCAATACCTCCGGAATACCAAATCTGGCAAACAGTTGCCTCAATATTTTAATTGTTACTGCGGCTGTCATATTTGTTGTTTGAAACGCTTCTAACCATTTGGTATGACTGTCGATAACAATTAAGTAATATTTACTTTCAAAAGGACCCAGATAATCAATATGGATTCTTTACCATGGTTTTTGCGTCCAAGGCCATGGTACCAAGTCAACCTTCTGAGGATTGTCTTTACATGCTTGACAAATGGGACAGCTCTTCTCGCACTCTTCAATATCCGCATTCAAGGCGGGCCACCAAATATACGATCGAGCTAAAGCTTTTAATTTTCCCATCCCCAAATGTGAAGAGTGAAATTCTTCCAAAACTCGACTTCACAGACTGCTTGGAATCACCACCCTATAGCCCCAGAGAAGCACATCTTTCACAACATGCAATTCATCTTTTATTTTATAGAATTGTTGAAGAGGGGGATTGACTTTACTTGGCCAACCAAATTTAGTGTACCTGATTACTTCTTGTAAAACATTATCCTTTCTGGTTTCAGTATGTACTTCAAGAAATTGGAGAGGTAAATCCACATTATCTTCAAAAACGTAGTTAAGCGTAATCTCATTATCATTTTCTTCTGGTGTCTTCCCTTTCATTGGAGCTCTTGAAAGCCAGTCCGCAATGTTTTTCTTTGAATAGACCCATTCAATATCATAAGTATAATTTGATAGAATAATGGCCCAACGTTGAAGCCGGTTGGCAGTACAGAGAGGAATCCCATTTTTTGGTCCAAAAATAGATACCAAGGGCTTATGGTCACTCACTAAAACCCACTTCCTCCCAAACAAATAATCATGAAATTTTTTTCATACCAAAAACTATAGCTGCCGCCTCTTTATGCAATTGTGAGTAACCCTTTTCAGCTTGTGTTAATGTCCTACTAGCAAAGGCTAGCGGTTTTTCAACTCCATTTGAATATTTTTGAGTGATAACAGCCCCTAGGCCAAAATCAGATCCATCAACAGTAAGTCTGATAGGAAGACTTTCGTTATAGTGAGCTAATGAACGATGCAGTTGTACTAATTCTTGTAACTTTGCCCATGCAAGATCACATTCTCTTCTCCACTCCCATGTAGCACCTTTTCGTAGCAGTGAGTAGAATGGTGTCATGCAAGAAGATAACTTAGGTAAAAATCTAGATAAATAGTTCACAAAACCAATGAATGCTTGTAGTTCCTTTACATTTTTCGGTTTAGGTGCCTCTAAAATAGCTTTGACTTTTTCGTCTGTAGAGTGCAAACCTTCTGCATCTAACCTAAATCCTAAATATTCCAAAGATTTTTTTCCGATTTCACATTTTTTCTCTGATACTGTGAGCCCTGCATCACCTAAGCGCTGAAGTACTTTAATCAACCTGTGTTTAAGCTCACTACAAGTCGAAGCGCCAATTAAAATATCATCCAAAAGAGCAGCAGTTCCATCCAATCCAGAAATAATACTATCAATCGTTTTTTGAAATTTAGCCGGCCCAGAGGCAATACCAAACGGTAGTCTGGTGTATTGAAAAAGCCCCTTTTGGGTGGCAATTGTAACTAGAGGCTGTGATTTATTATCCAATTCCAATTGTTGATATGCATTGGAAAGGTCTAGCTTAGCAAAAATTTTACAGCTTTATTTATTACAGCTATTTTTTTTACAAAAATTTTACTTTGGCAAACAATTCTTCAACCCTGGGTAATGGATGCTGGTCAACTTTCAAAAATGGGTTGATTGTTAATTTGTAATCCCCACATATACGTACGCCTCCTCCTTTCTTCAAAACCGGGACAATAGGCGAGCTATATGGGATATAATCAACTGATTTTAATATACCTTCGTTTACAAGACGTTCAATTTCCATATCAACAGCTTCCCTGAGAGCATAAGGAAATGTTCTTGCTTTGAAATAACATGGCTGTCCCTCTGGTATTAATTCTAAACTGACTTTCCCTTTATTAAAAGTTCCTAATTGACTTGAAAATACATTAGGAAACATACCTCGAATTTCCTGAAACATATCAACTTCAACATCAGGGGTTATATGCTGGACTTGTTCATTTTCAACTAATTTAAATCCAAGAATTTCAAACAAATCTCTCCCCAAAAGAGGGGGCCCGTTAGACTCAATTACATAAAAGGTTATGTTGTCAAATTTCACACCTTTGTAAACTATGCTGGCCTTAAAAGAACCAAACGGTCTGTTTCCTTCCTTAAAATAAGAAGAAAAAGTTTTCAGGCTAGGTTGTAAAGTTAGTGTTCGAAATTTAGAGTTGAATACTCTCAAAGGAAGAATGGAGCAACTGCAGCCAGTATCTACCTGGAAGTTTATATTCAAATCATTTTCAAAAGTTAAGGTTACCAGGTACCCAGCATCGGCAGAATTTTTATTGTAAATATGAAACAAAGGTTCCACATCTGAGGAGTCTTTAACTTCTATATGATGGGCTTTCTCCATCTTAATTTTACACATCTTAGCAAGGTGCCCAACCCTTTCACACCTATTACATTTATAATTTTTGTACTTACAATTGGAGGTGCTGTGATTCCAATACCCACAAACACTGCATTGATGTTTTCCTTTTTCAGTAGAGTTCTGGTATTTTTGTCCTGGGGCTTTTACAAAGTTGATAGGTTCTTGCTTGATGGCTTGCCCCAAGTCATATTGATTTACTGACACTTCTTTTGCACTAGCCAAAGCAAGAGCTCTTTCGATTGTAAGTTTGGTCGCATCCTCTTCAAAAAGTCTGTCCCGAACACTACCCTCGTCCCATACCAAGAATGAACTGATCCAAAATTCTTCCTTCTATGTCTAATGCATACTTGCAATTTCCAGCCAAAGCTCGCACTCTGGCTAACCATTCATTTACACATTCCTTAGGATCTCGACAGGCATAATGAAATTTATACCGATAGGCATAAATAGATTCTTCAGCAGAAAAATGTTTGTCAAAATGAGCAACCAGTTCTTGATATGTCAAATCCATAGGAACTTTAGGAACACAGAGGTTGCTCAAAAGCTTGTAGGCGTAGTCTGCCAGAGCATTTAAAAGAATGGCCTTTTTCAACGCTACCTCCTTTATAACAGACGTATTTGCCAAAAAAAATCCTTCAAGCCTGGGCTTGTACATGTTCCAGTCATTTTCTAGAGAAAATTCTCTGATTTGACCTAAATAGTTAGAGGACGTCGCCATTGTATATTCCGTATGTCCTCGTCGTTAGTTGTAGTGAACACTGCTCAATAATTACACCCAGTTTATAAGCACAATCCTTTATTCATAACAACCAAGACAACCTCCCCTCTCTCAGTGTTGCCACTCAACAGTACAGTTAATAACCAGGAAGTTTACCATAGTAGGTCAGGAAGATTAGTAAGACCACCTACCAGATTTCGAGATTAAGGAAACTAATCAGTCTTTGTCTAAATCTGTAATTGTTTTGTAATATATGTATTTCTTATATTATGTTAAATCAGTGTATCTTGTATTTTAGATATTGTATCTTATATTATATTCTTGATTTATGTTTATCATGTTCCAATATTTGTAATGATTATGGTAGTAATTTTAGTATTTGTTTATTATGTAAATTAACAGCTTCCTTGTTATTTAACTACAGATGTATCTTGTCTAGTATAATATTCTTGATCGTGTTGCTTGAAAATGAAATATTTGTATTAGACTTAAAGGGGAGGATGTTTGGATATTGTACTGTTATAGGGTGGCTACACTGTTGCAACTTCCCTGGTATGTTAGGTTGTTGTTAGTTATGTAGCATGTGGCTAGTGTTGAATAAACGTGATCTTAGAACGAGCTAAGCATTTAATTATTCCTAACAAAACATAACAAAAGTATTTTTATTAAAAATAGCATACACAACTGCAATTAAACGTGAAAGAATCATATCTCTATCTTGATTGAGAGCTAAGAAAAAAAATAAAACGTGATTTTCATATATTTTTTTTCTCGGCTCCTTATGCCCATTGGCGGCTATAACTCTAGTTGTGCACTATTATAGGTCCCTAATACCTACACAAAAATCGGCATTCAAATCGGTGAGTTACAATTGCAAACGTTCCCTTGTAAGACAAAAAGTCCATTAGAGATTTGCTCGTTTTGCTTAGTTTTAGAGAAAATCGCAAAAAAAGAAACAAAACAAGAAATAAATTACCATCGCGAATTTTGTCAAGAAACCAGTTACTAAAATTCAATCTCTTGAGGTAATAAATTCTGAACTATTTGAAGATGGTATGGGTAGCGATTATCACCTTTCAAAGTTCGCCATATTGCTAATGCAGCAGATGCTCTTCGGATGCTAGTCTCAGGATTGTTATCGAAGTGGCGTTGGACACAATTTCTTCTACGATAATCTGCTCTAATTGCTGCCAGGAATTGGTCGACTTCATTACGTATTAAGAATGACCCAGTCTCTCGTAGTATATTAAAAGTTAACGAAAAGACTCGTCGGTTAGGCACTATTCTATTTGGAAATCGGCGCGCATACTCCCGCACCGCTTCTAAAGCATTACCGTTACAGAAACCATACATAAAATCATATCAGCGTATTCAACATTAGAATATGTATGCGGCATTGTGGCTGATGCTATTCACACAAAAATATCTGAGTAACTGACTGAAGACTGATTTAGGAATTATAATCCTAGAAGGAAGCCAAAATGTAAACAAATAAAAGAATGTAAAGGATAACATTAAGTGTTTACATATCTCACTGCCTAGCCTGACGAACTTTGAAAGGTGATAATCGCTACCTGTAACATTTTTGTTTTTCTTTTTTTGCGATTTTCTCTAAAACTAAGCAAAAACGAGCAAATCTCTAAAGGACTTTTTGTCTTAGTTTTTCGTTCCCCTATAGGTTCCTGAAGTTTTGCCATTTAAATTCGGGACACCCTGTATAGAAAGTGTGAAAGATAAACCTGAATTATCTTTTAATCCCAACCACAAGTGAGATGTACCAGGTGTGATTTAAAGTTAATTTAATATAGTTTTGACATTTCATAGAAGAGTTTGAACTTAAACATGATGATAAATAAAAAATACAGATTTTCAAGTTGTGTCACTTTTGAAATACATGTGCAATATATTGTTTATTACAATTTTGAATAAAAACTGCTTATATTCATTATATGAAGGGTACAGAGAAAAAAGCAGGCATGTCATTTTCCCCTAATGTAGAGTAAAACTAATTTGAAAGTTTGAAATGGATTGTAATTTGATTGAAACTAATAAACAAAATTCAACATAAAAAATCATTTTAATTGAAAGTATATACCATAATGTACAATAGATTCCATTTTAATGAAAACAATTTTTTTATAAATTTCACAGGGCTTGAAAAATAGTATTAGTACTAAAATCTTTTAGGCGAGATAAAATCATACTCAGTTGTTTTTTTTTCCCTTTTTGAAGTTTCTACAACATATGTTCTTTATTTCTGAATTGAATGAATGGTATCAATAACTCAATTTGTGAAAAAAAAAAAAAATGACATGTCAGGTTTTTTTTCCTGTACCCTTCATAAAACGTTTTTTACAGGTTAAAATCAATATGTTTTGAATTTTTTTTTCCTGCTTAAATGTAGTGAGGTAAATTATAAAAAACCAAATACAGAAGAAAATATTGATTTTTAAAATCAAAATGTTTGGATACTGTTAATAGATTATTGAAAGCAATCATTTACTCCATTTGTTTTTATTAATAGCATGTAATGACAGTGTGTTTGTCAGTCACAAGAGAAATGTTTTGCCTTACCTGAGGCATGTGACAACTCCATATCACCATTGGCTTTTTTTAATAGAAATACAAAAAAATATTTTGAAGTTATTTATGGAAAGTTTAAAACAGTGGCGAAGAAAAGTATTTATGAAATAAAAACTTTCAGCACACAGAACACAGCTGAGAATATCTTAATATTTTGACATTCATTAGTGTTAGTTCAAAAATTTATTAAATTGGTTAATTTTTTACGAGACATTAATTGCATTATTTTAATAAAAATTCTGGGCTTACTTAATTACTTGCTAGGTGCTAACCCCTGTCATCATAAACATTCATTTTATTTTTAAGAATAAAATGCTTTAAAACTGAACATAAAAATAAGGTTCAAATATAATAATTTCTTCATTATGCTGTTACATTATTTATTTACAGAAAGAATTGCACAATTTTCTATATATTGTGAATACATAGAGTTTTTTAAATAAAATTAATATACTCCTTTGTGATAAATTATAAGTTAATATCACTAAAAATGTTTTAATATTCACTAATAATTTTGTTTCTGGAACTTATAACCTTTCATTGGGAAAAGGTAAAATTTAAATACATGTTTTAAATAAAACGTATTTAAATTAAAATATTTTTTCATAATAAATCTAATAAATAATTTATACTACACCAAAAAGTATTCAAGAAAAACATATATAGGAAAGCTTAAACAATATGTAGGGAAATGAACTAACTCTTGTTATGAATGGAATGACAAGATTAATTATTACAAAATTTATACAGACTACTAATTCGTTCAAGTAACATTTCTATCCACATTGACTACATACAATTAATATTTACAGCATTATTTTATATATTAAAAAAAAAAAGAAAAGTCAAATGAATAAAAGAAAAAAAATAGAAATATACACTTTATACAAATTAAATAAATTTTCAAAAATTGTTCATAATAATTATAAACACAAAATAAACAAAATATTGTAAGAAGAAAACATTATTTATCACAATTATTAGAAAAAGTAAGATAACAATTAGGCTTCATTGTTCAAATATAAGAGACCATATATCTGAGTGAGAGAAGGTTTCAAAAAATCATATTTCTCCTTAATTACTTAAAATGTATTTAGACTACATTTCGTGACTCGGGCTGGTCATAAAGTTGATAATGGGTCAAGCGAAGGATTACCTTTCCACCGCCCAGTCCCGAGTCTTACCAGAATGTACATCACCATCTGTAAAAATAATAGGACATGTTCAACAATTCTCCCACTCGAAAGATTAAACATCAATTATAACAACCCTGTTCCCCTCTGAGTGATAATAAAGCCATATCATTTTCAAAAAATAATAAACTATAAAGTAATAAAATAAAAAACAAAATAATTAACTGTAATAAAAGTAAGCCCAACAGTGCAACTTGAAAATGAATTTATTATTCAAGGTTCGATTGAATAAATAGATTCAACAATGATTTAAAGAAAAAAGGCAGAAGGCAATTTTATAAATTAATAAATAAAAATTATTTCTTAGAAATCAATTTCATAAATGCTAAGAGAAAATTTATCATTTGGTTAAAATCACAGCTATAAATAAAATGATAGTTTAATTTTTTAAACCCCTTTATATCATTTAATAAATTTCCGACTGTAATTCATAAATTAGTTAGATATTAAAAAAAAAATTTATGAAATTAAAATAAAATTATAAAAATTAAAATAAAGCTATAATTAAAATTACTATTATCAGCAAAGAAATGATAATTGATTAAAATTACATATTAATTTAAAAACTACACAAACTATCTAGAATGCAACATACACACATATTGATAAATCTATTTAGAATTATTTTTCCTGGGGAACAGAGCGCTTTAAAATTAAATAAATAGTAAATCTAGCTTACTAATATATAAAAGAGAGAGAGAAGTAGTATTTAAGATGGCGGAGGCGGAGGCGGTGGTTGGAAGAGGATGCTCTCCGGAAGTGGGGGGCCAGACCACTGCCATTGCTGTTGTGGTTGATAGAATGGAGGAGGAGGTTGCCCAGTCTTATCAGGCAGCTGCTTGAGAAGCTCAGGGTTGAATTGCCCTCCATTGTTGGGCGGAGGGTAATAATGTTCATGCATCGATGGAGGAGGGAATCCACTCATCATAAAACGAGGTGGTTCACCTCCTCCCATCATCCCCCTCCCATCGCCAATATGCCTAGGAGTTCTATCGAATCCATTATGCCTTTGATCTTGATGAGGCATGCCCATAAACCTTTGATCTTGTGGGCCTGTTATATAGCCATCATTATGAGGAAACCCCATTCTTGGCATGTGACCATTATTTTGGGGCCCTCCCATCATTCTAGGTGGCTCCTGATGCATACCAACCATACCTCTCTGAATGTGACCTCCTACAGGATTTCTTTGATTAGGATCTATCGGTGGTGGACCCATATGTCTGACTTGAAAATGATGTCCCTCATTTTGCTGAATACCCATCATTCTTGATGGATCATTTATCAAATGCCTTGGTATTTCTTGAAGACCATTGTTAATAGACTGCCTAGGGTGTCCAAGATGATTACCCATGTGAAGTTCTGGTTGGGCAGTCATCATCATTTGCCTCATATGCTCAGGTGGAGCGCACATCATATTACCATGATTGTGGGACCCACTCATGTTATGATGCGGCTCATGCTGTGAAGGAGGTCCTCCATTTCGGGGCCTTAGGTGCTGCTCTGGAGGTGGTCCATTCATATTTCTAACTGGTTCGTGATGATGAGCATTCATTGGTTGTTCTGTATTTGTAACAGTGCTCGAAGAATTAGATGGGTCTAAAGAAGAACCATTGGTTTTGGCAGTGTCAATTAGAGAACCAGCTTCTTTTACAGCTGAAGCTGTATTCTCAGGTTGATTTTCAGGAATTCCTGATTTCTCAGATAACTCCTTTAAATGGCTTGAATTCTTTGTTTGATCCAGGGGTATAGATTTTGAAGAAGACTCACAAATCTCTTCTTGTTTCTCCAACTGATTAGGTTCAACAGAACCATTAATTTGGTTTTTAGCTTCTTCAGATTCTACAAGGTTAACTTCTTCTTCAATCAATTCTGAACCAATTTGATTTACTTTTACATTACCATTTGCAGACTCAAGTTCAACTTTATTATCTTCAGAATTTTTATCATTTGTTGATGATGCATCAGGTTGTTCAGAACTCTCTGGTTGCACTTTATTTGGAGATGGAGATGAGTTACCATTTTCTTTGGTTTCTTCTTTGTGATTATCTTCATTGATTTTACTAAAGCTTGGATCTGGATCTATACATGCATTATTCAAGGGCATAGCCTCGCCTGCAGGCTGCTCTTCTTTCTGACTGGGGGCAACAGAATCCTTTTCTCCACTCAAATTAAAAATATCCTGACCCCCCGTATCTGCGCGAGGACCCCCTATAATGTTGATTAGGGCCTGCGCAAGCTTCCTCTCATCTGACTCCGACTGTGAGTTCTTCTCCTCACACTTGCCTGATGGAGAACGAGGTGAACCAGTACGAGATCTCCTTCTTGGGGAGCGCCTTCGAGGAGTTCTCCGCCTAGGTGATCTTCTTCTAGGAGTTGGTGACCTTGTTCGAGATCTAAGGGGACTTCGACTTCTGGATTTTCGACCTCCACGGTTGCGAAAGCCTCCTCTTCCTATAAAAGGAAAGAGATTAATTAAATGCCTGCACATCACAAAAAAATAAGAAAAGGTATTGAACATAAGGTGATCTAATCATAATTATTTCATTTAAAGAAAACTAGGATAGCTGCGACAAAAATTCTGATAATGGATAGTAAGATATCATTTACATTGATCTATTATGTCAATTAAGTTTTTATTAAAAAAAAAAAAAAAAAACATACGCCTGCCTCCTCCTCCCCTGTAGCTATCTGCCAGATCTTCCAATTTTGGATTTATTGTTTGGTTTGCTTCCTTTAACACAGCTACCAGTTCTGCAGCCTGCTTGGAATTACTTCTAGTGAAGAATGTGTAGGCAGTACCAGTCCGCTTCGATCTACCAGTCCTGCCAATGCGATGTACGTAATCCTCTGAGTTGTTAGGGAAATCGAAATTGATGACAAACTTGACATCTTCCACATCTGAAAATAATCAATCAGGAAAGGGCAAAGGGGAAGGGAAGATATAAGCACTTTGAGGAATAAATTTACATTAAAAAAAATACAAAAAATAGGCTACAGTGAAAAAGAGAATTATGAGAAATAAATAATATATTATGATACTAAAATTATGATTTAATTTTAAAAAAAGAAAAAAAGGAAAATTTATACAATAAATTATATGATGTATAAAATAAATTATTTTGTTGGAGAGACCAAGTCAATGAATTAAAAAATAATAATAAATAAAATAGGGTTAACTTAGAATATAATAGTTAATAACTATAGCTTAATTAATAAGAGGGAAGTTAATAAAACACGTTACTAACAAAAATATTAACATTTATACATTCATAAATGAAAAGATGATTTATTGATGATCATAGACTACCACCACAAGTGTTAAGAAAGGGTTTATTTAGATGGCAGATGATAATATTATTAAATTGTACATTCAATATATAGTTTTTATAAAAAATCATTTTCAACAAAATTTAGGTATGCGAATATTTCTAATGGTAATTTTTGTCCAGGGTTAAGTAGGTTTTATTAATAATGAAAGAACAAATGTTTTTCTACTATATTTTTAAGGGAGACAATGTTTTAGCTGTATAAGACTACAGCATTGTTAGGGAAAGGAAAAAAATACAAAGATTAAGGCAATTACACAATTTTTTTTTTTTTTTTTTTTTTTTTTTAAATATTCTTAGATGGGTAACTAATCATGATACAAAATTTGTTAGAATATATGATGATAGATATGTTAAGAAAGCAAAAACACAGGAATTACAATATTAACAAATACACATTCCATTCCATCAACTTTTCCATTGAATTTTATCATTTTTTCTTTTTACATAATCAGTATTCCTGATTTCTTGGGTTCTTGGATGAAAAATTTGACCTTATAATAAAAAAACAAAACAAAAACATACAAATGAAATAAACGAAAATAGATATAGAAAAACACATCTTTTTTCATTGTAAATTAATCCTGACAAAAATTATCATTGGAAACTCTTCTCCAATCCCTAACCCATACACTACAATAATATTTTTAGGAAACTTAGAACTGAAATTGTTTTGAATACATAAGCCTCTAAAAATCCTCTCGTCTCTAATCTCAGTAAGTACACACACACTCACATGAATTCACATAAGATTTGTTCAAAATATGCATACATGAAACAGGTTAATATTATTAATAATTTTAAACAAATAAATGCATAACGAATGCTACTAGAACTTTAAGTAGCAACAATATGCCATTATAATCATATGGACAGAACAGAAGTGCAAATAAAAACTGTCAGTTAGGCATAACAGTGTGGAATTAAGGATCTAACCAAATAGGTTCTTTCTGAATTTTTAATATTATAAGAAGGGTAGATTAATCTAAAAAACAACACTGGAATATACAAATAATTAAATTTTATGAATATAGAAGTAGATGTGAGAAATAAAGTTTAAAAATTAGTTATGTCCATCGCTTTGAAACATATGATAGACTCTTCATGGGTACGATAAAAAACTAAAATTAGTACCTGTCATTAATAATCGAATGATGCTGTTGGAGCACAATACTGACCACACAATCTCTGAAGTATAGAGTAGGTCACGAATATGACAATGTTTAATAAGCTAGATTTAATATGTAAACGAGTATAAGTTGATTTTTTTTTTTTTTTAATTGGAATTTATAAATGTTTTGGAAATTAGAATAATTTAGTTTTTAGTTTTAAAATATCTTCAAAATTTAAACAAAGGATTTAAAAACTAAAAACCCTTTAAACACAAGTAAATAAAATGTAATTTCAATAAATAAGATAGGAGGAAGAAAAAATAATTATAAGAAAAAGCAATAGCATATTGCTTTAAGAAACCTCTGATATTCATTTGTGTCATTAAATAAGTTAGATCAAATACTCCAGGAAAAAAGTGAAGTTAAAGGAAGCAATCCCCATAAATTAACTGTACTCCATTCCTTTTATACTGAGACCCTCTCAGTACAAACAATAAAATATGTAACAGAAGCACACACAATGATCAGATATTAAAATTTTGTAGTTGCCCTCACCAAATTATTTTAAAGTAAAATTATGTTTCATGTGACATTGAAAAGTGGGAAAGCAGAAAGTACAACAAAATCAAATCAAATGAAATTTTAAAATTACAGTCAAATGTAGATAATTCAAACTGGAGAGAACTAGAAAATTTTTTGAATTGCTTAAAATAGAAAATATCAGGAGTGAGAGAATAAGCTCTATCATAATTAAAAACAGTTACAACAGAAGAAACTTGAATTGCAACAAATTAGTATGTTTTTCTTACTATCATTCTTGGGAGAAACATGCTGCCACAAGAAAAAACTTGCTAGTTTTATTATGTATGAACAATAAATAAGAACAATGGAGAGTGAGTTGAGCAGTATAATGAAAGCCCATGCTAAGCTGGTCTATCTGTTACTGCTTTTCAATGGTTCCTATGATGATCTTTTTTCTCGACACGAAGGACTTATACTTTTAATCCCCCAACATGACTAGATTCCGGTGCAGAACCCTGAATGAATGTCCCAACCAGGAACCAACTCTTTTTGGTGCTATGGTCCATGAAGGACCTCAACCTTCGATCCTCTACGGTTCTCCTCCATGTGCACACACCAAGGAATCAGATATCAGATTCCACATCATCCAGCCATTGCAGTATTTGCTTTGTAAGTCTTTTCGGATTAAAAAAATGTACATGAATCAACTATTTTATTCTTCCTTATTTGATTCAAGAAACTATATCAGGTTTTCCAAATAGTTTCTTTAGTCCATTATTTGTTCATAAGTGGAAACTATTTCTTTCTTTGGTTGGGCTATATATTCTCCTTTGAATCTTCTCTCCCATGTACTAAGTTGTCTCTCTTGCTGCTTGGTCAGTGCCCATGTCTCACAACTCCAAATTACAAATTGACAAAGGATCATCTTATATACCCTTATTTTTAGTTTATTGATATCTCTCGAGTTTGAAAAAGAACAATAGGAAACTACTTCTTAAGAATTTCTAATTGTTGAGAACTTAGTGAGAGAATTTAAATAAAAGCATGTTGAAGACGGGTTAGCTTCGGATTTTACTTTATTTTAGTACCAATCATATCAAAATGTTCTGTTTTTCTTCCCAATATCAAGAGGCTTGTAATATAAAAAAATTGGAAGAAAGAGAAAACTGTACAAAACAAAATTAATAATATACGTTTTCTAACATATTTTTTAAAAATTTATTTGTGGACTACTATTACATCTTTAATTTAAGTGAGTATAGTTCAGGAAAAAAGTGATATACACAGAACTATGAAGTATAATAAGATAACAGAGGGAAAATGACACTTATTGCTCCTGTTGAGATTATAATATACTTATATAAACATATATTAGGGATATTAAATCAAATATCTAAACCAACACATCAATAAGGCCCTCATTGGATATGGAACTAAAAACAATTGAAACTGGTAGCAAGCAAAATAAATAAATAAAATACGGTAACTAATTCTTATAATAATTATGAAGGCATTTGACTATGAAGATAAAGAAAGCAACGAAAATAAAATAACATAAAATATAAAAGTGTAGAAGACAAATAATATAATAAAAAGAGATAGAAAAGCTTTTTAATTCAGTGCTTGCATGCATATTTACAACAGACAAAAAGAAAAGAAAAAATATATATAAATGCATTTTTTTTTTTTGAGTGAACCAGAATATAAAAAGCAACATATTTTGAGCAAATCCTGTTCCTTAAACCAAATAAAAAATACAAATGAAGATATTGATTTGGTTGGGACACTCCATATTATTAATAATAAATAATAAAGGACATGAATCCAAATATAAATAAAGTTTATCAAGGCAATTGAAATATTAAATAAAGTTGTTAGCCTACACGAATCACTAAAAAATTTATCATGGCTAAAAGAATGAAAAAATGTCTAAAGAAGTATTAGGGAGGATTATTCGTAGGTTTAGAGTTAAGTAGAGGGAGGCAAGAAGGCAATGACTGCTGGATGTATCAACATCAAACTAGTTGAATTTGATAAGCCTTTTTAATTTGATGTTTCATAAACATCAAATAACTTTTGATTAAAAAAAAAAAAAAAAAAAAAAAAAAAAAATTATTACAGAAAGGAATCCTTTTAGTGAGTTTATATAAATGCACACTCCATTTAATATATTAAATACTGAACAGAGATCAAGTCATAGATATTCCATAAAAAGAGTACTAAGTTTTAATACTGTAAGTTACTTAAGATCAAACTATTTATTAATTTTAAAATGATCTGAAGCACAACATCCTTAGGCATGCAGTATTAGTTAAGACCCTAGAGATGTTATTTTTAAATAATGGGTATACGATGGTTAACCATACTTAAATTTCTTACAGCTTTACCTCGATTTTGGTATTTAAGACTAAAACTAAGTGTTAATGTCATAAAATAGATGTTAACATAATACAATAGATTTTTTTTTTTTTTTACTATCTTTAGTTTAAAAAAATCTTTAAAAAAAAAAAAAAATTTAAATCTTCAATTCACCAATTAATATATCTGAGGATATTTCCAGTTTAGAAAAAAAATCTATGTTCATTCATACCATAAGACCACTAAGCAGGAATTAAAGCAGTATAAAAGCAAATGAGAAAATAAAATGATTAACGCCTTAAAAAAAAATAAAATAAAAATAAACAACTATAAGATTGATAGGTGCATTTGGCATCTTTAAGCATTACCAAACACCTCATGTTAAGCTATTATCATAAAAGACAAATAAATAATAAAATAAAATAAAAAGAAAATAATAACTAATAATAGAGAAACACATTTTTTGGTACTCATCTATAATAGTTTCTGAACATGGTTCTACTGCATGATGATATTAAAAGGCACAAGTAAAAATAAAATTAATGAAAGAAAAATAAACATTGGAGAGGTATTCTACCCTACCATTGAAATGTTTTTTAATTTATTTCAAATTCAATTGAACTCCCCATTTGGCCTTCTACTTATAATATAAATAATTGTTTAAGAATAGGTTTTATTTATTATTAAATTAGAGTTAAAACAAATACAGGAACTGTTCATTGTGGGCTTAGCTACAAGCAGAGACCAGACTTAAACTGTGTAAAGATCCCTAAAATATAACAACTAACCTCTAAAATAATATTATGATCAAATATCCTCACAGTAAAATAAATACTTTAAAAAAAAAAAAAAAAAAAATTTCCCAACCACAGAATAAATAAGTAATCTGAGAAGAAAGAAAAGATAAAATCTGTTTTCACTTTATCCAGCTCAGTGCAACTTTGCTTTTGTAGATTCTAATCATTCAACATCTCTTTTTCCTATCTACTCATAAAAAAAATTCCAAGCACATTTTTTTTTATCCCCTCAGAAGAAGTTATGGCAGCATCAAACTTGGATAAAGCCGAGAACATAGCTAACAACTTTTCAAAAAGTCAGTTCAAAAACTAACTTTACATCAAACCTTATCCTGAGCAATAACTGTACCTAAAGTTCACTATATTTTTTCCAACAGTAAACCAATACATCCTAAAGTTTCCCAAAGCAGTGTTTTGAGTCCTATCCTACATCTCCTAAACGGCTGACATTCCTGTCATTCCTTGCAACATTTTCAGACAATAAAACTATCATTACATTTTGATCCTAAAACAGCCTCTTCCAACCTCCAAATAGGGGTCTGCCTATTGTACCAATCCAACCTCCAAAGACATCTCTCACAGAGACTATTTAATAAGTTCCCATTACTCAGATCTCATACAGTTTGACATAAGAAAAATAAAAGAAATTAACAAAAGATTCATCAAAATATTCTAAAAACTAGATAGGACCTCTTAACTTTTAATACATAACAAGCTTATAATTTAAAAGATGATCCTAAAGCTAATCTAGACCAAAGGTCTTGAACTGTAGGGGACAGTAAAATATTTTAACATTAAAAATATCCAATCCTTCCAATTCAAATTTCGGTTAAATTTTCCTAACTTTTTTCATCGAAATATTCAGACTCAGTGCTTATAAAGTTTCATCCACAGATCTCTATGATTCTTTTCACAAAATGAAAAGGCAGTGGCCAGTTTCTACTTTTATGAATGATAGTTGCTTTACCGCTATCACTGACTCCACTGAAACACAAACCAATGAGGAACTAAGATCACCCAGTTAGTAGCTAAGCTGCTTGTTTGTTCCTCAGCTGAAGTGTATATACATATGAATGTTTTTTTTTCTTATATAATTATTTATTTCATTTTTCTATTGTTAGTTTAATCATTAATCAATCTTTTTGTTATAATAATTTAATTTTATCTTATAATAAGGCATGAATGTGTACTCATAACGTTATCACTATTGTCCTTAATTGTGGCAGATTGAAATATTGATAGTGAAATAAACTTTTAATTAGAAAAATATACATTAAAAACAACAGGGAAGATTAGGGAAGGGACTGAAATAGGGAAATAATTATTTATAGTTATACTAACTAATTTTTCATTTTTATATAATTATAAAAGGAAATATTTTATTTTTTTTAATACCAACAAAATTAATTTAAGCAACTTCATTGGGATGTAAGAACTGAAATGGAAGCTACTTGAAAAACAAACTGAATTTTAAAATAATTAATGAAAGAGTATAATTATTATACTATATTATTATACAATATTATAATCTGCAAATAAAAAGTGTTTGTTATTAATTAACTCAGCTCAATCCACTCTTAATGACTTATCATAAAAGTAGCAAATCATTATTCAATTACAAATAAGAATGAAAATACTAAACTATTATATGTACACCAATCGACAATTTTAAAAGAAAAAGTTTTCATTAGTTAGTTTTAGATAATATTATTGAAGTACCTGGATCATTACTTATACAAAGCAATAGAATATAGAGCGTTGACAACATTTTAATACTACATTAAAAACAGACAGGTGCCTTTCACTACCAAAAATTAATGGAATAAGAATAATATTTCAAGGAAATGGAGTAGTCCCAAAAAATGTGTTTTACCCTATTTCTTGTCAAGTGAAGAGATTGAAAATTGCAATTTTGATATTTCTCCCCACTTTATTTGCAGATAATTAGATCATTGACAAAGGAATGATAAATATAAATACAAGAGAATTAATATAAACAGGATACTAATTCACAATAGATAAATAATTCTTGAAATTAAGCTAGAAAATTTACTAATTACTGTAGCTTACATTCCAGCTTAAAGTGTTAAGTATACAACAAATTTCAAAAGCAGTGACTTTAGAAATATTTAAAAATCAGTAACTATTTACACAAAATAAAAAAAAAAAAATTGTTATGAAGTCCAATATTCTTCTCACCTGACAAGAAATCAATTAAATAAATAAAATAATAAATAACACCTCAATCAAACAATCCTTAGACATGGGGAACTGGGTTAAAAATTCTATCATACTTTTCATAGGATACTCACATTTGGCATGTCACAACTTCGCCAGTTGTTTTCAGTCTCATTGTGTCTGATCGTTGGTGATTTACGGATATATGGAGAGGGATTCTGGCAGTGTCGGAACGGACACAGATCGTATGCACGAGGCTTGTCCATGCAAGCGCATGCACACCAGCATCGGGAAAGAAGGGCACATCACAAGACCAACGACTTAGACAGGAGGAGATGAGGTCACACACCAGGGGTCGTGACCCCACATCGAAACCCCATGGCGCACACGCGTTGTTTCCGGCAACACGGGCACCTCAGGGTGAGGTCGTAAGGTCACTTGCTCGGTTGCGACCCACTCACCAAACACTTGAGAGAGAGTGAGAGACACAACACGCCAAATGCTCGGCTCTCAACCGCACAAGCATTATCACGTAATGTGCCTCTGGAATCACACAAAAACATTCTACTGTATATTTCTTCTAGTAACACCTCTGTTAAAGTTTTGTTAATTTTTTTTTTATTTGTTTATACGTCGTATATAACCAACTTCACTTAGTTTTATTAAATGTTACAGCACTATTAAAAACAATATTTAAATCCCCATAAATATACATACCTTTTGAATTATGGTAAGCCATGTTCATAAATAATACTTTTTTTTTTTTTTTTAAGTAGTAAAAACAATATTTGAATACCATAGTGCAAGTGTGTATCACTTTTCAAGTCAGATTTGATCTAAATTCAAATCTACAGTCAAAAAATTGATAATAATCAATTTTGTTCCCAACAACCAAATTGCAATTATATAACTACTTTTGGCAATTAGAAATATAAAACAGATTATAATGATAAAAGTTTAGTTGATTGTTGTGATGAATGGAGAAGAAGACGATCAGGGATGCAGTCAAAGAGGAAAACCACGTCTAAGAAGAAATTCTTTAATACGTAGTGTTTTTCTTTGACTGCATCTCTGATCATTTTTTTCTCCATAAAACAGATTATTTTTTTTTGGTAAACAGACCTAAAATTCTTAAATTCTAATAAGAATATATGATTCTTATGTTAGATTAAGATAATATTCTAATTGAATAGCGATAGAATGTTTTGTCATTTTTGTAAAACAGAGATGTTTTGATTTAATGTAATTTGTATGTAGGCATCAAATCATTCAGCAATTAAACACACAATAAGCTCTGCATCTGAGGAACTCCTAGATCAGTTTTTTGGGTTAATATTTTAATTAATGAATAAATAGAATAAAATTAATTTGTTGGTTTAATTTTTATGAAATTAGAAGAAAAACTAAATTGATAAAAATCAATGATAACATAAAATAAAAATCTTGCTAACCGCCCTTCGGTTCAAATTTCAGAGATAAGAGGTGGAGCCTTAGGCCATGGTGGCTGGGCAAACTAAAAAAATAAGGTTAATCTCTCTAACTCTGGACTAGGTTAAGTGAACTAGGATAAACTTCCCTAGTTAGAGATGAACTTTAAGCCCAATCAATAACAAATCTTGGTTTTTAATGACCATGTTTTGATCAATAATATTAAACCATCATTTGATCTATAATTACCAAACCAGCAACTGAAAATCAATGCTTATTTCATACTTCTAAAAAACAATAGTATCCATCATTAAGTTCAGGTCTTTCCACACAGAACCTTTGTCAAAGTGCATTAATAATAATAGTTCTCCTAATAGATTTAGTTCTTCATCCGCTATTAAAACTTAAAATTAAGTTCTGCTATGTAAGTTTTCTGAATAAACTATTTAATGGTCAGAACTAATTGTGTCCTTAATTACTGAACAATTAAAACATATCCTTCAAAAGTCTGCAAAGCTTAGTTAGTTTAAAATTATAAATGATGATGAATAAAATAAAACTCAACATACAAGCAATTTGAAAATAATAGCTGTTGCCGTTTAATTTTAGTTACTATTAAAAACGTTTTATTGCCATATCAATCAAATGATTTGAACATTACAATATGGTTGATGGAATATTTATACATTAAACAAAAGTAATTTAGTTGTAATTGCTTTCTAAATTTATAAAATATCTTAATGTTAACACAATATAGTTATTAATATACTAAAAATGATAAAATTAATGCATAATTTATCAATAATATCAGGACTTTGTACATAAATAATGAACTTACCAAGACCTCTTGCTGCGACATCAGTGGCCACAAGGATCGGGCTTCGCCCATTTCTAAAATCTGCAAAAGTTCAATCAAATCAAGTTTTAGTTGAGTCTAATAAAGATAACTAACCATTGAAAGAATAAAAATAAGTAGCTACCTTTTAGTACATAATCTCTTTCTGACTGTTTTTTGTCACCGTGTATACATACTGCATCATACCTACAGTGATAAAAATATTAAATATAAGAAATAACATGAAATGGAAAAAATGTATGCAATTAAAATAAATAACGACTTGCTAAGTTAACAAGTCTTTTGAAAGACTAGATTAAATTGAAAAACATTTTTTTTTATAACTTATATTTAGGCCTGGACATAAAGAGCGCTGTCTGATGCGGCAGTCAGTTATCATACAATTTTCTTGGCAGTCAATGATATGGCTACATCACGCAGAAAGCAGTATCTGTGAGAGTGATCTAATGTTGAAATAGTTTTCGCATAAGAGTTTCCCCCAGCTATAGTGTTTTACAGACTTTTCAAAGAAAATTAATAGTTCTAATGAATAGGGACTTCTAGCCTTAAAGTGCAGCAGCAGAACTAGACTATACTAGATAAACCCAATTAATGAAACGAAAGAAGAACTTGGTGTACACCACCATCTCTATAGAGAACTGCAGTCACAGGAAGACAGATTTTTTTTTAATATATTTCCTCATGTTAAGGCACCCACCCTTGTGTCATATACCAGGTATGCAAGTTTAAAATGTCGTTTATTTCTTAAAATATATACACAGTAATTTAAAAAAAAGTATAATATATTTTATTCAAAGTACTGACCCTCGCTTTCTACACATTTTGTCCATCTCTCGGGCAATATATGGATACCATTCCAAAAGAATGCTTCATCTTTATTTGAAATCCATTCATCGAGCCATTTTCGTACGTTTTCGAAATTGTTGAAGTGTTGCTCCGCCAATGAGTGTCCCGTCGATGAGAAGAGGTGATAATCAGAAGGCGCCAGGTCAGGTGAATACGGCGGGTGGGGTAGGAGTTCCCAACCAAGCGAAGAAATCGTTTCCTTAGTCAATCTGGCTGAATGTGCAGGAGCGTTATCATGCTGAAGAATGACTTTGGCGTTGCCTGTGAGCCCATTCTGGGCGTTTTTTTTCGATCAATGCGTGACTCAAATTGATCATTTGTTGTCGGTAGCGCTCGGTATTGACTGTTTCGCCGGGTTTGAGAAGCTCGTAGTAGACTACTCCCTTCTGATCCCACCACACACACAGCATTGTCTTCTTCCCAAAACGATCCGGTCTTGCACTCGATGTGGATGGTTGTCCTGGCGTTACCCATGATTTTTTTTTCGTTTGGGATTCTGAAAATAAATCCATTTTTCATCGCCAGTTACAACTCGATGCAAAAAACCCTTTCTTTCGTGGCGTAAAAGCAGCATTTCGCACACAGTTTTTCGTTTTTTTTCCATCTGTCGTTCGTCCAATTCATGTGGAACCCATTTTCCAACCTTTTGAATCTTTCCCATAGCTCTCAGGCGATCGAAAATGGCTTGCCTAGTGACATTCAACTGTTCTGCCATCATTTGTTGGGTTTGGGTATTGTCTTCGTCTAATAAAGATTGCAATTCGAAGTCCTCAAACTTTTTTGGTCGATTTTCTCGTTTTCGATCAGTAACATCAAAATCACCACGTTTGAAACTTTGAAACCAACGTTCACATGTCCTGACGGTTGGAGCAACATCGCCATAAGTCTCAACAAGAATTCGATGACATTCAGATGCCTTTTTCTTTTGATTAAATAAGAAAATCATGACATGCCGCAAATGCTATTTATTTGGCTTAAAATTAGACATTTTTAACACCAAAGAAAGGTATGATACGTCCACGTAAACGACTTAAAAACAACTGACTTTTGTAAACAAATGACTAACAAACAAAATAGCGTTTAGAGATAAGCAAATCCTTCAATAGGCTAAGAGCTCATTCTATTGGAATTAAAACGACATTTTAAACTTGCATACCTGGTAGAAACACTTATTCTCACAAATTTTCCACAAGATTTCAGTGTTGGCCATTATGATCATGCTGTAACTACTAGTAATTCTTTATTTTTGTACAGTTGTACCTCTTGTCTGCACAAGGCCACTGCTGTAGACTGCCTTCTATATGACTTATATAATGCACAGTGAAATACAACTCAGGAGTCTTACTGCCACAATACATTATTGCTGACCACTGTAACAGACCGTGTCCTCGTGTCCAAGCCTTAAAAATCAGAACTAAATTTCATCAACAAAAAATTAATTTGTCAAGTAAGAAATGCTTATAAAAAGACTGGCTGACAAACAAACTGGTTTATATTAACTCTAAGCATTCCAGTTAGCTCAGAGAAACGAACCTTCAAGAACAAACCCCCTAAAAAAAGATATGTAAGTTGACTATGCTATATCAAAGATGATCATAAAGTAGATAAATGAGCAGAAAAAAACCAGGCAATAAAGGATTTTTAACAAAACAAAATTAAGAAGATTAAAATAAAAAATAAAAAGGAATACTAACCCATCACGTATGATCCGCCGAGTTATTTCATCAACACGTCTTTTAGTTTCGATGAAAACAATTGTCTTGTTTTCTTTCTCTTGCATTATTTCTTTTAAAAGCGTGCAAAGTCTGAAATAACGTATTTTAATATTATTATATATATATATATATATATATATATATATATATATATATATATATATATATATATATATGTATAATATAAAAAAATAAAAATGACTTACTTCTGTTCCTTTTCATGTTCTTGGCACACGTCAACAATCTGTAAGATATTATGATTGGCAGAGAGCTGAAGTGAACCAACATTCACCTAAAAGATTATTACGTAACACATGAGACATTCTCCAATTTTAAAGTTAAACTCATTCTGACTGATAACACAATAGAACAATTAAAAAAAAATAAATAAATAAATAAAATGAACCTGAATATAATCCTTGAGAAATTCCTCAGCAAGAGCCTGAACTTCTTTAGGCCATGTAGCTGACCACATCAAAACTTGTCGATCAGGCTGAAATATAAAGCATTAATGAAGGGAATATTCAAAATTAATCAAGTTATTTATGAACAAATTATATATTTTAAAATTCAACTTACTCTAATTTGTTCAATAATTTTTCTGATTTGTGGTTCAAACCCCATATCAAGCATTCGATCTGCTTCGTCTAGAACTAGGTAAGTACACCTTTTTAGATCAGTTTCTCTTGATTCCAGGAAATCCAACAGGCGCCCAGGTGTTGCAATTACAATTTCCACACCCCTTTTAAGTTCCCGAGCCTAATTAACCATAATAAATATAGATGTATACAAATTAATATACATTTAGATTTAAAGCCACAATTTAAGTGAAATACCTGTACTGATTTAGGAGCTCCTCCAAACACACAGGTGTTTGTGATATCTATTGCATCGCCAATATCATTACACACAGTCTGAATTTGCTGGGCTAGTTCTCTTGTAGGGGACAGGACTAATGCAATAGGACCATCGCCACGTCTCAGGGGTTCTTGTGCTTCAATATGAACCAGAGCAGGTAAGATGTACTGAAACATAAATGTGTTGTTATCAAATGAAGCTCATTTGAATCAGAAATTAGAAATAAGAAATCTTATACTCACAGAAAGAGTCTTTCCGGACCCCGTTGATGCAATACCAACCATATCTCTACCTGAAAGAGCTATGGGCCAACCTTGAGCTTGAATAGCTGTTGGATCTTTAAAACCTTGTTTTCTGAAATAAAATTGATTAGAAGTGTTTTTATACTATTTTATTGATTATTAAAATATTAAAGCAGTTTCAGAGATCTAAACGCTATTTGTTGGCAATGTAACAATGAAGAAGAGTAAATGTTTAATGGCTCTAAAAAGAGGATTACTGAAAAATAAATAAAAAGTAAAGAAAAAACAAAAAAATAAAAACAGAATTGGTGTGCATGTGCTTTCTATAACCAATGAAAACTTCACAGGCATTGATTAAAACAGATTTTTTTTTTTTTAAATCAATCAGTTACAATAAATATATTTGCATAATTAAGTTGCCTGAAATTAATTTTGATACAAGTATGTAGTAATTTCACTTCCGCTATTTGTTTATTTCCACAATATGTATTCAATTTGAATTGGACTTTGTTTTTGTTTTTTTTTACATCTATTTAATTTTGTAACCATATAAGTGGAAAACTTATTGTTAGAATCAGTTGATAAACTCTTATAATGTTCTTAACTTGTTAAAAAAATAAATAAAAAAAAAACTAAAAAAAAAAAACTGAAGAAAGGAAAAATGGTTAAAAATAAAAAATAGTATCATTTATTCTGTCAGTATTTTTTTATTGACCCAATGCCAATTATCATCTGTCAGATTTACAGGAGGAAATCGATACCAACCATTGATTCAATAGGATATTAATGTTTAGATAGAAGGTGGGGGGGGGGGGGGGGGGGGGGGGGGGGGGCGAAAGCAATAGAAATTATTAACCAGAATCAATCATGAAATAATTATATTTATTGTATACACAACATAATTCCATGACTATAAAACTACTGATTGACAAACAAAATTTTTTTTTTATATAAAATTAAAGTTTCTTAATGAGCAACTTTATAACTTTATTCATAATTGAATTAAATTATTTTTAATAAGCACACATATAAGTCATTCTCATAGCCTCAGCTAAAATTTAAAAAAAAATTATATTTTTAAAGTTGCTTAAATTTTTATTATTTTTGAGTTTTCTATTATAATATACCTCCTATTTATTGAATTCCCAGGTGGGGCCGATTTCTTTTTTCTATTTACCACTGTTTTGAAGCATTTTATAGAGCTTTTCATAGAAACGCTCTTGACCGTTACTCTTTCTTTAAACATTTTTTTTTCGTATTAAAAAATTATTAATGTCCTCAAATGGATAAAACTAAATAAATAAAATAATAAAATTTATTATTGATACATAAAAAATTAAAGTAATAAAAAAATTGTGATCAATTCTGGAAGAATTTTACAAAAAAACAGTTTAGTTGTTCAACTATTATATTGAATGAGATTTAATTTTTAATATTTCTTTTTAAGGCATAACTATATGTGCATGTCCATACTGACCCTCAACTGAGGGTTGGTATGGACATGTACTTGTTACTATGCGAGGGAAATCACAGTTATCCTGAAGATGGAGCAATGTTCTCCGAAACTTTTTTTTTTCTTTTCTTTTTTTTTTTTCTTTATTTCTCTTTTTTTCTTTTCTTCTTCTTCTTTTTCTTTTTTTTTTCCCCCTATCTTGCCTTTTCAGGCATACGGGGTTTTGACGGCAGCGGTTTCAACATGTACTCCGAAATATGTTGACAAATAATCGAATATGGAGTCCAGGAGCTTTTAAAAAATACAAATCATTTTAAAAACGCGTGACGGTCGTGAGTATGAAAAAGTACGAGGAAGAAAACTTACCCTGTATTGATGCAAATCTTAGAAAATACACCAAAAAATGTCTTCTAAACACATTTTTGGACACATCACTTATGAAGATAACCTCACGAATTACTCTGTAGATAGCAATAATTAGCACTAGCTTATTCTTGTAGAGAATATTTAAATAACTATTTAGTGTGACGGTCGTGAGGCCAAACCGAGGGACAAAAAGAAAATGGAATTTTCAGTTTCCCTTTATAGTTTAAAAATGTTTAAAAGCATGTTAATTTATTCTTCAATATATGGTCTCATACTCTAGAAAATAAAAACATAAGTTTTCTAAAAATAAATACTTAAATAACTTCCTGAAATCTCATACTATAGCTAGGGACAAGTGAAAGTTATAAGTTTATAAGCCTTTTTGTAGCTATAGAAAAATAACAAAAATATTTTTCGAAACTAGGCTGTATGCACCAACTTTAAGGGGTCAGTGTACGTTCAAATCCACCAAAAATATTGATTTGGAAGTTTTAGTTCCATTTTAAGTCCAGAAGGACAGTGAAAAATCACTGCCATGAGAATGGCCCATATATGATTATTTATATTTTAATTTTTACTAACCCTTCAGCGGTCAAATGGGGCACAAAGTGCAATGTTTCTTTTTAAATGGTTTGTCCTTATCATGAAGGGTTGAACATTCTAGATGGGCTCTATATTTTTCCATTCATTGTGGAAAAACAAGGATACATCTGTTTGTTGCACTCTAAACACAATGCACCTGGTTGTGTAAAAAAACGTTCTCAACTTTAACATGGTGTCTACCAATTTCAGTTATTAAGAATGTTTCTAGAAATTCCCGACTTTTCCAAAAATATTTCGAAGTCCTCGCTAATCGACATTTTAATGCTGTTGCAATAATAATCGAAACAAATCAATTTATGCATAGTTAGCTACTTAACACAGTTTAAAAAAAAAAACACTTATTTTTTATATTTCACATTACTCAAGATAAATGTCAAGGAACACATATTGATGTGTTATATACATTGGTAGAGTATTGCCATTCGGTTTGAAAATAGTTACGAAGTTGTCGGATAAAATAATGTCCGATCAGAAATTTTCTTTTGTTTCCATCAGAAAGCTGGTTGAATTTACTATGAGCCATCATATATGAAATTTTGATCAAGCCCCATGATATACTCACTCCATCACGCTGAGAACCCAATACCCTTGTGAAATCCACATTTTTTTTTCAGTATATTTCTCACTAACTACGAAAATATTAACGAGAACTGTGATGAAAAAAAAATGGACGGGGTATTTCATGGGATTCAAAACACATTTCATATAATAGGACTCATAGCAAATTTGATCAGCTTTCAGATAAAGAAATTTCAGATCAGACAAATAGTTTTAGAGTTATAGCTAAAAGAGTAACGACAAATGTGTTTTCGCGGTGAACTGCTTGCGATAACCTGAGGAATATAATATATATATATATATATATATATATATATATATATATATATATATATATATGATGTTTGTTCAAATTTTAGTACGTAGATAGGCATATAAAATAATGTTCGATGATGACGTAATTTCCGATGGGTATATTATTTTTTTCTTTTTCATCAATCAATTATTTAAAAATAACAAAAATGAATAAAATTTGATAAATAAACCGTAAAAAGATGCGAGAACAGTATTTTCCCCCTAAACCCACTTATGAAGTTTTTTGTTACCAGCCATACTTGAGAGAACCGCTGGCTGGACCCAGAGGTACCAGTCTGGTCTCAAATGATAGCTAATTAAATTTTCAACATCATATTTGGCGTGGGATACATATTTTTGGAGATATTTCACAAAATAAGGGACCATATCGAAGATAACATTCCTGTATCTTGGGAACCAACGGCTCTATAGAGCTCACCCTGATCTCAAATTGTAGCAAATTTAGTTGACTTTAAAAGTATGTTGAGTGACTATACCGATCAGACGCTTCCTTAACTGACATACTGAGCAAAACTAAAAAAAATCTGAAAATGTTAGCATTGACGACTTTTCCTGACTTTCGCCAAATTTTCTGTTAATTCCTGACCACACGAAATTCCCGAGTTGTAGACACCCTGTTTAATTTTCATTATTTAGCTAAAAGTAATTACAAGCAGTTATAATATTACTAAAGGCCAATCAAATAAATACCTTACAAAGTTAAAAGGAAATTAACCTTATAATTGTGTTAAAAGTTTTTCTATATTTTAATTTATAATTTTATTTTGGAAGTTACTTACGATCGAATTCACCTGAAAATGTCGTCAAAAGGTTAATTTCACCTATTGAAAATTCAAGTGGGAATTTGACCACAGATTATTACCAATGTATTGTGAATGCCATTTATTTTTATTGATTTATTATGTATGTAGTAATATGTACCTAATATTATAAATATGAATATAATTACAATTACATGTATATATTATTTATAGATAATTTTATGTTTACAGTAGGTATGGTATTTCTCCTGTTTCAATTAATTATACATTCTTAATATTCAATATGTGACTAAACAAAAAAATTTTTTTTTTTAATAAATGTAACTTTATGATGAATATTAGTTCTTATTTATTTTCCCTTTATTTGTAAATAAATTAATTAAAATTTCATACGTCTTTATGAGATGCAGTATTGTTATTGTCATTAAAAATTAAATTACAACTATTACAAAGAGATCAAGGTCAAAAGGGATGTCGCACTTTTTGCCACCCGTGCCAGCTGATGTTCCAAAAGTAAGTGAGCCTACTAAAGGGCTAAATCTAAACATTTTTAAGACATATTCATACATAATTTTTTGAAGATTTTTCAGAGCAATTGAACCATCTCCAACCCTATGATGTGAAATTTTAAATATTCATTAAAAAATAGTTGGGGATCTGTTAAGGAATTAAGTTTTTAAGAATGAATAATAATGTTTTTTTTTTTTTTTTTTTTTTTTTTAAACTAACTATATCATTTTTTTGGCATTAAGGAGGTCCTAAAATTCAAACTATGGAGACTCCTGCACATAATTTCTTTGTTACTATTAAACCTATTTTATTTTTACTAATTAAAGGAATGGGTTAAACATTTTGTTTTTAATTATCATTATTACTTTAGGAGTTTTGGACCCATTTCAGATAATTTTAGCCTTTTTTAATGAAGACAATTACAAAATTAAGATTAAAAAAACAGGCAGATTTCTGAATAAACTTACTTTAGAACTTTCAGAATATTTTCAGGAAATCCAGCTTCATCAAACGACCACACAGGATGAGGAACATCTTTTCCTTTTAGGGTTATTTCCTTAGAATCTCGGTAAGCTTCAATATCTTCTTTAAGTCTATAAAGAATAAAAAGGATGTTAAAAACATATCTTTTCTATACAACATAATTAATAAACAGAAAAAGAAGAAGAATAAAAGCTAAGTCGGTCATCTCTAGGAAAAAAAAATTACAAGCATAAACATATAATCCAATAAATATACTGTAGGTTAAGGGACTGACTTTAGTGCAATAATGCATCTAAAGCTAATTACCTACCAATTGATTTTGCACTACAAATAAATCTGCAAACAATATTTGCTAACATTTGAGATTTGAAGTGCTATGTATATATCTTAATTATTAAGAAAAAGGGTAGAAAAGTCCACTCTGATAAACTTAGTTCTCTTCACCAATAAATAATAAAAATCATGATGGATTGATCATGTTGCTGGTTTAAGATTGTACTTAGTAAGGAAATATTGTATCCATACTATACAGCCAGTTTTAACCCAAGTCCAAAGAAGGGCCTGTATTCCTTTTATACAGGCTGGATATGACCCAACAGTGTCTCTAAACTCCAAGTAAAATAAATTTTATTCCTCAGCCAGATTTGAACATCTGAGGAGCTAAGTAAGGGAAGAAACATGCCAGTAACTCATAATTTCATGTGAATATGCCTTTAAGTGCAGCTTGAGAAGGCGAGGCAGTGAGCTGGTACACTACTATCATTTTACAAAAGTTGACCTGAAATGCCACTCTAAAAACATTTATGTAACAATTTAGAAAAACACAATATATCTTTTCTACACTATTGTAATCAAACAAGGGGACGTTTGCAGTTGTAACTCACAGATTTGAATGACGATTTTTGTGTTGGTAGTAGGGACCTATAATAGTGCAAAACTAGAGTTATAGCCGCCAATGGGCATAAGGAGCCGAGAACAAAATAAAATATGAAAATCACGTTTTATTTTTTTTCTTAGCTCTCAATTAAGATAGAGAAATGATTCTTCCACGTTTAATTGCACTTGTGTATGCTTTTTTTAATAAAAATACTTTAGTTATGCTCAAGACATTACCCGACTTTTTAAACTAAAGTCATTAAAAAATTTTTTAAACTAAAAACTGATATTATTTTCAGATTCCCCATCTCAATAAACATGTAGAAACTAAATTTTGTCGAAATCAAAAATAATATTTTTTTACCTTTAAAATTCTGTAGGATTTTAGAAGGCAGGAGGCTGTCAATTTCTGAAAAAATGTAAATAATTTGCGCTATCTCACATATTTCGCCACCGATTAAGACCAAATTTTAAGGTCATTTAGAGGCCGTAAAACTGCATAGTTCATCCCAAATCCAGAGGTCGCAGAATGTTCCCTTATTGAAATATCTTAAGTTATAGCTGACCTTGGATTTTTTCATTCACATCAGTTTTTGTCCACTAAAATCTGGAGTAAATCCAATGTTATATGCATGGATAAACAGCAGAATGTATGCTGATTCTTGTGATTCTATTACTATTGTAATCGGTTGAACACAGCAGTTGTTATGGCCTTTAGAAATTCTTGATGAAATCTCAACTTCAAAATTTTAACATTCTCGAAAGGGGTAAAAAATCAATATTTTTTGATTTTTATAAAATTTCACATATAAGTGTTTTATGGTGCATTAAATCGAGATTTGAAGTTGGTTGTTCATAAAAAAAGTTTTCACTGATTTACAGCGGATTTCCTTGGAATTTTGTATTTTTTTTGGAGTTTTGGAGCAGCCTTAAGTCGGGTAATGTCTTGAGCATAAGTAACGTATTTTTATTAAAAAAAAAGCATACACAACTGCAATTAAACGTGAAAAAATCATTTCTCTATCTTGATTGAGAGCTAAAAAAAAAAATAAAACGTGATTTTCATATTTTATTTTTTTCT
Organism: Euschistus heros; assembly: GCA_003667255.2. Lineage (NCBI taxonomy): Eukaryota > Metazoa > Arthropoda > Insecta > Hemiptera > Pentatomidae > Euschistus > Euschistus heros. Next base: position 1,291,042 of record RCWM02000083.1, read on the forward strand.
CGGCTCCTTATGTCCATTAGCGGCTATAACTCTAGTTTTGCACTATTATAGGTCCCAACTATCCACACAAAAATCGGCTTTCAAATCTGTGAGTTACAACTGCAAACGTCCCCATGTAAGATAATTTCCAGAGACTAATATTCACCTGTTTGCACTACATAATTGTTTAAATATTTTTTTCCACTGCAATCATAGGTTTGACAAGCAAATAGCAGATGTTTTATCCTATTTGACATATACATTACAATTTCAATGTGTTTGGCGATATCACAGTTTTTACCCAATGACAAAATTCAAGCATAATTTCCAGCTATAGTTTTAAATATATATGTTTATTCTTCTTCTTCTTCTTTCTCTTCCTCTCTGAGTCATTACTGGCATAGAGGGGCCTCGATCCAGCGCCGCCAATCCTCTCAGTCCCTGCAAAGCAACTTCATTTCGGCAAGGTTTTGTTCCTTTTGCCCCCAATCCTCTGTTATTCCTGATAGGAGATCCTTGGGCGACCTTGTGGTCTTTTACTTGTTGGTCTTGCTTCCATGGTATTTCTGGGTTCTCTCACTTCTTTTATCAGACAGACATGTCCAAACCATTTAAGTTGTCTATTTTAGATGATTGCTTTTAAAGGAGGCACCTCTTGCCTTTCTCTGATCCTTTCGTTCCTAATACAGTCTCGCTTAGTTTTCCTTGTTGCTCTGCATAGGAACTTTATCTCAGCAGCAGTGATGAGGCTGACATGCTTATCAAGCATTACCCAGCTCTCACTGCTGTACGTTAGGATCAGAAGGTATATAGCCTTGTATATATGCATTTTGACATTTTTTCATACTTCACGGTGACCAATAACACTATTATTGATCTGGCAGTAAACCTGGCTAGCTTTTGAAATCCTATTGGCTATTTCTTGGTCAATTCTACCAGATATATTTATTATGGTTCCCAAGTAGTTATTCTCTTTTATTACATCCAGGACCTCCCTGTTGCAAAATATTTCAGCATGTTCTTCATCATTCAACATTCCTTTCCGTAGTAGCTCATACCCCCATTCCACCATTGCCTGTGGGCATTTTCTTTTGAATCTGCAATTAGGACATAAAGAGACTCTTTACGAGTATGGACCGCATTTTCCATTTACCTATTGCAGTCCATGGTGTTCTGCAATTACATATATTGTGCACCTCATCCATTAGAGTAATGAATAGGAGAGGGTTGAGGCTGTTTCCCTGTCTGACACCTCTATCAAGAGAAAACGGTTTAGATTCTTTGCCTTTTATCCTTATGACTCCCTTCGCATTGCAGTACGTCAATTTTATTGCCTGCAGTAAGTCTGCTGATACATCCTCTGCGGCAAGAGCATCCCATATTTCATACCTAAGGCACAGAATGGAATGCAGCTTTCATTAGGTCAAGAAAAGCCAAATAAATGTTTTAATCCCTGTCCCATGCTTTTTTGGCAATATTTCTGAGGACGAAGATTTCCTCAGAAAAATATATGTTTATACAAGAGATAAATTTTATGTAGGTTAAGGGACTGACTTCAGTGCAACAATGCATCTAAAGCTAATTACCTACCTATTAATTTGGCACCACAAATCATTCTGTTAACAATAATTGTAAACAGTAAAAAGTTGATGTGCTCCAATCTAAATGATAATGGAATAGAAATTTGGTGGGACCACACTTTTCCCTCATGACAAAATCATAGCATAATTTCCGGTTTTCAAAGAATTTTAGGTCGGTGGCCATCCTGATATATATATATATATATATACACCACATACATATCAGGATGGCCACCGACCTAGAATTCCTGAGGGTGATTTTCAAACTATGGACAATTTTATTGCCCTTATGAAATCTGCTCGAAAATTATCACTTACTATCAACCTTAGTAACCTTACCACCAATTATCAAACAATAAATTGTTATTTTTGTAAAATAGAAGGATGGAATTAAATTAAATGATTATGGTATTGTTGATAATATGCCTAAATTTTGATTGAGACTTCTTAATATGTTATCCTTAATTATATTGCAATAACAGTGCGCAAAAGTTGAAACTGGTGGTACATTGTGAAAGCAGGAGGGGAAGATCTTCCTAACAGTGTTCGAGGAGTGACAGCACTACTTGTATGATCATGAACTTCTTTAAGATAGCAGCCATAAATGACAATTGTTTATTCTTCATAGATAACATATTGGTTATTTTACTTATTGGTTAAATAAGTGATCATTGAGATAATAATGAAATATCATTACCATGGATTTTAAAAGTTCATTTTAAAGTTGATAAAGTTTAAAAGATGATTTTGGCAAACACATATTTGGCATATCAATCATCAAAGAACTATTAGACATTTTTTTCATAAATTTTTGGAAAATTTACTTTTTTTGGAAACTCTTATCTGAAAGTTGCTCTTAGTTAAGAATCACCCTTATGTATATGAACAATTTTATGTAGGTTAAGGGACTGACTTTAGTGCAACAATGCATCAAAAGCTAATTACCTACCAGTTAATATAGCACCACAAATCAATCTGTTAACAACAATTGCAAACAGTTAAAAATTTGATGTGCTCTACTCCAACTCCAAATGATGATAAAATAGAAATTATTTTTAATTAAAAAAATCTATGATAATTATCTATAATGGGTGATAAGCTATTTCCCAATTGAAAGTTAAATATAATTTTACTAGCTGAAAGTGACCGTGCTCTATGGTTTAATATCATTAGGATTAAGGACAACTTAAATTAGTAAAAGTTAAGCTTAATGTTGATAATTATTATTACTTAAATAAACCTAAAGAATTCCATTCTTAGAATAATTTCAATAAATAAATTTGACAATTTGCAAAAGTTAATTTTATATTATTTTGATAGTCCTCCAGTGAAGCTTCGAGGCAGCACTACTATCTTACCCAGCTCTGATACCAGACCATCAGCTTTTCTTATGGCATACTTTAAGTGAATAAAGTCTTAACTTCTCAATTTTTTTAATCAAGTTTAGTCTTACTGTTTCTATTTTTGCGTCCATATCAAGCATAAATTGGTTGAGGAGATTTTGAAATAAAAGAAAATAAGGTTCTTCATCACCTCACTCCGCCAACATATAGGCATAAAAATCAGCTGCAGTTACAGTTTAAGTGGTGTATTGGTGTTTGGGTCACGCTGCGGGATGTTAATACTGTACCTATCCTCTCCATGTTAGAACATGAGATGATACTGAAGGAAGATGATACTGTGGAGAACAAAGTCTTGCTTTTCAAACACCTGGCCAAAAAGGACAACAACAACTTTGTTAATGGTAGGAGTATTGTAGCGTCCTCAGTGAGAATTTGAAGGCTTTTTGTTAGCACTAACTACCTGGAAATCTTGTGGATCTTTGGGAACAGGCTCAACAGCAACTCTGAAGTCCTTGATATACTTGTTATGTTCATGAAGAATTTTCTGAAGTTAGCCTATGAATCCAGGCTTGACATTTTGAAAGTAACCACAGTGAATGCCTCTTTCATGATTGTCATCACCAACAAACTTTACCTGAATAGATGGTTGCTGTTGTGTTCCAGGCATCAAACTCCCAATTCTGTGATATATACCATTCCTCGCACCTCAAATGTTGGCATGAAATCTCCCTCTTTTATTTCTTCTGCTCCAAATGGCGTCATTTGGAACCAACCGTTTTATTTCCAAATATTATTTAGAAAATGCTCAGTCTCAGGATGTTCGTAAGTTAGGAGATTGTGCAAAAGTTCAGAATATTCTTGAAAGGGAGGAAGTTGGACTTTCCCGTTACTGCAGCACATGACAGGGCTCTCGTCCTTCTATTTTACAGCATAATACCAATTTCAAGTAAACCCTTGTCCAATATGAACTGTTTAGTCTTTTGAATATTCAGTTTTTGGGTCATATTGGCTGTAACCTTTCCATTGAACATTTTTCATCGTGTTTTGTTACAGCTACACGTTTAACATGAAGATTATTTTCTGAGTACTTTTTTGAAGACTTTCTATGGATTTCATGATGGGTTATCTCATACATCTGTACAGCCCCATATTTTGTTAAATACGTTGTGAAACGGCACAGAAAAAAATGCTTTGTTGATGCTTTTTGACAAATAGAAACTTTCCAGACTTGAAGGAATGAGGAATAGATTTTAAAAAATAATTTCTATATCTGAAATTTCACTAATTTAACTTCTTTGTTATTCATTGGATTGCTTTAATTTATTCTATGGCCGACAGGATTAGGACCTTTCGCCATAGAAGAGGGAGAAATTCGCTGTTAGAATAACATCCCTTGTCAGAAAACCTGATAAAAATGAAGAATAAAGCTATTTTAAAATGTGTTAATTTCTTTTTTTTTTTTCTTTATTTCATAATTTTTTGTTAATAATTAATAACAATTTTTCATTTGTGGCATTTATGTGTTAAATAACTTATAAATAAACCATTTCTTACCAAAATTTAAAAAGGTTAACATATCTAAAAAAAATTTTAAGACCAAATCTGAGTGTCCGTTTTTTTTTTTTTTCTGTTGAGTGTATTTGGGTGATTCTCAGAATATGTGTGAACAGCATATCCTTTAACTTCGGGTTGGCTCTCTTTATGTTTGTTAACACTTTTCTGCTAATTTCAGGAGGATTTGTCATGTATTTCTAAACAGCTTCCCTGTTTACCCCTAAGTGTGATTGAATATATTTTGCAGCCAATTTCCTTAGTTGTTTGTTGCGAACTGAATCTGTGAATGATTTCCTATGTTGTTTACTTTTCAGATTGATGAGTTTACTTCAATGATGCGATAGACTCATCTGAATTGAGAAAAAGGTAGATTCTAGGTTCAAGGAATGAAATTCAGAAAGGCAACTTGGGCCGGGTAGAGAAAAGCCAATTATAGTTCAGAACAATTATTTTGAGACCAGAAAGCTGAAGGAAGAGTAGTTGGGGGACGAAGCTACTGGTGAAGCAAGGTTGGTGGGTTGCTCATAAGTAATATGTACATCGAACTGGCCTTACATGTTATCACCAGAGAACCTAAGTCTTTTAATAGTTTCTCGTCACGAAACAATTCAAACTTGTAAGTGTACATCCCTGAAGCCACCATGAGTCCACAGAAAGTACCATATTATAAGGTTTCGATATCGATCGTATTTTTATTTTTTTTTACAACTATAAGGAACTTAATTTGTGATCAAAGTGTCCGGCTTAAGCATTTAACCTATTTTTAAACTTAGCTTATTTCCGTATACCATATGACAATTAATCTATTTTTATTCACCCAATAAAATTTTTAATAGCATTTTTCGTGAATTAACTGCAATCCAGGCCGATTCTTAAAATTCCTTTCTTAGCGAGCACCTACGGCTCTAGAGGAAGCTACATATCGAATTTCATTCCAATCCGTTCAGTGGTTTCTGAGATTTGGTGTTAAATGAGTGAGTGGTATTTGACAAATATATAGTAGATGAACAGCATAGGATACCATCATTTAACTCATACCAGTGACTTCTGGACTGTCCGACACTGATATAGGACTGAATTGTTAGAAGATTTTACATAGAAAAACAATCTTAACAGAATTTTTCTTTTCAAACAATAGATCATAGAGGGCGAGATAAGAAATAAATAAAATATGCTAAAAATCTTATTTTATTTTTAATGTTAAAAATTTGATTTTATATTTTGAGTTTAAAAAATGATTTAATGAGGTTCTTTCATTAAAACATTTTTATTTTGCAGTCCATCAAGAGGAAAATGGCAATATTTTGGTCAAAATATTTTCATTGACAAAAACAGTGAAATAAATCAAGTGAAGGTAGAAATATACAAAAAAGTATTTTAGACAGGGTGAGGGACATAGTCATGGTTTGATATCAACGTATTATTTTTTTAGTTCCATGGTCAAAATTTTGAAGGCATGAATTACGTTTCTTTTTTAACTTGTTGTCAGTTTGTCAAATTTTAAATTTTCTTATATGGGAAAAAAGAAGAAATCTTCCTCTTATTATTTATTAAAATGGAGTTTTTGTTGCTAATAAATTAAGTACTAAACACGTGGGGCCACTCCAGCTGAAGTAAATTATGCATGTACATTAATAGACCAATTACTTACCATACAAATTTGGTTTGAATTGTTTAAGGAGTGAGGGAATTTCAACAATTGCTTGAATTTCAAAAATAATTAGATGGATGAATTCTTTGTTAAAAATTATTGGTTTTGATTTACTAGAAAATTCCAATTCAGTGGATTTTTGAGGTGCTAAAAACCAATATGATATCAATTGTGATTAAAAAAAATTTTTTTTGACTGAATTTACCCAATGAGTATATTGTTTTTCTAATAAATAAAATTCAATGAATCAGCAAATGCTATTTAAATTTTCAATAATATCAAGGAAAAGCAATTGTTAATGGTACACAATGATAATTTAAATGAATAAAAAGATCTTACTAAAAACCTGAGAAATGCCAAAATTGTACAAACTGTTAAGAAGATACTCAAGATAGGAGACTGCTTACATAACTATAATATTTTTTGTTGTTAATTTAAACATAAAGGTATTTAATTATGTTAAATCAAAATCTAACAACTTCTAAATAAAACAAATCAACAAGGCTTGTTCACACTAATAGAAAATTTTGTAATATTCAATTAAATGTTGATCACTATAAAAATGTAAAAGAAGAGAAACATCCAAGTGGATATCATTTTTCAATTTTAAGATTTAAAATAAGATTTTCAAAATGCTTAATTTTTTTTTTTTAATGTAGAATTATCAAAAAATTTGTGACAGCCTGGAACGTCTCCAAGTTAGACTAGTAAAATAAAAAGTAAGGGTCCTATTGTGGTTCAGGGAAGAAGCAAAGGAATATTCAATCCATAAAATAATAATTTGATCTTTATATGATTTATAATTCTTGAATTAAATAAAAACTTAAAAGTATTAAGAAGATAAGATCTAACAGTTCCTTTTACCTGGCTTGAACATCTGAATGAGGTGTATAGAAGTTCTTTTTAAATGGCTCTAATCTCCCAAGATCCCAATGAGGTTTTCGTAGGGCAGAACCTGGTTGCCCTCCTCTCCCTCTTCCACCACCTCTATCACCGCCACGAACAACTCTATCACGCATCCTGTCACGGTCCCGTGATCTAGAACGTGATCTGTACCTATCACGATCTCGGTCTCTATCACGGTCACGCTCACGATCCCTGTCTCTATCTCTAGATCTCCTTCTTTCTCTTGATCTCGATCTTGATCTGAAAAATAAATAAGTAAAAACATATACATCAACTGATATTTGTTTCAATGATTTATAGATTAAAACATTCTTATTGCAATCAGAATAATTTAGCCACAGGCAGACAAGATATCTGCATAGCAAAAATTGAACATGTTTCTATGAAACTACTCATTCACACAGTCCCTTCTCCTGCACAAAATATATAATTATGAGCAACAAGTTTTAACCTACTATCCACATATTATATAATTAGATAATAACACCCTTTGCCTATTAACTTATGAGATTTTATGCTTATATGCACTAATAAACAAACATTTTGAGGTTTGCTTATCTCTTGAGGGATCATTGCAAGTGGAAATCTACAGCCTAAAGCAGTAGTAGGTCTATAGCAAAGACAACATAAAATTAATGGTGAAAATACTGAAATGTAAACAATAGATGTGTAACAGTAGGGCAACATTAAAAACAAGAGGTATTGAGGCCTCATTGCCTTTAAAGTTTGCTTACTATGAATAAATTGAATATAATCGGAATATATATATTCCAAAGTGATAACCAATCCAAAAATCAATATGAGTATGTTTTTAGCAGGAGCCTTAGTAATGGATAGCTAACTTTCTTTAATTCTAATAATAAACGTGTACTGTTGGTAAAGTCATAGACTTAGGAAGCATGGAAACAGGCTCCAAAAGCTAAGCTAATTACCTCATATTTTTTTTTTTAGCACAACAAGGTTCATATAAATGTATAATTGTACAGATATGTTAAAAATTACTCAGAAGTGCAGTTACAATTATGACTATAAATAAACTGTATAATAAAAAAAAAAAAAAAAAAAAAAAAAAAAAAAAAAACCTGAAGAACAAAAAACTTTAGCAATCTATGCTCATAATACTCAGCCAAACAATTAACAAGCAGTGAGTATTTACACCCTTCAGTCTAATCGAATTTTTAACTTTAAAGTATAGTATATGCCTATAAAATAAAAAAAATAAATAAAAAAATTAAAAAACTTCATTATGAAATAGCGTAATTAATTCAAAATGAAATCTATGAAAAACAAGTAATAACCTATTACCTCTACTGATATCAACAATTAAGGGAACATTAAAAAATATACATAAAAAGGAGGTAATTAATTAAAACATTATAATGCAGTATTCAATATACCTTCGAACAGAATCCAATAAACAATGTTGGAAATCCAAGCATGGCGTTTATTCAGAACCGAACTATTATAACCTACATAGATTGTTTTTCATTTAATAACAATACAGCATTACTGTGTTAATATGTTAAATGTTAAATGAAGTGTTGAATATTTCAAAGAGAAGGTGAAACTAAAATGCCATAGTGCCACAGCCATGAATGGCCAGTCATTACACAATATAGAAAACTAAATTAGTCAAGGTTTGCAAGTATTTTAGATACCACAATCTAAAAATCAACACTCAGCAAAGAACTGTAATAGAAATCTTTAATTGCAACAAGTAAGGTGTTAAATAAAAAATAAAGAAATATAATGGATGCTCTTTTAACTTGCAATATAGTTTGAACTATGAAATAATTAAAATTTTTTAGTCTGATAACAATACTTAAAATACTGCATATGATGGTACTTGCAGGAATATATGAGGGTTTTTATTTTTATCTCGATTATTGCTCAGATTAATATTAACACTGACCATACTTATGTGTCAACAAAGGTTATCATACGATTAAGAAACTTGGAAATAAAGCAATATACAAATATTTGGCACTGTGAAAATTAAATATTAAAAATTAAACGAATATATTAAGATATATACATCCAAAAGTATGGACACGGCTTTTGGCTGTCGTATTAATTTTAATAATATTTGGTGCAATAACTTACCTTCGATCGTACCTTCCCATGTCTGTTATGTGAAATTAATAAAAATAAAGAGTTTATTCTGCTTGAACCTGACTAAAATCCTTATAAATCTACACAAGACTAAATGAACGCTTGACCCAGAGCACCAACATGGCGTACTGAAATTACACTCCATCCCCTCCACATGAAAGAGGTCAAAAACATTTAAACAGTTAATCGTTAAAAAAAGAAAAAAAAATTCTCACAGATGATATATAATAATAAAAAAACTGCCATGAGCCATATATTTGTTTCTTAGCGGTGTGTTTAAAATATTTATTCTACAAAAGCAATCAAGAAAAATAGCATGTCTTGGTTAATCAAGAAATCACTGTAATTTTTTAAAAGGGGCCAAAAACTTGAAAGATTGATTGCTCAGAATCCTTTAAAGCCTCCTTTAAACTAGGAGACAATGTCTAGTGATGTCGGCAATTTTTCTATTATTTCTTGAAACTTAGCTAACATTTGTATACATATGTGTGTTCAAGTTAGTTTTGAAAGCTCTCAGATAATTTCTGAACTTTATAATGAATTTGTTTTCTTTTTATAGACATATGAACCTCTTCACTGTAAGAAACCTTGAAACAAACTATAAATTAAGATAAAAACAGTAAAACGTCCCTTGCTTTTGTGAGAATATTCAAGTTAGTTGCTTAATGTGATAAATAAAATATTTTCTCAGGGAATCAAATTCATAATATTTTTGGGAAGATGGTGAGAACAGAATTAGGATGTAGTATACGGAACACCAAACAACGTAAAATGTGTTTTCTAGTACAAAACATAATGATGGTGCTGTTGTATATAATTTTCATTGGGGTTTAAATATAAATGGATATGTAAACATTTTACTAATTTTATCACAATCTATGTAAGTATTAAGATAATGGAACCAAATAATATTACACAAATTATTTTCAATATAAGTATTTTTTTTTAACCTACTCATATTTTTTTTAATATTTTGTTTCATTATTTCTTATTATTGCTCTGAAAATGGACATTTTGCGACTCGGCTTTCACGATCCATGCCCTCCGCAGAGAAACAGAAACTACAAATCTATTCTGAGGACGATGGTATGTGCTGTCTCAACGAGTACAAACTTCTCTGCTGTAATCGATGTCAATCGAAAAAATGTATTGCGTTTGTCATAATCGACATAAAGGAACCACTGGAGTTTTTGGCAAATACAATGTTTTTAGCTCTGATAGCCATAAATATGTATGGAGAAAAACAAACAGAGAATTTCAAATGAGCAATGTCAGGCCAACAATAAACATGGAGTTAGGAGCAATCAAGTTTGGGATTGCGTATCGTGAAACGGTGTGGGAAACTTGAACTTCATTGAAGGTATTATTAATGCAGATAAATATGCTAGCATCTAGCGCCATAACATGAACAGCAGTGCTGAAAAGATGGTGAGCAAGGAAACAAATATCTTTCTACGAAATAACGACCCGAAGCATACTGCTGATAAGACAAAGGAGTGGTTGCTTTCTAATGTTCAGAGATAAATCAAAACTCCTCCCCTGTCCCCGAATTTAAATCCCATAGAGCACTTATGTATTTTAATTAACGCCGCAAAGATAAAAATCTCCCAAATCACAGCTCAAAACTGTTTTACAGCAAGAACGGGATAAAATTCAATCTGAAGTACCCCACCAAGTTGTTTCCTTACTAGTAGAAAGACTTCAGGTCATAATAGTTGCAAATGGTACGGTAGCAAAATATTTAGATGTACATAAAATTTAATAAAATATTTATAAAAATAAAAATGTCCGCTGAGCCAATTCTTTTTTGACCCTTATAATTAATATTTTATTTTTTTAAATTACAGTTTGTTTTCAATTAGCTTAACCAATTGCCACCAAAAATTAAAAGTTGTGTGCTTTATTTTAATCAAATTGAGTAACAAACAATTAACCTTTATATAACTAAGATATTAGAGAAAATGTGGGTATGCCAATACTTTTTTGACCCACCGCATGTCGACTAAGTTGTACGTTATCAGCATAATATCTCAGATAAATCAGAAAGAAGGCATAGGATAGTTTTTAATGAGATAGTCGGAATCCCCAATAAAACCAGCTTTCTCTCATCTATTGTTAATAAAATTCTTTACATTTTGGACTTGACTTTACATTTTTTACATACGACCTCTTATTTTTACATTGTCAATAGTTCTGTTTCTAAGTAAAAAAAAAAAAAGAATAAAAAAAGTTGCACCTTTGTGTTTTGAGAAATAGCCCTGCTCCTGAAAAGCTCTTGTAATCCGAAATAGCATTTATTTGAGGGCATAATTCTGCGAAGGATCTCTGTTTGTATTTCATTATCCGCATTTATGGTACTTGTGAACCAAGATAGCTAAACTCTTTCACACTTTCAAATGAAAAGCCTCCAGCTACAAAATGCGATGATTCTTGCACATCCAGTTGTGGGCCTGCATGCATGTGTTTGGTTCTTTGACTTCTAAACCCACTCTAGCCGCTGCTATATGGAAATCCATAAAAGCGTTTTTTAAATCAGTAGGGGTTCTTCCAATAATATCTAAGTCATCGGCGAAAGCCAAAATCATAGAAGATTGTATTCCAGATTTCCGTACCGCACTTTCGAGAGCCAAATTAAAAAGAAGGCATGCGAGGCAATCACCCAGTCGCAGTCCTTTGTGGGTTACGAAGCTATCTGTCGGGTCACCCTGGACACGCACTGCGCATTGCACCTTCTTCATCGTAGCCCTGATCAGAGGTATCAGCTTCGGTGGTATTCCCATTTCTAGAAGTTCCTTGTACAGCTCATTTCTCTGTATACTATCATAGGCCGTTCGAAAGTCGATGAACAGGTGGTGTGTGGATATTATACTCCCTGCAACTTTCCAGAATGATTTTGATGGAGAATATCTGATCTACATTAGGCTTTCCTCTCATAAAGCTTGTCTGGTACTTTCCTATATTCTGCTCGGCACAAGGAAGCAGTTTTTTATAAAGTATCTGAGAGAACACTTTATACGCACATGATAAGAGGGATACACCACGGATAGGTACTACCATCGGTGTTATATTAGTATATAACATAATTGAGTGAACAGCACTCGGTTTATTTAATATAATACAATTATTGTATAGGAATAATGCACTGCGCATTGCACCTTCTTCATCGTAGCCCTGATCAGAGGTATCAGCTTCGGTGGTATTCCCATTTCTAGAAGTTCCTTGTACAGCTCATTTCTCTGTATACTATCATAGGCCGTTCGAAAGTCGATGAACAGGTGGTGTGTGGATATTATACTCCCTGCAACTTTCCAGAATGATTTTGATGGAGAATATCTGATCTACATTAGGCTTTCCTCTCATAAAGCTTGTCTGGTACTTTCCTATATTCTGCTCGGCAAAAGGAAGCAGTTTTTTATAAAGTATCTGAGAGAACACTTTATACGCACATGATAAGAGGGATACACCACGGATAGGTACTACCATCGGTTTTATATTAGTATATAACATAATTGAGTGAACAGCACTCGGTTTATTTAATATAATACAATTATCGTATAGGAAAAGAATGATAATGTCCGATGCGAAAAAATCGCCTCGGCCTCGAGAAAATGGACTGTATGGGAAAATATCAAAACGAGGTTTCGCACCTTTGGGGAGGTATTATTGAGAAAGTAGCATAAACAAATAATACATAGGAAACTTCTCACCTTGTTACTGCCGCCGACGGTCTGTCCGGAGGCCTCCGAAATCCTTACGGTCTGGCAAATGCTTCTCCTAGGCTGCAATATTTGTTCAGGCTCTCCTCCTCTTGTATCACCACTCATTAAGGGAAGAACTAAATCCTTACTGACTGGCACAGGAAATAAGATCACTTTTAAAAGAGGAACAGGGTCCTGGAAGACCCTTTTTGTCTTGGTCAAAAAAGTGGTGGAAGACCATGAGGTCTTGGTCAATTTAAATAGGTGCGTACTGGAGCACAGATGCAAGAAGAAAGAGAAATATTCTAGTAGGGATTAAGGCAGATAAGGGCTAGTTGCACCGGAAATTCATAGGGTGCGTCTATATAAACGATATACTAGATCTTTTCTCCTTTCCCCCCCTCACAAAAGCGCCAACAATTATAAAATATTGATAATGTGATTGTTGAGTCCAATCATGATGTGGACATAGTACATCCCTTTTTTCCACCTCTGTCTAAAATGTGACAGGGACTGTTTAAAAAGATCATTTCCCGCGACCTTATTTTAAACCAGCCTAAACGCTATAACCTTATTCGAAGTTGACCCACAAATACAATTAACTGCTTCGTGGTTGGATGAGTTGCAATCAGCCTTGGATCATCTCACCATAAGCCACTGGCCATCCATGACAAGTTCAGTGATAAGCAAACAGACGGAAATTTGAAAGTGGCATTGGAAGTAATTGAAGTTAATAATCCGTTTGTTATTTTCATAATATGAATTGTTTTATTTCCATTTTAAATACCTACTTCAGTTCCATTTAAAATTAATTTATATTAATAAACATTTCGTGTGTAGTTTTCAGCTTAAAATTGTATAAAACAAATATATTTAGTATCCGATATATGTACAAATTTTAGCTTCCAAAAATGAAAACATTAATTTATATATATATATATATATATATATATATATATATATATATATATATATATATATATATATATATATATATATATATATATATATATATATATATATATATATATATATATATATATATATATAATTCTATTGATTTCTTGAATTTTGAATTCCTGTTTTACCAAAAATTCCCTCGGAATTAGTGATTGGATTTGTTTCCGATTTTTCGATCAAGTACTACAAGAAACTTAAAGACAAGATTTTTCATTTATATTTTGTTTATTTTATTATTTTTTTTGACACATCTATTTAATAGGTCCCCCCAAAAATGTATAGTTTATTAACATGGATTAATACATACACTTACATAAACTATTACTTTTTTTTTTGGAATGTAATTTTAAATAAATTGATCATCTAATTACTTATTTGTATTGTTAAAATTATTTTAGTTTGAAAATTAAATTAAATGCGAAACAAAATGATTTTTTCCATGAATGTCTGTAAGGGAAGCTCAATTTATTTCACAGAAACAACAAAAAATGAACTTCTATAAATACCTACAATTTTGTTTACCGAGAACTGCATACTTAATTAGACCATTTCATTTGTTTTATAAATATCTTTCTAATCATTTGGTTAGTAATAGATCCCACCTTAAATTTTAAATCGTTCTTAGTGAGCTATACATCACCTTTGTGGTCACTACCTGTTTTAAAAAATATATGTCATCATCCATGTTAACAAAAAGGAAGCGAGACCTCTTCATTTAAAGACAAAATAGAAATCATTACGTGGCTAAATAAAAAAAATAAAAACAAGTGAATCGGGTCAGGCATTAACTATCGATTTCAAGGTTAGTAAATTAACAATTACGGGAATTAAAAATAATTCTAAATCAATCATCAGGTACCCCATAATCTTTACATTGAGACGGGCAGTTTGAGTAGTAAAACTTTGAAAAAAGCGAAAAATGAACTGCTAGAAGATGCTGTTTACACTTAGTAATTAAAAAAAAAAAAAAATGAATTTCGATTATCCGAACCACCCCTGACAACATTAGTTCGGATAATCGACGTTCTACTGTACTTGTATAAATATTACAAAAATTTGTTCTGAATATGTAATAAGGCATACAATTTGTCATACATAATAATGTCAAATTATTTTCTCTGACGAAGTATGAAATTCAAGGAGCTCCGCCTGTCTACAAAAAATACAAAAAATAAATCAAACAAATAGAAAATAAAAACATCAAAATCTATGAACGTTTTTGGGTGTAAACGCAATCGTAAGCCCATTACATTTTGCAGCTTTTGACTTGACAATAAATTCCGACCAATAAAAGTATGACCATCCAAGGATCTGTATGCTTTAATTTCATCTCACAGTCTCCAAGGTGTCCTTGCTACACACCGAAATCTTAAGGCAATAGAATGTTACTGGCATAATTGCATTGCATTGATATAATGATAAATAATAAAAGCAACCATAATTCTAATAAATTAAAAAAAAAAAATTATTAACATCCATCATCATAATTGAAAAAAAAAATGTGGCCTTAGCCCTGAAATTTATTCTCTGTTCCATATATCGTCCAGAATCGATTCTCCTACGTAAATAACCACACATACTTTTATATATATATATATATATATATATATATATATATATATATATATATATATATATATATATATATGTATGTGTGTGTGTGTGTGTGCGTGTGATTCTGTGTATAATTAGTATTCGATCGAAAGATGGAGATCAGGTAAAGGAATATAACTGATGTTTTAAGGAAGCAAAGAGATTTTACGGGGAGATAGGTAAAAAGTTCAGAAAGGAGGAGAAACGGAGATTTATTCGCCAATGGCAGCGGTTCTATGTGACGGAATATAGAATATAGGGTAACGGGGTCAATAGTTGGACACTTAAGGTGACTTTCCCACTGAAATTCTTGCTATAGAATCATCTTTTGTTCAAATCTGTCAAACTTTTTTTCTTTTATCTTCTCAGAGTCTGTGAGAATATGATGGCATAAATGTTTTTTAAATTGGATAAGTGTGAAATTTCGAAATAATTATCAGTCAAAACCTACACCGGCCAGTTATTGGTAGTTGTTAGTAGTTGGACAGTGGGGGCCCAGTAGTTGGACATTACTTTTCTTCACATTTTAAATTCATAAATTGTTCAATTTAGGCTTCTAAAGTTCCTTGATAACTCAAACAGAACCTACTTACTGCCTATTGTTACGTTTTCTTAGAAATGGGTTATTGTTTTTACCCAAATGATGAGTTTTGGTAGAGGCAATCTTTTTCATTTTCAGTCTTTATTGGTTGTCTTAAAAAATTGAACACTAAATAAGTCACTGAAAATGGAGGACCTCTGGAGAAATTTCTAATAAGGGAAATCACTATGGTTCGAGACTACCTGATATCTCTTCATCGAGAGTATTGCACTCGTCACGAGCATTTATTTGTTCCTTCCATAAATAATGGGGAATCCCATCGCTTCTGGGGAGATAAGAATAGTGGAAAATCACAGTTTATGCCTGTTTTTTTTTTTGCTTAAGGAGCCTCCACATTCAAAGCACAGGCCTTCATTTCCATCCTCATTGGTTAACAAATCACCCAAAGAACCCTGGGGTGCACTTGCGTGAGCAGTTTCATCAACAAAAGCTTTGATAATACTGATAAGACGATCTTCCAATTTCTGTACCACAAGCCGGTTTGAGGTTTGAGTAGATGGATGGTCTTATAGTAAAATCAAATAATATCCAATCTAAATACCTATTTCCTGGATTGTTTGGTTGATAAATAACTCTACTTCGCAGAACAATTATTGGAATACACGAAAACCATCATAAATGATCCGGAAAACCTTATGAATAAGATCGTGTTTCCTTGTCAAAATCAGGTGAAACAGCAAATATCCGGACACTCACCACTTTGGAAACGAACTGAACAAAATAGTTCCAACTCAGAGGTTACACTAAGATTTCCAAAGTAGAGATGATGTATTTGGGCGAGAAAAGGATCTACAGTCGGTGGATGAACGTACAACCAACTGTCAACCAATAGTATCAACTGTCCAACTATTGGGCTTGTTACCCTATATTTAGTGGGTTTTAGTTTAAAGGAGGAACACAGAATTTCAATGTTATAAGGAGTTTTTATTATTTCTTAAGGAATATAACAGTTAAGCAAACAAGGACCTATTGTTGCCGTTAGGGAGACTCTTATTCGATATGAGAGAGTCTGGGAACCCACACATGAGTCTCATAAGATATAATAAACTCTTTATTAATCACCTTTATCGGAAAGTTCTCCATTTACTAGTTAACTGTGGTCAAAGTGGAATAAAGAGCTGTCGGGATCTTAAAGAGAAGAATTATTGGAATCTTTGGAGCTTTTTAAGAATAATGGGTGTTCAGAATATTTGGGAAATATGATCACTTAAGGAGTGATGTCAATGCGCTCTAGAGATTGTACATATCCAGTGAACTGCCAAATAAAGACTAAAAAAAGAGAGATTCGAAGAATACGGCTCTTGTAAACAGACCTACACATATTAAAAGAGCAGCGTTGTACTTTTTCATATAGAATATTTTTAAACATTATTGAATTCCTACAAAACCCTTTCTATTTTTTTATTTTCATTAGAACTAAATATAGTAGAATATAGTTCATGATGTTGGAAACTAGTTGAGCTTTCATCAACATCGCTGTCCATCAGGTAGTTCCATCAAGTAATGAGCTGGTCTGGTTGTTCCATGGAATGGTCAATCATTTTCAATTGAGCGGTTATTGTAATTAAAGGTGGCTGAATGAGCTTGTTTGTTTTATTCGGCCGGACATTTTTATCAAATCTGAAAATCAACCAACCAATGAACAAAACGACCAAAGGTGATATCGATTAGTTGAAGAAGGTATCTGTTACCGGGTAAAATGATGAATGGTCACAGTTGTATCTTGAAAAGAAGTCATTCGATTAGGTCATTAATTACTTCAGTGGTGGGCCGTATTTGATTCTATACCAAAACGATAAACTATAAGAAGGTAGAAGGAATGCTCCAAAAATATGTATTTTTTTTCTTTTATTAATATTTTATACGTATTTGTAACTTGAAAATGAAATAGGTAGTGTTTCAAAATTAAAAAAAAAAAATTATGTTTTTAAAACTTACAATAAATTAGTCAATATCTACATTTCTTCAAAACATTCTGTGCGATTTTGCGGTCTTTGGATATACTGAGTGGCAGGACCTGAAACATGACGAAATTTCTGCAAGAGCCAATACCTCAAAACTTTGGTGAAATTCTTATTGTCACTATTAAAATATCACAATTCCAATATTAAAACAAAGGCTCAAAGCTAAGGATTAACTTGAAATGTTCTAACTAATACAAGGAATAAAACTGGTTCGGTTATTAAATATTTAATGCAGCTTGTCCTATCCAGCGAAGCCTAAGTATCTGATGGTATTTACATTTTTATGTATGTTTCAAGATTTTCTCTCCTACTCAATAAAGAACCAAATGCCCTCCCTTAAGCTACGTTCTCACGGGGCAAAAAGACGAAAGCGGGGCACGCCTTCGTTTTCTCGGTGCTTGCCTGGAGTGGGGGAGAAGAGTGAACTAGCCGAGAGTCGTGGACCGTTCACACAACCGCGATTCAGTTTGCTCCTTGAAACCTACCATGGTGGAGTTTATCGTGGAAAGTTTTGAGTTCAGTTATTGATATTTTGGCAAAAAGATTGAGAGAGTCACGTGGATATATTTAAAAAAAACGGAAGAAAAAGCGTTGTTGGGTCAGGAACTGGATACTCGCAAGAAAAATCATCGAATATTAATAAAACAGTATCCTTATAAGGACAACAAAGGCGGAATATCGTTATCGAATATTTCAACTTATTATCCCTTTTTGTTCTAAATAAACCACTTGTTAACTCTCTCGACTGGCGTGGTCCACGCCTGAAAATCAAACAGGTTTGATACCAAGCGTGAGCGGTCGTGGACTCCCCTCTCTCTAGATGATGTCAGAGGCAAACTCACGCCACCTCGTTCAGACGGAGGAAATTCCACGAATGCGTGGATCACGTTTAAGAGGGTGAGTATGTTCCAAGAAAATTTCACAGCAATGCCTTTTGAGGATAGATGCTTTGTGTAGACCTAGTTTCTGTTATATGTTTCTGATATACTAATAAAATTAACTCTAAAAATAAAAATAATAGGCACAGCCAGAATCAAACCCAAACTCTAAAATCGGTATCTGCTCTATTCTCATCATAAAGCAATATTCTAAATACTAACCCTCTTATTATAAACGTTTAATACGTCATGGAATGTTTATTCATAGTGGTGATTTGCAGTTGATTACTCATTTTGAAATTAGTGTAGTAAAAAAAAAAAAAAAAATACAGTTTTTGCTACCAAAGTAAATAAATCCATCCCAGAATCGATTACTAGAGACATGTATTACAGCACGAGCCATCGTCGAACACGATTTAGGTCAAATATGTAAAATTTGTGGCTTAAGGGCAGTGGTTGGCCCTTGTGTAAGGGAACAAAAAGCTGGCCGATGTGGTTTAATGGCTGGTCCTACACCACCCTTCGGCTATCCTATAATCCAATATATATTTTATGGACCTTCCTATTTTCTTTGTTTCAGAGCCCAGCAAATTGTTTTTATTCCTGAAGGGTTTAAACTGATTTATTGGAATTCTAATATTTATATTGATACATATTATAAAAATAATTCTGTATATCTGTACTTCTATACTATTATACAGGGTGTCCCGAATTTAAATGGCAAAACTTCAGGAACTTATAGGGGACCGAAAAACTAAGACAAAAAGTCCTTTAGAGATTTGCTGGTTTTTGCTTAGTTTTAGAGAAAATCGCAAAAAAAGAAACAAAACAAGTTTTCATTTGTATACTTATTTATTTACATTTATATTTATGTTATGTTCTTTTTAATGTAAATATTGCTCAAAATGTTGTCCTCTAGCACCAATGCAAGCATTACATCTAGCACTCACTTGATAAATTGCAGCTAAACATTGTTCTGATGATATTTGGTGCACTGCATCTATGATTCGGTCTCTTAATTGCTCTCTTGAGTTGATTGACACCGAATAAACTTTCTGCTTCAAGGTTCCCCATACGAAGAAATCCATGGGTGTCATATCAGGTGATCTGGGTGGCCAAGGTACTACTCCTCCACGTCCAATCAGTCGTTGTGGATAATTTATATCCAGCCAAATTCATGCTGAAACCTGTTCTCTCTAATAGCTCTGGGATTTTCAAGTGCCCATACATGATAATTTCTTTGATTAACAATTTCTCCTTTTGTAAAGGTAGCTTCATCGGTCCATATAATTTTTAATGGAAATAAATTATCATCGCGAAGTTTGTTAAGAAACCAGTTACTAAAATTCAATCTCTTGACATAATCTTGGGGTAATAAATTCTGAACTTTTTGAAGATCGTATGGGTAGCGATTATCACCTTTCAAAGTTCGCCATATTGCTTGCCCACGATATTGCTAATGCAGCAGATGCTCTTCGGATGCTAGTCTCAGGATTGTTATCGAAGTGGCGTTGGACACAATTTCTTCTCTTCTATTTGGAATTCGGCGCGCATTCTCCCGCACCGCTTCTAAAGCATTACCGTACAGAAACCATACACAAAAATCATATCAGCGTATTTAACATTAGAATATGTATGCGGCATTGTGGCTGATGCTATTCACACAAAAATATCTGAGTAACTGACTGAAGACTGATCTAGGAATTATAATCCAATAAGGAAGCCAAAATGTAAACAAATAAAAGAATGTAAAGGATAACATTAAGTGTTTACATATCTCACTGCCTAGTCTTACAGATGACAACTTTGAAAGGTGATGATCGCTACCTGTAACATTTTTGTTTTGTTTCTTTTTTTGCGATTTTCTCTAAAACTAAGCAAAAACGAGCAAATCTCTAAAGGACATTTTGTCTTAGTTTTTGGTCCCCTAGAAGTTCCTGAAGTTTTGCTATTTAAATTCGGGACACCTTGTATAAAAGGACAAGCCGTTTTTCGTTTATGATCACTAACTCCGAAAACCTCTAAACCAATCTATACCAAATTTCATCTAAATCCTCCTCATAGTTCAAGGAAGGTTTAGCAATCATAAAATTTATAGATTTCTAATTAAATTGTTATTAAAAGCAATAAATATGTGGAGCGCAGTGAAGTTTGAAAATCGACCGATTGATGGCGAGCGCCATTTAAGAGAGGTTACAAAGGTACGGTGCTATATAGAGCTAGAAATTTATAACAAAATATACTTTTTTCAGTTATATAGTTATTAACAAAACTATAAATATGTGGTACAACATGTGGATCCCAGTGAAGTTTTAAAATCGACCGATATGTGGCTACAATGCTAAAAACTATCATTGTAGTTTTAGAAAGGTTTACGATAGAAAAGTTAACTTATATAATAACTTAAATGTACAGTGAAAACTGACAAAAACGAGGTTTGCAACGCTGTCATAAACTTTTATGGATAGTAATTAAAATCGAACCAGATGAAATTATTAACCATAACTAACCAGTAAACATTATTGCCTAATAATTCATAATATCGAACCCGTGCTATTTTATATTGTGTATAAAAATATGATTCATGGGTCTTTAGTTGTAAGTACTGATAATACAATCCATTATCGGCAAGAGTTTCTTAATAGTCTCTGTCCATCTGGAACACCAACTCATACATTAACAATTAAAAATTAGATGTCCAATTATGTTTTTACGTGATCTGCTACCACCTAATTAATAGAGGTAGATTAAAGGTTTCAGTTTTGTGTAAAATTGTAAATTGCGAAATAATTTTCAATTGCATACTTCAAAACAAGATTTTTATTGATTAAAAATCAATTCTAAATCAGTTAAAATAGCTAAGTACTTTACTTATGAGAGCGGTCGAATCCGCGAAGGGGGATGATAGTATCAAATGAGAATGTAAGTGAATGTATCCTTTTATCATGTATAAGGATAATTTTGGATATATAATTTTCCTATAATCTAATCTATTAAAAAAATCAAAGATGTGATTTCTAGTGATTTTTCTCTTTCTAGATGAGACGGATCAAGATGGCATTGGTCAACTGTGGATTTAATTAATCCCATTTAAAGGAGGTTGAGCTGGAACAGGCGTGTAATATCCATTATCCATGGAAGGTGGTCCTACATAAAGGATTCACTGCCTCCAAGGAGATGTTCAGTCGGCGATCAACATGCTCTTCTTCCTCATCTGGGTGAGTAACTTCAGTTGGACTGAAAATTATCATAGGTCTATAACATTCAATGCTTATAATGGGATATAATGGGGCCATTTAAAGTAAAATTTAGCATTATTGTCATACTGCAATGACTATAATGAAACGGTGGACACTTTCTTCTCAAACTTCTCATTGCTGCAATGGATAAATATAATATGTATTTTACCTTGATAAATGTAATAATTTTTCCAAACATTTGAAGAAAATAGATTTATATTATAAATGTTTAAGTGTCATTTCAAAAGTATATGATGTTGTTATTTGTGATTCGTTTTGAAAATGATCACAAGGCTTTTCATGGGATTCGTTTACGTCATATCGGAGAAAACTGAAACATATGTGATAAAATTATGATAAAATGTCTCGTTATTTTAATTAAAGTTTTCTATATATTGAGCCTTAATCCTAAGACATGATTTATTTTTTGAGTATATCAAAGGAGAGTCATTGTATCCTAGGGAATTTAGGATTTTGGATCCATAGGAAAATTATGGATCAAACTTTGGATGTTCCAGTAGCATATACTAGGTTTTTGAATTGTTGGGTTTGGAAATAGCCAACATGTAAAGAGGCTTTAATTATAAACTATTTTATCTAGATTTTGGTGAATACTTCATTGGTCTGCGCTGGAGGCTGCGGAGGCGGTTGTGGAAGACCCATCGCTGATAAAGGTTCCTACCAAAGTAATGGTTATCCATCTTGGTTCCCAAGTTCCGGGTACGACAAGGCCGGCCAAGGCTACTCCATAGGGAATTATTACCCAAGCGCTCATGAGCACCATCACCCCAGCAGCAGTGGTTACCCTAGTGCCTCAGGTCATCAACTACCCGGCGGCGGTAGCTATTACGTTGCGGACAAAGGATATCAAGGGTATCCATCCTATAATGGGGACCAGAATGGTTTCTACGACACTGGATTTAAGGGGTACCACAACACCTGGGCGGATAAGGGCAGCGGCCAGTACCCGGCCATGAACGGTGGACAGTTCCAGGGAATGAACAGCGGCTACGACCGAATCGACTACGTGGACCCTGACAGAGTGGACACCTACGCAAGGCGAGGATACAAAGGCGATCCTGGCTATGGCACTGACTACCACAGGATAAATAGGGTAAAGAAGCAAAGTGCCAACCCGACTGACAAGAAAACGACATAAATTAAAAATGTATAATTTATATACAAATATTAAACTAATAAAGTAGAATATTTATTATGCAGTTATCACTTTTCCTATAATGTTCCTTTCTTAAATTCGAAATATGTTAAAGAATAATTGATAAACATTTCGTTTTCTGTGAATTGATATCTTCTATTATTTTGAGGAAAAAATATTAGTAGAGTACTGACAGAGTTTAAGCATTTTTTTTTTCCCTAAGCCCCTAAAAATAATAATAGAACAGAAATAGGTGTATTCATTAAATCTTTCAGAGGCCTTGTTTTTTTCATGGATATATCTTTTTACTGATGCTTTAGTTCTGTTGGTGTTACTCGGAGCGAGTATTTGACTTTAGTGTCCTTATCAGAAATTTAATGGAAAAATGTTTTTGTAATATAACATTTGTCGCTAGGAACTACTGTGGTATGAATGAAAAAGTCACGTTTGAAATCGCTATTTTCTCTCAACTTTATATATTTCAAATAATCATTTAGTGTTAATTTAATTTAATTATTAATTGGAGTATTCTTTTAATTCTAAAATGTCAATTGGGAAAAGCAGTAGATTATAGATAGACAGGTTCATGATCTATTGTTTTTCTCTATCAAGAAGAAATTGAGTTTTTATTTATGCCTACTCTATTTGCTTATTATGCATATACTCTGCTTATTTTCGATACATTTAGATTATTCTCGACCATCGAATTGTTGATTCAGAGGTAGGTGAATACTTTGATTAAGCATCGAGGGGTAAGCTTAGTTGGATTCTATATTTTTTAATAATCATGGTAACAAATATTTTAAACTCTATTATCACGGAAGGGGATCATCAACATTTTATTTACGTTTACCCATACAATTCTGAAAAAAATAAAGGTGGCCTCATAGTTTGATTTTGTTTGCACTATTCAATACTTGTGTGATAGAGTAAGCTTGATATAACTTCCCTTCTAGCAGTGGCTGGGTACAGATGATTGATCGGTCTGTTAAGGTAGGGAGGGCTCTTTCCATCAACGCATATTTCAGCAGTTTTAGTTCAAAATGACGAATAGGCCTGGTTCGTTTGCGTAATCCTACCATTTTCGATTGGTCATGTTCTTTGAGGCCAGAGTAAACAATTTCTATTATCCTTATTACTCCCTCTGTTTTGCCGCGAGGCTGTACCGCAGCTATGGTCATCACTCCAACCTCCAGTTGTGAATGGAACAGTGCTCAACATGTTATCTCGGAGGGTTTTCCATCCAAGTGCTGAACAAGTACTATATTTTAAATAACGCCGTTTATTTAATAAAGAATTTTAGTGGATGCTAGTTTAGAATCAAATTCATATTGTTTGAAAGATCCGCCACTACATTTTAGAGCTCATTGATAATCAGTAGATGAGTAAGATATTTATTTTAAACATGGTTTTAGAAGAAATAATATCATATTTATCATTTATTAAATGTATAAAGAATTTAAAGAATATTTATACATATATACAGGATGAGAAAAGGACACTAAGATTTCACTACATAAGAATTTAATAAGGATTTCAGGATAATTTATTTATTTTTTTGAATATGCTTAGTGTGTAAAATAGTTTAAAACAGCAATAATTTTTAAATTATTCCTAATAATAGTTTCCTAGACAAAGATAGTCAGCAATAAAACAATATTTTGTCCAAGTAAAACTGAATTCTTTGAAATTTCTCCAAAGTAAAGTATCAAGTCTCTAAGAAGTGTCATTGTTTGGAAAAAAAGAATATAATGAACACTATACATAATTACTTATGTAACAATCCTTATGCAAATGTACAATGAAGTCATTTAAAAAATAGATGATAATATAACCTTTAAAAAAATATAGAATAGCTTTATAAACGATATGACCTTTCATGCCAACGCTATAAGTTTACAATGAAATAAATTATATTTGACAAAAAAAAAAATAAATTGTATAAAATTTGTAATAGAATATAATTACAATATCTTATAATTGCTCATATTACTAATTATAATTTAGCGCTCTTTCTCTTTCTACACCGGCTTACGAACCAGTGAGAAAGACTTGCTAGGATCTCTATGGAATCCTTCTGTACCTTTGACATGTGGGAGAAGCGATTTCTGAATTCGTCATTTTGTGCAAAAATATTGTAAATAAGTAATAAATATTAAATATAAATAAATAAATAGTAAATAAGTAAATACATTTTTTTCTTAAGTTTTTCATTTTTTTTAATCTTATTATTATTTTTTTTTATTTTATTGTATTATTATTATTATTTCTTTAAAATTATGTATGATAGATTGTAGTATTTGTCAAAAATACAAGTTAATAAAGATAAATTTCTAATTATTACCTGACCATTTTTTATTTATATAAAAGCTACTTTTTTACTCCAGCAAAGAGAGATTTTGGAAAAAGTTATAATGTAAGATAAATTAATACATTAACACATATAAAATATTTAATAAACTACAATCCTTTGATACTTATTTCCATAATTATTAAATCTGGCATATACTCAATAACATGCATTAAAACATATTCTTGTAGTCTCAGATCGAATTTCCAAATCAAACATCAGAACAATTTCAACCCATCTGCATCATAATGACCAAGAATGTAAGAGTGGAAGCCAAAACCTGAAATAAATATAAATCAAAATTTAGACAAATGTGTATTAAAAAAAAAAATGTGAATGTTTTTTTAGTTGATATTTCAGTTATATAATTCACTATTTCTGTAACATAAATGAAAGGTATTATAAACGAATTAGCTAAGAAATTCGACAAATATTTTTTTAAAGGACTTGTTAAGTCCAAATTGGTCTAATTACTGTTATGTAAATGATTCTTTTGAAATTAATTATAAGGTTTAAATGTTAATCAAGTAAATGTTGAAGTAGTCGAAAACGACGAGCAGTTTCGTTTTAGTCTTGTATGTGGAATCCAAGTAAGACGTTTGTCGAGATGGAGTCCTTGGTAGCGAATCTGAAGATAACTTAAAGTTCAATTGCATTACTTATGAAGAAATAAATAATTAAAATATTCATTGATTTAACAAGTAGAAATTGGATAAATATCTTCAATTCAAGAAACTAAAGGCAATAGTAAAGTTAATGATGATAACCTAATATTTGTAATCGGTTTCGAAGAAAATTACTGATAATAATCTAAAATAAACATAGGATTAATCTTACTACAAGAACACTTAAAGGTGGAATATAAACAGAGGTAGGTGCTGAGCGGGCTGCAAGCTCAGCGGAATAACGAGATGGTTAAGATTCCAGTTATTGGCTGCTGACTCCAGCGATTTCGGAGCTGAGACTTACCGAATGAACCAGGCTGAAGTCCAACAGGAAAAGGCCGCAAGCGGAGAACTCAATTTTTCTATTGGCAACGAAATGGAGCTTGAGTTTGTTCTGTAATCAAATAAAAAATAAATGTTACTAAGCAACTGATTCCACTACATGAATTTCCTAGGACATCGTAATATTAATGTATTCTTAATATAGTATAAAAGTTAAATGAAAACGATATCTAAAATGCTAACGATGCTAAAATAAATAGCAAAATGTGGGTTTAAAAGAAACGTTCTTCGTATAGTAATACGGCAAAATGAGGGGGGATTTTAAAATTAAGATAGGTTTAGAGGGCTAAAAGATTACGAGTTGGACTATAAAAATTCGGCCAAGAGTGTATGTTACTTGTCAATGCTCTCCGTTAAATGAAAT
Organism: Euschistus heros; assembly: GCA_003667255.2. Taxonomy (NCBI): domain Eukaryota; kingdom Metazoa; phylum Arthropoda; class Insecta; order Hemiptera; family Pentatomidae; genus Euschistus; species Euschistus heros. The sequence continues at coordinate 1,317,977 of RCWM02000083.1, forward strand.
AATATTTTAAATTTTTTTAATACATAATGTTTCACTGAGTTAAATATTTTCTAATGCCGTTTGGATCTAAGAATACCTAATATAGTTTTATAATTAAAAAAAAAAGTGTCCACATCGAATATTGAGAAATTTTTGCTTTTAGTTGTTACTATTCAATTTTATTTATTTACCTTTTTTATTATCAAATATAATTTGTTAAATTGTTTTTATTTATACTTTTGTATAAATTATTGCTATGTATGTCTTATGTAATTATATAACTAATAACTATTAGTCTTGCATTATATGGCTCCCAAAAATAAATAAATACATTTTTAAACATTCCTAAAAAATTTTTTTTTCTTTAAACTAGTTACCTCACCGTAACTCTTTTGATTAGAAAGACATTCAAACTTTTTTTTTTTTAATGATACATTTCTAATTTTTATTATGATACATACTATATTTTTTTTCTTTCCTTTTCTTTTTATGAGAAAAGGTTAAAAGATGTAAAAGGAATTATTATTGTTAAAAATTAGTTACTTACACTGTATAACCGTTCCTTCTGTCTACTGTAGAGGAACAGTTTGTACAGGGCATTGTTGACACTCTCCGCCTAAAAAAGATTGTTGACAGATTATCTACAATATCAAAAAATTGTCAATGATTAAACAATGAGTATTAAGAATTGATCTAGGATGGCTACAGATCTATCCAATATTTATCACCTCTTCCTAAAACTAGTGAAGAAACAACTTAAGTTGGAGAAGAGAAGTGTCATGAGCAACCTGTGATGATATATATAGTGAGTTAAGAGCTCTTTATTATAATCTTGGACAGCAAAGTTTATTATTAAATTTGTTTTGACATAAGATATATTTTTTTCGTCAATCAAATTGTTTATAAAAAATGTTATGAAATTTAAGTCAAAGCAATTTCTATCTTAACATAAAAATATTTAAATCTGACTATTTTTATTTAAAAGAATTGAAAATATAATTCTTAATTCAGGGGCTATTTCACTATAATAATCGTTATGAATAAAAGTTAATTGAGGCGATCTAGTCGCAATTACACGGTTGTTCGGAAAATAATGCAGGCTTTTTTTTGTCTTATTTTACTTACCTCTCTGTGTAATAGAATGTTTATTTTTAAAATATTAAATTTTTATATTAACTAAACAATTATATATTTTTTTACTTCCATTCAATTTTCACAACATGGAGACTTCAAGATTTCAACTTCAGGGACTTCTTCATTGTATAACGATAATCCGTGATCTTTGGTCGAAGAAAAATGAAAAGAACCGTTCAAAAATATGGATGGAAAGTAACATTTAGCAAATCTAACGTAGCTGAAGTTACGAAGTTGAGCTATTATTAAGATGAAGCTAAGCTGGTATTAAGTTGAGAAGTTTCCTAATTAAATAATGTTAAGGAATAGCTGTTATTCAATTTACCTAAGGATTCAATTCAATATTTATGTTTATAAAGGTGCCGTTAATTCTCCATAATGCGACTCCAATTATGGAGAGTTCAAAACATCAAGAAATATAAATAAGGACTAAAATAATATAAGTAATGACTATATGATGCAAATAAAAACTACTGCATTACAAGAAACATTAATCTCAATAAAAAAAAATCTAAAATCATCAAATTTTCTTTTCACTTTCATTCTTCCAAAAAAATGACATAACCAGGAGGGACTGAGATTGTATTACTTGTCGACAATAATTAATTACAGTGGAGACGAACTAAGCGGTATACCGAAGATCCTGGCTACATCGAAGATCTTTCTGTAGCCACTTACGAATACTTGAATGACATATATTTTTCGCTAGTGATAATATTTTTTAACTGCCTACATGACTTGGAGTGATCAGAAGGTGTGAATAATAAAGGTTAAATCTATAAATAAAATTGTTAATGCATAGTGTACAATAATGACATGTTCCTGTTCAATATACCACACATTTTTTTTTTAAATATCTTTATTGAAAATAACATAGACACACTTCTGGATATACATCCGTCTCACATGACAGTAAGTAAATGAGGAGGAATCTATAAACAAATGTAAAATTGAAAACGAGATAAAATAGTAGGAAAAACTGAAAAAAACCTACATAACAAAACAAACAATACTAGTGCGAATAATAATAAATAATAGTTTAATTATAACCCAAGTCACAGTAATACAAATAATAATATACAATTTACATAATAAACAAAATGAAAATAAAACTCTTTTGTGGTATAATACAAAAATAAACTTTTATTAATTGTCTTTATAGAGAAAAGCAGATATATACTATAATAATAAGATATATAATGTGTGTACTATAGTGCAATTTATAGGAATTTGTTTTTTAGACCTCAAGTAATATGTGTTTTGTTCGTTTTGTGTTAGAATTTTTTAAGAGTTTGCTTGTTGTAGTTTTCTAGTTCTTCAATTTTTGGGTTTTCAGAAATATGACTTTGTTTGCTACTAAATGAGTTGTTTGACTATGAGTAGATTCAGATCAATGAGCATAATGGATATTCTTGTTTATCTGGGGTATTTTTTAATGATTCTCATATAAATGTTTTAAATGTATAACTTTCAGTTTCCTGTAATTTGTTATACAATTATAACTCCAAACAGGTGACGAGTAGGTTAATATTGATCTGATTACAGTTATGTACAATATTAATTTGTTTCTATTGGATAAATTGGAGTCCCTATTTAAGTAAGGGGACATTTTGCTGGTCAATTTTTTTATTTTGTGCCATTTTTTTATTTACATGACATTTTTCTACATCAAACTTTCTTTTTCGCAATAATAATAAAATATATAACAACAAAAATTAGTGGGTACATTTTCCAAGAAGACTACACAAGGCTAAACATAGGCAGCTGTGTTTACATTTGCAATAAAGTTTCAAGGAATTTTTCCTATTTTTCAGAATATAAATGTATTCGTAATATATAGTTCGGTTTAGCGCGATTGCACTGTATTAAGAGGTGCTTATGATCGTAAGTTAGAGTAAGCAGGAGTCTAACATGTTCATATACACACCCCACTAAAGTACATAAAGAAATCATGTATTCCAATCGATGAGCTGTTATGAACCAGTTAAATTAGATGATAAAATTTAAATGGAGTAGTTCCGGGAGAAGCGGTGTCTCCGACCTCCAATAACTCTTGCCGATAACAGCTGTATAACCGCTATCTACCGTTGGCCGTGGCACTCACCCAAATGGTCTCCTCAGTATCCATTACATTTAAAGCCCTATACAGTAAACTCTGTTTTAAATGTTTATTAATGTTTTGAATAATCTTTTGTTTTATGGTTAATTTAAAATTCAAGTATTTAAACTAAAATGAACACTGAAATTTATCATATTTATTTAACTATTTATTTTGCGACTAGGTCCTATATCATGGAAATATAATGAAATAGAACAATAATGAAATAATGATTATAAAAACCAAGTATACAAAACCAATCAAAAACAGAATAGTATAAATTCTATGAATACGAATTAGAACAAAAAGTGATAAATAAAGCTTTAAATAGGTGGAATAAAAAATCGGGAAAGGATTTTAAAAAAACTTGGATATATTACTTAAGGAGAATGTTTGGAAATCGTATGAGGTATGATCTATTCAATAGCTGGGAGGAGATAAAAGAAAACGTGATTTCAAACCAGAAAGCTCAGTAGGGGATTGAAAGAGAAAATGGGAGGGAACTGGGAAGAAGAGATAGTAGACACAATCCAATAGTTGAATTTTATAAAGATAATTCCTCCGAAAAGTACTAAATCCAAATTTTGAGAAAGTACCTTCCTCAGTCTAGTCGCAGGTGTTAATTGAGTCTTCGATGATTACTAGCGATATCTATTCGGTGTTTTCCGAGCTATGATTCTTGCATCGAGGAGGGAGGAGCACCGTATTTCTGACGTTAACGATTCTTCAGAGGAAAATTATAATGTTCGTCCAAAGTTGATTTTTTTTGTCTTATCAACTATTTAGGCATTACATACATTCAAGTCTGATATATGGGTTCGGCAGCAACTAGTGAACAAATGTTCATTTTTTTTTACTATTGTTTAATATATAATATGCAAAAATGCAAAAACTAGGTTCATTAAATTACCCAAAAGTTATTTCTAATAGGTTTTTTGATTAAAGCAATCATAGCGGACATAAATGAACAATGGTCCATATCACTACGTACTAGCACCCAAATAGTTTATTAAAAAAAATATATATATTTATAGCATATTTTATAGTTTTGCATTTTTTTGGAAAAGCTCAAGCTCTTCAAAGGGTAATGTTGAAAGTTTGAGTTCCAAAAAGAATTATTTCTTTTGCCCTGAAATTTTCTGTTTGCGACCACGTTACGTCACTATAACTTTAATAAACTCTAACACTTAAATAGTTGATTTTATCAAACAACTTATGGTAAATAATTTATAGGGAATTAAATGTAAATTTTATTTATAACAATGTGGTAATTTACATTTGGAAGTAAAAATCTAAATAAATGTCATTTTATCATTTTTCGAAACACTCGATTTTTTAGCGGAGATTTTTTGTTTTTACGGTGCCAACCAAAACAAACAGAATTTGAAAAGAAATTGTAATCGTAAAGATCCTCCCACTGTTTCATCACCGTCACACCGTTGTCTCCGGTCATTCCAAAGTTTATTGTAAAGGCAGGATTAAACTGCCCTTCTTGGCTGGCACCGACTCCAAAGATAACTGGTCATAAATTGTGAATAGGTATATAAGTATCGATAATTTCATTGATTTTTATTTAATGGTTTTTGTTTTGAAGCAATTAAAATATTATTTTTTATTTTTTAGTTAAGTTTGTGTATGTAGGTTTAATCTTGAAGTCGGTTTTGTTTTTTTCTCTAAAAATTATTTTTTAGAATTTTAATGCCCAAGAGCCTTTATTGACATTTTAATTCCATTAGTCGTTGCTTCTATTTAATATTTGATTATTTTCTTTAAAAGTGAACTAGGAATGAGTCTGATGTCTCGCACTTCGACACAATTGAAATTAAAACAAATGAAGATTTATTTCAATTTTTTAGATCCAAAAATATTAATTTAAAGGTTTTTCGACACGGCTTTGAAAAAATGGATTGACTTGGTTTTGCGATTACAAATAGTGCGAAAAACGGTTTGCGGGAGAAATTAAGGAATGTTGGAATAATTTTCAACTTGAATGGAATCTACAAATAGATGTTTAGAACCATTTTTGAGAAAAATCACGGATAGTTTAGAAGGGATCTAATTTTCCAGAGGTATGTTTTCAAGAACTTCCATCTTCATCCCCTCCAGGTATTCCTACTAGATCAAAATCATTCGAGCATTTGTCAGTAAGAAAAAAACCGGGAAGAACCCAAGATTTCAGAAACTGTTCTAATGAAGTGTTCAATTTCGTCTTTTAAAAAAATTCAAATCTGAAAATTATCTTTATATTTTTGATTTTATGCAGACCTATCCAGAATATATTGATCAATCAAATAGGAAAATTTCAACATAGACAAGAAAAATGTTTTGGTCTCTACGCCTGATATTGAAAAGTTTACAAGAGAAACGGCTGAGATATTTGTGAATTTATGTGGGTGGTATTACATACCAGTACCAGTTCACAAACTGTTAATACATGGCCGGTAAATAGTCAAACATGCTATTGTACCAATTTGTATGCTGTCAGAAGATGCTCAGAAGGCTAATATTATTAATTCAGACCCTTTGATATCACATATAAGGCCAACACTAAACAACGAATTGTAAAGTGTTAAACAACGCATTGTTTGAAAACAAACTCTTCAGAAGTAAAAGAAAGAACTACTAAATTGAAAAATAAAAAACGCTTGACATTTTTGAAATACATATATATTCTTCCAGCTAAGAATTCTCATTATTAAATTAAATAAATCGAATTTTTTTAATTTTAACTTTTAGATATATTTTTGTTTACAGTTTTAGTTTGTTTTTTTTTGTTTTGTTTTTGCGTTTATGAAGTTCAATTTATTAAAAAATAAAAATTTACAAAACATATGTTGATATTATGTGTCCACAAATTATTACAAACCACAATGCTCTATTTAGCAAGAGATACGTAATATGTTTGTACACATTTTAAAGTTATTCTACCCGTTATACCGCAATTGGCAAAATTGCTTAAATCGATGATCATGTAGTTCAATAGTGCATTTTATATGCTTTGAAATGACACCAGAAGTACTCTAGGACCAGTAGAAACGGAGATATTAAAGAATGTCCGGCAAACCGTATCACTGTAGGCCGTGTGCAACTCAGGCTAGAGTCACCGTGGTATAAATAACATTATATTAGTTAATAAAATATAATTTTTGATAGTTTTCTACAATACTTAATAAAAAATAGTAGATAACTAGCATACCCCGTCGCGGCTTCGCCCGCTCTTATAAGTAAACAAATTCGATAACTTTAACTAATAATTTCAGTTTTATTTGTTTATCGATAAAAATCCTGTATTAAAGTATGCAATTGAGCATTATTTTTTCGAGCATATTTCCTTGCATAGCAGTAACTGTTTGAAATTGCACTGATTTGGTGTTTGAAGATTAATTAAAAGCATAATTAGACATTCAGTTTTTAATTTAAATGTATGAGTTGGTAATCCACATGGATAGAGACCATTAAGAAACTGTTGTGGATGATATACTATTATTCCAAATGTTTACCAACAATATCGAAGCAAAGGATCGAAATTTTGATTTGATAATAATATTTATTCGGAAGGAATAATTTTAACAAGTTCAACTGGTTGGATTTTATTTTGTAAACATCAAATTGTACGACAAACCTCGTTTCTACCACTCAACATTCAACATTTAAATTTTATTATTGCTAAACCTTTCTAGAACTATGAAGATGATGTTAATATTTGTTACAGATAGGTTCAGTAGTTTAAACATAGTAAACTCAACTGCGGAATGGTGCTAACCGCATATCGGTATATTTTCAAACAACTGGGATCCCCGTGCCGCACCACTTATTTAATTTTTTTTTTAATAAGTTAGTAGAATGTAAGTAATTTTTAATATCAGTTTCAAGTTCTATATGACGGCGTATCTAAATTGTAACCTGTATTGCAGAATGTTGTTACGCCACCTATCGGTAAATTTTCAAATTTCTCTGAAATCCTCATATTTATCGCTTTATTAATCGATTTAATTAATAATCAGTAGATTTTATTAACGAAATATAGCTTCTCTTTTTATATATTAGTATAGATCAATTAAAATAATAAATAAATTAATTTATATTCCATCATTATCTTGCATAAAGATAAAATTGTCCGTTTTGGACTTCTGTGATCCAAGAGAGTCATGTGTTACTACTAATACCTTTGTTAATTTACAGCTGAGTTACAAAGTGGTGACACAAGTTTTATATAAGAAGAACTTTTATCAATTTGGTCGTTATCTACAACCTTCCTGCTCTGGGGGCCCTTTTCACTTCCACATAATTGCCCCACAACTTTAACTAATCCCAAACATCCTCCTTTGTCACAAAGTGACCTATTTTCTCTATCTTTTCTTTCTATCATTCTATCATCTTTTCTTTATAAAAGATTTTTAAACGATACACGTAAACAAATGCATTTGATTTACGCTGAGGGATTATGAATGATGTGATCTTTATTATGATATTTGGACTGTGAGAATTAGAAGCTTTGATAAGGTTGAGCTTGAGATTTCAGATCCTCGCGAAACTTGGCTAGTCTGTTAATATTTTTCTATTTGTTGGATAGAAAAATTGTTGTGATAATGGTACTTGTTTCCCACGTAAAATGACATAAATGCACTGTGAATGGTATCTTTATCTGGCTGAGTTATTGGCATGTAAACCAAACTTTAGATTTTAAAACAATTGAATAAGCGGGGTGGAACAGTGTAGTGGGTTGGACAAAATACCCATTTTATTTTTTTTGCTTTGTGTAAAAATCAGAATGTTATTTATTTATATAATTCAATTAAAAACTGCATTGATTAACGACATCGATGTTAATCAAAATAAACCAAGAAGAATAAAAGTTAATCTAGCAAGAGATCTATTGGTTATGTACGTTTCAGACTACTTAAAGAGCTACAGGATAACAGCGATGAAGAAATTGTCTGTAGAAGTTGATCAGGATGTCCTTGTATACAATTATAAAATTTGTTATATATTTATGTAATGTTATACAAATGTTATGTGTAAATAATTTCGTATTGTTTGTATAATTGTATAATTAGTTCTAACAAGGGGACGTTTGGAGTTGTAACTCACAGATTTGAAAGCCAAGTTTTGTGTGGGTAGTAGGGACCTATAATAGTGCAAAACTAGAGTTATAGCCAGCCACCAATGAGAGCCGAGAAAAAAAAAAAATGAAAATCAGGTTTTATTATTTTTCTCAGCTCTCAGACAAGATAGAGAAATGATTCTTTCACGTTTAATTGCAGTTATGTATGCTATTTCATGTACAAATACTTCAGGTCACATCTGGATTTAACGCACCATAAAACCCTTATATGTGAAATTTTATCAAAATAAAAAAATATTGATTTTTTACCCCTTTCGAGGAGGCCATAACAACTGCTGTGTGCAACCGATTACAATAGTAATATCATCAGAAGAATCAGCATACATTCTGCTTCTTATCCATGCATATAACATTGGATTTACTCTAGATTTTAGTGGACAAAAACTGATGTGAATGAAAAAATCCGAGGTCAGCTATAATTTGAAATATTTCAACAAGAGGAAATCCTGCGACCTCTGGATTTGGGATAAACTATGCAGTTTTACAGTTTCTAGATGACCTTGAAATTTGATCTTAATCGGTGGCTAAATATGTGAGATAGCGCAAATTATTTACATTGTTTTCAGAAATTGACAGCCCCTTGCCTTTAAAAACCTAAAAAATTTTAAAGGTAAAAAAAAATATTTTTGATTTCGACAAAATTTAGTTTCTACATGTTTTTTTACATGAGGGATCTGAAAATAATATCAGTTTTTAGTTTAAAAATTTTTCTTTCAAATTTGTTGGTTTTTTAGAAGGAAAGAGAAGCTGTCAATTTCTGAAAAAATGTAAATAATTTGCACTATCTCACATATTTCACCACCGATTAAGGCCAAATTTTAAGGTCATCTAGAAACCGTAAAACTGCATAGTTTGGCCCAAATTCAGAGTTCACAGGATTTTCCCTTATTGAAATATTTTAAGTTACGTCTGACCTCAGATTTTTTCATTCACATCAGTTTTTGCCCAATAAAATCTGGAGTAAATTCAATGTTATATGCAGCATGAAGCAGAATGTATGTTGATTCTTGTGATGCTATTACTATTGTAATCGGTTGCACACAGCAGTTATCGTCTTTTGAATTTGTTGATGAAATCTCAACTTCAAAATTTTAAACTCCCCAAAAGGGATAAAAAATCAATATTTTTTTTTAATTTGATAAAATTTCACATATATGGGTTTTATGGTGCGTTAAATCCAGATTTGAGGTCAGTTGTTCATGAAAAAAAAATTCCACTGATTTACAGCGGATTTCCTTGTAATTTTGTCATTTTTGAGCACCCTTAAGCCGGGTAGTGCCTCGAGCATAACGAAAGTATTTTTAATTAAAATAACATACATAAATTCAATTAAACGTAAAAAAATAATTTCTTTATCTTGACTGAGGGCTGAGAAAAAAAATAAAATGTGATTTTCATATTTCTTTTTTTCTCGGCTCCTAATGCCCATTGGCGGCTATAACTCTACTTTTGCACTATTATACGTCTCTAATACCCACAAAAAATCGGCATTCGAATCTGTGAGTTACAACTCCAAACGTCCCCTTGTAAGTATTTTTACCTGTATGGTTTATATTTAATGGATATGTGTGTATTTTACCGAAACCCAAAGCTGTATTGAAGGTCCAAATTGGTTTGAGCAATATCTTATAAATTAGTTTTTGTTTTATAAGTGTAGTGGTGATTGTTTGTCAAGTAAATGTGTTAGTTATATGTAGCGCTGTTTAGGTTCTTATAGATAATGTTACTTATGTATGATAGAAGTTATGTATGTTAGTCTATGATCAATCTCTAATCCTAAATATTTATCTACGTTTTTAGTCGTCACTGTCTTATTATACAATAAAACTGTTTTACAGTTGTTTTTCCTCAGATTAAATGTTACATGGTTTAATTTATCAGGGTTCAGACTTTGTATAGCGAAGGAAAAATAGTGGGATCTCTATGCTAAGATCGGATAGTAGTGACATCGGCAAAATTATAAAGGGCTGTGAAAAAGTGTTGCATCTGAGAATATGCTGTGTGCAAGGGATAAATAACAGGACTCAATACGTTGTCTTGTGGAAAGTTTACTTCGATATCTTTAACATATTATTTTTGCTAGTTTCAAACCATTAGGGATTTCTTAACTGGTGTAAATATATGATATATATGTTTTATATGAATTAATTAATATGATTTATGTTATAGATACTCTCGCAATACATTTTAGTTTGATGCGTTCGAAATGGTACAGGTTTTCTGATAGCCTCTTTAGTTCATTTTTGTTGTATTCCATTAATAATCGAGAACCTTAATTTCCGGATCAGATGTTCTCCGTAAGACTTCTTGAACAATAGATCTCGGTTCAGAATAGAAAGTTGTAAGTCCTTGGATATCTTCTTACAGTAAATATTCCGTACAAATACACTTTACAGTCTCTACGTTTTGTAATTCCTTATACAGTTTCATTCGTAAAGTTTCTCCCCTCGTTTCATTTAAACAGCCTCTATCCACTTCCTAATGCCCCGAACTTCCGAGCAAGTGTAAATTCTTATATTTGCAAATTGTTGAACACTTATCAACCATTTCTAAAAGTATTTATCCTGTGTAACTTTCCTAATTAAAGGGAACTTGCTTGAATTCTAGCCGGGATCAGGAGTACTAGTAATAATAATTATATTAAAAACACTAACTACCTGATATAGGAATTGCTCTTCCGTGTTGAATTCATTAATGAATATAAATTAAAAATCATAACATTTTTCATATAATTAAAGCTAAACAGAATCTGTTTCTCTCCATTGTTTTTACTCGACAATTTGAGCCACTTTTTTTACAAAATAGAAATTGAAAATTAACCATGACTTAAAAATGGTGATTTTTAATGACATTATGTTCCAACGAAAAACTTAGTGATTATATGTATAGCGTTAGTACTAATAGAAAAATTCATATCCACTTGCTACCTTTATATACCTTGTTTTTGCTGTGTAAAAATGGTTACACGAATCTATCAAAGGATATATTATAAACTAGAATCCCCATAGCTGCTTCGCCCATTCTCATAAGAAAAGAACTTAGATAATTTTAACTAATAATTGAAGTTTTATTTGTTTATCAATAAAAATCGTGTATTGAAGTTTGCTGCATTATCAGTGATTACAGCTAAGGCCCATGAATTATATTTTTGACCCAAAGAAAGCAAATCCTCATATAGATTTAATAATAATATTTATTCGTTATACAAAAGAACAAAATAATGATTTAACCTTGTTGGATTTTAATTTCTAACCATAAAAGTATATGCCAGTGTAACAAACCTCGTTTCTTACACTCAATATTGTACAATTGAATTTGTTTTACTGCTAAACCTTCCTAAAACTATGAATATGATGTTCTTAAAATTTGGTACAGATGAGTTCAGTAATTTTACCATTGTAAGCTCTATTTCGGGATGGCACTAGCCACATATCGGTTGATTTTCAAACTTCAATGGGATCCACATGTTGCACTTAACATTTAAATCTTCTTTAAGAATCATTAAATATAATTCATTAAAATATAAATTAAATATATAGTTTTCGTGGTTAGGGATTACCAACGTAAAATGTCCTTTTATATAACAGTATAGATTAATAAAGTATATATTTATTTACTTTAATCAAACATATCATTTATTTTCTTTGTGCTTTAGGGATTAGCGCCTTTGGCTGCAATCTCCTAGAGACTTAATTTTTCATTTCGAAACAATTATTTTTTTTATTCTTCGCTCGCAAAATAGGGACCGTGATGGCTTGACGCGTTGGGATGAGGGTTCCAGAGCGCCCGCTCGGTTTGAATGTCCGAGGGTTCGATTCGATCTGAGTTGGTTAATATTTATTTCTCATCGATCCTACAGAGAAGAGGGAAGTAAATGGAAATCTCGGAGGCCTGTCTTGGAAAGGAGGGCACCTTCTTGTAGCCGCCAGGGGTTGGCTAAAACCACGATTATGCCATTCACATCTAGTAAAATAAATTATAGATATTTAAATATTAAACATTTATATTAAGTTGTAAATGGTTCTTCTAACCTAAGACTAGAAATTTAGAAACTAGAAAGCTGGGCAACCCTCTAGCACTTATTTTATTTTAATTTGTAAAATTCTATTTGTAAATAGTAATATTAAAAAAATAAAAACTACAACCTTGGGAAGCTCAACCTTATTGCCTGTACACAATATATAGTAATCAAAAGGAACTAAAATTCAATGATCCATTGGAACAAGAAATGATTCCCATTCAGACTCCAAATGCCCCAAGAGGAGTAAATTCCCTTATCGGATCAAACCTCGTCTAATTTATGGACTACAGGAAAGGCTCTCGCATTTATTCTAGATCCATTTAAAACTCCTATTTAGTATAGGTACTTTGAAAGTTTAAAAAAGGACATGAATGTCTAAGTTTTTAACTTTAACTTTATGAATTTAATTAAAAATTCTGAAACTCATAGGAAACAACGAAATGACCACAATATAATTTTAAATATATTATAAAATGTATATGAACTACAAAGCCTCTTTTTTTATCTATTAACGTAATATAATTTAGAGATATAAATTTTTTTTTAAAGTTGGGAGAGTAGTTAATTAAACCTGACTAAATCCCATATCCTTCAACTACTAAAATACTTTAGGAAGAAACAAAGAGTTTATGTACCAAGGCGATGTAAAAATTAATAAATCTTAGCTTTTTAAGTAAGTTGGACCACTTACCCTATTAATTACTGCAGTACAGTTCTTTGCTAATAAAATAAGATCTAAAATTGCGTATAAAAGCCAACACAACTCCAAAAACAGTACAGTAAAATTAATTGTACTGGAAGAGCTTGTGAGATAGGCAGTAATACCCATAACTACATTGTATGTACTCGATAAGAAAGACAAATAGCGGAACACTACGATGAGCAGCAGTTGGAAGGAGTAGGTTCGATTAAGGTCAGTGCAGGCCAACTCCAATCGGTTCAGAGCTTCGATGGCAGTAAGGATGTCGAGTTCTTTGAGGATGTATAATCTTACTATTAGCTGTTGGACAGAATAAATCTGAGCTTCCAATACTTGAAGGAAGCAGTACAACTGAAGTTGGATAATCTGGGTAAGGATCATCCCCGCGAAGAAGTAACAGCAACGTAGAATCCGTTCTGCCAGGCTGATGGAGCTCGCGAGGCAGTTGGTTATCTCAAAGACTAATTCGAAGACCAATCTTACTGCTGCTATACCATAAGTTTGCCTATAATCATATGTCATAGAGATATTGGTTTTTTTGAGAACCCTCTCTGTCTTTTGTAAGGTGTCGACGACCGACTTCACTTCTCCAACGAACAGCAAGATCCTGAAGAGTTGTGCGGAAGGGACTAGGCTGAGGATGGCCATCTTGAAGGCAAGAAGGGCTCTGTGTCTCTCTGTTCGCTCCGACTCCCTCACTAAGGACATATAGATGACTTCACCTACAGTGAGGACGAGCGCTACAAATATAAAACCGGCTAAGATAACATACATCTTAGACCTGCGGAAGCTGCTATCCAAGGGGAACAAACCGAAGGCCCTACTGATACGAAGCGCGGGATCCAAGAGGTCCCTGAACTTGCGGCAAGCCATCGGTGGCCACGACTAAGAGCAATAGAGAACCATATCGATTGTAAAACGCAAACACATTAGAGCTCGCCATCTGATTTCCACCGGTTCCTGCTAGCTCAATAGGTCAATCTGATATACTATAGTAAAAAGTAATTTTTGGAACTACATTTCATGGTTTTGTTAAAGGCTACTATTAACTAATGTGCTAATGCCATGTTTTTAAATAATTTATATACAGCACAAATTACTTTTTTACAGAATTTTTAATATGGGAATTTATAAAAAAATGAAGGGTTTGGTGAATGAAGGAACCATGTCACATTTTTAAAAAAATGCAATCTAGTTCTTTGGATGAAGACTTAATGTGCAGAGGTTTTAGGTAGCAAAATCTGAATATTTCAAAACAACTAGTAATGCAATGTTTTATTTCTAATGGAAAATGTAAAAAAAGAAATAAAAATAATAAACCTACATAACATAAAATTATGTTTTGTTGCATAACTCCTTCATTTAGCAAGCCCTTCAAATATCTGTATCCTTTCCAGGATGTACCATTCCTTTGTAATGTAACCCAGTTTTTTTAGAATAACGATTTTTTTATTCTAGGATCTACTAAAAGAAATAATTTTTCTCTGATTGTTTATTTCCTGTGAAAATTAGAAAATCCTTCAACAATAGTCAATTGGACAGCTGTTGAACCATATAAATCTTAATATGCTTATTCGCTTCTGAATACAGAGATCTAATTACTATTCTAAACAAGTTGGTGGTCACTGTGATATGTATATTGAGCATGGAGTTGCATTTCTGGCCCTTCTAGTAACTAGTCCCCGTCTCACAAGTCTAATCCATGTCATCGCATCTCAGGGAATCCTCTGGCCATACCCAATTTTTAAATACTGTGCCTTCCGGTCTAGTTTGGTCAAAGAACCATTTAGCCTTTCGGGTATCGGCGATTTCGCAAATGTCACCATTTTAACTGGCGCTTTTCTAGGAAGCTGGGTTTCTGAAGCAGTCGCTCTTGTTCTTTTTAAATAAAGTACCTAAGCTAGGAATTTCACATCACATTATGTTTTGACATGAAATTTTTGTCCACTCGCTGCAATCAATTTGTATTTTAAATTTATTAAAACACAAGAAACTGCTCGTCGTTTTCGATTACTCCAACGTTTACTAGACAAGCGTTTAAAGCTCCCAATAAAATACAAAAGACTTATTTACATCACAATAATTATACCCATTTCGATTTATGGGGTTGAGCTTTGGGGCTCCACTATACCTACCAATTCTCCTGTTATCCAATCCTTAAAATCCAAAATCCTTCATAAACTTCCTCAATGCTCCTTATTATAAAACAAACAAACTTATCCATAAAGATTTTAATGTTAAATATGTTGCTGATTTGGCCCAAACTAGATAATTATGCTTTCATAGTAAACTGAATACCCTATCTAATCTATTAGGTTTCTAACTTGCCTCACACTCAATTCCTGAAAATCCTCTGAGGCGTCTGAAAGTAGATCGGCAAGAGACCTTCTAATGAAGAACTTTTATTGAAGTTCTATTAGTAAATAGTTTTTTACATGTCATTCACTTGCCATTATATTCATTTTGCTTAAATTTACTAGTCGCATATAATTTATACAGTTCTGAATATCAATAAATATTTTCTAAAAAATGTATAAAATTAATAAAAACATTCATGAAAGTAATCCGAAAATCAATTTGCTGTTGCTTAAGAGAAATTGATTTCTCCAAAATATTAGTAACATTTGAGAAGATGATAGAGGAGAAACTGTTGCTGCCTTTCATCCAGAAAAGGGGAATGAAAAATGGGTGAGATGGAGGAGTTTCAGGGGGTATATATCGCTCCCTTTAACACTTCCTATCCCCTCCCCCCCCAAGAGGAAAGAGATTGCTCCCTGGCTCCCACTCGTTAAGTCCTTAAGCCGCTTAAGTCCCTGTGCTTCGATGTCACCTGCCTCTCCTCGTTTTAATGTTGTCGTCACAGGGAAATTTAATTTTGTAAAGGCTGTAGAGTTGAATGCAGAGTTAATTCACGTTTGCGGTATACTATCTGCCATGAAGGGGTCACAGAGTATTTACATTTTGTATTTATGTTGTATTGTTTAGTTATTCTTGTTTTTAGTAGGTAATTTTTTAAAGAATCCAAATCAAAAGCCAGAATTGATATTTTTTTATTATGTCCACCAGTATTGGGCAAATTATAATCATGATTAAATATTTTTCAGTTAATTTTACGAAATCACTTCCTAATTTCTGACTTCACAGCTTCGCTAGGAGTAGTTAGAAGGTAAACATACTAAAAGTCCCCGCCCTGATGTTTTGAAATTTCAGTACGTTTTTAGAACTGATGATGAATATTTAACATCAGAAACTATTTTTCTAATAAAAAAAAAGAATTCAATAGAAATGGCAAATAATTCATCAATCCTAATTTTAGTTTTGACATTCATTTCATTTGAACCCTCACTGTGAACTGCTTTCTAAAATGGCAAAATATTTTTCGTCAGTTCCTATATATTTTTTCACTATAGGTGACATTAGGATTTAGATATAACATAACTTTGACCGCGACTGAAGTCCATATCATTGTCCAAATTCAACACATAAATATCCAAATAAAATGTTTCAAGGAGCTTGATAATATAAAATCTTATAAGAAGAGACTTTAACTTTTAAAAGTATCCTACCACAAAGTAATAACTCGATAACTTACTTTAGAATTGTAATAAAGAAGAGAGAAGTTATTGAAGTTATTTGAGAGATACAAAGGATGTTCCTATAAGAGAACCAGATGGGCGGAGGGATGTGCGCTTGCCACTCATTAGCATATTCAGATTCGCAGCTGTCAGGTGGAACAAATGGTATGCCTTGTTCTCTTCAATGTCAAAAATAGAACAACTTTTAACTTACTTTTTGTTAGACAACCTTTCCCTCCGCTGTTCAGTATCTTATTATAAATGCGCTGTTCCATTTACTTTCCGAAAGTCTACCAAACAATAAATATAAGTCACTGAGTACAAATCTGTATAATGGTATGGAACGTGTAATCGAAGGAATACTACACTTAGCTATGAATGAATTCTATAATTCTTTATGCAAAATCTATTATGATCCAATTATATGTCAGTAATATTAGCGATTCTCATATTACATTAATGAGTAACAAAGAAGAACATATCTTGGATATAAATAAAAAAGGTTCAAATGCGAAAGAACGCATTTTTTTTTTTTTGAGCGATTATTTTAGGACTGATGTACGTTGAAGCTAATTCTCGAATCTGAATTCATCCTTGAAAGGGGAATGACAACCCTCTCAAAGGGAAGATTATACAAACTATTTGATTATTTCCAAAAGCAATAACGAATCGCTAAATATCGAAATGATAATTTTTTTTTTTTTTTCACATTCCATGCTTTGTTACCTAGTAAGCTCCTTGATTTTCAGGCCTGAGGAAGAGTAATATATGAAAGAAAAAATAACAAAAAGTTCTTCCAAAGCCCGAGTCTGCGTTGATGAAAGATCTTTTGGAATCCATATTCCTTCACAGGGGCCTTGGAAAACAACGCTGTGACAGAGACATTGTCGTGAAGAAGTCAAACATCTCATCTGCTCAAATTTCTCATTTTATTTTTGATGGCATCTCACAATTGGTGATGTTTACTGAGGTGTTACTTTCCTTCCTTTTCGATTGATTGTCTTTTTCCTTTTGATTGAGGTGCTCCTCTATTATTTTAAAGTGGAATATGAGAGGGAGGACTGCCCATAAACACCATTCAAGGGTTAGGATTAAGCCTTAATTAGTGGAAAAAAATGTCATTTATCGATCTCCCTGCCCCTAAAAAATAAATAGACCATTTCGTATAAAGCGGAGATTCCGGAGTTCCAACTGTATGTATATGTATATGTTCCTTTACTGTGGGTATTTCTAAATCAGTGTGAAGTGTGTGGTTTGAAACGTACCAAGGTGAATTCGTGATTAGTCTGAGTAATTTTGATTGGAATACTTGTATTTTTTTAAGGTGTGTATTTTTTGCAGTCCCGTATATTTGAGTGGCGTATGTCCATATGGGTTTAAGTAAGTAAGTGTATGTATTCAGTCGTTGTTGGAGTTTTAATGTTGACCGTTTTTGAAGCATTGGATACAGAATTTTTAATCTCTTGGTTAGACTGATTGTGAGACGTATTTGTTTTACGTGTGGGCCCAAGGTCATTCTTCTATCAAATGTAAGTCCTAAGTAATGAATTTCGTTTGTTTGTGGTATGGGTTGATTGTCGATGAAGACAGGTGGACAAGAGTCTTGTCTGAGTGTAAAGGTCATGTGCTGTGATTTGGTGTAGTTTAGTTTTATTTTCCATTGTTTGAACAAGTCTTGTAGTATTGTTAAGTGGGGTTGAAGAGTTAATGATGCAATTGTGGGGTCTTTATGTCTAGTTAATATTGCTGTATCATCAGCGTATGTTGGTGCCAATGTTTGAAGGCTAAGTGGCATATCGTGGGTGTAAAGAATATATAACAGTGGAGCTAGTATTGACCCCTGTGGTACTCCGGCTTTTACTGGATAAATAGAGCGTGGTAAGCACTTAGATATGTAACCACTCAGAAATGTGACCTCACTGAACAGATCATGTGCTCTTAGATTGTCTATACCCTTCCTCTGATCCCTTTATCCTACTGGAGACTTCAACAGGCTTGTTGTGATATCGTGTATTCCCTAGGTCTAAATTGCAAATCGTGATGTACTTTTTCAGATTTTATAAATAACCTCCTGGATGTTCGGTCAAAGGACGGTCTGTCTCGGGAAACATTTATTGGTCCAAGTAGGACTGTTGAAAATGAGATAAGTATCTAGTATCTCTGTCTATAAATCCGAGTGTTTGAATGTACGTTGCGTTGGTGGGAGAGGAATTTTCGGTTTGGTCTTAAAGGGCCCAGTAATGGAGCTATAAGTACTATGAGAACCACGGTTTGCAGTAACATGACACGCTTAACCATCCAGGCTGCCTCTGCTTCAACCGTCTGCTGCAAGTCTGCCAACCGAGAAACAAAATGGATAATTAAATAAATATATATATGCCATACAATTAGAATTTTCTAAATAGAGGATATATAGTGGATACTTACTGTGACATGAATTAATAGACAGAATAATACGTAATAAGAAAACGACAAAAAAATAATCTTTGTTGAAAGTACTTAAGAAACACTCTCAGCGAAACTAAGAGTGTTAATATTAGCTCTGAGTAATTTGATTTGTTAGTTTCTTTTAATAAGCAGAATCCTTTCCGAGATCTCTCCACTAAACCGACAAACCCAACCCTAGAGTTCAAGTTAGCAGATCAAACTTCAATCTCCCCTCGTTCCACTCAATTCCGGTCTTCCTCATTGATTGGAGAAGTCTCTATTATCTGGAAATGTAATAGAATCAGTCAGCTATTATATTAATCTTTGGCTTTGTTTTCAAAGTTATTGGCAAAATATAATTGTATGTTTTATAATTAATGAAATTATTTTTTATATACGTTTTAAATATAGTAAAATTACATTTTTTATAACAAAAACTAAGTTATCAGCGGTTCAATTATAAAATGAGTAAACCTTCATAAACCTGTTCAATAATCAACCAATAAAGGAAAAAAAAAAATCTGTAGATGTCATAACAAATATAGAATTTTGTTACCTCTTATCTATTGTTTCATCTACAATTAATTCTACGGCCAGGAAGAGTGGGGATGAAAATTAATCGCTTGAGCAATCAAGAGCACTCTACCATGATCAGACTAGTGATGAACCTGCAACTTGCTGATTGTAAGACCGAGGTTCACCTGACAAGTAGCAAAAATAAAAGAGATGAAATCACAGTAACAGTCGGTAGAGAGCCGATTCCATCCAACTTTGAGGTGTGAAGATTGATGAACGCTAAGGGTCAAGGATCAGATTGTTAAGGTAACAGAAAAAGCGGTTGGAGTGACCACTGCATTTTCTGGACTGATGCCTAATAAAATAGGAGGACCTCGGAAGACCCGTGGTCTGTAGCTGTCTAATTTTGTCATGGACATTATGCTGTACGCTGCGGTAAATATGGAAGGAATTTATAGCTACATCTGAATATAGAAGACTGATAGGTTTAATCTGGATAATATAGGGAAGTGCTTAAAACTCGAAACTCAAAAGTTGATAACCTAGTGCAATTGATGGATTTTGGGGGAATCATTTGGTGGGCCAAAGTCTTTGGCCCAAAGATTAGCGACTCAGACCATCAAGCAGCTAAGGAAAGAAGAGAAAGATAGGCGCAGCAGGATAAATTTACTGCAGAGCCCATTTGAAGAATACGATTTAAGGGTTACGGAAAATAGTGCGATATGTGAGGATTTATTACGTACATAAAAGAATACATATATGCTATAAAAGAGTGATTGAAGAGGTTTGTGACCAAATGGTTTAATAGTGATTTTATGATTCATGAAACAGAATTTTATAGTCCTAGTCCAAGCATCTTTTCTAAACTATCAAAAAAAGTAGAAAAATATTTATAATAAATCCTTGATTTAATATAAATATAAAATTTAATATAATATAAATTTAATGCTATCATTAGAAAATATTGAATTTTATCGTACATTATTTTTAATAGAGGGTCGTAAATTTCCACCCTGGCCGACCAGTGCACTGCTGGCCGGGATGTGGAGGCCGGACCTCCTGGCAGACGTCACGTAGGACTGCGCAAGCTCTTCCCCAATCGACCGAGTTCCTCCAGTCGAGTTTCGAACTCCACGACTCATCACAACAGGTAGGCTTGGGCTGTATAACGACTTCGATATCTACGGATATATATTAGGATATACTTTTTTAAAAATTAATTTATCTATCTAATATTTAGAAATGTATTAAAAAAATATATGGAAATTTGAGAACAAACATAGAAAAGATATATCCATTTAGTACTATTCACATTTATATTAATATATTTTAAAAATAAAATGTAGAAATGTACCTACATAAAATTCAATCAGAATTAATACTACATTTTAGATACAGTAATTTACGATAAGTTACCTACGATAGATAATCGAAAACCAGGTCCAGATAGCAACAGGAAGGTGAATATTGTACTCCCATCGGTAAAGAATCGAGACTCCGAATATAACTCACAATCAGTATTAATTTATTACACTTATTAACAACCACGTTAGTTGTAATAAAACAACTACAAAAACACAATTATTCAATAATCAAGCTTCAAATAATAATGTGAAACCATTAAAATAATATTACGAATCCATCGTTATTTCTGATTTCACATTATTTTTTTTAAATGTTGATCTTACCTTACTTTAGAGAATTAAAAAATAAATAAATAAATTAGTTTTTATATTGTAGTACATCAGTTTTCAATGCAAATGTTTCAAACGCCTTCCATCTAAAACAGAATTATTTATCTACCTGTAAATTCTGTATTACAAGTGTATCACTGCTACGTTGTCAGTTACTTAACTACAAGCAGAATTTAATAATAATTGTTCTTCAAAGGACCTTTAGAGCTTCCAGTAAAGGCGGCACGAGTGGGCTGTAAGGCTTCCATTATCTCCTCGATATTACTGATATTATGATTTTATTATATCATTTTATATTTATAGCATTCAATTAAATCTATTTATAAAATACCATAAAATAAAACATTTTATAATCGTTTTTTTCGGTATCCTATTTAATGTTAGTACAAAATGATGAATAATTTCAAATTCAATTAAATAGATAATGAAATAAATTATGAACCATTATTATTTTAGAAACTACGGGATAAAATTGTTTTTGTATCTGTTTATGAATTAGAAATTCCTCTAAATTATATATAAATATTTTCTATGTACACTTACGATTCGGAATTAATAATTACAATAATATTTTTATTTTTATGACTTATAGAATATTAAAAAGGAGGTAGATAGATAGAATGTACTGACAAGAAATCTAAGTAAAATCGTATAAATTTATTGTGCTAACGTTTCGGCATACATTGTAAGCCTTTGTTATTGTTAAGCCAAAGATGTGACCAAAAATGAATTTAAATGAGATAAGAAATAAAAGCAAACCATTTAATTGAAATCATAAAGTACAAAGGTTTAAAGATGTTCATATTTTAAAAATGGATATAGTGGATACTACATTCATATATAGCTTTCTGGAAATATTCTCTCTATAAATATATAACTAACTTTTAAATCTTCATCATTTGAACCACTTACATCCCCCATCTCTTTATATTATTATACTCATTTACGAATGTAATTCCACTTTATTTACTTTATACATACCTCATGAAGATGTTCATTAACTATTAACAAATATCTTTTGCTATAGTATTTTTATTTTATTAATTTTTTTTACCTTGGTACTTGTTTAATTTTTATTTCTAATCTTTTTCAAATTCATTTGATGCCATATCTTTTTAATTTTTCTTCTAGCTCTGACTATCGATTGATTTTTCTTCGGCTTGATTGATTTTTCCAGTGTACGCCGAAACGTCGAAACATTTAATTAATACATTTCGATTGTGATTTCTTGACTGAGCACTTCAACTATCTCTTTCTTGTGTATTTTTACAGTTGGATATATTTCATCAATATAGTAGACTAGCATTCCCAGTCACGGCTTCGCCCGCTTTCATAAGTAACGAACTTAGGTTTAACTAATAATAGAAGTTTTATTTTTTAACAATAAAAACCTTATAATGCAGTTAAGTATTATTTTCTCACAATATTTCTATATATTTTCACTCAAAGCTGTAACCCGGTATTATTGCAATGATTTACTCAAAAGCATTATTGGATATCCAATCCTCAAATCTAATCTATGAGTTGGTAATTTAGATGGACAGAGACGTTTTAGGAAGAAACTCTGGCGGATAATGGACTGCATTATTAATGCTCACAACCCTATCAATAGAGATATTCTCTTTGTCACAATTTACTTTTTCAATAATAATGTTGATAATATTACTGCTCTTTCACACCACCAATGGTACAATTGATTAAATAAACCTGAAACATTAAAATGACTTTGAAATCATTTATATATTAATATTAGTCTTCTTAAAACCTTCATCAAAAGCTATGGTTAGGTCGCTCATTTTTTAAACACGATATCAAAAAATAATCGATATTTTGATAAGGCAATAATGTTTAGTTCAGCAAAAATAATTTTATTGATTTCATTTGGTTGGATTTTAATTTCTATCTAACTATAAAAGTTAATGACAGAGTGACAAACTTCTGCCACTTAACACCGTGAATTTAAATTATCATTGTAGTAAACTATACTCTTTAAAATCTTCCTAGAATTATAGAGATTTTGTAGTTAAAATTTAGTACATAGGGGTTTAATAATTATACCATTGCAAACTCTGGTGGAGAATGCCGCTAACCACATATCGTTCGATTATTAAATATCCCTAGGATCCACAGGTCACATTAAAAATATTTGTAGCTTTTTTTATAACAATTTAATGGAATTAAGCCAATTTTATTATCAATTTCTAGCTCTATATAACATTGTACCATTATAACCAACGAAAAATGGCTTGTCCTTTTATATAATAGTACAGATATAGATTAATGTAGAACATATGTTTTATTGGTAATTGTTGAAAAACACCTGCACTAAATTAATATTTATAAAAAATAAATATTATTTTGATATTTTTGGGATATTTGTTGAACCCCAACTCTGATTTTTAAAAAAATTACCAAAACCTTCCCGGGGATATACTTAATAATTTCCCAAATTTTCACGGTGATTGGATGTATGGTTTTTGAATCTATCGAGAACAGACATACACACATTCATTTTTATAAATATAGATTAAAGCTGCATGAATATTTGTTTAAAAATTTAAGAAATGTTGAAAATTAATGCTATGTTAACATAATACCTGCAGTTGTTACATACCGCCTCCGTAGACTGAAAAATCATTCGATTAGCCACCAATGGTAGGTTGTTCTACTAATGATATTAGGTTATTAATATTACAATGTGGAGATAAGCTAATTCGTAATATCAAATTAATTTTGAAAATATGCTACATAGCTCTTTCCTTTACTCATGAAATTACAATTATGTGATCTATAATTCTGTGTCTATATTAACCAAATCAGAGATCAGGTACAGTTATATCACCTAATTGTGAATTATTATTATTATAACCACAGGAATAATATTCAACTAAAGACTAGATTGTTATAGAAGTCTGTTTGAGAATAAAACAATATTTATTTGAAAATTAAATATAAATAAAAAATAATATTTTTACATCTAATTTTTATTCCCTCAAAATTATCATTGATCCGACATTTTTAAAAATAAGCCATTGATACAAATTAATTATAATTACCATAATAGCAGAATGAGGCAAACTTTGCTCTCAAAACTGTCTAGCTTTTCACAGTTGAGTCCACTCCCTAACAACAGGAACAAGCTCAATATGCAAAACATCTTTGATGTTCCACCAAACACAAAGCATACCTTTTTTCTCAAACCAATCCGAGCGGACCAAAGCGCAATTTCGATGGATAATGAACTAATTCTTTAGCACAAATTTCTTCAGCGACTTCAATTGCGCTTAGTTCTTTTTTTTTCAGTAATGCTCAAAAGATCGCGAATCAAAACTATTTATTTGGCATTCCACATGCGTTTTTAAAATGTAAAAGACCTCTCTAAAAATTCATGTCACAAGAAATTAGAGGGTTGGTCAAAGTAATTACTGACATAAATAGTGGTAAATAATACATTCTCTATAAGATTAATTTTTGAAAGTTGGAACTCAGGTTTTTTTTTTTTAATAATGATCAAGGATTTTTGTAACAATTTAGGATTCCATATAATACATAACTTGATTTTAGACAAAACCGGTATTCTTCACTATATATAAAAATATATTATCACGACCACAGGGATTCTGGATATAATAATTTAAATTTAAAACGAGTTAGCTTAATTAATAACTACAGAAATAGATCACACCATACCTTTAAAACCTTTAAAATAGATATTTTAATTTGATTCCGTTAATTTAGTCACTTGATTACTGGCAAGTTCTCAACAAATTTTCTCAACTCAACTCAATTCATAATTCAGAAGATTTACTAGATGTATATTATTATACAGTTATAAATTTAAATATGTAAATGAACATAAAAAAATTGTAAAACTCTCATCATCCTTCACCAGTTTATCATAATTTTGTTATAAAGTCGCTCGTCAAGAAAATATTCTCATGGAGATTGTAAACATTCTATCATTTAAAATGTCATGAATATTTAATGAAGTAATCTTGTTTCATAATTAGTGATTAAATAAATAATCACTATCTTTTAAATTTTATTATTTTAAAAGGCTGAATATTTTAAAGATTTTCCACTAAGAATATTTTTCAGGTTTGAAATTCAGTAATTAGATTTTTTTTTTTTTTTTCTAAAATTCTTGTTAAAAGAAGTTAAAACAATTAATAATAACTGATGAGAGGTAAAAAAAAAAAAAAACTGGTAATATTCGCACACAAAGGGTGAAACATAAAGCCTAAGGAACATTGGTCTCGAACGAACAGAATCGGAAGTAAAATAGCTTCATAAATCAGAAGGGAAGAGAGAGAGTCACAAATCATCAGTGACAAACCAAATCTTGATAAATATGCCACTGCCGTTTAGATTAGTCTAGAATTTCCAAGGGGTTTGGTTTTTTAAACTTTTGTATTCCCATTTTGATTTTCGAAAGTCTATCTTAGCAATACATAAATATATTAACAATGTATAAATATTTATTATAATTTATTTATTATTATTATCTGAATGCTTGTTTAATCATACATGGAATTATAGGTAATAGATACATTAGGGTCAGCTTAAAATAATTACCTAGTGTAAAATAGCTGGAATTATTTTTAAAAAATAGGTATTGCACATCACTTCCTAGCTTGTCAAAATTGAAATTTTCTTACGTCCACATATTATATGCTGTGTATATATTTACTGATAAATACATATTCATATATATAGCCACGGTCTACGCAGTGACAGTATCTGACATATGTGCTAGATTTATGAGTGAATGTATTGAATGTATAAATGGGGAGATTATTTTATCCTATCAGATATTTCTGTTAGTTTTTTTAAACATTAAAAAATTAAAAAGTGTATGTAATACACATTCATTGTAGACACCAAAGAATCACATTAACTAAGATGCGCCAATAGATTATGAATATTTTTTTCTTCCTAAGGCTAGTTGCACACACCGGCCGGCAAAAAGTCGGTGTGTGTGCAACTAGCCTTAGGGCTTAGAAAAAAACACTTCCAGGTTTTTCCAACACACAGCCTGGTTACCACTAGGTAACACAACTCTGATATGTGTTATACCAATACCAATTTATTGATATTAGTAATACGCTTCTCAAGTTTTAAAAACAATTTCTTTTTTTTTATTCATAACATATCTTGCTTTTTAGGAATTACTGAATGGCTTACCATTTCTATCAGGTTTACCTATTCAACCTTAAGAAGCATCAAATCCTGAAGCGTCTTGGATAAGAAGTCCTACAGGGACTCTATTGTAATTATTGAATTAATGTATCAATGGCGTTTGTTTATTTTAATATCTTTATTGAATATTCTATTTTAAAAGTTTTCTTTTTTAAATATTTTTTAGATACCTGTTCTTAATTGTTATTATTTTATCTTTTTTTATGGACAGAATAAAGCGGAGAAAAAAAATAAAAATAAAAATCATCTACTATCGAGGTTGATGTATAATAAGCCCTGTTATAAATTGACACCATACTTGACCCTGTTGCCTCCATTAATTTTCTAATGTCAGTTTCATTAGGGTAATTAGGAAGAAGGTATGGAGGGTGGAAAATCCCTTTAACCAAAGAGAATGATGAAGAAGTTGCTTTTGAAAAACAAAATACAAGGGGGAGGAGAGGAGGTTGGGGAGTTTTCGCAAAATGGCCTATTTCAGGGCTTGTTTTCCGGCTTTTTCCACTGCGCTATTGTCTTCGGAGTGGAAAATTAGGGGCACTTCTGTCAACGGCCTGCCGGCTATAAAAAAATTTACCTGTAAAAATAAGGGATTGTATTAATTTTGTACAAACATTATTGCACGCTATTAATAAAGTTATTTTATTGCATAAGTAATTAAACAAATTACTAATACCTATTGAGTTTTTACTATCTATAATATATTTGAATATATCTTAGCTAACAATTTGTACAAGATTAATCAATCAAAAGAACATTTTTATGAAATACTGAGTCCAAAACCCTTTATGGTATGTAATAATTGAAGGTTTTTTTCTGCATCCATTTTCGGTTCAAGTATTTAAAGTTAAAAAAGAAAAAGTTACAAATATTTAAATTATGTTTTAAACTAGTTAATTCTATTATGTTTTAAACCCGTCAAATTCTTCTTGTATCCAATCCTTACAATCCAAAATCCTTAATGCTCCCTACTTTGTCACAAATAAACGTATCCATGAAGACGATAATGTTCTATATGTTCCAATCAGATAAGAATCCTTTCATAGCAATCTCCACTCCCAATCGAATCCATTAGTCTCTGAACTTGATTCACATTCGATTCCTGACAACCCACCGAAGATCTTAAAACATGTAAAACTTCTAGTTTAGTTTTTATTTAGGTGCTACTAGTGAGTAGTTTTTCACAAGTGGTTTACATGCCATTATCATAATTTTCCTCAAATTTACTTGATGTATATTGTATACAGTCGTAAATATAAATAAATAGATACAAAATAGGAAATTTTATTTATATAGAGGAATGAGCCTATTTTTTCTTAACCATTTACTGAAGTTTACAACTGTACACAAAAAAATAATCTAATGTGAAGATAATGCTTATAATAACATGTCACTTGCTTGTGAAGCAACGATCCAAGTTCAATAAACGATCTATATTAGAAGACCCTGAGGCTATGTTCTTTACATACGCCTTGGAGGGTTATCGGAAATCGAGTGATATGCTGAGAGGTTAGTGGATTTGACTGGTTGTGGGGTTTACTATTAAACGATGGGTATTAGGTTCGGACTAAATCAGGAACAAATGGAACATTAAAATTTTTATGGATAAGTTTATTCGTGGAAAATTGAGGAGCATTGTGGATTTTATAAAGATACGAGAGAAATTGGATGGTTTGGTGGAGCCCCATAGCTCAACTTTGGATGTCCAAATAGGTCTAATTACTGTGATGTAAATAAGTCTTTTCTTGGAAGCTTTGAAAGTGGTCCTATTTAATACTTAAATATAATGATACAAATTAAATCTTATGGTGATATAAATTAAGGAAAATTTCAATTTTGCCTTAAGATATTCGATTGTATTGATTATTATAGGTCTTTAATAACTGTGCTGGTATAGTTTAAAAAGATTGACAAATTAAAGTATCTCGGCTCTATTGTCACCGAAAATAAAAGAAATGACATACTTAATGATAAATGCTATTGGATTAGCCAGAAAATTCTTCAGAATAGTGAAGTGTCTTAAAATATTAAAGTAAGATTGTATATATATATATATATATATATATATATATATATATATATATATATATATATATATATATATATACGGACCTTCAACC
The DNA here is from genome assembly GCA_003667255.2 of Euschistus heros. NCBI lineage: Eukaryota > Metazoa > Arthropoda > Insecta > Hemiptera > Pentatomidae > Euschistus > Euschistus heros. The sequence goes on from RCWM02000083.1 coordinate 1,346,562, forward strand.
AGTTGAGATGTATGGCAGTGTGGCGTGAACTCATAGCAAAACATGCACATTTGGCGTGCTGGCGTTGGGATTTCAGGGAATTAAATCAATATATGTTAAATCAAATATAACCTTTAGAGATGCCTTCCAATCCAAAAATGTGTTATTTACAAAAGTTTATTAAATTGTGTGTCTAAAGACAACCCTAGAAGTAATATCCGGTTTAACATATTTTGATTAAATTCTCTGAAGTAGCCACTTTAGTAGGCTAAATTTGTGTTTTTGGCAAAATTGACGATTTTGATATGTTCAGTGTGCTGACGTGGTTGTTTTACGGAATTTAATAAAATTTTCTTATATAAAGTCTGATAGCAAATTTAACTAGATTTCAGAAGAACAAAATAAATTTTTGATGGAACAAATAGTTTTGGAGTTATAAGTGTGTGTGTGTGTGTGTGTGTGTGTGTGTGTGTGTGTGTGTGTGTGTGTGTGTGTGTGTATGGTTAATGTAGGCATTTAGGTATTTTAAATGAACATATAATAAATTCATTGTACCTTATATCAATTATAACTTTGAATGCCTTGTTGCATTCTATTTAGAGAAACTCTATTGAGCCATAGGAAGGGTATAGTATCCAATTTCGAAGCACTTTATCTGACAAAGCCATGCCGTGGGTATAGCCCGATTGAATACGCTTTATAGTTATTGAGTTTCATTCTATTCAAATGTTATTATTTTTTTTTTTTGTTCTAGAATCCTTTTAATACATAAAAAAATAATAATAATAAAAAAAAAAAGGGAAATAATGAATAAAACTTCTTTTCCATGTGGCAATCTAAAATCCAACATTGCCGAAGAATTAAAACCTATTTCCATAACCAAAAAGATTTTTTATTTTTTAACTGAGCATATAGAAATTTTCTCTTCTCAATTCAATGTAAAATTAGTATTTAGTAAATACGTCTGTAGAAGTTAACACGTATTATAATAGCCACCGAATATAAACTATTAAAAAAAAAAACAACTAATAAACTGAATAACAGAGTAGAAACAACATTATTGAACTCGCTTTAAGTTCTGTTTATTGTAATAATATCTGGAAGTATCGGAGAAAATATCCTATAAATTTATCTGCATATTCTTGCATATTGGGTAGCTATAGTGATTTGTATGAAAATTTTCCACTAAAAGTTTTGAATCATCTGAATCATATTTTTCCGCTATGCTACTCGAACATAAAATAAAATCATAATCCAGTCAATGCAGCACCCTTTAAGATAAAGATTTAATTTCTTGAAATTATTTTAAATGAAATGATGACTGTCAAAATAATACAATCTAGGACTTCAACTGGAAAAAACGTTTAACTTACAAGACTAAAACAACAGGAAGCTGCTCGTCATTTTTGAAACATTCAAACCTTCAGATTTTCTAAATACTCATTTACATGACAGCTATCAGACCTATTTGGACATATGGAGTTGAACTTTGGGGCTCAACTAAATCATCTAATTCTTCCCGTATCCAATTCTTCAAAAAATTCTTAATGCTCCTTATTTTGATTTATAAACTTATTTATAAAGTTCTTGATGTCCCATATGATGCTAATTTAGCCCAAATCAGATACCTATCCTTTCATAGTAAACTCCTTGACCACAAACATCCTCTATTCTCTCAACTTGCTTCGCATTCTATTCCCAATTATACTTCGAGGCGTCTGGAAAGAAGATGGCCTAGAGACCTTCTATTGTAGAATTTTTATTAAAGTGCTACTCGTGAGTTGTGCTTTGCATTTCATTAAAAAAAAAAAAAATGTTTTCGTTATATCTTTTCAGGGATCTTAGGCATGTCTTATAGTAATTCATAAGTCTATTAGAATGAACAAAAATTAGGTTGTAAAATATCATGTACGTTGTTTTAACATAATATTGTCATTGGATATATGTGTTCAATGATTGAGCTTATGCAGCTGTTTCCCCCGGGTATTTGTATTTTCTTAAGAGATAATCAAAAATTGATTGAATAATTAGTTTTTTATAATATTACTTAGCATTAAAATTGAAGTCATATTGCTACTTGCTCGTTTAATTAAGTATGATTCATTTCCAAACCACGCCTCTCTCGACGGCCAGCGAGGACGGACTGAGATAGCTACGTGTTCCGATGATAAAATGATCCAGGCCCCTGAAGAACCACCTCCAAGAACAACTTCACGATTCTACAAAGGCCAGGTGATGAGAACCCTGCTCACGTGGCGGCCATCAACAACTCCGAGTGAAAAATAATGGCAATTTTCACTCCAAGACTTCTTTTCCTTCACGCCCTCAGTCAGCGGATATTGGAGTTAGGTCCTCTTTTCTAGTTATTGTCTAATCGTCTTTTCGTATAGCATATAAATGCCATTTTTGGAAATTTATCTTCGTTAAGCAAATTATTAGTTTTGTTTTAGATGAAAAGCCAACGATTGTCTTGGAATGGGTACGGTTAAAAGTGGAGATACTTTTTAAAATACAGATATACGCACGCTAATGGCTTCAAGAAATTGAACTCAGCACATAGAGTTATTATACGAATCTGGGTGGCCAAAATTATTTAATCCCAGTTTACTGCCGTAGATATATTAACTTATCATACTAAGCTAAGAAAAAGTTATTTTCAGGCTTTTAATTAAAAAAATAAATATATATGTATAAAAAATTATGTTTCTTAAACATACAAAACATTCCTCCCTGGAATATGTTAGTGTAAAATTTTGCCTGTATAGCTTGAAACGTTTGTTGTAAGCCTCAGTAGCTTCTTCGGAGGGCAATCCTTTTAGAAACATTGCTATTTTCTATCAAAGTTACACCGTGAGTAAGAATTTTATGCATCGTAGGTGGATAAATACTTATATACTACGTTGATATTTATTGTCACTCTTCAAAGGTTTTTAAATGAGCTTTGTGGCTGCTTGATTTCACTTCAATGGTGACTTTAAATTTTGTGATTTGAAATGGTAATTTTGTGATATGAAATAAACACCATTGATATCTGCATCTAAAAATTTTTCTGCAGGCATTACCATCGTTAGTTTTGCCAAATCCAGGTTTAGAGACATCCACAATCAATTCCGTTTTTTGTATGAATTTTATTTTTCTTATTCATAACAATTGTTTTTTTTAGTATCTGTTATTAGCCACCACTTTTTTTTTACAGGAAGCTAATGTGGGAGATGCAATATGCTTTCGAACAGACAAATCCTGGCCTGCAATATAGACCAAATGTAACATCATCGGCATCATAATATTTTTTTTTTAATCAAATCATTGAATTCTCTAAAGGTTACTCCACAAATGAAGGACCTCATGGTTGATGTAAATATGATGTCACTACACACATTTGCGTCAATTAGAGTAAGTGACAGGATATGTTTAACTGTATAAACATTGTCTTCCGGTGTGAATATGTTAATGAATTTAATTAGATAAAATTAGTATTTCAAAGGTTTTCACCAGCCAATCGTTTTTTTTTTTTTCCATTTTAGTAGCTACCTTTCACTTCCGTTAAAATTTAGATTTTAAATAAGAAAATTGGTACTTTATGTCCTTTAACTAGTCACTAGAATAGCTCTCACAAGTCAAAATATGGCTTCTAATATTGTAATTTTACTTCAAAATTGGGAAGTTTTGCTGCTACATTTTATCGTTCAGTGGTTTCTGAGTCACTCCTCTTACCTCTGAACCAATGGACACAATTTAAAAAAAATGAAGATCCCGTTAAAAGAATTTTAATATTTAATTTTTTCAATTTTCTCAATGTCATGTTTGGTGCCACTTAAATGGAGAAGGCTAAATTGGTCATTATTGTATTAAAAAAAGTCCAATCTTTCAAAGACATAAAAAATAACAGTCGGGCCCCACCCTGAAGTACAACAAAAACACTAAAATATGCTAAAATGTGGTTAAAAATAAACGAAAAAATAGAGTATTTTTCTAACAGCCGAAATGGAACTGATACATTAATTAATGAAATGATAAACACTTTAAAAGTATGTGTCCTCCCTTGTAGTTTTCAGATCAATAACTCTATTTATGAAAAATATTACTAAATATAAAAAAACAAAAAAAAAAAACATTTTAACTGAAGCGATTACAGAGAGCATCCGTTGCAGAGAGAGATCCGTTGGCCTGACGGGATGGTGCAGTTTCTACTAATTGTACAACTTAGGTATTAGAGGGAAGGAAGGGACAAGGGTCACATAATGTCCTCTGCTTATCTAACTTTATAAATAGCTTGTTTTGTTTTTTTACCTTCCGGGGATTCTATAAAATAGACTTTTGGCCGCCTTGATTAGCTAAATACCCTACGTGCTCAGTTGAAATAAAAATATAATAAAAGACGATCATTTTTTAGTATAAATTTCTCACAAAGTGGCTAAGTTCCGTAATAATGTCTAAAAATTTGAAATTAAGTAACTAGACTTTTTAAGATCTAAAAATGTAAGCCATTGTCTCAGAAAATTAAAAAGTAACTTTTGGTGGGGAGGGACGGTAGCTCAGAAGGTAAGCCACTAGATCGCTAATCTTCCTCGCCAGAGTTCGAGTCCGGTTGAAAGCAGACAATTTATTTTCTATTATTTTAACCGTGGATCGACTACGTGGTCGAGACACTATACTTCACTCTAGAAATTGTCTATCCCTTAATTTGGGTAAAAGATTTTTTAATTTCAGATGTCTAGGAGATATATTTCACTTTTCTTCTGGATCAAACTAAATTTTAAGTAGCTTCATTAAAGTCAGGTACAATCAGGGATGAATTTTTTTACAGCCACTGGCCTTTAGAGAACCAAAATTAAAGATTATATCCAAGAAATTAAAGATACATATCTAAAATTAAGGATGATACATTTGTTTTATTGACAATTTAAGACCAAATATAGACTTTCTTATTCTACACTTTAAAATTCGGTGACGTTCTTCGTAAACATACGACTTGTCCTAGAATTAAAACTCCATGTGGAATTCACTTAACTTTGAATTCACATACAAGACTGAAAAGACAAGATCATGTGCGACTTCTTCAACATTTACTAGACAAACGCTCTAAGATGGTGATACATTACAAAAGACTCATTTACATGACTGTAATTAGACCTATTTGGACATATGGTATTTGAATCTGGGGCTCCAATAAACCATCTATTTCATCTTATAACCAATCCTTGCAATCCAAAGTCCTTAATGCTTCTTACTATGTCACAAATAAACTTATCCATAAAGGCCTTAATGTTTCATTATTTAGCCCAAACCAGATACTTATCCTTTCATAGTAAACTCTATGATCATCCAAAAACACTAGTTTATTAACCTGTTTCCCATACTATTCCTGGCAATCCTCTTAGGCGTCTGAAAAGAAGATGGCGTCAATACAGAACTTTTATTGAAGTGCTACTATTTTTTTATTTATTTTTTTTAATTTCAAGAAATTAATAAATTTATATTATTAAACTAAAAGACGTGATCAAGTTATCTCTACAATACTATTTCTGGTACTAAAAATGAAGAGCAGCAGTTGACAAAGTATTTTTCATTACCAGCAATATATAAGCAGAAAATATATTATGAAGAACAACTAAAAAATAAGAATAAATGCGTTATTGGATTGCATTTATTTTAAAATATAGTTTTTTATTTACATAAAAAATAAAATGTTAAATACTTTTTATTGTAAAGTTTTTTAATATTCTTGGTATTTACATATAAATTCGGATTTGAGTTAGTAAATACAAGAACCATGAGAGTATTTACTTCAAAAAGTGGAGGCGTTTAATGAAACTGTAGAGTCGGCTGTCAAATCAAATCGAGATTTACAGCCTGCAACAGCGGAGTCATCTGTCAGTCGAGCCGACATTAATAAACGCGGTACCATTCTGCTCGCGAGCTGGTCCTGGGGCTGCTATAGATAGATTGAACTTCCCTTCAATTCTTTTTGAACGATCTCCTTCTGCCTTCGATTGATCGACAAGGGGTACAATGAACATTCCCAGGGAAACAAAAGTAAAAAGAAGAGAAGTTTCTGGTTTTGATTTAATGATTAAACCTAAAAACCTTCTTTGTTTTAAAATAAAGAAATATGTAAACCTCTGTTTTTATTGACAGTCTGGAACTTATTATTTTAACATGGTACATATTTTTACAGGGCCTATCTAGGCTTCAAGAGTTTAACCGTCCGTTACCTTTCGTAACAATTATTATTGTTACTCATTAAATCAAGCTCAACCCCCGTGTTTTCCCCAATTAAGTGTACCCACCTTGTAGAGGCTGGGTGTGCCCAAGGGGGCATCCCTGCCTCGAAGTCAAGCCACAACCGAACTTTGGCTCGGGAACTTGGTAGTCAAGTGCCTTATCTACTGAGCAACCGCGCCTCCCAATTACAAAAATTAATATTATTAACTAATATTAATATTATTATAATAATATTATGCTGACCAAATGGGAAGTTTTTCAGGTAGAAAGGCAAAATGAAAACAGGAACCCTAATCGTCGGAAGATAGGAAGAAAGCACACAGTGAAAAAATGAATGAGATATGGAAGATCAAAAAGGCTCATTAGAAGTAAATGCTTTGCATAGTCTTAAGAGGCTCATTCGCATAAATAAATAATAATATCAATATTATTTTTAATAATATTATTCTAGCGTGACTCAATAATAACAAAAATCCTAAGAAGAACTACCTACTTTATAATATTTTTTCCTCCAAATTTTGAAGTGAAACTTATTAAATATGAAGAAGTTAAATATTAACAGAAAAGTATTTTTAAAGTTATTAATAAAAAAAAGAAAGATTTTCAATATATATTGTATAAATGAATTCATAAACATTTATATTATTTATTGCTCATTAGTGAGGCAGATTGTAATATATGCTCAATAAACAGTTTTCAAAGAAAAAAATTGTAACTGACAAATGGAAAAAAAAATATGAAATAGTTAAAATTCCACATGATTGGTTTTGAATCGACCTCACGCAGTCCATCAACCACGTTCAAATTGGTAAATCTTTTTACAGGATAGAAATGAGCCACAAGCTTCTATAAGTCATAAGTCTGATGGTAATTACATATCAATATATGCTGGTTGATTGTGAAGCTTAATTCTATCCAATTAAGTTAGTTTTTCTTTTTTGTAACGAGTGGTTTGGGGCTATTTCAACATTCTGTTGAAACAGGAATTGCTACCTGTTAATTTTTTTTTGTTATCTATTTATTGAAATTTACCACTGTACATAAAGAAACATACATACAGTAAATGTGATCATGACATGAAAATTGCTTGTGAAGCAGCTACCCACGGGTAGCACTTCAATAAAAGTTATATTTTTAGAAGCCTCGGGGGGTTGTCAGGAATAAAATGGGAAGCGGGTTGATAGACTAGTGGATTTGAATGGTTATGGAGTTTACTATGGATAGGAATCTGGTTTGGGCTAAATCAGCAACATATGTAACATTAAGGTCTTTATGGTAAGCTTGTTTGTGACAACATAAGGAGCATTAAGGATTTTGGATACGAAATGAGTTAGATAGTTTAGTGGAGCCCCAAAGCTCAATTCCGTATGTTGAAATAGGTCTTTCAACTGTCATTTAAATGATTCTTTTATTCCTGTTGAATAAACGTGGATATCGCTACATCAAAACTTTTTTTTTTTTTGTTTTTGTTTTCAGTGTTTATAACTTGTGGAACCTTACTTCCGTGGTTCAGCTACTTAAATGGAACTAGAACTGATTCAGAGCGCAGCTAATCGTGTATTTTCCGGAACACTATAAAAAAGTAAGGCCGAGAGGGTCATTGTGTGGACGGCGGAGGACGGGTCTCCAAGGACAGCACTTAAGAGGAAGCCAGCGACTCCTGGAAGTGGAGTAGCTTCAGATCAATGTAGAAGAGGTTGAAGGATCTTCCACTTAGTAGATCGACCTTGTGCTGTCCCTTCATGTTCAATTTTAGTTTTAAAAAATATATTTTTACTTTTATAATTTTACTAGCACCCCCCGTCGCGGCTTTGCCCTCTCTCATAAGTAAATAACTTAGATGATTTTAACTAATAATTAAATTTTAATTATTGAAATTAAGTTTATTGATAAAAATCTTTTATTAAAGTATGGAATCAAACATTATTTCTTCAATAATATTTTGAAGCATAGCACTATTTTTTAACCTGCTTAAAATTAAACTTGATTAGGTGTTTGAATAATACGTAAAAACATAAATAGACATCCAATTTTTAATGTTAATGTGCGAGTAGGTAGTCCAGATGGACAGAGACTATAAAAAAACTCTTGGGGTTAATGGACTAAATTATCAGTGTTTACAACTAAAGGCCTATGAATCGTATTTTCACTTACAATAATAAAAAGCAAAAACTCAACATTTTTATTCGGCAGAAATAATTTTTATAACTTCATCTGGTAGGATTTTAATTTCTAATCATAAAAGATTATGGCAATGAGGCCAAAACTCGTTCTGCTACTTAACGTTGTTTAAATTTTTATCATTGTTAAACCTTCTTAGAACAATGGAAATAACGTTGAAGCTTGGGTTCAGTTATTTTCCATTGTTAACTCTACTGCGGAATAGTATGTCGCACCAATCTTTTAATTATTTTTTAATAATTTATTTGTTTTTAAGTAAATTTTATAATATCAATTTCAAACTCTAGATAATACCGTAAGTTTGTAACACCTCATGTAAAATGGCGTTCGCCACGTATCGGTCAATTTTCAAATTTTCTGTTACCCACTTATTATCGTTTTATTAATAACATATCGAATATCAATATATTTTATTATTGCTAAACTTTTATAGATTCATGAAGATGGTGCAGTTAAAATTTGGTACATATCGGTTTAGTAGTTATCGTGGTTAGTGATCACAATCGAAAAATGGTTTGTCCTTTTATATAGTAGAATGTATATGTAATATATTAATAGTTTACATATTTAAATATGGTATTTAATACTATCTCAATATTCGCATTGTTGATACAAAAAAAGAAAAATGGCTTGTCCTTTTATGTAATGGTATAAATAAAAAATACGTTTCATTGTTATTTCAAGAATTATAAATTGTGTATCATAAATGAAAATTATAAAAAAAAATTGGGTATATTAAAAATAATATTAAAGATTAATATAAAATGTTGCAAATAAATCACACTAAAAATTATTATTCAAAATCCGATGAGAATTCACATAAACAAATAAGTACTAATTAAAAAGTAACAGTTTCTACTAAAAATTACCATAATTAAATAAAGTATTCAAAAGTCGTAATTATATTTAAATACTAAAATAGTTTTAAAAAACAAAAAAACACACTATAATAGCAAATTGAACTTAAAAGTAGAAAATAATTTTATTTCATAAATAGTTTGTGTTACAGCAATAAAAAGCGCGGCAATCAGTTATGATTAATTAATTGTGGAACAATATTAAAATAGAACAAGCTTTTAGCAGAATAATTTAATTTATAGTAAAAACGTGTGGAGTGGGACAATTTTTTTACAGGAAGGACAGACCAACAAAATTGAGATTTTTAATTTGTTTTGGATTCTACTCCCTTGGAAACGTCAAGAAACATTTCTTGGTGATTTCAATACTTTCTTCATCCGAAAAAAGTATTATTATTATTTTCATAATTACTCTACTTTTACAAATAGTTACCAATAATTTTTTTGAAACATTTAATATCAAACACCTCAGGCGTGCAAATATTCAATTCAATGAGATATATGGAAAATGGAGAAATTATGCTGAAAGATCTCGCTATAAATATGTCAATCTAATAAAAGCGTGACAATAACATATGATTTTTTTGTACGTGGGGTGTACATAGCTGAGAGTTAACGCACTTGCAAAATATAGTATGTTACCTTAGGAACCTAATAAACGGATAAGTGGGTGGAATTGATTCTTAGTAAATTATTCCACACTCCCTCTCTACCTGCCAGGAGAACCCCGTTTTGCCGAAACGGTAAGGAAGGAGAAGAAGGAAAACAAAAGTTAATTTTATATTAAACGGTTGATAAAACAAACTTTATTATCTATCAATACTAAAATAATTAAAAAGATAAATATAAATTAAAACTTTATTCAATGATTCTATTTCTCAAGTTTTGTTTTATTAATTTCATTGCATATTTCACACTTATTTAGTTTCTGGTACATTAGGTAAGTTACAAACCGGCAGTTCCTACTATAGAATAATAGCATCTGAAACTTGTACTTTGGTTGGTTTTTCTATTATAAGGAGTTCCCGTCGGTTTATCTCTTGAAAGATTTTTGTTAGTAAACACAGGAGCTGTTGGGTACAAAGGTTGCCGTATACTATTTTGTTATCTCACTCGCCTGTACCAAAGGTTATTGTTCGGGAGTTGTCTTTCTGGACTTGTGACTCGGAGCCTTTTGTTGATACTAATTTTATTACTACAGCTGTATTTGGGTTATTAATGAATCCCTACTGTTTGATTGTTCCATGTTGGGAATGTTTTCTGTTGTATGTCCTTAAAACGGCCCATCTAAAGATTTCCCTTCTAAATAATTTTTAGCTTCTAAATAGGTCATATTTTGTGCTGACATCAGTTCTTTTATCTTTTTTTGATTGTTAAATTCTGGGCATATGTTTTTTGCTAAAGAGGATGGTTTTCCCTTGCAATGCACGCATTTTAATAAATCCCCCGGGGGTACATTCTTCTTTTGAAATGTTTTTCGCCACAATCTGAGCACCTGGTTGTTGAAATTTTTACATTGTGTAGTCGAGTGACCGAATCGTCGAGACAATTTTGACATTGAATTACCGAGTGAACATATCTATGTACTCTTCGCACCTAACATGGTGGATAGTGATATAAATTAGGAGTAGCTGACCTCTGAAATTTATTAGTACTGTTCCTTGTCGTCTATATTCGAATTCTTTTAAATCTTTGTTAAAATTTTCTTTTTGAACCTTCTAACCCCAATACTTTGACCGATTCTAGTAGTTTGAATTTTAATAGTTTTCCTATTGTCATGGGTGAATGCGGCTAATACCGGCCCCTTCGGCGGATTTGCTTTCTATAAAGACATAATAAGGCCCTAAATCATTTGCTTCGTATAGACGGGTTGTTATATTTTTATTTATTGTGTTGTGGTTTTATTTATACTTTCTATAATTTTGACATTCGGGCTGTTTGAAATATTAGAGCTAATGTTCTCGCCGTTAGGACGTTCCTCTGAATCCATTTCACTTTCGTTTTACAGTTCAACAGCATATTTCACACTTATTTAGTTTCTGGTTTAGTTTCTGGTACATTAGGTAAGTTACAAACCGGCAGTTCCTTATCTATCAACAGCCGTTCCAGCTTTTTATTTTTTAGGTTTCTGTATAATTTCTAGTAACTTTTCTGGAGCTGAATTAAATTGTTAGTTTCATTTATAAACACCGATCAAAAAAATAGCGAACATAAAAGCTGCAATGAATGTCATAGTGCAGCTTTTTGAATATAGAAAACATAGTATTTATTTCCAATGAAATATATTGTAAGTTGTAAAAATTATCACCGCTGTAAAAATCCTCTAAACCTTTATGGTTATTTATTAACCAATATGGAACAGGAATAACGTCTAGTAGAATTTCGTTCCACAGTGATCGTTAAACATTTCAGAGCTCCCGAGGCTTAGTGAGTTGGGGCTAATTGTTATTGAAGGATCTATGTTAATCCCGTACGTGTCACTAAAAGAGGATAAAGTCACATAAGAACTAAAGCCCACAAAAAACGTTTTGACATGGATTTCTCTTTTGGCTGGGGGTCTATACTTTTTTTAAACGTTTTTTTTTTAAACTCATTTTGAAACACTCTGTTGGTGTTGTTCGGATCGAAAATTTGGAAAGTTTCCTTATAAAAAAATTAACATTTGTCGCAAGGACCTACCGTTTAGGAGCTATATTGGTTTGAATGAATAAAGTTACGTTCTTCTACATTTTTAAAGTGTTGGGGCCTTTTAAACACGCTCTAGCTCTGTTGATATTGCTTGAATCGAATATTTGACAGCAATTTCTTGTTCAGAAATTTATCGGAAAATATTTTTTCTTATATGAGATTTGTCGCTAGGATCTAGCTTTAGGAGCTATATTGGTTTGATTGAAAAAAAGTCACATTTGAATCCGCTCTCCACTTTATTTATTTCGAATAATCATTGATTATTATTATTAACATAGCACTACAGCCTTGGCCAAAAATATTAGGCACCTTGAAAAACTGTCTATTTCATTTTGAGTATAAATGGTCTAGTTCATTTTTAAAATTTTATTTTCATTGTCGCTTTCAATTCTTGTGTTGACAAGATGGTTCTTTTTAATGGGTTATACCTAAATCCTCGTCTCCTTGCTAGTTAATACTCTTAGAGAAACTTTTGGTGAGAAAATTATGGGTGCCTAAAACTTTTGGCCAAGGCTGTACGTTCGTGATAGTAGAGATTTGTTTTACTCTAGCATTAATCCCTAGTCTTCTCGTTTGAGTGCTGCCGTCTTCCAGTTTCTGATACCAAGTAGAGTTAATGAGTCAGTAACAACACCATCTTCCCATCTCAGTTCAGGTCTTCTGATACGCCTCGTAACGTAGATTTGTTCATCAAGAGTCTTGGTCGGTATTTTCTCTGGACTCATTCTAGCCACATGATCTGCCCATCGTAGCCAGGTGAGCCTAATAAACTGGCAGATATCCATATCGTTATACAGACTTTGGAGTCCTGCCGAGTATTCACTAATCTTTATTAAATCATCGATTAATTTAATTTGATTATAAATTTAAGTAATTTAAACCTTTTGCTTCTAAAATGTTGGGAAAAAGCAGAAGATCATAGATAGACATATCTATGATCTATTGTTTTTCTCAGCTCAGTCAAGGAGAAATTAATTTTTTTTTTCTTAATTCTTGTCTTGTGTATTTAATTCTATAAACTAAAATAGCATCTCACCAAAAAGTTAAAAATTGAGTTCGTATCAATTCATTAAATTAAATTCAGTATCGCAACAATGACATTAAATTACTATAAAAATACGAGCATAAAATGCAAGGGTTTGATTGTCTATAATCATAAACAGGCTTCCTTTTTAATCGTTCTTTATTTTTGTTTTGCTTTCATTCAGGCTATACAATAACAAGAAAGGAAAGAGGAAATTCAGTGAACAAAGTGGCTTCTTAAGAGCTTGAGTAATTATTTCAAAAGGAGTTTGTCTCAGTTTTCGTCGAGGCCATGAAATATTGAAGCATTAAGTGTTACAAAGTTCTTCAAGTCTTTGGTTAATCCTGAACAATAGAAGGAAAACAGGTTGAATATTTTAAGGAAAATATTACACGACGTTCACTGAAAATAAAATACGAAATCGCTAGTAGCTAGCAAAATTTATTAATTTAATGCACAATAAATCATAATTCGAATTGACTACAGATTATCATTCTGCCTTAAAACTGATTTTTAAAGAATGTAATTTTTAGGAAGATCCCCAATCAGTCAAATTTAAATCAATATCTATAATTATTTCTTCTTCTTCTTGTCCTTTCCTTTCTAAGGTTCCTTCAAAGGAGATTCTGACAAAATAGTCCCGATTTATGTTCTATCTGTTGTTTCCTACTCCACTTCATTCCTCGCCTTTTACAGACCTATAAGGATTTTTTTATGGATATTTATTTATTGAAATTCACAACTGTATACAATAATATAAAAACAGATCTAGTAAATGTGAGGATAATGCATATAATGACATGTATGTCATTATGTATACACTTTTTGGCAAAACAAATGCCCATTGGTAATACTTCAATAAAGGTTCTTCATTATTATGCTTGAGGCCATCTTCTTTCCAGACACCTCGGATGGTCAGCGCAAGTAGAGATATTAGTGGATTTGAATAGTTAAGGACTTTCCAAGGAAAGTCCATTACTATTCAAAAGAGTAAAAGGCAGGTATCTGGCTTGGGCTTAATCAGCAACATATGCATTCAAATTATTATGGATAAGTCTGTTAGTGACAAAGTAAGGAGCATTGAGAATTTTTCGAAGGATTTTGGATTGTAAGGATTGGATACGAAATGGTGGTATAGTGGAGCCCAAATGTTTAAAGCACGTCCAATAGGTTTAATTACTGCGATCCAAATGACTTGTAATTAACAGGATGGTTTGGACGTTTTTCGAGTAAATGTTGAAGAAGTCGAAAACGACGGGCAGTTTCTAGTCGTTCTGGTCTGTTATGTACATTACAAGTAAGTCGTTTTTGTCTAGATGGACTCTAGCTAGCGAATTCAACTCATATTAATGGAATATCATTAGCGAATACAGTAGGACAAGAAATAGTAGGTTAGTTTATTGATTTGTTTGGATTTATCTTAATTATCTTATCTCTACACCATTCTTGAAAGGATATTTTATTAATTAATGAATTAATTTTATAGATTTTACTTATATATATAAATATGTATATAATTGTATTTACTTTAATTATCATTCTTTATTATCTTATTTATAATCTTTAGGCCAGATATAACTTATGGTCTGTCATGTAACTATTATTCTTAAAGGAATTTGTCCCAGAGTAAAATTTTTTTTTTTCATTTTAATCTATTCTATTCTATTCTCTCTTTCTCTCTCTCCCCTCCCCTCACTCACTCTCTCTCTTTCTCTCTCTCTCTCTCTATGTATATATATGAAAATGAACGTATTGAGCTAAATAATTATGGAATGCGACCTAAATCACTAGACATTAGGGAAAGACACACACTCTGAACCACCTAAGTGCTCCTCTGTTTGGTTCTACATTTGGCATAACCTTGCCCATCGTTTTTTTTTCTTCTTCTGAAAACATAAAATATACTGAAATTTCAATCACATATAATCATATAAAATAAATTACCAAAATTAGAAAAAATATTTTGGGATGCCTAATCCCTGTCTGTAATACTTGAGGGATTCACATATAAATAAATATCTTTTAATTGTTTTACAGATGACAGATTCTTCAAGGAAAAGTTGGGAGTTAGTTTGTGTAAGAGATAACCGATCAAATACTTTTGCCTCAGATTTCGAAATATTAAACAGTCCAGTAAAAAGTGTGTGATATAATCGTTATTATCTGTATAACAAAATTCACACGATTTGATACTGTTCATGCGATAATCGTGTTGTTTTTGCCAGCCATTCTCAGTTGAGCGAGTACTGCCTGTTTATTATTTTAGTAAAACATTCCAACATATATAAATTTAGATAGTTAATATATAGTTTTTAGTCCATCTGGTATTATCTATAATTTAAAATTGAATCTCTACTTCAGTCCCAAAGACAGCAAAGACTCCCTAAATTAGTTTTCCTTGTTTTGAGAAGGAATCAGAGGACAAAAGGGGATGCTGGATGCTGGCTAAGATACCGACAGAGCTAATTGGCTCGAGGAGGGGAGGAGGGGGAGAAGATATCCTTTAGCCTGCCACTGAGGGATCTTGGTGGGAGGAGTTCCATATCTAGGGCACCACATCCTCAATACTGTCATATCTAAACTCCGATAGTCTCCCACTGCTTGTCTTCTTATCTCCACACATTTGTTTTTCTCTATTATCTTTAGTAGGGAAAGGTGAGAATTTTCATTTAGAATTCTTTATGAAAATGAATAATAAAATATTAAAAACGCAAATATTTTGATTGTATTACAAATCATATTTAAATTACCTAAATTAATATATTAAATATGCATACTACAACATAAAACGACGAGCCATTTTTTGTTTGTGATCACTAACCATGAAAACTGCTGAGCCGATCTGCACCAAATTTTTAACTACATCATCTCCATAACTAAAGGAAGGTTTAATCATGGTAAATTTCAGTGATTTGCAATTAAATTGTTATTAAAATTGCGATAAATTTGTGGATTCCAGTAAAGTTTGAAAATCGACCGATAGGTGGCTAGCTATTTCTGCAAGAGAGGTTATAATGGTACTGTTTTATCTAGATCTTGAAATCGATATTAAGATTTAGTTATTTTCAGTTAAATTGTTATTAAAAAGTGATAATATACATGGTACTACATCTAACTGAAAATAAAAAATCGACCGGCATATCGCTAATAATAAAGTAAATATTTTTTGTCCTTATAGATTACCATCTCATAAATTAAAATAAGAAATTGAATGTTCAAATATGCTTTTACGTAACATTCAACTATATGATCAGGGCAATGGTACAAGTAAAATATGTATGACATGGAGGCTATGATTCTCACTGGAACAGCGACTGGAAAAATCGCATTTATTTCAATAAAAATTGCCAATTAAAGCTCCTTTTGTTATCGCAATTAAGAAATTACAAGGTCCAAACCAAAACATTGTAGTGAATCTCTGGACTGACTGTTTCTCCCACGGTCAATAAGGGGTCAATGAGAACTTTTCCTTACTAGAAATCCTAACAAACAAATCATTCTTATAATATCGGGATACATAACTCGAAATGTCTTTTCAAAATACATGTTTTTTATTGATAAATAAATAAAAATTCAATTATTATTTTAAAAAGTTCTTTACTTATGAGAGCGGTATAGGCCGCGACTGGGGATGCTAGTTATATTATAAAATGTTTTTATGATAAAAAATCGAACACAAATCTGACACCAACAATCCTTCTTCATACACATCCATCGGTCTAATTCCTATTTGCTCAAGTTAAAAAAAAAAAAATTAGTGTGTAGACGTATACTCGACATACAAACTAATTCTATATGAACACTTATTTGGATTTCGTTCACTGTACACAACCATACACCATCTTCACAGAGTCACAAACTAAATATTACTTTTATTGGGAGAATGATTATATGGTACTTGGTTATTCCTGGCTCAAGCATTCAACTTAGTTTGGCTAAGTGGACTTCTATTCATATTTAAACCATTCCTTCTTCTTACTTTCTTCGCCATCACTTTTTCTTTTTTGAAAGATTTTTATTGGTTCGATAAGGCTTGGTTATCCTTCTATGCGACCAATAATGACTGGAGTAGAGCAGATGTATGCATCTTTGCGAGAATAATATGAGGCATGAACAGAAATGTCTAAGTCTTAGCAAAAGATTAAAACTTTTATATCCACTTATAGATAAACGATCAATATTGAAAATTTTGTTAAAACTAAATACTTATACTTACTTACTAAAACCACGGTAAATGTATTACTTTCAAATTTATGGAAAACACAGATCTTGTTCAGGGATCAATTCGGATCGATATACCACCATCATGCCTGATATACGAGTTATATTTTATATTATATTAAATCTGCTTATTGACACAGTATAAGTAACTGGTGTGGTTATAAAGCAAATAAAGATAAAAAAAGGAATATATCAGTATTTGTAATTTATAATGTTATAAAGTTTAATTACCAATTTTATTCAATATTTTACCCTCTTTTTTAAAAGATAATGAAAAGGCGACTGATTGCATTGATTTCTGAAAATTTATTACAACCCTTCCCAGCCCTACTTCTTTAAGTAGAATTTAAGTGGACCGTAAAGTTCCGGATGGACCATAAATATAGAGTTCTTACAAACTCCAAAGGACCTAATAAAAGGTCGATATTTTGCAGATACTGGTTCGAACGGTATATTGCACGTAATACGGAAACCCTCTGATGTAATTTTCCAGCAAATTCAGGATAATTTACACAGATTACTTGCAATTATTAGCTTTCTGAGAAGTTTCAAATTAAATATATGAGTTATAGTACAAATAGAGAAATAAAGATGCTTAAAGTTAAATGGACCTATTGTGGTTTTGTTTATTATCTATTGAGCAAGCCTGAAGGCAAGAATAAAACTTTTCTGCAAAATAAACTCACTTTTTTCCTGGCTGGGAAAAACAATAGATAGTAGATCTGTGTATCTATTATCTACTGTTTTCCCCAATTTATGTTTTAGAATTAAAATGATCAAATTACATAAATTAATAATTAAATTAAATGAAAAATCAATGATTATTCCAAAAAACAAAATCAACGGAAAATAGGAATTTCAAAAGTGATTTTTTTCATTCAAATCTATATAAATCTAAAACGGTAGGTCCTAGCGACAAAGGTTATATAAAAAAAATATTTTCAATTAAATTTCTGTATTAAAGTATTTTTTGACATGAATAAGTCTGGGGCTTATCAATGAATGGCTGGAGGTCGATATCTTCTTGTGTAATGTTTTGTTTACACTAAAAAATGAAACATTTTGACACGCTCTAGCTCTGTTGGTGTACGGAACGAAAATTAATATTTTTATATTTTATATTTTTATTTTAATAGAAAAAACATTTACACCTGTACAGCTATGGGTTCTACTGTGATTTAGAATAGAGAAGATTGTACCTTTATTGAAATTCTGTCGATCCAATGTGATGGATCCTTTATAAGGCTTTAGAAAAGGGTTCCAATGCAATAAATTGGTTCTTTAGTTTTGCTCTTCTTTAGCAATAGTGCTTCGGCTTTTATTTTACTTGGCTATGGGTGGTCGCATTTGGTCTTCAAATGCGAAAACGTTCCTCAACTCTCTACCACGCATAAATTTGTTGTTTGTTCTAAAAACCAACAATATCATTGTCATTTGTTTGCTCTTCTGCAAGAAAAGGTTGTCTAAAGATATTGACTGAAGAAGCAATCGTGTGTTAATGAAGATTGGATTCGTGAATACTGTTCGTGATCGTCCTGCTGCAATATGCTGCTCGACTACAAGTACTCCATAATATATTCCTACCGTAGGCTTTGAACTATGATAGCAGTACAAAAGAGTATAGTTTGAAGATATAGCAACAGATTATCTATGTGTTGTTGTCTTTGTCTTTTTATAATTCTTTTGGGGTAACAGTATAAAATGATCAATAAATAATATTTAAGTACGAAAATAATTTGAAATCATGTCTTTAATGATGAACTGTTGCTCATATAGGTTAAGATAGATTGAGCGATATCAAAGATATGATACACGAATAAGTAGATACACTTGTCGTGTCAAGGTGTAGTTGAGTTGTCTATAAAGTAGAACTTGTTTGATATACAGAGAGCTTTCGTGTTCAGTGCTGCCAGATAACTTAAGATTTAAGTGCACACCTGTCGCTCAACCTGTTGCAACAACTGGATGATATTCTATTGTTGTTAATTGACATTTTCATCATAATTAGGTCAGTAATTACTGATATCTTCTTGAAGGTATAAATTTAAGTGTTTCTGTTCATGCATATTTAGTCGAACTTATTAAGAATGATAGGATATCAATTATGGAAAAAACAACAAAGGTTTCATTTATCAACTTAATTCTTGCTTTATTATGAGGTTTAGACAATGCAGTTATGTTTGGAATTAGATACTGCTCAAATGTACAACCTGGGCTTGTTGACAATGACGCATCGGATCACTCCAATTACTGATTACACTGTGCAATAATTCCGGCAGTATTTTGCCAATTAGTTGAAGAGTTATAATCCATTGCCATTAGAATTATAATCCATTCTAGGAGATAATTTAAATTCTTTACATGGAAATCTCTTTTGCCTAGGGGTCTATACTTGTTCACCCTCAGGACTGTGGCTTGTAGGCGTAGACAAAGAAAATAATCTAGGGGTGTCAATTTACTAGACACAAATCCTAGTCGTGAAAAGATCCAATCGCCAAAGTTTGCTCAGTGAGTTTTAGTGAGTAGCACCAGCAGTATGACGCGTAGCGCCATCTTGTTGGGACTTCTACTACTCAATATTGATGGTCTCAAGTTCTGACCATGGAAATTCGTGTAACATGGCCCTACAGCGATCGCTATTCACGATTTATGTGGCTTATTCTCTTGTAAAGTTAACTCACGTTCAAAGTTCAAACAGAGCAGCGTATAAACGCTGAGTACCGATGCGCGAACGACCCAATTCTCGAACAAATAACAGTGAGTACCGACAACTGAGCAACCATTTTAGTAATATTTTTTTGTTGCTTACAATCGATCGAGAGGGGTCGAATGCTGCATAATGAAACTGCACAATATACACAATATAGTAGCACTAAATATAAAAATAAATGTATAAATTAGATACCGAGAAATCTCTTTTTAAACAACTATCACTCCTATTGCAAGACCCTGTATGTTATGATATATGCAGCTATATGGAATAGTCTTCAATTTTTTTTTTTTTCTTATTATGTATAATCATTTTTTTTTTTAAACTATAAAATGTTTGCAACAGGGGCTGGAGACTGGGATGAGGTGATGGCCAACACAGCCCACCTGGTGCGGAGGCAGAGCTCCCGGGATTTGGCTCCACAGAGATCCCTGGACCGCCTCGAGCTGAAGGAAATGAGGGGGCGTCTTGTCGCTCTGGAGAACGGCACGCCGAGCAGCTACGGGGCAACTAACTCCGCCTTCGACGACTCCAGCCCCAACACAAAGGTAATGGTTAAAAAAGTAATGAAGGGGCATACAATGTGACAATTAATTATACAATAATCTTGATTCACAGGCAGCCCTGAAATGCGCAGAAAAAGTGGAGCGTGCCCCGTTCAAACCGGAGTGCGGAGAAGACGAGAGGGAATCTTGGGACTCGAAGCTGACCTTCCTTTTGGCAACGATTGGGTACGCCGTCGGACTGGGCAACGTCTGGAGGTTCCCCTACCTAGCCCAGAAGAATGGAGGAGGTAGGATGTATAGATTTTATTAAGAAAAATTGTTTAGTAAAAGTAAGAGAACAATCTTTTCTCTTTTTTTATTTTTTGGAATGGATACTACAATTTGTCTAAGTAAAGGGCAATATGTAATATGGGCAATGATTTGTTCATTCATATAATATATACAAATACAGATGCACACACACTCACACAAAATATGATAATAAATGTTAAATATGGTAAAAAGATACATATCACAATCATCAAAAAATGATTAATGATTAAAAAATGGCAGTATTAGCTACGGCATGTAAATAATATCTATATGTTTCTGCACTGGAAAAGTTCAAACTTTGATGCAATACCCAAGAATAACTTAAGAATCGATTGAGAAAAAAATTGTACATTTTCCTCGGATTCACTCACTTTTCACTCTAGTGGAGGGAATATATAATTCACAGAAGAAACCGGAGTGAATAAAAAAGGTGATATTAAAAATTAATGCGAATTTAGTAGTTTTATTTATCCATTCTGATAAATCGTCTTTTATACATAGCAGATTTCTATCCAATCATATGCATTAGTATGTTAATAGTAAAAATATAATGCTATGGTTATTTGGTTTTTACAGGGTTTTTTTTTCTTTCGATTTTTAAGGTATAATTCGATCAAATTTTTTAATGTTAATTATTACGGTTCCTTATGTATGAAAAAAATATCTTATATTTTGTGTTTTTACAACAAATTTTAAAATGGAGAGAGAGGCCTTTAAACCAAATCGGAGAGGCCTGTGACACACAATAAATCAAGAATACACAGCCAGCAATATCCCTGTTGAAGCAGGGAAGGATGTTATATGGCCGCACTACAGTCAGAGGTATTGTCATGGCCGGTGCCTCTAGGAATTACCGAGGGGACAGTGTGGGCTCTACTATTGTTACATCTTCTTATTGTTTATATGTCAAGGTAAAAGTTATTGCTGATCATGCGAAATTTTAAATATTATAATCATGATTGAATTGAAAAGATATTTTATGTTGAGAGACACAATAATAAAGTTGGTTTTATAGAGCCAGATGAAGCATCAAAATCCAATTTGATATCTGGTATTGTTTATTAGCAAATTGGCCAATTACTTCAACCTAAAGGCCATTTAAAAAATTATGTATTTCGATTTCCATACTCAATTTTTCATACACTTGATTCATTTAAAATATGTTATATAAGACGTGCATTTCGTCCGCTCTCATATGTGCAGAACTTATGTAGAACATTTTAATAATTGAAGTTTTGTTCATTTGTCAATAAAAATATTGCATTACTGAAAGCATGCAAAAAGGAAAAAAAAATTCAGGAGGCATAGGAATAAGTTACATTCGTCTCCCGATGTTATGCGAATGATTTGATTCGGTTTCCAGTTCTGGAAAGCCCTACATATTATTAAAAATGAGAAAAACAGTGAGTCCAAAGATCCACTACAAAGATTTTGTAAATCTGACCTGAGATTGGTTAATTGAAATCGCAAAAGAAACTTTAATTGAAAATTTTATCCAATTTAATTTAATTGGTAGATCAGTTGGAATCATTGGGATTGTTAAAATAAATGTGATTTCTCCAAATGCTGTTCCATTGTGAATTATAGCCTCAGTAATATTTCCACGCATAGCTGTATTTTTAACTTGGTATCATTACACAGATTAGGTGGTTGAAGGTCATGTAAATGTTTTATTTTACAATATCACAATGGCTATTTACAATATCATTACCAATATAACAGTCGATTTTCAAGCTCTACATTGGGTACCACATATTTATATCTTTTTAATAACAATTTAATTGAAACTATAATTAAGTGAGTTTTATTATAAATATTGAGCTATAGATAAAACCGTAACATTTGTAACCTGTTTTGCAAAATGACGCTTGCCTCCTATTTCAAACTTCATTGAAATCCACATATTTATTTCATTTTTAATAAACATTTATATGAAAATCAGTAATTTTTAATATTGCTAAACCTTCCTTGAACTATGAAGATGATATAGTTAAAATGGATTGTCCTGTTATATAGTAAGTAGTATGAATAACATTGTTGTTAGAGAAAATATTTTTAGTATTTTTAAGTTGTTTGTTCTGTGTAAACAGGAGTCAAATTTATAGCAAAAAGCTGATTTTTTCTTTTATTAGATTACCGCTTGGCTTTGTGATGGGGCTTGAAAGTGGAAAAATAATTTCTCTCAGCAGGGTTAAGCAAAGGTTTTTCTTGTTACCCTCTTTCTTCCATTCTGCTAAAATATTTTTCCAACCGTACAAGATTTATTAAAGTCGATCTATTAGAAAATCGTGGATCCGTAAATGGGAATCGTGAAGGATTTTTTAGCCCGAAGAGTTTGTAAAATAAACTCAGACGACCGTAGGGAATCGAGATCAATGGATACAGCCTTCGAGCTGTCGATAAAACCTGTTCGCTCCCAGACACTCCGAACTGGCACTACAAAGGTTGTTACTTGTCTGTTTCTCTTTTGTAGAACAGAGTTTCGTAATTTACACCTCACTTCTAAAGCCCCCACCCGTTGAAACTGCTATCCGACTCCAGAATCACGATGCTGGAAGAATCCAATTCCAAATAAATAATTTAATATATATCGGGTTCACTGTTATATTCAAATTGATAAAATTATTTATTTTTAGTTGTTTTCCAAAATATATTTAGCCTATATTAAAAATAAATAAATATTAAATGAGAATTTAATTTATGCCATAGGGCTCCCACTCAGCCTCCACTGGATATTACCAGCCTTGACTCCCAATAAGTGGGGAATAGGTTCGATTCCGAGTTCCCCGGGCTGAGTGTGTTTGTATTGTATATAAAGTATGAATGAATAATAATTAGTGTATTTTAATTTTAATTTAATTTTGTTTTATTTTTGATTATTGTAAATAATTATTAGTTTTATTTTTATGAAGATATTTATTTATTTCATTTTTATTATTATTGTGTGTGTGTGCATTTGTAAATATGCTATGAATGAATACATTTATCTCTGTACCCATTGCCCTTTACTGAGGCAGATTGTACACTTATTTCAATAAAATATATATCAATAATAAAAAAATAAATTTATGAGATCTGTTATGATGAATCCCTTCAAGTACAATTTTCTTGCCAACAATAAAATTTATTTGTAATTTATGAATGGATTATGTCATATTTTCATTCCGTCTACATTTTTAAGTTCTCAAAAATCTAACACCTTATATTTCTAAGAAACAGAAAGAGGAGATTGGCACTAGAATAAACAGGGAGCTATGAAAAAAAACGTATTGTTAACCTAATAAAAGGTCTTAGTAAATATAGCATGATTTATGATATTGATGAATCGCAGTAAAACCTGGCAATTAACTAAAAGAAAAAAAATTTGTGATGTTTAAAAAGTAAGGATAACAATTACTCTAAAGTAAGTCCAACAAAGAACGATCTATAAATCCAAAATGGGTAGGCCCATCGATTCGTTGACTCTTAATTAGAAAATCAAGAAATTCAAAATTATGGCATATCATGTGTGCTCAATATGTGATTTATTCAAATAATGAGCTCTCATAAAATCCTCAACGAATGGACTCCCGATGGACGGAAGAGAGAGAGGGGAAATTCCAGATTGAGCTGGAGAGATGTTGAAGCGGATCTGAAGACCTTTAGTGCGAGGAAATGGCCGAGAGCCGCTGGTCACCGAAATAAATGAAGGAGAATCATGGGTTCTACATGGATCGTACCCCCTTATTTGTTGTTGTTTGTAATAGTTGATTTATATATTTTTAATGTAAATGTTAACAGATATGTTTCATAATCATGAATTTTAACCAGCATGGTCATGATTCTGAAGCTGGGGATAAAAGAAAGGAAATTAATAAATTGAGATAAAAAATATTGTACAGAAAACAAAGTGTATGTCTATGCTTCATTGATTGCGTGTCTAAACGTATTGCTCTTGTATATGAGGTCTGTTATGCCAAAAACCTTTAAATCCATTTTGCTTCTCGTTGAGATCCGCTCTATCTATGGCTAAAACAGTATGTTTCATTGTATTGTTTTAACCCAAAATTTATTTGATATTTAAAATCAACATTAGCAAAAAGGAGTGCAGATTAAAAAGGTATTTCCATGAGTTTGAAACTGTTTTAGCCATAGATAGTGCGGATCTGAACGAGAAGCAAAATGGATTTAAAGGTTTTTGGCATAACAGACCTCATATACAAGGGCAATACGTTTAGACACGTAGTTAATGAAGCATAGACATATACTTTTTTTTCTGTACAATATTTTTTATCTCAATTTATTTATTTCCTTTCTTTTTTCCCCAGCTTTAGAATTATTACCATGCTGGTTAAAATTCTTGATTATGAAACCTGTCTGTTAACATTCACATTAAATGATGATAACGCTTGTTATCTGGTCAGGAGCCTTCCTGGTCCCCTACTTCATCATGCTGGCCATCGAGGGTATCCCCATGTTCTACCTGGAGCTGGCCATCGGGCAGCGGTTGCGGAAGGGGGCTATCGGGGTCTGGAACCAGGTCTCGCCCTTCTTGGCTGGCATCGGCATCAGCAGCGCCGTCGTGTCCTTCAACGTAGCTCTCTACTACAACACCATCATCGCCTGGTGTCTCTTCTATTTTGCCCAGGTAGGACTGTTGAAGATAAATTATGCGTGACAGAAATATACGTACATTTTTTTAAAAGCACTGATAATTTTGTAACTTTTTCAGAGCTTCCAAGCGGAGCTGCCTTGGTCCGAGTGCCCCAAGAAGTACTTCCCGAATGGATCATACGCAGAAGAGCCGGAGTGTGCGGTAATTTGGCATTTACTTAATTAATTAACCCACTGTGCATGTTTTCCCATAAAATATTTAAATGTCATACGTTATAAAAAATATTAGACAAAATGGCATAACAAATATAAAACATTGGCGTTCTTGGTGTAGCAATTATCGCGATTTATTTCAAACATTGCTTTTCCCACACTTGCTATGCACAAGAATATCGATTTGAAAGTACAGACCAATACGTGGTATTCACAGGAACCCGGTCCGTATACCGATTGAAAATTATTTAATTTGTTCACATGAGTGAATTTGTATCTGGAAAAAACTTTATTTAAACCTTTTTGCAATGTAGAAACCAACGAGAATGTGAGAACATCAGTATTGTACATTAGAACATTAGTATAGTAGTGGTGAACATTAGTTGTTCAGCAGGAACTAAGAAAGTATCACCGCTTGCTATCTCTTCTTTTCTTACCTTACGATCAATGAAATTTACTAAAATTTAAAATTTATTAAAGTCTAAAAAGACTCATGTCCAATCTAATTCATGTTATCGTATATAAAGTACTAAAATCTAGTAGTATATTTAGTTATGCCAAAAAATAATCATGAATTTCTTCAATCATTCCGATCAATTTGAGATATTATTTTATTCACCATTAGAAAAATACCACGTATCTTCTCATATATATATGAGAATATACGTGGTATTTTTCTAACCAGTAGTACATTGAAGTGATGCATTTGGAAACAGGAATTAATATCAGGCATTAAGATCATATGTAGACCAGAATCAATCATTGAAATTTCTTGAAGAAAGATATATAAACAAATGCTTAGTGAAATTACGAAGAATATAAGAGCTAGGAATTAAGGGCTATCCAGGTCATAGTATTTAGGTCGTGCAGCTAGAGCAATCCATCTACCGCCTGTAAACCGTAGTTGGCAGGGAACCAGGCCTGATGGATAGACAATGGCCACGGAGGCCAGAGGTGGAACAGTCTTGTTAAGGCAGTGAGGATTCTAGAAGTTCTCTAAAGCTAAGTAATTAATTCGAGGCATTGATATCCGAGCTTAGTGGAGCATCTACTCTGATTTTTCTTAAACGAGGAAGGCCGGTTCGAAACCAGCCTGAACGATTTAACTTTCATGCAATGTTGAATTTTAGGGTGTCATTCTGATCACCTGTAGAATAGATTGCCAATGATAACTGGTTGCAGTACAAAAGGGGACAATGCTCCATTGGTGGCCACTTAAAAAATAAATTGTTAATATGACGCTGTTGGGCATTGAATCAGCTTCAAACATTCATAACATTAGTGACACCGAATTGAAGCAGTTTATCGTAAACAAGAGGACTGCCAAGGAAACCACCATGCTGATAATTGGAAACGGCAACATCCGTTATGAGGTTCGTTTTTCCGAATATTCAATTTCATTAAAGAGCTACTCACTAATTGTAATTTTTTGGGGGGATCAATCAGAATTGTGTAACACATTTTGCAATGAAATGAGTGTGTATAGATTTTTTTTTTTAGAATCATAGCGTATTCTGTTCAAACAATATAATCAGGTATTCTTCATATTTTCCGTTTCATCAATGAAAATAGGCCCAAGAAGGAAACATTTCGCTCATGGGTCACATTGATATACATTTTGTATCTTCTAAATATAATAAGTGTATTTTCAAAAAGCCGCAATTAGATAGCCCACATTATTTCTTACTTACTAAATGCTGCTGTCGAATAAGGCTTAAAAATGAAAAAAACAATACAATAATAAAACTTATTATGTACTTTTGAGTTATTTTTAATCATATTACCTATTATAGTGAGGTATTAAACGATAATTTTTGGCAAAGTGTTAAGTTTAATTATTTGAGTATATTGAATTTAAATATACTAAGGTAATATCTCCGGTTTAAGTTTTTTTGCGGTCATAAGTAGAATCGATGCTTCTAAATTTGTCTACAGATGTTGCGTTCCGGTAGAGGGACTAGCAAACATCTTAACTATTCTACATGCATCCTATCATCAAATATAAGATATTAGTTATTTAAATGAATTATGGATTTCAGGCTAGTACCCCTACCCAATACTTCTGGTACCGAACAACACTGATGGCCTCAGAGGACATAAACAGCCCTACATCATTCAACTGGAAGATCGCGATTGCATTGGTCATTGCCTGGATCCTGGTCTACATGTGCATGATCAAGGGGATAGCCTCGTCTGGGAAGGTACCCAACTCTCTCGATTTATAAAAATATAATGAATGATTTAAAATACCATAATTATGATTAATTTGTTCTTAGGTAGTCTACGTTACTGCAACCTTTCCCTACATCGTTCTTATCATTTTCTTCTTCCGTGGAGTGACGCTTCCTGGGATGTCCAACGGCCTCCGGCACCTGTTCACCCCCAAGGTAATGAAATTCTTTGTAATGTTCTTTCATCACTTTATCGATTTCACTAAGCAATTAGAGTTTTACTGGAATCGCGCCAGGTAATAAGTAATAAGTTGACTATCACGGCCTGCTCCTCAAAGATATGTAGTGTTCGGTCCAGAATAAACTTTTATATTAGTTTGCACTAGTTTTGTGTCGTTGTAAAAATTGATACCTCTATATCAAAATAAAAATAAATTCTTATAATAAAAATATAATTTATATGACATCTAAAAAAGCAAGCAAAATATATTTAAAAAAAAACAATAATTGCTGAAGAAATATATTAGTAAGCAGTAAATCCATTTATGATCTGCAACAGATAATCTGTAAGTTCAAAAACAATTTTATATTTTAGAATTGTTATTTAAGAAGAAATATTCCGAAGATACCTAAAGTAACAAAATAGTTCGTTATAGGAAATTACTAATAATATAATATAATATACATAGGAAATTACAAATGTTTTTTAAATCTTCCTCTACACTTTGTACATGGAGAGATTTATTTACATTTTCTGTATGTTATTAATTATTTTATTAGGATTTGAAAATCAATATGAGCATCTTGTAAAATGAAAAATAATCTTTATTTTGGGATAGCTAAAACCCTCTTAGAATCATGAACAAGTTTAGTGGAATGGTACAAATGTCTGGCTGCATTTATTTCTTTAGTGCTTCAGCTTCGGTAGAAATCGTAATCTTACTTTTCATATTGTAATAGCCTATACATACCTTCAACTATTTAATGTTAGTCTTAAAGTAACAATGCTTGGTTTTTAATGAGAATATTTTTATATAAATTCTACGGTATCGATCGATAGAAGATAGAAATCGACTTTGGATCATCGATTCTTGATACTGATAGATACAAGACTTTGGTGGATCTAGCATCAACTTTATGTTTATTCATTTGAACGTGGTAATAAATTTGAATAAAAGGGTGTATGCAACACGCCATGCTTAGTACAAATGGCTGTGGCAAGTTTTTTAGATAATGTGTTTCATATTTAGTAAAACACAGTCATCCATAGGCCTACTGTCAAGCGGAAATTTTTTTATTTTTTTAGTAAGCATAAATATGCAAAACTTTGAGCAACTAGATATTGAAGGATATAGCTGAAAACATTGAAAAAAGCCAAAGAAAAGACACTCCTTATCAACGAAAGGAAGATCCTTTGATGTCTCTATAGAAGAATAATGAACAGGCATGAATGGGGTCGGAGGGCAAAGAAGAAAGTACGTATTACGAAAGAACTACTTCTAACAACAGTTGGAAAAATGGAATACAAAACAAAATCATTCTCATCAAAACCACTTTTATTAAATTAAAAATTTATATCATAATATTACGTAATATGTTTAAAACACGTAATTAAATAAGAAATTAATTACCTAATTAACTATTATTTTATTAACTTTAAAATATTTAAGTAATCTAACTTTAAAACATATCGACAGAGCGACTGTCGATATGCTTTAAAGTTAAAAATACGGCTCTAAAGAAGAAAAAGAACTCAAGAAGTACACTACATTAGTGCGGGTGACTTTTGCAATGTTTAGTGTTAGGACACTCTTCTTGCAAAGGAGCGATATGATGATATATATTTTTTTTAGGGGCTTTAAGTACTCCAATAATGGCTAGGTGGATGGGATATCTTACAACTTACAAACCTATTTTAACCAGAGTGATCCGAGATTCATTTGAGGACCACCACAAAATTAATAGCCAACCGAGGTTTGAATGGAACCTATGATGTTCTAAGACACTCTCATCAGCGCGCTTGGCCATCTAGACACACATTAGATTATATCCATTCTTATTATAACAACAGTACAATCTCACTATTTCGCCTCCCTCTAATTTGTAGTAACATTGTGCATTTCGGTGTTAAAAAGGTCGGGTAGTTTTGATCAATTTATATTTTGTTGGACCTTGAAGTGTCGCCGCTCGTTGTCTGGTAGCGCCATAGTGTAAAAACTTTCGATCATTTCTACATTTCACCAAAATATCTTCTGTATGGTTGATTGAGTTGGTAAGAGGAGGGTGGGGAGACCAAGACAGAGATAGTCAGAAAATGTGAGCAGTGATGCCAGAACCCTTGACATCAAGAACTGGTGAGCAGCTGCTCGGAATAGAGAAGAATGGAGAGCGATTCTTGAGGTAGCCAAGATTCAGTGATGGATTGTTGTGCTCAGGATGATGATGATGGTTGATTTCAAAAGAGAACTTTTTATATAAAAAATTACACTTAACTAATTTTTGTTGTTGTTAGCAATTTGAGCAGAAAATAACCTCTGGAGCTTAAATGAGGACTAAGATAAAAGCTTTAAATTTTTTCGAAATTCTCTCGAAAACTGGTGTAAATTGCGTTTTTTTTTTTACGGTCTTGCTCTATTCTTCCTTAAAAATGACGTTTAGAGCATACTTCATTATAAACAAACCTAACACAATAAAATGTTACTACGACCTATTTATACATACAATAGCTGGCTAAAACATATCTATGCAAACATATTAGTCTGTCGGTGTATATAGAACATTTTTATTTCTTCATTTTTAATATAATTATAATACATTGGAGATGTAGATAGTTAGGGTAGGCAGTCTTAGATACTCAGCAGATCAAAATAAAATGTTTATTTTATTTTAATTCTTAAAGCCAACGTTTCGACTTGGAAAGTCATATTCATTATATTTTCCTCCCTTTAACTGTCTTGTATTTCCCCCTGTCTTCAGTTTGTTTGTTTACCTTTACCTGAACGTAAGTCTTTATAAAAATATTCTTTATTCAGTTTTATTTTTATTTTTTGTTTTTGTTGTTTGTTCTTTACCACTCAATATTCATCCTTTATTCATTTATATATCCTTTTCCTTTCTCCACTTTAAATGTTAATGCACAATTTTTTGCTAAATTTCATTTTCCTCACATTTGCCCCTTATTTCATTTCCTTTCTCTTTCCACTGTACACACTTGTATTACCCTACTATATATGTCCCAATATTTATCATATGTATCAATATATTTATCACTACTTTATAGTTTTACTTTGCATATTTTATTTATTATTAACTATCTAGTTAACTCCCTACTGTTACTAGTAATTTTATTCTATATTTGTATCAACTCATTAGCTTAACCACTATATCTCATAAACTCTATATCTACCATTTCTTTTATTTACCTACTGTATTGTTATATTTACTCATTCATTATCACTCCTGAAATATTCTTTTCAATTCTAATTCAATAGTTTACATTTAGTGTCCTGGCTTCAGTGCCTTCAGATATTAATTCAATTATCTGTCCTCAATATCTCAGTAACTCTGTATCTACTCATTAAGTATCAACTCCTCTAAGTATTAACTCAGTAACTTGTCCTCATTATCTCCACAACTTAGCATCTACATTGTTTATGTTCACCAATTATTTGTCAAGATTACTCATTAGCATTTAAGTAACTATCACCCATTTTAATTCTCATTTTAACCTCCATTCAATAGTCTTTATTGGCCTTATGGCCTTTATATATTGCCTTTATGTTACTATCCTTACTCTTATACAGTTATTTATTTTTCATTTTTCTCACTCATTCCTATGTTCTGTTGTATGTGTTTATTCATATTTTTTACTATGTAGTCATACCTTTTTGCTTGTCATACTTTTTTTCTTTTCTTCTAGCCCTGATGAAGACTTGCAATGCAAGTCGAAACGTTGGCTTTAAGAATTAAAATAAAATAAACATTTTATTTTGATCTGCTGAGTATCTATAACTGCCTACCCTAACTATCTACATCTCCAATATATCACAGTCAACTATACCTTAAGATTATAATTATAATACATTTTCAATTATGAAAATATGTGTTTCATTGATATCTCCGGTTGATAGGAATGTTTTTCCATTTCGCCCTACCCCTTGGTCCCTCAAGGGTCGGATTAGTGAGGCTCTATTGTATTATTATTATTTCATTACAAAGAATAGTGGAATAGTGAATTAAAAATTCACTTTTGAAATATAGCTGAACATAACTTCCTGAATCTGAATGAACATTATGCACATCAAAGTGGCTTATG
Source organism: Euschistus heros (assembly GCA_003667255.2). Taxonomy (NCBI): domain Eukaryota; kingdom Metazoa; phylum Arthropoda; class Insecta; order Hemiptera; family Pentatomidae; genus Euschistus; species Euschistus heros. The sequence goes on from RCWM02000083.1 coordinate 1,378,557, forward strand.
TGCCCATTGCATGTAGTTTTTTCAGTAATTAAATATATTTCTGAATCTTCAACAAATCTATCGTTCTGTATTATTCTAATTGTTTTTTTAAAATTTCAAATCTGTAATCATTGATTTTATACATGAACTTTGTTTGCTTGTTTATCTTTACAGCAGCTAGACAACCATTTTGTTGTTCATTATAATTTTGCTTAGAGTGCAACAACTATAAATATCATATTCATTGAATTTTATTTCAATAAAGAAGTTAGTTTATTTGACATAAAAACATTAAGAGAAATAATAGAGAAGGAAGCAGTTGAATCACTGTTCAAAGCCTGACTGAATGGTCTTGTTGGTCTCAGTTTCACCATAGTCAAGTCTTACCAAAACCTCTTTCTGTAAAATAGATTCCTAATTTCCCTTCCCGTAACTGTTTCAAAGTAGTCAGTTAGATTTGTGGGAACCACTAGAAACTACTGACGAACTTCAGTTTCTGGATCTCCTCATTACTTTCTGGAGTAATACAACGGTTCTAAAAGCTACTTCCCCGGAATCAACAGACATATTCTAAAAACTTAGATCCCTGATTACAATTTTAGTCGTACGGGCAATATTTAAAAATTGCTATATAAACTAATATTTAAAATGTTTGTATTTATTTAATAAAATAAAAAGACAGTAATGATCTGTCACTTTGAGGCCATTAGCAAGTATAATTAATTACTTATAATCTCTCTCTCTTTTTTTTCTTTCTTTTTAATGGTGCTACAAGTTTTTTTTAATTGTTATTTTTTTTTTAAAAGTGTTTTGGCCTCTTCCAACCTCTTCCTCCAATATTCACGTTCATGTGCCGAGACCATCCAGATCCTTACTCTCAAGACGTTTCCAGCGTCCTCCGCTACACCATCCGATCAGTTTAGCTTGGTCTTCCTTTCTTCCTTGTTCCATGTGTTAGTATTTTTATCTATATCTTATGCATATCTACATCGGCCCTACATCTTAACAATATATCTTACAATATGCTCTAACTTAATTGCTCTGACGATATCAGCTTTTCTATAGGCGATATCGTTACTCCTGATTAGTGCGTTGCTTCCATTCTTCTTCTATTTCAGTATTTCCTAAAATTCGGTGATGTACTTTTCTTTCGAAAATAAGAAGCTCTTCTTCTTAGATATCGTAAAACTAAAATAAGCCTCGGATGTTATAAGTCCTAAATGAAAACGACCGAGCAATAGGATTTTAAAAGCATTTACAATACGACCAGGTAACCAATACAAAAATTTTTATTTTTATTTCTTTTTTCTTATAATCAATTTATTGAAATTGAATTGAAAACTCTATAAAAACAAATCACACTCAGTAACTATGAGGAAGTATGAATTAAATAGCCGTAAGACTTCTAGAGAAATTTGCTCCTCATCTCTCTTGGTAATTAATGATAACTATACTTCAGTATAAATAAACCGCATGATATTATTACTTGAGCATGCCTTAAAGCGCAATCATACGGAATCGAAATTTACTTATCTGTTTTACATTCTTGCTTACAATATGCTCGATTTATTAACATAGTTAATTAAATACAAGAATACTTTTATTGTTTTTGTTATTCCGTTGATGGAATAATGTTAATAATATTGAAAATGTATTTCATTGTTGCTTGAATTTGTTTAAAAGTTTTTACTTGCATGATGAAATCGTGAAGTCTAAAACGGATTTCCGTTTAAATGAGACATCATTAGCCCTAAGGACCGGAGCCAAACGTGAGTGGGCCTGGGAATAATGCTCACCATTAGCAGCATTGATTTGATTCAGATATTTATATACTTTATGAGTTAATCATGCCTTAATCTTTTTGTAATGATTTTTAATAATCACTGATCAAACATTTTCTAAAGGTTGAAGCAGAACTCTAGAACTCTTCTATTTACAAAGCGATTTCAATGCTACCATACACTCTTAAAGTTTGGTAAACTTTTCGTTTAGGGTCTAGTAAATGAAGTTCCCAATGCTGGATGGGGAGAGCGTTTCCCCCCCTTTCTTGAAAGAACTTCCATTTTTGGAACTATCTTAACCTATTTCTTTTTCAAAGTGAAAAGGTCCATTTTTGATTGATTCAATATAAAAAATTTTTTAAAGTAAAATTATGTATCAAACGTTCTTAAGCAAGTTTTGGGTACGAACTTACTGTTGCATTATTCGTACAAGCGCTTTTTATTTATTTGTTTTTTATTTAATTTTTAACTTTTTTAAAAATCATTATCGTACTGAAATAAATAATATTTGCTATCTACCCTATCAATTTGATTGTTTTTAGTATTTTCTAGAAAAAAAATTACTACATTGAATGTAAATAATATCAAAATTCATATATTAATAAAAAAAAAAAAAAAAAAAAAACCTCCATCTTCCAGACAAGTTAAAATACATGAAATAAAAATCATATCAATGCAATGATTGTTTAGTAGGTTTTTGACATAAAAAACTGGAGAAGGGAGTAATGGCTTAGGGCCTAAAGAAGTTGAACGCACTGAATAGCAAAAACTATTATAAATGGGGCTTCCCGGAGAAATTATATTTTATAATCTCCGAACTAACTGAATTAGAGGTTTCTTGTGTCCAATTTAATAAGGAAAATTTTTGTTTAATACATCAACAATAGTTATCAATATTTGATTTCAAATGATTGGATCTTGATACGGAAGAGCTAAAGTTAATCGTTAAAAACATTAACGGATTAATGAGTTAATGTTTTTAAATTTTAAATCTTGTACTTTTAGCGTGAATTCAATTCAAATCAATTTTTTTTAAAGAATCAGTATAGAAATTTTAATATATGATCGGAAAAAAACTATCAATATCAGTTTAGTATGTGTCTGATAAATCTTTACCGTTGATATCATTTAAAATTTTAAATCCCTCGATGGCATCATTCCTGTTGCCCAATATGCTATGATGTCATGCCTTACAAGGATATGGCACTTAGAACAGCACATGCTACCCCTCCCCTCTCCCCTCCCTTCGATATATGCTAATGCACATTAGTATGCATTATTCTGAACTTATGCTAAGCCGTAACCTAAGAAACCGTTTCAGCATAATAAGCAGTTCCAGTTTTTAGCTATATCTTAAAATCAGTTTTTTATCAAAAAAAAAAAAATCAATATTTTCTCCCTAGTATTCATCTTATTTATATCTTCTTGAGACTAATTCATTTAGTTATTAATAATTCTGTAGCACTTATGAATAGTCGGTTAAGTGCAAAAATCGTATTTTGGGGCAAACGTATTTTTTTTCACAACGGTTCACAATGTAGTATACATCTGTGTAATAGTCTCATAACTAATTGCATTTATCCAAGCTATATGAGGCAATATAACCGCCGGCAGCATTTTGCTTCTGAAACCAAACAACAACATGAAGTCCATTAGAGAAAAAAAATATACACAAATAAAGATAAAAAATACTTACTCTCTATTGATATCTATAACCCAAAATTCATAAACATACTAAACTCAAAAAATGTACTTAACACAAGTGCTACTTACGAGGTGTGATCAAAAAGTTCCAGGACTGAATTTTTATACATTTATTCATACAACATACAGGTTATTCAAATTTGTCTCCTTCGAAGTACTCCCCTTGGGAAGCTACACACTTTTCCCACCGGTGTTTCCACTGATCAAAGGCCCCAGAAAACTCTTCTTTTGTAAAGGTGTTTAGTAGCTCCGTTGTTTTTTCTATAATTTCGTCATCTGTTTGAAATCTTCGTCCTTTCAGGTGTCCCTTGAGCTTCGGGAAAAGAAAAAAGTCGGCTGGAGCCAGGTCAGGTGAGTAGGGGGCTGAGGAATGACAGTCATTGCGTTTTTTACACAAAAAGGCCATCTTTAAACCTCTTGAACCACTGATGGCAGCATGATCGGCTTAGACTCTAGCGTGGCGCCTTAAACCAACTAGGCCACCGGGGTCGTATCCGAACCAGGCAAATCTTTCTCTCTTCAGTGATCCATAACCCCCGGGCACTCGCAAATTGCGATGTGATTTCCGGGGATGAATGTTCATATTGAACATTACATTTTAACTTGGATCTATTGACAATCCGTCACTTGGTATAATATATTATATATAATATATATATATATATATATATATATATATATATATATATATGTAATTTTTCTTGATATAAATCAATATTATTAAATATATTATTTTATTTTTGAAGAGAAAAGATTTGACCCGGTCGGGGGATTCGAACCCAAGTTTCCACTCTCTAGCTGGCGCCTTATCCAACTAGGCCACCGGGGTCGTATCCGAACCAGGCAAATCTTCTCTCTTCAGTGATCCATAACCCCCGGGCACTCGCAAATCGCGATTCCATAAACACCGGGTCAAATCTTTTCTCTTCAAAAATAAAATAATATATTTAATAATATTGATTTATATCAAGAAAAAATTACATATATATATACCAGTGACGGATTGTCAATAGATCCAAGTTAAAGGTAATGTTCAATATGAACATTCATCCCCGGAATCACATCGCGATTTGCGAGTGCCCGGGGGTTATGGATCACTGAAGAGAGAAGATTTGCCTGGTTCGGATACGACCCCGGTGGCCTAGTTGGATAAGGCGCCACGCTAGAGAGGTGGAAACTTGGGTTCGAATCCCGACCGGGTCAAATCTTTTCTCTTCAAAAAAATAAAAATATATTATTTAATAATATTGATTTATATCAAAAAAATTACATATATATATACCAGTGACGGATTGTCAATAGATCCAAGTTAAAGGTGATGTTCAATATGAACATTCATCCCCGGAATCACATCGCGATTTGCGAGTGCCCGGGGGCTATGGATCACTGAAGAGAGAAGATTTGCCTGGTTCGGATACGACCCCGGGCTAGTTGGATAAGGCGCCACGCTAGAGAGGTGGAAACTTGGGTTCGAATCCCGACCGGGTCAAATCTTTTCTCTTCAAAATAAAATAATATATTTAATAATATTGATTTATATCAAGAAAAAAATTACATATATATATATATATATATATATATATATATATATATATATATACCGGTGACGGATTGGTCAATAGATCCAAGTTAAATGTAATGCTCAATATGAACATTCATCCCCGGAATCACATCGCGATTTGCGAGTGCCGGGGGTTATGGATCACTGAAGAGAGAAGATTTGCCTGGTTCGGATACGACCCCGGTGCCTAGTTGGATAAGGCGCCACGCTAGAGAGGGTGGAAACTTGGGTTCGAATCCCGACCGGGTCACAAATCTTTCTCTTCAAAAATAAAATATATATTTAATAAAATTGATTTATATCAAGAAAAAAATTACATATATATATATAATATAATATATATATATATATATATATATATATATATATGCGTCCTTATATATAGGATATATTACAACGAGGAAGTAAGACAAGAAAAAACTTTGTAAGTTTTGTAACTGAAAAATAATTTTCCTTTATTAAACCGCGTGGCCGGAGGGTTCATGAATATCAGAGCCTGTTGAACTGACGGATATTGATTTGCTGATTCATTTGAGATAGTCCCACTGAGCCGATTCCAATTTAATTTATTTTTATGTGCGAATTGGAATGAGGAGACTTCAATCGATTTACAACTTCCTGCCTTTTAAATTCTGTTAATCTATTTATATTCTTCACCAAAAGCCTCTTGTAACATCTTTGAAAGGTGATAAAAAAGGTTTCAGAAAACGATAAATTTTATATAACAAAATATATTATATTATATTTTATTATACTTTTCTGATTTTGTTCAGATTTTATATTTTTTCACACAAAACTTGTCTGTCGTGTCCATTCTGTAATGAATTCCCGAAGCCCCCCGAATATTCTCCTTCCTCTCTCTCAATCGCGTTTACCTGCACCGCTCGCGACAACCAATCTGCGACAACATTTTCTTTTCCGGGTTTATACTTCACCTCCATGTTGTACTGTCGCAGGTATTCTTTCCACCGAGTTACGCGCGCCGAGGTTTCCTTGATTTTTCCCACCCAGAGTAGAGGTCGGTGGTTCGTTTGTACCGTAAACTTTTACCCAAACACGTACGGCCGGAAGTGTTCTATCGCCCATACCACACCCAGCAACTCGCGTTCCACCGCACTATACTGCGCTTCCGCTTGTGTGAGGTGTCTACTCGCGTAAGCCACTGGACGTTCACCTTTCTCTCCCTCTTGCGATAGAACAGCTCCCAACTCGTACTCACTTGCGTCGGTTGTTATCACGAACTGTTTCTTGAAGTCGGGGAATGCTAACACAGGTTCCGCTTGGAGTCGCTTCCTACATTTACGGATATTATCTTCGATTTCTGGCGTGATACAAATCTTCCGCCCCTTTTAAGCAAGTTATTTAGCGGTATCAGATGCTCGGCCATCTCCGGAATAAATCGCCTGTAGTAATTCAACGTGCCCATCAGTCTCCGGACACCTTTTACGTCAGTGGGGATTGCCATTCTCTGTAACGCCTCTACCTTTGCCTTATCTGATTGTACACCCTCTCTCGATATTTTGTGTCCTAGGAAAGTAAAATGTTCCTGCCCTAGAATCGATTTCTCCCGGGACAATTTCAGGCCGAATTCCCGTAGTCTGTTAAACACCGTCCGTAAGTAAGTATTAAGTCCGTAAGCGTAAGACGACACGCTGTCTCGTCCAGTCCTCTATGAAATCCGTCTATCAGTCTCTGAAACGTCATAGGTGCATTCTTTAACCCGAAAGGCATTCTAGTGAATTCGAAGTGCCCTCTTTCCAATGTTAACGCCGTCTTGTGCCTGTCCTTAGGGTGTAACTTGATCTGATGGTATCCCGCTTAGAGGTCCAGCGTCGAGAATATGGTCGTCCCTCCCAGTCTGTCAAGTATGTCATCCAGTCTCGGTATCGGGTATTTTTCGTCCACTGTATTTTCGTTTAGTTTCCTGTAGTCGACCACCACCCTGTACCTTTCCTGCCCTGTCTCGTTTTTCTTTTTCACTACCCATAACGGGCTATTAAAGGGTGACGTACTATCGACTATAATCCCTTGTTTTTGTAGGTTCGTCAGTTCTTCCCTAATGTGTTCTCTTAAAGCCTGTGTATCTTCGTTCCTTCACGTAAGTTATTCTGTCCTGTTTCAGTGGTATTTCATGGACTGTCTCCCCTGTAGCGCAGAGAATGTCTCCCTCCTTGAAAAATATGTCAGCGTACTCCTCTTCAGCGTCTGTCTCCAGTCCGTCGTCCTCACAACCACCCCTTGTGTTATTTACTTTGCCTACCATTTTTGTATTATTTTTATTATAAACTGCAATGATATTTATTAGAAATTATAATGTTTTTTGCTGAAATAAAATACAATTAATGGGTTTTAAAAAATAACAAAAATAAGACGTTTTAGTTGCATAATTTTTTTTATTGAACAGATTAGTTTTTGGAAACAATTAATACCTTGTATAATGTCCTCTGTTAGCCTAAACCTGTGTGCACCTATTAGGCATACTAATAATAATGTTGTCACTGGTTTCTTGATGAATTTCACCCCAGAGATGTTGAAATGCTACACTCAGTTGTTGAAGGTCAATTAGCTGCAGATAATGATTAAAAAGCCTTCTCTGTAACGCGCCCCACATGTGCACAATAGGATTGAGGTCTGGAGACAATGGGGGAAGGGGCAGGCGGGAAATTCCTAGGTTTTCTAAAACTTGATGAACAACTATTCCTCTATGAGGTCGAGCGTTTTCATCCAGAAATCGAAAATCTCTCCCAATGAGATCCCTAGTTGGTGGGAGGTATTCCTCAATAATTTCATGTGCATATCGAGCAGCTGTGAGGTTGTTTCGTCCTCCCGTGTAAATTCCAGCCCAGACCATTACACCACCTCCTCCAAACTGCACTAAAGGCACAATAAACTGGGGCATTGTTCGCATTCCTTGATCTCTGTAGACTCTTTGGCGTCCGCTGTCACTATACAGACAAAAACGCGACTCGTCGGTAAACATCAGCATTCCAATTTGTGTCCTCTTCTAGTCGCTCGCTGCACCATATTCTTCTGAGCTGCTGGTGGCGAGCTGTTGCTGCAGGTCGTCTCTAAGGGACATATGATGTAAGGCCAACTTCCCACAAACGATTACGAATCATTTGTTTTGATAAAAGTCCAGGTAAAACACCTTCAACTTCATTGAGGATCTGGCGTGCACTATGAAAAGGGTTTCTCCTGGCAGTGATAACAATATTTTTAGCCTCTCTTTCAATTGAGTTCAACGTTGCAATACATTGTGATCCACTGCCCAGCCTTCTATTAGCACTCCCAGTCTCTCGGAATCGAGCTAAAGCCCGGGAGACGACACTCTGGGAAACGCCAACCGCCTCTGCAATATCAACTTGTTGTTACAAAAAAAAAAACATGTCCAGACCCACAGCCAAAAAGATGTCCAGTCAAAAAAATTTTTTATTATTACAAACATGTCCACGAAAATGAACAAATAAACTGTTGAAACAATGTTTATTAACTGTAAATAGATTAAAAAAAATTATGAGTTATAAAACATTATAAATTTTTTATCACTTAGAAAATAACCTCCAATCACCAAACTTATTCTACCACTGGGAATAAGAAATAAATAAAAATTTAAAATTGAATAAAAAATATGTCTACTACTGTAGGTTTTCTTTATGTCCAAAAACTGCGAATAATCACTGCGAGTTCACGGTACTTAAAAAAAAATAATAGTTTTGGATTTGACAAATATAACTGAGCTTGATGATATTTAGTGAACTAACCAAACGTTAGGTAAAACTATTTCAATATTGTCTAAGCAAGCATAGGTTCCAATTAATTACCGAAGACGACTGACAGGACTTTAATTAGATTTACTTGAACTCGTAGAGTTTTGGCTTCACCGTCCAATTCATCTCATCTTTTATCCAATAGTTATAAACTAAAATTCGCTCTTTATTTGATTTTATTAAAGACTTTATTTAAATGAATTATAGAAAATCAAACAGGCAAATTATTATGAAGTTATAGGTATGGATACTGAATCATCTCAGATGACACATTTATATTGACAGGCAGTATTCGGTGTCTACATATCAAATGCAAATGAATAATGATGGATCTTCTTTTATTAAATCTACGTCTTAAAATTAAAGCCTTTACTTCATGAGTCTCTTTTTCTCTCCTTTCTTCTGAGATGAATTTTATGTTAGGCACTTTTGTTTCAGGTCTGTTGAAGGTAGTCTATTCTTGATGAATCTTTTGTTTGTGTTCTGCTGTAGAGGTTCAATCTAGAAACACTACTGAAACAAAAAAAAAAAAAAAAAAAAAACCAAGCTCGCAACAAATTGCATTTTGTTTTTATGTTTTTATTATTATTATTATTATGTTGGCGCAACAACTCGGCGACGAGTCCTGGCCTCCTCCACCAGCTTCCTCCAGTCATCTCTGCTCAATGCCGCTGTCATCCAGCGACGGACTCCCAGTACATCTCTAGCGTCTCCCTCCACTCCTTTATGTTTTTAATATGTATAAACTAAAGACCATGGTTATGGTATAAATATATTAGTCTTTTTTTGGGGTGTTCCCAAGATGATATAGAAGGAACAACGTCTGATTGCTTTACATTGCGTTTAATTTTTTTATATTTTGTTCTCTATTGAATATTTGTTATTTCTTTCAGAGATTGTATTGTCAAGAGATTCTCCTTCAAAATTATTACTCCTAACATCCATATTCCTGAATATTCACGGTATTTTTGTTAGGTTTAATGAAAACTCATGAAAAAAAAACCTAATATCTTCAAGCATTATATTTAGTTCCACAGTTTCGCATTATAAGATTATATCGACGTATGATACCATTCTCAAGTATTTTATCCACTGAATCTTAGTTGGAACTGCTCTTAGAGGCATAACTAGTTACCACAGAGCTTTCAGAAAAAGCTGTTACGAGGCATTAGCATTCAACAAATGATTGATACTGTTTTAACTGCATCCCTGTTTTGCAGTTTTCGGAAAAAATTGCAGTTTCCGGAAAAAAAATTGATACTGAACACGAGTGTTACTGAGTGAATACTGAACCGAGTGTTAAGCTTTAGAGATCTCATCTGCAAGTCATATTAGGAGCTGCAATTGATTATTGTGATGTTAATATTTCAATTTCTACTGAACCAATGGTGGAGTAGCTAATAAGCGTTTTCTTAAATTGCTGCGTCTATTCGTAGCATCATTTTCATAAGGAAATTAGACAAACGTTTATAACTTTATACCACAATTCCTACTACGAAATTCGTTAATTTTCGAGCGATTTTAGAGTTCTTTAACATTTATTTGTCTTGTAGTAATTTATTCCGTTGTAAAAATGAATCATGAAACCTCACATTCTCTCACTCCAGAACATCAAACAAAATTTCACAATAACAGCTAACAAAACATTAAAGGGAATTAATTTTAAATTCTGTTATAATTTCTAAGACTGCTGCGTTTTTCATACATAAAGCATTTTTCTATCATTTTTTTCTTTTAGGTTATATAGACACCTACATTCTAATTAAGAACGTATTAATGGATATTTACACTTTATATGTACCAGCTTATTTTTCCGTGAGTTAAAAGTTTTTTTATTTTTTATTTTTATTTATTTAATAGAAATTTACAACTGTATATACAATATATTATACATTAAGTAAATACGATGATAATGATAAAAATGACTTGTCACTTGTTTTTAAAGCAACTACCCATTGGTAGCACTTATAAAGGTTTTATATAATGAAGCATTATACTAGAAGGTCTCGAGGCCATCTTCTTTTCAGACGCCTCGGAGGGTTATGTGGAATGGAGTGAGAAGCAAGCTGTGATACTAATGGGTTTGAATGATTGTGGAGTTTGCTATGAAAGGATAGATATCTGGTTTGAGCTAAGTCAGAAACGTAAGGTATATTAAGATCTTTGTGGATAAGTTTGTTTGTGACGAAGTAAGGAGAATTTAGGATTTTTCTAAGGATTTTGGATTGTAAGGATTGGATACGAGATGAATTGGATGGTTTAGTGGAGCCCCAAAGCTCAACTCCGTACGTCCAGATAGGTCTAATCACAGTTATGTATATTAGTCTTTTGTAATTAATTGAGAGCTTTGAACGTTTGTCGAGTAAATGCTGAAGTAGTCGAAAACGACAGGCAGTTTCTTGTCTTTTTAGTCTTGTGTGTGGATTCCAAGTAAGACGTTTGTCCAGATGGAGTCCTAGGTAGCGGATCTGTTCAACGGGGATTAATGGGACATCATTAAAGGATACTGTAGGACAGGAAGTCATAGGTTTACGACGAAGGGTAAAGGTTATTTGATGGGGTTAAAAGTTTAAATTTGATATTTCTTTTCATGAAATTTAAAATGTTAAATAAATCTTTTACCTACATTAACTATTTAAAAAGATTTGCTTTTTTTCGTCACCTTCTACTCAACAAAAAATTAATATGCTATATATTTTTTTAATGTTACTATCAGACTTCAACTATATTAAGTTGAGGAAGCAATATTTTTTGTGTCTTTGACATATGATTATCAGATGGTACAAGGGCGCTACTGTAATAAATTAAATTTTACAGAAGTGAGAAAATGTAATGAAATACATACATTCAACCAACATTATAGTAGTAGTATTCAAATAAACTTGTGGTTTGGCCCGCCTACAATTCTATAATTAGGCTTTTGGGAGCACTTCTGACGTGAATACGTCAACTAATGCATGAACCCAACTTAGCAGTTACGTCGTTGTTCCACCGGATGAGCGATATGTTCGAAATGAGAAAGTGTGTTAGAACAAAACTCCTTAAAATTATGCAACGAAAAACAATTTTTTTCCCTTATATTTTATCTATATATTTTTTGCAGTATATCGCCATACAAGAGATATATTGTTTAACATTCTGTAAGACTGGCAACTTTCTATATCAGTAAATAAAAATGATACCCCATGAAAAGTGGCATAGAGTTGTTGAATTTTGTGGTAAAAAGCTGTAGTACCTGTGAATGATATGTTAAATCAAATTTCATGAAGTTTGGACACTATTTTATTTTTTTATTATTATTTTTTTACATGTATAAATATAAACTATAAATGTTGCTGTTAAATATAAATGTATGTAAATTTGTGCCGCAGTGGTACAAGCTAACGGACCCTCTGGTGTGGCTGGAGGCTGGCACTCAGATCTTCTTCTCCCTGGGACTTGCCTTCGGTGGCCTCATCGCCTTCTCCTCTTACAACCCAGTCAATAACAACTGTTACCGGGACGCTGTCATGGTTTCCCTCACCAATTGCTTCACTTCCATGTTCGCTGGAATTGTCGTCTTCTCCATCATTGGTAAGGGCTCAGTCACATTAATCTTTTAACCAACTCTCAAGTCTTTGATATATAGATTTTAGGGGCTAAAAATAGCTGATGGTTATCATCGCCCTTTTAGCATATCAACATATTATTATAGCATTACATGCTACAGATAGTTAATTTACTGGTATGATAACACCTGAACAAAGCAAGGGATATGGGTGCTATGGTTTTCATTTAGAGAAAATATGCAGCAGAAGATTCAAAATAAGTTAAATTTGTGCTTGGTATAAATTATATTTAGCGTAAGGTAGGGTGTGCCTTCGTTGCCTAAACTTAGCCAACTTGACACGGATGATGGATCTTTCCATCCTATTTGATTAAATCTTAAAACCCTATATAACATCGTGGGCTTATGGATTTCGGTTGATTACAGTTAGAGTGCTTCAAAAAGTAATCTATCTCTGTACAGAGCTTCGCAAAGAAGCAAGTGAAATTTAAATTCAACTTTAATGTAACGTTGTTTAGCTAAACATACATTAAAATTTATAGTCATTGGAAAGCACACACATATATATATATATATATATATATATATATATATATATATATATATATATATATATATATATATACACACACTCAATTTCAGAGGCTCTTGAGTAAAAAAAAACAAACGGATTTAATTTTTCGTCGTTTTCCTCCAGGATTTTTTATTTTAAAAAAACAAAAGGGATGTAAATATGTAGAAGGATTTTCTTTTACACAAATATTCAGCTAAATTGATATTGTCTAATTTTTATGCTGTTTCCAGAGGTTCAGTAAAATATATCCTAATATTTTTAAACAAATATTTATCTTCAATTATAATTATTCCGTTATTTCTTAAAATAAAGTTTTAAAAATAAAATTTTATAATATAAAAATAAAATTAACTAAATAAAACTACATATAATAAATATGCATAAGTTGCTAACTCGGTAGGACTGTACATCTCGGAAGAAAAAACAAAATTCATCTCAGGAGACAAGACGGCCCCTGAACACATAGACACAAACATAGGGAAGATCGAACAGGTCAGCCACTTTGAATATCTGGGAGAACAGATCACAGCGAACGGACTAGATCCGAAAGGGATCAAAGACAGAAAAAACAAAATGGAGAAAGCCTATTACCTCACCAGAACAACATATTCCCAAAAATGCCTATCCAAGAAAGCAAAACTAAGACACTATATGACAGTCATACAACCGGGGGCTCTCTACGCTAGTGAGACGCTAATCCTGAACAGAAGTATGGAACAAATTAAATTAGTCGACAGAAGAATGATCAGAAGGATCCTGGGTCCAAAGAAGATCGAACAAGGCTGGAGGCACAAAAGCAACGAGGAAGTGTAGGAGTTCTCAGAGACCATCGTCTCCAAAATGCGGAAAAGACGTCTCGCCTTTTGCGGACACTTGACGAGGATGGATCCGAACAGACTGACCAAATGGATATTCGACTATTTTGGTAAACTCAAGGCATATAACAATTCATGGATCATGGAGTGCAGAGCTGACCTGCAACGTTGCGGAATACAGGAAAGCACAATACACAATAGAGCACAGTACAAGAGGGAAGTGGAGGAGAGGGGGCGGATTGAGTGCGGAAGGGTGAGCAGACCGAGCACGCGTGTGTGGTCGCAGGAGAGGAGGAAGGAGCACAGTGAGAGGATGAAGGCGAGATGGGCGGAGATCAGAGCGGGAAAGAGATCCTGGAGAAGATGACTGCCGGGTTTCCTTCATGACGAATAAAATTGTCCACAGCGGTCTTAACGAAAAAAAAAATATGCATAAGTGCTATGAAAATAAATACAATAATAAAAAAACATATTAATACTTATTTGCAATATTTACAACTAGGCTAAGGACACCGGAACCAACTTCCCCCCACCATATGAGAGTATTCCTTTTTCGAACTTGACAATAGATCTTGAGGCCATTCAAAAATAGAAAATTTCAAGTAGTTGATCGATTAATTATTATAATTTTTTACAAAAAATATAGTCACAAATATAAATATATGTATATATATATATATATATATATATATATATATATATATATATATATATATATATATATATATATATATATATATATTTCCACTTCTTTCTTTTGAGGTTCACAGTTTACTGTACTGTCTCTGGTTGAATCCCAGCTAAATAGTTGGATTTGCCTGATCTTTTCCACTCCTTTCTTTCTTCGGCTATTTTTCTGCTAAATAAAAGCGTAGTTTCATAAGAAAATATAATATATTAATATTGTAATATTCAAATAGTTTATAGATTTATATTAATACTTTCTTTCAGGTTTCAAAGCTACTCTTAATTATGAGCGATGTTTGGAAGAACAAAACAGCGGCCTTCCATTACACCACCTTGGTCATCTCGCTACTACTCTAGAAAATTCGACACGTTCGGTCCTGAAATGCGATTTGCAGCAAGAACTAGAAAATGTGAGTTATTCTTTTCTTTTTTTTTTTTACTATTATTACTTTCATTTTACTGATTTATTTTTTAAACATTGACTTTTTGTGTTGCAGTGCGAGGCTGGGACCGGGTTGGCCTTCATTATATTCACCGAAGCCATCAACCAGTTTCCTGGGGCCCAGTTCTGGTCAGTCCTATTCTTCCTGATGCTCTTCACACTTGGGATTGATTCGCAGTTCGGAACGTTGGAAGGAGTCATCACATCAATAGTGGATATGAAACTGTTTCCAAATTTGCGAAAAGAAATCCTTACAGGTATGGAAATAGACTTGAAAGCTTTTTTCTATTCGTCTTCCTTCTAATATAATACCTCTCGTTCGTTTGTTTTCAGGAGTAATGTGCTTAGTTTGTTGCTTGATATCGATGTGCTTCGCGCACGGAGCTGGGAGTTATGTTTTTGTTTTGTTCGATAATTTCTCTGGAAACTTTCCACTTCTAATCATAGCTCTTTTCGAGTGCATCGCTGTGGCATACGTCTATGGTCTGAAGAGGTATGTCAAATAGGATATGTTATTGTCCATAATTGTATATTTTATTTAATTTTTTTATTCCATGGTTTAAATTAGAAGTGCCTATCCATACATTGTCTAAAAAAAATAAATAAAAAAATGAACAATAGATCATATGTTGCAAGGGGATGAACATTTGACACATTATTCCTCATCTGAACTCCATGTATAACTTTATACATTCATTATTCTATTATTCATCCTTACTATATTTAAATCTCACTTTTTTAGAAGTCTCCTAATAATTCAGGTCCACATGAAATTCAAATTTCTTCCATGCTTATGCCATAGGTTTTATATAAATTGATAGTAATATTGTTCCAAAGGGACAAGTTGTTCCCAGAAAAATTAAAATCAAGAGATCCAAGTAGCTGTGGAAGAACATTTTCAAACAAAGAAGAAAATAATTTGTTTCATTGAATACAAATGTTGCCTAAGCATTGCATTAATTATGCAAGCTTGGAAGAGAATATATTGTAATACAATAACACCAATTTTTTTCTTTGATCTTTCATTTTTCTGAATCGAAACTAATATCAAACCCATTTCATAACTTGTTCAATAGAATATGAAAATCTTGAGTAAACATTTGGTTTAATTTAATCTTGTTATAAAATCAAATATCCAAAAGATTAATCTAGCATCAGGAATCTAACTAGCACTATGGATAGACAGGTTAGAGGTTGCATTTCTACCATTTCTCAAGTAATTAAAGTTATAACTTTCTTTGAGTTAGAGATCTTTCTATTAAGCTCATACTATAATGTTAAAACAGTATAGAGCTAAATAATGTTTGAATAGTATAAAATGTTAAACTATACTTTATATAGTTTTTAAAATCAATAACTTTTTGTTTTTGGTCTCCTTATAGACAAGACTCTTATTCCCAAGTTGTTAAATCATAAACATTTCTATTAATAGGTATGAAAATAAGACTATATCGCTATGGTATGATTCTAGGTTTGCTGATGATATAGAGCTGATGACTGGAAGTAGACCAGGCTTGTACTGGCTCATCTGTTGGAAGTACCTGTCACCGTTGGCTATGAGCCTAATCCTGGCTGCCAGTATAGCAGATCTCTTCATGTACGGTAGCACTTACCCAGCCTGGGCTGCTGACATCGGGGAAACTGTCCCCCACGAGTGGCCTCTTTGGGCTATTCTACTCGCCTGTCTTCTAGTAATTGTAGCAGTGATATGGATACCTTTGGTAGCAATCTGTAGGTGAGTACATGAATCGGTATTAGCTATATTTATCTAAGGCAGGAAAAGAAATCCCCTGATAGTTTAAAAATATTAAACATTATCTATCATTTTTGGGGATTCTTTACTGTGTATAGTTTTAACTTTATCTAGAGTTCTCGTATATCACTCTTTGAGTAGATCTTTCAAACTCCTTTCCCCGAAATCTAAATTCTTTCTCAGATCTTTTCTCTCCTACACCAGAAAGGACTCATTCTGTTTTTTTGATGAGGGTCCCAATATCATAATCTTATGTTACAATAAGTTGGATCACTGTTTTTAACATTTTTTTTTTTTTTTTTTTTTTTGGCAGTCTGAAATTTTAAAAGACTTTATAACGAAAACATAAGTCTGCATCCCACAATGCAATCCTTGTTTTGATTTTAGCCATTGTTTCATTTTAATTAGTAACAATAACTAAATCATTTTTTCCTGATGACTGTCACATGGACTAAAAGAAATAGATAAACAATATTTTACTTATAGAATGGCCAATTATATAACAGTTTGATTGTAAATAATTACTGTTACTATATCTGCATTAAGTTTTCATTGAGTATTTATATCACAATGAACAATTAAATTTTACAACTTCAATTATTTAAGACTTGGATTCATTAAACTGATCCAATTATAATACTATAACTTAATAAAAAGTATAATATAATTATAACTAGAAATTAAAAAAAAAATATTAAAACCATTACAAAGTAAAATATGTTAATTTGCCTACATTTTTGAGTTTGCATAGTGAGGGTTACCTTCTCTTTTGTAATTGAAATTGTGACATAAAAAAATGTTTTGTTCAGTCTGTGAAGCAATCAGAAATTTTAACATGGTAGATGTTTATGCAGGGACTAACTCAGTTTCAAGAGTGTGACTGTCCATCTGATAATTCTCATAACAATTATTTTATAATTAATAAAACTAATAAATCATTTCCGCTTTGAAGTCAGACTAGAGCATGGGTTCCCAAACTTTTTTGTACCACACCCCCTTTTATTGAAATGAAAGCTTCTCACACCCTCCCCCCACCTAATAAATTGAATGGGCCTAGGAACAAAACAAAAACAAATAAGTATTACATTGAAAACAAAACATTTATTTATTCAATACACTGAACATAAACAATTAACTGAGAATAATGTGCTCTGTCTTTTTAAATTTAGAATTTTAGAAAGACTAACTAAATTTAATTTAATGTTCAACTTATCTCGCGTCCCCTCTAACATATCCTCACGCCCCCCAGTTTGGGAACTAATGCACTAGAGTCCAATGTGGATGAATAATTATATTATTATCAATAATTATATATTATTATTATTAAATGATTGTACATATTGATGTAAATATATACAAATTTGAAAAACATGTACCATGTATCTTGCTCTGATTCTTGATCTAAACTGAGATAATCTAGGGGTCTGTGTCTAATTTATAACAAAATGCATGTACCATAATAAACACAATTCACAGGCAGCCTTTTTTTGTCTATTTCTATTAAATTGACATTAATCTAAAGGGTCATTGGTAACAACAATAAATTAGAAAGATGTTAAGTTAATATTTTATTAAAATTTTCAAACTATACAATTTATAAATATCTCCATTACTGTTCAATGGTTATTGTCTGCCCTGAAAAAAAAAATTGACATAGTTAAAAATTTAACTATATCTTTGTGAAAAATAAAATGACTCATAAAAAAAAACGTGCAATTTCAAAGTTTACCAAAACCCTTCGAATTCATCTGGCTGAGAAATCAAAGTTTAAAATTAAGTTTTCTGTTCTTGATTAAATTTTTATTTGCTCATTGCAGAAGCTGAATAACTTGTACAACTTTATTTTAAAAAAACAAAACAAAAAAAAAAAAAAAAAACAGATGGGATTAGATAAGTATTTCAGTCCTCTTTAAAATGTGGGCTATAGAATATTTTTTTATTTGATTTAATTTTAATAATATTTAGATTTTTATCAGAGATGTCGGTTTGTTGTTTTTTTCAACATTAAATGTGCTATAACTTTTGTTAATTACATCCATAAAAATTCTAAACTTTTGGGTGCTTAAAAATGAATACATGTGGTAAACAATAGATTTTTTAATTTCAAAATCATATATACCTTTTTGTGAAAATTATGCACAGATATGTTAAAATACATAGATATTTTTTAGTATATGAGAGTATTTTCTACAATTTATAAGTTCCAAGATAGGGTGTTGAAATGTTTTTTTTTTTTTGTTTTTTTTAATAACAATTTTAATAGCTTTAAAATGGCTCAGTTAACCAATAAGACGGAAATGTACTTCTAATCTCCTAAGGGTTTTTTTTTTTTTTTTAATCTACTTTTTCCTTCATATTTTAAATAGTTTATGCTGTTAGTGAATGAAAATTAGAAAAAATTAATTTAGCACTGAAAATTCAAAAATGTTTCTGACACTATACTGCCCTGCCAAGGAGAAAAGCAATGACTCAAAAATTTTCAGATAATGACTTATTGGTGTTGTTGTTAGTGGATTTGTTGTGAGATTTTCTGTGGAGCAACAAACTGAAATTTTCACAACCTGACTAAAGATACTAATAAGTCATTATCTCAAATTTTTTTAGTTGCTGCTTTTCTCCTTGGCAGGGCAGTATAGGATTCCTGACAAAATTGCTCTCTAGTTCTCAACTAGTTAACTTGCACAAAAATCTGTGGTGTAGTAAAACAAAGAAATTTATCACTATTGATTTTTGGTTTAAAGCAGACAATACTCATTGAACAGTATTGCCTATCTATACATAAAAACTGATGAAACTAATCTACTGCTTTCTCTAAAGGTTATTGAGTGTAGTCATCATAGATGACAATGAGAAAGCTTGGTTTCCTTCCGGTGATCTGAAAGAATTCCATGGGATCGTGGAGCATGAAGTTACAACTGCTGAGACACTTCTCTTCTGCATCAGGGCCGATGGAAGTGAAGGTTTTTGCTGCCCAACTGCTCCTCCAGATGAAGACTAGTCTAGAACAGTTATAAAAAAAATAGTATGTATAATATACAAAGATCATTTGTGTAAATAGTCTTAGGTGTAATTATGTGACATAGACTGAGAAGGCAGGTATTTGAATAATCTGTGTTACATGATGTGAAGCTGAAACTAATGTGTATTGCCGGTTTTAAGAAATTTAAACATTATTTAGCACAAAGCACTTCCATCTCAAGAACTATTCTGAAATAAAAGTTCATTTTTAAGTTTATCATTGATTTTCAAATTTATTGAAAAAAAAAAAATAGTTTTAAACATTATTGCATAAATGATGTTTGTTTAACAAATGTTATTATAGTGTTATATGCTTATTATGATATATAATGAAAAATAAAATGGGTGAAGAGTATATAATAAAAGCATTTTTGATTTTAATAAATGACTATATGACTGATTCATAAATCATTTAAAACTGTTTTTATGGTAAATAAATGTAAGATATCCATATCTTTATTTTATAACACTTCTGATAATGATGTCTCAAAGTAATTGATAAATTAAATTAAAGTCCGTGTAAAATCTTGGATACATATTAGCAAACTACAACGAAAAAAAGAGGCTGATTTATTATTTCTATTAAACTCGATAAATATCATGCATTTACTTTTCCAGATCTAAGAAAATATTAACTACATCATCGTGTTATGAATTATTATTAGATATGAAGGAAATTTGAATAATTGAAGGCATAGATCAATGTATAACATTTTAAATAAAAAGTAAATACCAGTAAAAGTAACATAGTTTAAGTATTATAAAAATGCCTCTGAAGAATTGCAGTCGACAATAATGTTTAGTCTGTTTAGTAACTATGGACAATACTACTAATAGGGGACGTAGCAAATAGTTTTCCTAGATCTTGTGAGAAAATTGGTTATTCAGTCTGAATAGGTCGTTTTATCTATAATTAAGTAAAACTGTTAAAATTATAAATTACATATATTTATTATATAATAGATTTAATTTATTTTGAAATAGAAAGTTAGTTGTTTACAATAATATTGTTTTGGTTTTGGAACATTTCGCCATCCAAGAAAAGAAATATATCTCCGTCATATAAGCCAATTGTTCAGATGTGCATGCATAAGTGCACTAAAGTCCATGCAAGGTCCCAGAAATGCGTCTTAAAGATTTAGCATTTTCCGAGCCAATCAGTGGGATCTGGTGATAGTTTTAATGAGATAAGAAAAAATGAAGTTATTAAAAGCATAAGCTCTGGGGAAAAGGAAAGGGGCGGTCTCCATACAAAAAGTTCCAAACTGCAAAAAGATATTTTGTTACTGTTTGGTATTTATTAGACTGACATTAGCGTTAGTACTTACAACTGTTAAGACAATAACATAATTATTAGATTGAAATTATTTTCTTCTATTTGACAATAATTTTAGGGGTTTACTCTATTTTAGCGGTCTCTTCTAGAGTTGATTTCATGTTTTGTAAAACAGTTGATTCTAAAATAAGATGCCTATACTTATAATTTTACTTTCTTATCAGGGACTGACTTTCAATCGTCTTTGGAATAGCTGGGATATATTTTACCTTTATCAACAATAATATGTTTTAATTACTTTGAAAAGATTATAAATATTAACTTATAATTTGCTGTTCAAATTAAATGCATTTTAGGTTCATAAGTGATAACATTTTTTTTTAATCTCCAGCCCGTCAAAACCATTTATATATTTTAAAAAATGTAATCCATCAATAGCAAATGATTTCTAATTCTCCAAAGACAAGTTCTACAGCAATTCTTTCATTTTTTCTCATCTTAATATTTAGGAAGTAAAATAAAAGCAAAGACAAATTTAAAAAAAAAAAAAAAAAAAAAAAAAAAAAAAAAAAAAAAAAAAAAAAAAAAAAGATAAGAAAAGAAAAAGAACTTAATAACGAATTATTGAATAGTTTTAAAAATTAAAGGTTATTTAAACTCACAGCTTGAATTATTTTCTGAAAATATTAAAATAAATACGAAAACTTACTAAATCAATTTTTTTTTTAATGTTAAATGATGGATTAAAAAAAAAAAAAAAAATTATGAAAAAAAATCACATGAATCAATAAAAATAAATATTTAAGATGAAAATATACAATACTTCTTTTGCATTTTCATTAATAATTAATGTAGTTCAAGCTGATATATTTTCTACAATCAGCTCACGAATTTTTCACTTTTCTTCTCACAAAAAAATTAATATCCTTTACAACATAATATTTAAAGGCTGATAAAAAAAAAAAAAAAAAAAAAAAAAAAAAAAAATCTGAAAAAGCGCCTGAAATTTTCGCAATACTCGTCACTCTGTTGTGTTTGAAACTTTCATAATATTAATAAAAGTATGTATATTTATATATGTTTACATTTTAAAATTGGATGAAGATATGTTTAGGAAAAAAATTTTAGAGTTATAAAATGTTAGCAATATGAATATGTTTAGTTGAGATAATTCAGTTACCAGTTTCGTAATTAATAACAATAAAAGATGAGTTATTTTAAATTACATATTGTTACATTACATGTTAGCATAGTCAATTAAAGTGTAAATATGATTAAGCTTATGTATATGTTCATTGTTGTAGATAGGCACAAATTTTATGTGAAATTAGCTGAGTAACACTAAGGAAATATTGAAAATAGCTGAGTAGGGGAAAATACAAAAAACAAAACAAAAACGACATTGTGTTTAATTGTTAAGTTAAATATTTTCAATAAAATATAAAATGAGTTAAGGTCAAATATCATAATTCAGTTACTATTCCAAAGTTTCAAATCAAAATTCATCATAAAAATATGGTTTCATAGAATCTAAGCACTTCAAATTAAAAACAGATAGTTAAAATGATTACTGCAATCCTTTAAAAAACAAGTTGATAATTGTTCCATTCCTTGCAATTATTAACTTGAATATATATATATATATATAATGCAGATAAAAAAGGCATTTAGAGACATATATCTCAGTGACACATGTAACTCAATTTGTTGTCATTGGAAAGTTTGAGTAACTATTACATATAGCAAATGGAACATTATTAATTCCTCAAGAATTGCTTAGTAATAAAACTAATTTATTTATTTTTAATGAAACTATATTAGTTTTATGTCCTACAGATATCAAGATTTGACAAAATATTGATTTAAGTGATAAGCTTTTATTTGAAATTTTTAAAAAGTTAACTAATTTAAGAATATTTCAGACAATTGATTTAGCACTTAAAAGTATTCTTTCCTAACAAGAATGTGCACTTGAAATTTAAAATGCAGGTTTAAGTTCAAGCTCAATATTTCACATATCACATTTCTTTGAATATAGGTCAACCTTCCATTTTGAAATTGCTTTATCAGAATAAAAATACAGAGAGAAAAACAATAAATATTCAAAGCAGGTTAAAGGATGATTCAAACTTTTAAGGGGTATGTTATACTTTAACTGTGAGCAAAATCAAAATCGAAGAACAGCTGATGTATATGCTACTCACAATTAAGGTTTGAGAATAAAATCCTCATTTGTATAATAGTTTAGGCAAGACCTAGAATTCATAAAATTCTTACCAACTTTTATTGGAAACTGAAAACCAAATAAACCAGCCATTTGAGTGAATTTAATGAAATAACTTCAGTGAAAATCTGAATTTTTCACTTTTGTGCTTCATTTTTCTCATGATTGATACCATTCCAATATTTAAAAAAAAATGTTGAATTAAAAAAATCATTTTCAGTACCTTTGTGGTAATAAAAAAAAATAAAATGTATTCTGATTTCATTATAAAAATATTAAATTCATAAATATTTATTTTGATAATAATTAGTAAAATAATTATTACTTATTATTAACATAAATTGTATCAAATTAAAGAAGTAGAACATTAAATAAACTATAAAGTCACTAAACTTCAAAAGTTGGTCGAACTCAAATTTTCCATAATTCAACTAGTTAAATCTTCATTTAATTCAATTTTTAATATAAGTTATCTCTTACTTTAGGGGTGTAAATTAAAGAAAAAAACTTGACTTATATTCAGGCAAATACTATATGTCTTTTTAGAAACATATCCATGTAGGAAAATAAACTTTTATCAGAGTGATTTGATTTAATGCTGGTGAAATTATTTTGAATATCTATAAATTTAGTCATAATATTATTTATGAATTGTATTGGCCTCAATAAGTGCATTTAGATAGATACATAAGATCTTAATAAATATTTTAAAAGGAGTTTCAAGATGTTGGTAATGATTGCTGAAATCTATTTACTGAAAGGGAATGCAAATTTAATTACATATATATCTATCTTTTAACAACCTACACATCCTTTTTTCATTTTTTGGGAGATATGCTGTTCCCATTGCTGTCTATGATACAGGTGCTTTAATTGTTAATTATATATGATTTAATTGAATTAATTATTTGATTATAATTGTATTATGATAATTATTTCTATTCTAGAAAATCTTTTTTCTTTTTTTTTTCATTTGACTGATATTTGAAAAAAATTTTTTTTTTTTTTTAAATTTGTAAAGTATTTTATAATCAGAAAAACAAAATTTAATAAAATTCTGAAAGTGTTCTGTGAAGTGTTCTATACATCTTAAAACAGTTAAGAACTTTTTGAGATAGGAAACCAAGTTCTAAGTTTATTAAATAATTTAATAACGTCTGATCTGGAAGACAATAAATAAAAGGTATTTTAGACAATAATAAGCTTGAGCATTTAATTAAAATTATTCTTATCCATGTTTAAATAGTTCATATTAACAGTGTATCGCATTTTGAATGAAATATGGTCAAAACGATATGGCTATTAAGAACATATCCTGATACCATATCAATGAATATTTCATATCTTGTTAGAATTTTTGTATGTATTTTTTCAAAGTCAATGGGGAATGATGGTATTATTTTTCTATACTTTTCTATAGTTTGATAGTTTTAATTTTCTATTGTATATTTTATAAGGTTTTTTGTTTTGTTTAATGGAAAAAGTTGTACTTCCTGCTCTAAGGCCTTATTAATTAAGTAGAATTTAGAATTTTCTAGGTATCTAGACAGTTTGTTTGCATAAAAAAAAATACAATTTTTTTTAATTTAATCAATTTTTTTTTAAGTTAATTTTTTATTGTTTAGTTAACTTTAAACATTATTCATATAGGAATAACTTAACTATTCATAAGTGTCTTAGTTGTGATTTCTGTTGCAGTTATTAACACCAATGACATAATTTATCTTATATTTCTAAATTATTAATTATACAATGTTATTATTTTATTTATAGTATATCTGCTCTGTTAATATTGTTTTAGATTGTAAGTATAATTTTTTGTTATTTATGTTTTTAGTGTAATTTTTTAATATTAGGATGATTCATTCAGGTAGTAATAAGTAATAAGCAGTAAATTGCTCTGTTAAACAATGGGTTGTAAGAATACTAAATGTATTTCATTCTATTGTAAATAAGTTAATAAAGAATCGTTGTCAAAATATCTAATTTAAGATGTCAAACAAATATGTTGTCTTTCTTCTATATCTACCCTTTACAATGTTTTAGAAATTTAAAACAACTCTAATACTAGTAAATAATCCGATTATTTTCCAAATCAATTAATTCACTTTATCAGCATTCACTCCTCCAAACTTCTTTTACTATTTACTCATCTTAATGACATGTTTCGGGATACATTTCCCATCATGAGACTATTTTTTCATCACAGTGTTTACATTATTTTTTCATTAATGTTTAAACATTAACTTTTAAGTTTTAAGATAATTTACCTAGTGTAAACACTTTAATAAAAAATAGTCCGATGATGGTAAATGTATCCCAAAACCTCTCATTAGGATGAGTAAATAATAAAAGAAGTTTGGAGGAGTGAATGCTGATAAAGTGAATTAATTGATAAATTACATACACCTTTATAAAATAAACAAAATATTTTATAATTAATATTTATGTTTATGACTTTTATTTATTTCTGAGTGGATAAAGAATTAATTCAAAATCAGTGTTAAAAACTCTAAAAAATGAACTTAATAGCATACAAAATAAATAACAAAGAATATAAACTTGTCCTTTCAAAGCTAAAGGAGAAGTTATTAAAGGGAGGCAATGAGCCGATAAGCTACTACCATTTTACGAACATTGACCTAAAACGCCATTTTAAAAACATTTATGCAACACTTTTTTTAACCCTAAAATTGGCAGAAAATTTTTTCTTATTTTTTTTTAATTTGGACAAATTTTTAGAAATTTGAGTCACAGGAAGAGAACCAGTGAATCATAAAATTGTGTCACTAGTGAGACAGTACCAAGTTTAGCTTCAATATCTCAGCAAATTTAAAAATTTGCTGATTTTTTTTCTCCTAAAAAAGATTTAGTACAAAATGTGTAGTACACCCTCTCACCTTCTGAAATTGTGCCTACCCAAATACTAAACTAGAAAGAAGATGGAATTTAAGGAGACAAGCTAGAAAGAGAGTGCTTAAATCCTTTTCCTAATTGTCATAGAATGCAGAAAAATGTTATCTTAATTTGACAATGAAAGATAAATCAAGAACTAGTCATTGCCTCTTAAATATTCCAAGGAAATGATGAAAACACAATTGTTGTAAGAACAGGTTGTTTTGCATTCTTAGTTAATTGAAAGCGCTCATCTATAATAACTTCAGCAACTTCAAGCCTTTAAGTATAGCTAATACCATTTGATATTTTTTCCAAATCCTAAAATTTAATAGATACCCTCTTGATAGCCAGGTGGTTAATCAAGTAAGTTCTAAATGAGTCAAAGAAATCAAGAGTCACCCCTTCCTTAAATTATATTAATATATAAGGATTGGAAGCAATTCGATTGCTAAATATACTTAATTATTTTCTTCTTCCTTCATAATGATATTCCTGAAGAAGGTTTTCATGTTTATGATTAATTATTAAAATTATAGTATCAATAATAAATTATAATATTTATAAATTTAATAAATTAGTACTATTAATATTCAGTAATATAGGCCATTTTTGATTGATAACTGTATTTAGTTGATCAAGTTGAGACAAAATTGTAAATATACACAGTTGTACAGTCAAATTACATTTCTATAAAACATTTCTGTAGATAAAATTATTCCTTACTAGGGATCAATACATTTCATTTAAATGATTAACAGAAATATAGAACTCTATCTATTTATCATAATTTTTTCTTTACTCTTTGTACCATTTTTAGATGTAAACCTGGGCTTCCTCAGACCCACATTACTCTATTTAGATTATAATTTTATTGATTGACTCCAGTGTCTTCCAAAATGCAAGACTTTTATTGTATACATAATAATTTCTAAATCTATCAACAGTGATGTGGTATATTTTGGATAGGATTCCATGAAAAATTTCTGTTCTATAAACGTATATGTAAATAAAAACTTGAGACTTAATTACTGTTATTTGGTAAGAATGTACTGCTCATAGGCGAATGGCTATGAAAGGAAAAGATTTAACTAAAATCATGCTCAACTGTCAGTAAAAATAATTATTATGACTTAATTAAAAGTAAAAATATTATTAGTTTTACAATTGTATGATATAATATTATAGAAAAAAATAAAACCTTGAGTATTGAGAATAAGAGAAAGTTAAAAAGGAGATAAAAAGTAAATTATTGGTTAAAGATAGGAACTAAAAGTGGCCTATTCTTCAGCTAACTATTCTAACTATACTATTGAATTACTGCATTATTCTGACAGACGAATGGGATTAGTAGCTTTGTGGATTTGATATTGATATAATTTGAATGGGTGAGTTAGTTGCTTCTAAGTATTAATGTTTTATGTGTATTTTGAACCAATAAAAAATATTTGGTCATTCATTAAACCTTAATGTTAAGATATTATATCATCATATCATATCGTTATAATCTGAATTTGACTGGATTTTTAAAGTTTTATCCTGCCTCATTTTCTATAATATCTTCTGATAAAGAGCTGAAAGCTATAATATTTGTTTAAATTTAGATACTTAAGGAATTTTAATTTAAAATAATTTTAATAAAATAAAATTTGATTAGAAGCTACATGTTACAACGATAACATGAAAATTTAGAATCATTTGGGAACCTTTATTGTGTTATCATTTCTTTGAAAAAAAAAACAAAAAAAAAAACTGTTGATTTGTGATTTCATGAGAGGTATTCACAACTTAAAGCCAAAACAGAAATTTAATTCAAAGAAAAAAAATTAAAATTCTAAAATCAAATTTTCATCTTTGAATTTTATTTTTTAAATTATAATCATTATCAATAACTCCTAATTTAAAGTAAATAAAGAAGTAATTAATATTAATTATAAGATTTGAATTTATACAATTTATAAGGAATCATAACTCATCCAAACTTGGAATTAAAGGAAAGCAAAATAAACTCAAGGATAAGGTTCTCGCTTTTACTCCTAAAGTTTTATAACTTCCTAACAAAGATTCTTTAATAATAAAATTGAATGAACACAGTTAACTCAATAGTAATTATTTGTACTAACTTTTGTTTTCTTTTTGAAGCTAGAAGATAAATTTTGGGTTGAGAGAGATTACCAATTTTAACAGACTTAATGACCAACAAAGTTTTAATTTCACTATGCATAAGCAATGTGTAACTACTACATTTCATTTTATCATTTGAAAAAGACAGTTTCTGTTAAATGAAAATAGTCATTATGGAAGCTGACTTACATTCTTTGATTTAAAAACAAATTTTTTTTGTTTTTTTAAAATGTAACAATATTATCCTTGCTACAAATAAAAAAATTGTGACTGATTTGTTTAAGTTTACAGAATTCTGCTGTTTTCAACATTACTGTTGAAAGGAATCCTCTCTCAAGAACAATCAACAAATTGTATCTCTGGCGGAATACCTTTTAATGCATGTCAGCTGCCTCCGATTGTTTTCATCTCAGCAGTAAGATATTTATAGCAGTAAAGAAATTTAGTTATTATAGTACCAATGGAGAAGTGGCAAATAAAATTGTTATAGTACTAATATTCATAATTCCATTATTTATTGAAAGTCAATATTCATTTTTTAGGCAACGGTCAATGAGAATAATTGTGATGCAAGTTTCCCTTCAACAAACTTTATTTCAGCACCAAGGATATTGTTTGACGATGCAGAAGAAGTAATATTAAAAATATATTATGAATATTATCATATTATATTAACAATATATTTTACCAATATTGTTAACAAATATATTAAGAAATTATTTAGGTTTTTTACTTGTAGGGTACCTATTATACTTTTGCATTCATTGGTCCAGGGCCCTTCTTGAACTGGCTTGTAGTTAATATACCAGTTAGTACTTTGATAGTTTTCTTGTTATTGAATTATGTAAACTTGTAAGAAAGTTTTAAACTTTACAGGATTGTGCCTTCCTAAATGGAACTTTGACTTCTTTCCCACAAGTTGCATGTAAGTATTGCTTATAAATATTTACATTTTAATCATTACTAGGTGCAGTTGTACTTTTGTTCATATATCGAACTGGAAGAGTCCTTCCGAAATTCAATATACATGCAATTTTCACACCCATACAATCATATTTTTTTTTTGTAAGTTTATAGAATTACTAATAGCAGTTTTCTGGCTGTAAGGAAAACATAACTGAAATATAGATGAAAAAATATATATGTTTAATATAATTTTCATCCATTTCAAAACCACTTCATTAATTTTATGAATGTTTAATGATTTTTATTATTTCCAGTCTTCCTAAAAAGATTTGTACATTTAGCATGAGCATTCAAATGAATTTTTGTAAATCTTCAAACGGTGCTTGGCCTAGTATCATGTTTTTCATTCCAATCTTTATAACTTCTATGGAATAGGACTTTTCTATTACACTTAAAGATTTATTTTTGAGAGCCATGTTCACAGCAAAGAAGACAAAGTTGAACTTAATAAATTTTGACTCTATGTTGGGTAAAGGATTCAGAAAATCTGCAATTGCTTTATCTTGTTCAAGCTTTTCCCTTTTTTTGATTAATGTCTTTTGTAACTTTTTTTTTTTTTCTTAATCAATAATAAATTCTTGTATAAAAATAGGTTCTACTATATATCTACTCTCTGCATGTAATTTGTTTCAAAACTAGATCAGTTTACTAAATTTCAATACACAAAAAGGAGAAATTTTTTTTTTATATACATAAAATTATTTTTTTCAGATTATATTCCACCTCTCACACTGTTCGGAGTAGATTTTATTTTTGACGCCCTAGTATATCAACAATCACATATGCTTTCAACTGAGAAGTTCGGGAGTGGAGAAAGGGTACTTTTTAATATGGGTGACTTTGCAAGCGCTAACAGTTTATGTGGCCCAGTTGGTGGGTTACAAATGAGAATTTATTTCTCAGTTGTAGTTAAATAACTGATGGATAAAAAAAAAAAATTCTTATTTACAAAGTTAAGTAATGATTTAATTACATCTTTTATTTTATTTATATAACTCAGTAAACAACATAATATTTATATTATGATTACTTTTTAAAATATGAATGAAGATTATTTACTAAACAGAAATAGGAATAGAAAAATGTATTCTTTTTAATAAAAAAATACCAATAAAGTATTATTTACTACCTAAATAACATTTTTATTGTGATTGGAATTTCATTCCATTACATTTCAGGAAAATGTATATTACTTAAATCTTTGAATAATACCAATAATAGATTTAATTAATAAATATTGTTTTATTCAGGCATAATTTATAAACTTTGTACATATACAATTTCTATAATTTTACTAATTATGTATGAAGTGACAAAAACATACTAATGCATGCAATAACACAAGTACATTGACTATGTATGAAATAACACTTCATCAAAATATATAGAAAAATTAAATAAACAGTAGAAACAAAGAGAAAAACCGGTAAAAAGAAGGTAAAGAAAAACATGGATTAAAAAAAAAAAAAAAAAAAAAAAAAAAAAAAATTATAAATGAGAATAACATTTTCAAGAAAGTATATTTAATTATAAAAATTTTGGGGCTTCAATAAAAAAAAAAAAAAAAAAAAAAAAAAATCACGCTTAGTAAACAATGTCTGGGTTACATATATATGTATATATACACACACACACACAATCTATCAGTGCTTTCTTTATATTAGAGCATTTTATAGATATTGACAAAATAAAATCACTTATATATATATAACACTTATATAACAATACAGACACTAGCCCAAGATAAATACTAGAAGGCAATTCTTCATGTATCCAAGATCCAATAATAGATTGTGGAGCAGAGGATAATAGATCATGATTATGCAGTTATATAAATAAACTGAAAAACCATCCTATTTTTGAAGAAATAAATTTATTAACTATTTAATAAAAATGTATGTCATTAACCAATAGCATCTAGATAGATTTATTTTTCTTTTTAAATACACATATTTAAATATATGGCCTTAGTAAAATAAGCCATGGAATTAATGTAATAAGATTGGTGAGAACAGAAATCATTCAATTTATTTATACCTACTATTCTGTACAACCATACTATTTTATTAGGAAACAAAACAATAGTTATAATATATTTTCAGACAATTAAACATTATTTTACAATCATCAATGCAGTCATTATATCAATGGATTCAAGATTTTTTTATTTACTCAAAATGGTACCATAAATATTGACAATTGTTTTTCTACATTATACATAGAGACTATTGTATTGTATACAAATAGTTTTGGCAGGTCAACAAGAATTTTCTACTTAGGGGCTTTAAGAAGTTTACCAATGAATTAACAACATAATATTTTGAATTAATTAAAAAATTTAAAATTTGGACAAACTTGGAGATTTTCAGAAATCGCTATGTTATTATTCGAAGTAGTACTAGTGGCAGTTAGAGGTATCCAGACAGTTTTGACGTTTTTATACCAGGCAGTCGGACATATGACAGTAACGCCGCTACTGCCACTTCAGTATGAAAGTTATTGCCTTTATATAGTAATAATTCAGTCGGAATCTTCCAAGCTGGTCGTCTATGTCCCATTTCTCTCTGACATTTCTTCTCAAACTGAGGAAATCGTATTTTTTTAATTAGATCTATCGTTGTAAAGTTGTTATGAGCTGCCAGCTGCAATGTGTACTTTTTGATTTCTAGGCTATGATGGGGAGAATAAGCAGTTCCTCCTTTTGTATTACTTTTTTCTTTTTATAAAAATCTTTCGTTTTTATTAATCACTCATATGTTTTCGACAAATGTATAGGGATTGTTAGAGAGTCTTGAAAAACGTAGCCATAAATAAAAAAATTGTTTAACATCGGTGTTAAACTGTCTAGATGTAGACAAATCATTTGACAGAGTTTGGCATGACGGACTTCTTTTTAAATTAAAAAATCTTCTTTCTTTTACCAATTATCTGATCCTTCAATCTTTGCTTTCTGATAGATTTTTCTCTGTTTCTACAAGGCTCAGATATCTCTTCTATTCATTCTGTTAAATCCGGAGTACCACAGGGGTCAATACTAGCTCCACTTTTATATATTCTTTACACTCACGATATACCGCTTTGCCCTTATACATTAATAGCAACATACGCTGATGATACGGCAATATTAACTAGAGATAAAGACCCCACCGTTGCATCATTAACTCTTCAACACCACTTAGCAATACTACAAAACTGGTTCAAAATATGGAAAATAAAACTAAATTACCCCAAATCGCAGCTCATGTGATGTGGATGTAAACATATTTGTAAAGGTACGACTTCGCTGGGCTAGTCACGTTTTAATCGTGAAATCGTCTATAAAGTTTATGTATATGTCCCTTTACTGTGGGTACGTATAAATCAGAGTGAAGTGTGTGGTTTGAAATGCACCAAGAAGATTTCGTGATTAGTCTGAGTATTTTTGATTGGAATATTTGTACTTTTTTAAGCTACGTATTTTTCGCAGTCCCGTATATTTGTGTGGCGTACGTCCATATTGGTTTAAGTAAGTGTATGTATTTAGTCGTCGAAGTTTTAATGTTGACCGTTTATGAAGTATTGGATACAAAGGTTTTAGTCTCTTGTTTAGACTGAGACGTTTTAGTTTTTCATGTGGGCCCCAGTTCATTTTTCTATCAAAGGTAAGTCCTAAGTAATGAATTTGGTTTGTTTGTGTTATGGGTTGACTGTCGATGAAGACAGCTGTACAAGAGTCATGTATGAGTGTAAAGGTGATGAGCTGCGATTTGAGGTAATTTAGTTTTATTTTCCATATTTTGAACCAGTTTTGTAGTATTGCTAAGTGGTGTTGAAGAGTTAATGATGCAACGGTGGGGTCTTTCTGTCTGTGTCAGTCTGTCAGTATCTGTCTGTCTGTCTGTCTGTGTCTGTCTGTGTCTGTGTCTGTCTGTGTCTGTCTGTGTCTGTCTGTCTGTGTCTGTCTGTCTGTCTGTCTTTCTGTCTGTGTCTGCCTGTCTGTCTGTCTGTGTCTGTGTCTGTGTCTGTGTCTGTCTGTGTCTGTGTCTGTCTGTGTCTGTCTGTGTCTGTCTATGTCTGTCTGCCTGTGTCTGTCTGTCTGTGTCTGTCTGTGTCTGTCTGTGTCTGTGTCTGTCTGTCTGTCTGTGTCTGTCTGTCTGTGTCTGTCTGTCTGTGTCTGTCTGTCTGTGTCTGTGTCTGTTTGTCTGTGTCTGTCTGTCTGTGTCTGTCTGTGTCTGTCTATGTCTGTCTGTCTGTGTCTGTCTGTCTGTGTCTGTCTGTCTGTGTCCTGTCTGTCTGTCTGTCCTGTGTCTGTCTGTCTGTGTGTCTGTCTGTGTCTGTCTTTCTGTGTCTGTCTGTGTCTGTCTGTCTGTGTCTGCCTGTGTCTGTCTGTGTGTCTGTGTCTCTGGTCTGTCTGTGTCTGTCTGTGTCTGTGTCTGTCTGTGTCTGTCTCTGTCTGTCTGTGTCTGTGTCTGTCTGTTTTATTCTGTCTTTGTCTGTCTGTGTCTGTGTCTGTCTGTGTCTGTGTCTGTCTGTGTCTGTCTGTCTGTGTCTGTCTGTCTGTGTCTGTCTGTGTCTGTCTGTCTGTGTCTGTCTGTCTGCTGTGTCTGTGTCTGTCTGTGTCTGTGTCTGTCTGTCTGTCTGTCTGTCTGCCTGTCTGTGTCTGTCTGTGTCTGTCTGTGTCTGTCTGTCTGTTTGTCTGTCTGTGTCTGTCTGTCTGTGTCTGTCTGTGTCTGTGTCTGTCTGTGTCTGTCTGTCTGTCTGTCTGTGTCTGTCTGTGTCTGTCTGTCTGTGTCTGTCTGTGTCTGTCTGTGTCTGTGTCTGTCTGTGTCTGTCTGTCTGTGTCTGTGTCTGTCTTTGTCTGTCTGTGTCTGTCTTTGTCTGTCTGTGTCTGTCTGTCTGTCTGTGTCTGTGTCTGTCTGTCTGTGTCTGTCTGTGTCTGTCTGTCTGTCTGTGTCTGTCTGTGTCTGTGTCTGCCTGTGTCTGTGTCTGTTTGTCCTGTGTCTGTCTGTCAGTGTCTGTCTGTGTCTGTGTCTGTTTGTTTGTGTCTGTGTCTGTCTGTCTGTCTGCGTCTGTGTCTGTCTGTTTGTGTCTGTGTCTATCTTATCTGTCTTGTCTGTCTGTGTCTGTGTCTGTCTGTGTCTGTCTGTCTGTGCCTGCCTGTGTCCTGTCTGCCTGTGTCTGCCTGCCTGTCTGTCTGTCTGTGTGTCTGTCTGTTCTGTCTGTCTGTGTCTGTCTGTCTGTCTGTCTGTCTGTCTGTCTGTCTGTCCTGTCTGTCTGTCTGTCTGTCTGTCTGTGTCTGTCTACCTGTGTCTGTCTTTCTGTCTGTGTCTGCCTGTGTCTGTCTGCCTGTGTCTGTCTGTCTGTGTGTGTCTGCCTGTGTCTGTATGTCTGTGTCTGTGTCTGTCTGTGTCTGTCTGTCAGTTTCTGTCTGTCTGTGTCTGTCTGAGTCTGTCTGTCTGTCATTCAATCATCTTATTTGGATATTTGCCTTTCTATTTATTTTTTTAACCTCAGGTATATAAATTTATTTTTTGGCAGTTAAATCATAACTTCCTTCGTGCTTTCAGATTACTTTATTCATTGAACGGATCAAATGTAAGAGAGTCTTTTGATTACTATAACATACACCATAATGGCATATAGTAAATTATCGTGACAAATCATTATAAAGTATAATTTTTAGTCTAAATTCTTTTGTGTTGAAGAGTTGAATTAAAGAAAAAAAAATAAACAAATGGTAGTTTATTTATTTTATTATAAACCAAAACATTAACAAAACATACTTAGTACAACAAAAACGACGGTTTCATTTTTTTAGTAGAAGTATACCAAAAAATGGTACAACTTTAAGTTACTTCATGCAGTTTTCTAAGCATATATTTTTTATTTATTGAGATAAAAGTTTGGCAGTCCTACCTCTCGCACAAAAATATATATCGGTTATAATGTGCTGCGAAACGATCTGGATAGTATATATGAGGAGGGGAGGATTTTTTTTGCTGTCTGAAAATTTTGATAAACTAAAAGCTACAACTTTGTGTTATCCTCTTTTGTAATTTAATACATATTTTAATGAAGTAATAAAATATACTCGTCCACAACTTTGGGTAGTTGGAGTATTTTCAACGAATATCATAATTAAATTAAAAAACAGTTCTAAGGCAATCTATTAGAAAAAAAAGTTAACCCATTTAGGGCCAAGGCCAGAATTAGTGAAAAGTTTTGATTTTTCTCCAAAGAAATATTTTTACGGTGCCTTAATTCAAAGAAAAATTAATTTTTTTTTTTTGTTCAGCCATAACAGCGGTTAAAAATGTTGTGAACATGCAACATTAACCTGTAGAATATAGAGTTTTTTTTTTCAAAGATAGCTAGGATGATATATTTATAAATGCTGCAATAATACTGTTTCGAGAAAATTTTTATTGTAATTGTCTGAATCATAAAATCACGCAAAGAAATAAAACATTTTCAGACAAAAATCACAATTTAAATTTTTTATTCGTGGTTTGCTTTAAAGCAATCTGGGTATAATTTAACATCACATCACTCACAGTTTAGTTGTTATTTGGCTATATTACCATACCCTTATTTGGCTGAAATTGGCAATGAAATCTTAGTGCTCTTATTATTATATATTAGCTTATTAGCATATTATTATATATTATTATTTTCAGTGCTCTTATTATAATATATTATATATTATTATTATTATATATTAGCGTTGAAAAATAACCAAGTGTACTATTATTTTTAAGGGGTTAAAAAAAATTGCTTAATATTTAGGTATTCTTGATAATTACGAGCCTTAAATAATGAGCTGATGTAATAAAAAAAAGTTAAATTAATGTTGCATATACGCAACAGTAAACGTTAATCGGTTTTCAAGGGAAAACGTTTCTTAAGATAGTTTTATTATAAAATGTTTGTGTTGATTTGGATATTGTCTAAAATGAATTTTTAGACAATATATTTTATATTTTTTTTAAAACAGATTTGAAAATAAAATTTTACTGAAAATATACAATTTCATGGAGAACATGCAATTTAAACTAATAACACTCATAATCCAACATACAGGTACAATTTCAAAGAGTGGATAGTGAAAAGAAATCTCTTTTAAAGCTTAGGTTATTGTCTAAAAAGAAAAAGATTCTTATGTATGATAAATTATAGCGGTCTTTAAAACTTCCCCGAAACTGATATAAAGTAAACGGATTTTATGGGATTTTAGTGAGAGTTTAGCACAAAGTTGTATATTTTTTCTAGTAAAATTTATGATATTACGAGTATCATTTTAGAATATCATTAAAAAAAAAATTATAAAAGC
The DNA here is from genome assembly GCA_003667255.2 of Euschistus heros. NCBI lineage: Eukaryota > Metazoa > Arthropoda > Insecta > Hemiptera > Pentatomidae > Euschistus > Euschistus heros. Next base: position 1,414,979 of record RCWM02000083.1, read on the forward strand.
ACTGATCTAACTATTTCACTATGGGTACAGCAAAAGTTGAAATAAAAAGTTACCAATAATCAATAGAACATTTTATTATGATTATAAGTTAGAATCCCGGTGAGATATGTCTAAATACAGTATTAATCACTTGTTGCTAGTAACTCACCACAACTTTTAGTGGAAGCTCCTAGTTTACTAATTGAGCCGTTAAAGAGCAGTTGCTTCCTAAATTGTATAGTGGTACTTCATGTTTTCATTGGCTTAAAGTTATAGCATTTTAAGTTGTATTTTCTACATTGTAACATTTGCCTAGTTGAACTCATATACTGAAGAATCTCCTTGTTTTCACAAATACTTATTACCTTGCTCATTGTTTGTTATTTTCTGGATGTCTGTTTATTGGCGTAGAAATCCTTTGGTCATCAACGCCACTTGTTTATTTTTATTTTTATATGTTCATTTCATTTTTATATGTCAAATTTCTTATTTATGTTTTTTAATTTTTTTTTTATTATAACATTTGATTTTGTACTTATTAATATTTTATGTCATGTTTCGGTGATAAAATTGTTTGATTTTAAAAATTTGAACCCCCATTCTATAGCTGCATTAGTATCTCCGAAGCCTGTTGAAATTTCAGGATTTAATAAAAACTTGTGAAGTAAAAAATGCGAATTTCTGGAAAATATAGCTTATTGTCATGATTTTATTGCATAAATGTCATTTGCAACAAGCCCACCTTGTTATGTGAAAAGATAAGAATGGATAAAACTCGTGAGGCCTATTAATAGTCCTGTTAGTATAGCCTCCTCTCTAAGTCATTGGTGGCTAGAGATTGACATTTTTTTATACAATTCTGATAAAGAATGCTGATATATAATGAAACCTCTGATGCTGTACAATTTCTAAAACGCAATAAAACTAACCAAGTTTCGACAGACGGGTTCATAGATGAATTTTTGAGCCAGTTTTCAGAGACAACATTAGAAACTGAGAACCAATTCAGAGCTCGCACAATTATATCAAAATACAAATATTATAAGATATATTAAGATTGGAAGGCTCCGATTGGCGGGGAATGTGGCGAGGACGAATCTAAGTGAGGTCCCTAAAAAACTCTTAGAGGAAAAGATACATGCCAAGAGGAGATTCGGCAGAACAAGATGGGCCGATGGAGTGGCGGAGGATGCGCTGTCCATCTTGGGAGTGAGGAACTGGAGAGCAGCAGCAACACCCCGAGATGACTGGCGGTTGATGATACAGGAGGCCTTGACTCACTGTGAGTTGTAGCGCCGATTGGATTGACTTATTGATTTTTAGTTTCTTCGGTGGGCTCTCATCTCACATAGACTGCTATCCATTTTCCTTTTTCCAGTGCATAAGTCTAATGGAGTCAAAGTCATGACACCTTATCCTGGTAGTGCGAGAGCTTCTCTTGCAGTTCGATCGTCTAGCTCGTTTCCTACGACACCCACGGGACTTGGAGCCCATATAAAATTTACTGATATAATATTACTTTTTAATGTGGATAAGTAAGAGTAATTACAAGAGATTTTGGGGTAAATACAATTTAAGCCCTTTAGTGAGATTAATGAGTCGGTAACTATAATTGTATTGTTGTCATGAGTGCCATGTAAAGCGAAGTACTTCTTCTATTGCGTTAAGTTTCAATGTAAATATTGCTTACTTTGTAAAGGTTTGTATAATGGGTGTGTGTCTTTGGTTATGAAAGACGATAAAACGCATTGGTCTGATTTAGACCGATTGGTGTAAAATATTTCATTATGATATATAATCCAATTTTCTGAAACATGATGAGGAGTGGTCAGAAAACTAAACATAACAATAAATCTCGAAACCCGGCCAGCAATAAAAGGCTCGCCGGGCAAAGTAGCCACTATCCGGCTGAAATAGCTGATAGGGCTGCACTGCACGAACCGATCCTATAAACGGACACCGTACGCTTTATGGCTCAACATAAAAAGTTTAGTGAGATTTCACCTCTCACTCAAGGGTGTCGTTGTATACCAGTCCTGGGGTCATCCTCTCTCTATCTTTAATATCATGTGTGTTTAATGTCAGGTATATTAAGAATTACCAAATGATATGTATTTTCAAGATCAACAAAAAACATATCAAAAAAGGAAACAGTCGTCAAATTTTAGATCCGAGCAACATCTACAGAGCTAGAGCGTGTCAAAAAAGCCCCAACACTTAAAAAAACGAGACCTTTTTTCATGCAAACTAATATAAATCCTTATTGGTAGGCCCTAGCGACAAATGTATAACAAAAAATATTCTACATTTAATTTTTGATTGAAAAACTGCCGTCAATTTTTCGATTCGACCAACAACAATGAACTTAGTAGTATCTTTTTTTCCTGGGTTTCCTAGTACGCGTAATACAAAAATAAGCGGATTTCTTGATAATAGATAAAATATCCCCCTTGTTAGGTGTGAAGAAGAACACCAATCAAGAGATTGAACACTTCCTAGATTGAAAATATAAACTTTTACGAAGAAAAAAAAACATTAAGGTAGATCTTTACATTTCAGCCTTTGGGGAATATTTTTAAATATGGAAAGTTTTGCCATTTTTTTTGAGGGGGGGGTACGTTATGTCTAGGAAGTTTGTAGTGAAATAGTTTAGTAAATTGTAAAGAATTTTAAAGTCTGAGTATTTTGATCAAGATGTATTTCGTTAAATTAATAGATATTTTTTAAAATATATTAAGAATTTTCAATATTAAGAAATTAAAGCATTAAGAAGTTTGTTTTTGTTGATAAATAAATTTGAAAAAAAAAAAATAAATATGTGGACGAAGCTGCAATGAATCCTGGCTGGACTACGTTTCCCGCATGACGCAGCGGACGCGGGGGCAGTGTAGAACCGTTTAGCCGCATGTCTCATTAATCAGGGTAAGCCATCTATTTGTTGTCAGCCATCCCGCATGTTTGGTTAAGCTTGAGAAGTCGATCAAACTGAGTGTACTAATTATCATTTACGGAAAGAAACGAATATATCATATCATATATATATATATATATATATATATATATATATATATATATATAATGTTAAAATGAATTCATATAAAGAATATTAAAGAGAGCTGATAATTAATAAAGAATATAGTTTTTTTTATTTTCGTATATACCTAATTTGAAAAAAAAAATTAAAACTGTAGTTATATAATTTCAATTTCATTATGATTTTGTAAAATATTAACGAAATGATAGTTTGGCTAGAAATAGTCCAGATTAGGTATTTAGGAAAAAATCGAACATTTCTTAACCAGCAATAACAAACGAACCTAGAGGTTTAATAACTTATAGCGTTGTCATGGTTTTTTTCCTTCACCGTCGGGTATGACATATGACTATTTCGGCCGACATTACCCAGTAGGTACGGCCCCGGAAAATAAAGCTCATGAATTTTTCCAACTATTAGTGAGGCCTCGAGATCTCTCGGGAAATCGGCATTCTCTAATCCCTCGAGCTATAAAGTGTCCTGCACAACTGGCATCTGCAGTACTTTGCTTTGCGGGGCTCCTTCATGTTTGAAATGTAATTCTGGGCAATTAAAAATAAATAAAAACATTTTTAAAAAAGGCACTAATGAGGGTATCTTTATTATTTTTTATTTCGTGTATCTTCTCTCCTATTTAATGGTTTATTTCGAATATCAAATCCTTCCAACCTAAAGTCCTTTGCACTATTGTAAATCCTACTTATTTTCAACAAAACCTCATAATGATCTCAATATAACTTTTGCTCTTGACCTCATACCCCTTAAGTTCTCAAAATTCCATCAAAACCTCTGCAACCATCCCGACCGTCTGGCTCATACATCATCCAGTTCCCCATATAATTATAACCCACCTTGATGATAATGAATTTATGATTATAAAATGGCGACGGCCCCGAGATCTTGTAAATATTTATTTTATTTTTATGTCATTAGCCAGCTTCTATGCTTAAGTCTTGAGTGACTGTGTTAAGTGATGTGGCTGAGAGAATAGTGTTAGGATTACTTTGGGTCTGACTTGCCTTCCAGAACAGGTTGGTTTGGGGTTTCCTTGGGAAAATAATATGTATTATATATATATATATTGTAATTGTATTGAATTTACTGTGAGTCGCAGTAGCTCAGTGAATAAGGTGCTTGACTGTCATTTTTATATTAACATAATTATAAATTATTTTATTTAACTATTTATTATAATTTATAAAATAATAATTAAATACTTATATTAATAAGATCATAATATTACAGTTGGAAATTTTTTTTCATACTTTATTTATTTTTTTAGTAGTGTACATAGTACATATTGTATGAATATAAGTAGAAATTCGGGGAGGTATTTTATATCTACTTAATTCGAAAAAATCTTTGCTCGACTTAAGGCGTCCTAAGAATTTTAATAGTAAGTAGTGCCTACGGAGCTCTAGAGGCCATTCTTCAGCATCACAAAGCACGCTTGATATGGGACTGGTTCTGAACGCTCCTGTTGTTTTACGTATCATTTTGTGGTGAATGGAGTCTAGTTTCTTGAGGATATTTTTAGCTGCATCACTATATACTTCGCATCCGAAATCTAAAACGGGTTTAATTATGTACCGATAAATTCTGAAGAGTGAGTTTCTATCGCAGCCAAAGTTCAGGCCTGAAAGAGTTTTAATAATATTTTCTTTTTTTGTGATTTTTGATATCATGTTATCGATATGGAATTTCCATGTGAGTCTTGAGTCAAAGACTATGCCTAAGTATCGAAAATGATTAATTTTGTTTACTACTTGGTTATCCAGTAATATAGAAAAGGCTTGAGTACATCTTTTAATTTTGCAAAAGTGAGTCGCTGAAGATGTTCGTACAGAGAAACGAAAGCCAGAAAGGGTTGCCCATGTCTCTAATTTCTGCAAAGCGTGTGACATAACGTCTTGACCAAAAGCTATATCAGACGTTTTGAGATATATCAAGATATCGTCTCCAAAAAGTGAAATTTTGACAGGCTCAGGAAAATCGTTTTTAATGTCGTTGATTGCTATGTTGAAGAGTGTTGGACTAAGTACCGAGCCTTGTGGTACTCCACATTCAAGAAAAAAAGTATTAGACATGTTGGTGCCTAAACGAACGCGAAAATTCCTATCTGTCAAAAAATTTTCAATAAAATAAAATTTTTGATTTCCAGCAAAAGTCAAAGGCACTCTCTATATCTAAACAAAGGCACTCTCTAATCAACAAACAAATGTTGATTGTTATCAAACGCTGATTTTAGGTAAGAACGAAACTTGAAAACTTGATGAATTGTAGATCTTGATTTCCGGAAACCACACTGCTCATTATTTAAAAGTTTTCGTTTTTCTAATTCCCAAATAAGGCGGTTATTTATGATTTTTCAACTAATTTACAAATAACAGAGGTCAGAGATATTGGTCGATAATTTTCTATTAATTTCGGATCTTTATCAGATTTAAGTAACGGTAATACGGTTGCAGAAAGCCAACATTTAGAAAAAACCCTATTAGTCTAGATGTTGTTCAAAAGAGTAAGGAGTAAGTATAGGACAGACGGAAGTGCATGTTTAATGAATTCAATATGAAGTTGATCGAGACCTGGAGTAAACTGCAATTCTTCCAACGTGAGACGCGAGTTATATGGCTCTGTGTTATCTCAAAGAACTTCCGAAGCAGTACAGACTTGATCATTTACAAGAGAGTTCTTTGAGAGACCTAACCAATATTCTCCAAAGGCATTAACTATTTGAATTGGATCGGTGTAGGTGGTAGCGTTATATTTTATCGTTCTCGGAATTTTGGTAACTGACCTGCCTTTAAAGGTCCTTATTTTGTTCCAAACTACTTTGGATGGAGTGCAAGTATTAATGGATGTTAGAAATTGGGACCAATACGTTCTCTTAGCCTGGTTGATGACCCATTTGGCCTCCGCCTTTGCTTTATTATAATTTATGTGATTGGTCAAAGAGGGTTGGGTTTTCAACAATTTTAGAACTCTGTGTCGTTCGGTTATTGCGCCCCGGCATGCTGGAGACCACCAATGAACTTTTCTGGAAGACTGCTTTACCTTTGTTCTTGGAACCGATAGGGTTGCTATTTCTATTATAGCTGAGGTAAAATGTTCGATATTTTCTTCATGGGAAGACAACAGGGCAAGATCTCGGAACTGTTCTTCACATAATTGTGTATATTTGTTCCAATCAGCTGTACCTAATCTCCACTTTCTAATTTCTGCAGAAATAAACGGTTCGATTTGGAAAAACAACAAAAGCGGAAGGTGATCACTACCTGCTAAATCGCAATGAAAATAAGATAGAGGGATTATAGGAAATACAGCTGTAGCTAATCAAATATCAATTTTGGTCCACGTTTTGTGGGCACGACTATAAAAAGATGGCTTGTGGGGACTGCACAAAATAAGAGATAATTTATCTATTAAAGATTCAATTATTTTACCCCGGGAATCGGTGCGATTATTATAACCCCACGTCGGGCTATGGGAGCTCGTGTCTCCGAATACAATGAAAGGGTGCGGTAATTCGAGCAGAAGTTCTTTTAAATCTTCGTATGTAATTATTTCTAAAGGATGGAGGTAAATAGTACATACGGTGAACTGAACGGGGAGGTGAACAATTGCTGCGGCTGCTTCTATTTTTGAGGATAGGTTTAATGCTGTGTTACTAATTCCCTTTTTAAATGCCAACAATACCCCCCTGCTAACATATGTGTTTGAAGAATATGTCTTGTTTATGTAGTTATAAGATGAGTTCAAGATAGATTGATGGGCTTTTAGATGGGTTTCTTGTAGTGCTATAATTGAGGGACAATAGTTTGATAATAGTAGTTTTAAGACATTGTAGTGTTGATAAACACCATCACAATTCCAATAAGGAATTATCATATTTTGTTTGTGAAGTATATGAAAAATGAGATTGTGTTTACTAAAATTTTGACTTTGTAATTGAGTTTATGTAATCTAGTTTTGTAATTGAGTTAGTAGTGAAGTTGAAATTTGATTGAAATTGAATTTTTCAGGAACTGTTCTAGGCTATGAGCATTACGTGTAAAACGGTTTCGAAGAGGTTTGGATTTGAGATGGACATATAAATCTTTTAGCATGTCTATCAGTCAAGTTAAGTCCTGTGTTACGCTTAGCGCACTGCTTACGGAGTCTTTGGTAGTTTTGGAGTCATCTAGAAAGCTGTGCAATTGGTAAAAATTTAGAATCTAGGTTTCTTTATCTTTGTCTATGATTTCTTTTAAGGGTAAGAGTTGTTCGTAGTTTTAAGTTTTTAGAATTATTATGCTTCTATTACATACTTTTTTTTAAAGAATATCATTTGTATTGTTTGTTTATTTCGTTTAACGTCGCTCTATGCTGCTATGGCTAATCGGACGATGCAACGGTGGGAGTCCTAAATTTTGCCTATCCATGTATAATTAGGATAGGGATCTTTAACAAGTACCTGATATCGCACAGGTTCGGGACCCCCATTTTACGTCCCTTTCCAAGGACGGCATAGCTAAGGATTTTTTACTCCCTTTAAAAAATCCTAAGGTCATCTGCCGGGCTGCGAACCCGCGATCTTGGGTTTAGTAGGTTGCTATGCTAACCACTACACCACAGGTGACCCCCATATCATTTGTATTCATAAACATATATTTTAGTTTTTTTTTGTATAATAATTTTTTTTAGCTATTTTTATAATACCCCCAGATTAAAAAGTATTTTCATTTCAACATGACTATAAATAAATAATCATAATATTTCGAAAAGCACAAATTTAGCTCTTCCTCATTGTTGTTTTGCTACACCTGCCCACGGTACAAGCTTACACCTACCTGATATTAGATGTCAGCCGTGGAGTTCTCTTTTTAGCCTAGCTAAGGGGTGCTGTCAGGTACGTGGGTTGTGAATAGGCCTTATATCAATCTGGTGGTAAATTTTTCCGGTTCGAATCCGAATGTCAATTTCACAATACCCGTTCCCACATTTTTCGTTATATTCTTTTAAACGAACGTTCGTTTAAAAGATTGCTGCATTTTTTCATTATGAAATTCTAAAAATCCAAACCCGTAATGCCTCTACTCTTCCTACATTTAAATCTTGTTTCATTGCCTATCTCCTATCCAAGAAACATATATATGTAAGTAACCTCAACAAATATATTTTTTTAAAAATTATTTGTAATTATTGTTTTACGTTTATTTTAATTTCCTTTTTATTGTTTTATTTCTTATTTCCTAATTATTTAATCAGTTTTTAATTTAAAAAAAAAAAAGAAAAAAAAGTTTAGTAATTTTGTACCTACAGAGAAAAATTATTTTAATTAATTAAAGGATAGGCTTTCCTTTGAGACTAATGCAAAACTGCTTTGACCCGTTTGTATCTGTACTTTAAATTGTCCTAAAAGGACCTTTGTTTCAGGATAAATACATTTTTTTCAATTCATTTCGTGTATATTGTCTTGAATCATATCGTATTCATTGAAAGACAGAATAACTCAAATCTTTGTTTTAGTTAGATCTTAATAAAGAGCCACACTATGTTCCAAACAACCGTTTGTATTTTTCCTTCTAAATTCGGTGTTGATGGATGCATAAAAGTACCAATTAGTTAATTTCGCCAAATATTATAGGTTTGTGTAGCCTCCATGACAAGTATATTTAATATAAAAAAAAGATTCGAAATTGCTGCTAGTGGATTTTGAATTTGAATTATTTTAAGGGTATGTTGTCATTTAGAAATGAAAATTAAAAAAAAAAAAATTGATTGGAATAATTCTAATTGATCTGTCATCATTATAGATAAAAATTACTTTTGTTTCATCAAATAATGTAATGAAGCCTTATATTAGTAGGAGTCGGTGGGGACCGAGTGTGATAATGAGTAAGACACCTCAGCAATTAAGATCCGACTCGAATTAGTTATTTATTTCGTGTTGAAATAAATCTTGAACAGCTCAGTAGGGTTAGAATAAGTTTGTAATCAGAAAGATAAACCATTCTCCCTGCAGAGTTTGGAATATATACGGTCTTTAAGCAAAAATAACTATTTTCATTTTGTAGTTTTGATCCTACAAGGCCCGCAGTACCATATGTGGAACAACGATTTTTATCGTTCTCATAGTTATAAAAATAATAGAAGCGACATCTCAATTGAAGAGTCGGATATTTAGCAACTAAATGATAAAAACCGTTGCGTATAGATTTTACTGTAGACTTAATGTGAAATTTGATTGAAAGTATTACATTTTCCGTTCGTGTTAGTTCAATAATCTAAAAAAAAAATAATTAGTAAGTGAATTGTTCTGAGTCGAAAAAAATACTGTGTCGTAACGAAATGTTGCAGAGGTGAGTTATTTTTTATATTACTACAGTATACAAAATTATGACTGAAGTAAATGACAGAAGAACTGAAATAAGAATTTGTTTTACAGTCAAATATTGGGTTATAGTTTTTAGAAAATTATTTTCCCTAATTATTAATCACCTACAAAACTCCCCATCAAAAGTATCACAACACTTTGAAATATTTCTATTTTATAAAAACTGTATTTTTTTTATAATAAAGAAAGGTTCTGAAGTCTATAATAAACATTCCTAAACTAGACAAAAACAATTTTTATTAAAATAAATGGCAATATTTCTTCCAATAAACAAATAAGTTAGAAAAACTTACTTTTTAAAATTCTCATTTCTTACAATTTTAACTTTATAATTTTTAATTCATATTTAATAAGACATATTGCCGGCACTGGCTTGAATGACTGCTTCCACAAGTCATGGCATACTTGTAAATTACGAAACGAATGATAAACATGGACTGAAGGAAATTTGGAAAAATATTCTAAAATTCCATCGTTTGTTACTAACAGGGAAAAACGTTGATCTGTCTAATCCTTAATGTTTCACGTTTAATAAATAATATTAATATGATTATAAGAGAAGTATGGATTAAGGTCAAAACCAGGAAAATCTCGAGAACTATGGGTGTTGCAATACTTTTGACGTAGAGTATATATCATGCATAGCTATAACCATAAAAAAAATTGAGCCTTCTTGAGTTAAGGTGTAGAAGAATGATTGAATAAGAACTTTCAATGAGACTATAGCCATCAAAAAAACAATCTAAATCATTTCATTGAAAAATTTGGTGATAAATGGACTAATAGTTTTTATCAAGTCGATAGATCTGCACCGATTTTGAAGATAACAATCTTATATATGCTACAATTTTACAATAATTAAAGAGGACTGTGTAGAGAGGTGGCTATGCCAGGCTGTACACACTGCCTTATGGATCTGGAGCGAGTGGACGGTGAGAAAACAACTGCGCAGGCGCTGACCAACCCGATCAATCTGCGGCCAGCAACAGGTGCTCCCCAGCCACACCGTCACCTGTCGCCGCTCTCTCATAATCTATTACTCTTAGTTACACTCAACATATACACTTCTATGTATTCAATATATACATACATAACGATTAGCTAGCTGGGACATTAATTGCGAATTTGATGACCCCAACTGTATATTTCTAGCTTCAGTAGCCATCTCTCTCTTCAGATATTGTAAACCCGTCTAACGGATTTCCTAATTTGTATAAATGCAGGTAATAATATGAATAATAATAATAATAATATAAAATTTTCAACAGTCTCATTCAGATATTAGCGTATGCGGATGACTCAGTGATTGCGGCCGGCGCTGTTAGTAAAATTGAAAGAGGAGCAAGAAGAATGGGGCAACATATAAACGAAGACAATTTCAAATTATTCTATTGAGAAGGAAGAAACCTGCTCGCTCACAGAGATTGTACTGTATGGAATCCCACACGTTCGGATGTGGAACAAGTTTTCAATATTAAGGCACTAGGATTAATGATCATCTCGATGAAGATGAGGAAATTATAACTCGCATTATATCGGCAAAAATATTAATAAGTTGGTAGAAATTGAACTGTACTGTTTCGAAAGAAAAATACTTACAAGGGAACATTTGCAGTTGTGACTCACAGATTTGAATGTCGATTTGTGTGTGGGTAGTAGGGACCTATAATCGTGCAAAGCTAGAGTTATAGCCACCAGTAGGCATTAAGAGCCGAGAAAAAAAATAAAATCAAAAACTAAAAAAATCACAAAATTCCAAGGTATAGTATATAGCATCACTAGAATCAGCATACAATCTGCTTTTTATCCATGTATATAACATTGAGATTACTCCAGATTGTAGTGGACAAAAACTGATGTGAATGAAAAAATCCGAGGTCAGCTTGAGATATCTCAATAATGGTAAATCCTACGACCACCGGATTTAGGCTAAACTATGTAGTTTTATGGCTTCTAGATGACCTTAAAATTTGATTATATCGGTGGCGAAATGTGTGAGATAGCGCAAATTATTTACATTTTTTCAGAAACTGACAGCATCTTGCCTTCTAAAATCATACAAAATTTTAAAGGTAAAAAAAAATTATTTTTGATTTCGACAAAATTTAGTTTCTATATGTTTTCAGAGATGAGGAATCTGAAAATAATATCAGTTTTTAGTTTAAAAATTTCTCAACTAAATTATATAAATAAGTTGGTTTAAAATGGTCTATTTCTATTATTTTAATTTTTACACAATAAATTTCAAATAAGACCATTTAAAAAAAAAACATAGGTAAGGGGAGTTTTATCTTTTTTAACCAAAACCTGATATTAATTTTAGATTATTCATCAAACTTAGGGTTTCAATGCAATTTGAAATAAAAATATGTGTGAGGAAAATTTTTAAACTAAAAACTGATATTATTTTCAGATTCCTCATCTCTAAAAACATGTAGAAACTAAATTTTGTCTTAATCAAAAATATTTTTTTTTTTTTACCTTTAAAAGTTTGTATGATTTTAGAAGGCAAGATGCTGTCAATTTCTGAAAAAATGTAAATATTTTGCGCTATCTCACACATTTCGCCACTGATTAAAACCAAATTTTAAGGTCATCTAGAAGCCATAAAACTGCATAGTTTAGCTTAAATCCGGAGGTCGTAGGATTTACCATTATTAAGATATCTCAAGCTGACCTCGGATTTTTTCATGTTATATGCATGGATAAAAAGCAGAATGTATGCTGATTCTATTGATGCTATTACTATTATAATCGGCTGAACACAGTAGTTGTTAAGGCCGTTAGAAATTGTTGATGAAATCTCAACTTCAAAATTTTAACCTCCTCGAAAGGGGTAAAAAATCAATATTTTTTGATTTTGATAAAATTTCACATATACGGGTTTTATGGTGCGTTAAATCGAGATTTGAGGTCAGTTGTTCATGAAAAAAAGTTTCCACTGATTTACAGCGGATTTCCTTGGAATTTTGTGATTTTTTTAGCACCCTAAAGCCGGTTGGTGTCTGGAGCGTAACAGAAGTATTTTTATATCAAAATGCATACATAATTGCAATTTAACGTGAAAGAATCATTTCTCTATCTTTACTGAGAGCTGAGAAAAAAAATAATACGTGATTTGCATATTTTATTTTTTTTCTCGGCTCCTAAAGCCCATTGACGGCTATAACTCTAGTTTTGCACTATTATAGGTCCCTACTACCCACACATAAATCGGCATTCAAATCTGTGAGTTACAACTGCAAACGTCCCCTTGTTAGATGTATTTTTGTCTTGATAAAGGATAATGGAAGGCGGCAGCGAAGAAAGAATACGATATGAATGGTGACTTGCCACGTTTACCGGATGGGTGAAAGCAGAACTTGCCGAAAGTTGTTCTATGATCAACCGGATGGATTTAAGACCAAAGAGATTTTACGATGAAGTCCCTAAGGACTTGAAACTCTCCAATATATCTTTGAGGCGTGCTGCTAATCGGAACAATGGCACTAAGGTTGTAGAGCAGGCCAAGGACCACTTAATGCGACTGTCGCCATTCAGAATAATAGTAATACACGATTTAAAAATTGAATAAAAAACAATCTTACAAAATAAACATCTGGAGATGGCAATGCTACCTGAGCTTGTTAAGGACATCAGTATTCTCAATTCAGAAGCGGTGTTGGTTCGGATTTCGAGTCACATACAAAACATAAATCTCTATCATTTCACATTGGCTTGAAAAGCATGATAACTTGTAGAATCAGCCGTTTCTCCTTGCTTATTTGGAAGAAATAAGGAAGATAAACCATAATACACAAAGATATGGGGTTCCTTTTTAAATACATCGAAGAAAATCTATGAGTTCGGATGAGTTTATTGATACAGATAAATATGTAATAAAAATTGAAGATTGAATTTCTTTAGTGTCACACCAAAGAAATTCTTTCGAATTCAAGGATTAAAAAAACTTATAAATAGCTATGTTTTAAACCTATAATAAATTGTTTATGGAGGTTATCTTGACAAGTGAAACACATAGGAAACTCATGCAAGTCAGAAATGAAAGGAAAACGCTTGTCTTTTCCTCAAGAGTTAAACCTCAGGCACTCCTTAACTTCAATATAGCATCATACGACTATTACTAGTTTCAAACCCTTGCAATTCTTCAGGTTTTAAATATTCAATCAAACCAAATGAATGGGAAAAAATGGTGTATAAGAAAAATTTAGGATATCAGAAAAATAATAATTATTTGTAATAAAGCCACCATAGGATACTAATTTCAGACCTGCCAGGATCTAACGATTTTCGAAGGTCGAGAATATTCTAATTAATTATCGTCCTTTTGAAAGTGATTAAATCTTTTCATTTTTCAAAAGGATACTCTCTTCCAGTCTATTCATTTTTACAGGATCCTGAAGGATACTCAAATCAACCAAGATCTAAGGATTTTTGACTATATAAGGATATTCGGAGATTGTTTTGTTTTTTAATAGTGCCTCACTTCCCGCTAATAATTTTGGATCATGGATCTTTCGGTCACTTGCTAACATTGATGTCAGGGGAATGGAGATAGTCTCTACCCTATTTGCTTCTACCCTTCAGCTATATCTGTTTTTTATTGTTATAATTATAATTATTTTTTGGTTTGTTTGTTTGTATTAAGCGCTACAGTCCAGAGTGGACCTTGGCCTCTCGCACAATTATGTTCCATTCGCTCCTATCCAGAGCCCTATTTTTCCAGTTGGTAACCCTAAGTACTCTCAAGTCTTCCCCAACATCATTTTGCCAGGCTCTTCTAGGGCGTTCTCTCTTTCATTTTCCTGGGAAGCTCTCTCCAATTATCCTCTTCACAATTCTATCACTGATAACGGTCCCTGGACGAAAACTAGAAAGGAGAGTGGCCAAGGATGTCATCCGTCAAAAATCGTCAGATCCTGGAAGATCTGAAACCAGTATCCTTAACTGGCTTTTGGGCGTAATGGCAATTTACCACCGATATTTATCAATCCTTATCATTGCCTTCTTTCTTGTTCATGTTCGTCCTAGTGTGTAACGTGGGACAGACTTCTACGTCCTCCAAGTTATAAGCATTAGCCGTCGAATCTTACTCTTTCTTATTAATTCAACTATAACAGGACCCTTCTATAATGCTTTGGGTGCAGCATTTTTTCTCGTATTTTATTGTCTCTTTATAGTAACATGATCATATATTTTCCTTTCATTTTCCACAGTAAGCGTTCATACCTGGGCAAACGCTTACTAAACGATTATTCTCAATGCAGAAAAATAATCATTTAATTCTGGACTTGAGTTGGTCGTTAAAGCTTCTTTAATCTTTATAGTAAATAAACAAATAGTTGAAAAAAACAACAACAACTAATAACTTGATTTTTAGATTCCAGAGGATGAGACAAGAACAGAGCCCGGAGCCCACAGGGGACGGGCAGAAGAACAGAGGAGCCCCATTACCACCTATAGGATGGTGATTATTTTTGCCATGAGGATACGGGAATCAATTGGAGGATGTGGGTAAAAAATAACTATTTGTCTTTGTTAAATTAGTGAGGTTTACTAATGTTTAAATAATTTATTTTTAGATACACTTTTTTTTAGCATAACTCCTCAAAACATTCTTTTATTATCACTCATCAACGTGCTACATATTTATCCCATACTCAGACTGAAATTTACATTTTGTCTTATTAAAACTTTTTACATTTCAGTCTAAACAATACACTCTTAATAAATCAAATTAAACTAAATGAAATCAAAATAATTTAATCCATCTATTCTAATAACTAAAACTGCTTTATTTCACACTTCACTGCTTATCAGGGTTCAAGGGTCTATTTCATGATTATTTCGTTTTACTAATGTAAGTTGGAAAAGCTATATTTTTACTTTATCTATTAACGTATATTAGCATATATGGTTCCTATTTTTTATGAGTCAGTTTTATAATTAACTGTATTATTTATTGTTTTATATATATATATATATATATATATATATATATATATATATATATATATATATATATATAGCCTTTTAATTTTTCTATTATGTGTTGTTTTCTGTAGTTAAATATTTTAACATTTTCAAAATCGAAATGATGGCCTAAATTTTGTGCATGGTCTAAAAGTGTTGTCTTATTTTTCTTTTATTCTTTTAGGTAGAGTCTGCTTAGTCTCACCTATGTTTGTTGCAATTCAACAGTTAATTTTATACATCACATCTTTTTTATCCATTTGATCTATTTCGTTATTGTTATGATTTTTATTTTATTTGTGTTAACAATGCTATATTTATTTGAAAATTGTAATTTTTTTATTATTCTTTTTGTTAAATCGGGAATATATTTAACTTTTTTATAATTTTTAATATGTTTTGTATTAGTTATTTGTTTTATTATTAGTAAATTATTTCTTTCTTTTTTTTTTAATTTAATTTTTCAATTTCATTTGTATTATGTATGTCATTTTTATAAAAATCTGTTATTTTCTTTTGTTTTTTTACTTAGGTTTTTTACTTGTTGTTTTGTTTTTGTATATTACTATTGTCTATTTTATCAATCGATATTAGTTCTTTATTGTCATTAAACTTGTTTTTAAATATTATAGTGATGGACATGTCCGAATCCTAAATCTTCTTACTGTACACGATTTGATGCATTATCTACGCCTCCATAGCTCCCAACAAATAGTCCCAAACACTAAGTGTTTGCTGAGTGTTGCATATTTCTTTCTAAATACCTTGGGGAAAAAGGCACTTTATATACGAAATTGAAATTTCCACAGTTTTATTTTTATCGTGATTAAGTAATCGCTTAAGCAACCACATGCTATAAGTCAGTTTCCCCAATTTTACAGGAGGCACTTAAAACTGATTTATTCACATTATTATTATTATTATTATTATACAAATAAAAATAAAAAAAAACGTAATTATCGTTTAAATGTGTACGATAAAATATAAAAGACTCCCTTTCGCGGGTGCATCGAAACTGCTAAGTTGTAGCATGTGGACAATGCATTACATTTGTGACATGTGGATAAAATGACTGTAGCTGATTTGCTTACATTTTTTTTTTTTTTTTTTTTTTTTTTTTTTTTTTTTTTAAATCTAAATTGAACAATCCCTCTTTATTCCTCAAATTAATAATTATAAAAAAAAAAACGAATTAAAAGAATTTATATAGGAATCTTTTTGTACTTTAACTTTAACCTCTAGTATTACTCGTCCATCCGGCCCTAATCCGAGTTAATAAGGACGAACAACATACCAATCGGCTGTAATAAGATCAAACTACAATTTAGTCTTCACTTAAAATACTTGAACGAGTATATGCCTAAATCTCGGTAAACATTAAGAAAACACAAAACTTTTTCCAATCTCAATCTCAAGTTTTAAGTAGCCTGGAAAGTTAGAAGGAGTTGCTTCAATAATTAAACAACGGCCACGGCGTTTTTTAAATTTATTCGATGCTGATCATAGACAATTCCATCTTTCCAATCTCTTGGTAGTGTCAGTGTTATTATTTTATCCAATATGATTTAAGACGCTGTCCTATAAATAACATAGCGATTGAAGATCATCTGAACTAAAATAAAATTCGGTATGGTATACTTTTTATGAAGTTCGTACAAAAATCTGGCAATTTAGCGGGAAACCTGATTACATCAACTCCTAGTATACAATATTTCGTTCATTCAAGTTTTGAACCCAAGATCCTTAAAATGTTTTGTTTATTTTTTTAATTGAAATTAATATTATTGTTATTTGCGAATGAGCCCATTGGGACTACGCTTAATACTCAAGAAGCATGCTTTTCCTTTATTTGTGCCCACAGTTCCTTCATTCCCATGCTGTGGGCTTCTTTGCTCTCATGAGACCATGTTGTTCCAGTCTTCTTCTTAGGTTTCTTCTCCTGGCCAACTTGCCGCTTGTAAATTTTGGACCTAAAAACTACCCGATTTGAAATATCATCTGGTGTGATTCCGGCTAGTTTAAGATCAGTTTTGATTTCACCAATCTACTTAATTTGGTCTGTTTTCGATTTACTTCTTTTTCATAGAATTCAACTATTTGTCAAGTAAGTCTTGTTGGGTACATTCTCCTTATGTGTCCATAGAAATTTAATCTTCGAATTCTAATGCCACTGCTAATATTAGAGTATTATTTGATTTCAGAGCCGGTACTGTTCGTCTACAATTTGTGTGTCTAAAATTTTCCTAATAATTCTACGGTCCTTTTAAATATTATTATTTAATTTACTAACGTCCCGAAGATGAATTTTTTTTTTTCCTCCGATTTTATTTATTATTTTATTCATACAAGGAAAGGAAATTAGGGGAAAGGATGGTCTTTTCTTGCCTATCGGCATTTTAAGATGTCCTGCTACTCAGCCATCTCTGGAGGGTCCTTGGTCTACTGAAGTTACTCCCTCTACGTGTCGAGTGTGAAGGAAACACTCTGCCGGCTATGGTAGTCATCGGGTCAGTCCGTAAGGTATGAACCCCTTCCCTCGGCGATGACGCCCGCTAAGGGGATTGTGCCTTGCCACCTCCCAGGTCTGGGAGGCGGGGCTATGTCCCTGAAGAGAGGGTTGGCGCAGTAGCTCTATCCCGTCAAAGAACTTGGCGTGCCGGCGACCGATGAAAGCCGGGATCGCAGGCATCCTCAGCTCCTTGAGGATGCGGGTATTTTTGGCCCTCTCTAGGCGGGTGCCGCGGACGATTCGTCGAAGTACGGAGTTCTGGAAAGTCTGGAGGGCGCGAAGTGTACTTGTGTACATATTATGCAGCAGTGGAGCACCGTGGTGGAGGGTGGGTCGGATAGTGGATTTATAGATTTGGAGTTTTAGTCTGAGGGATATCTGAGGAGAGGTTAGGAGGTGATGGAGGCGGTATGTCCGCGCTCCATAAGTATATTATATTACATAGAAATCTATATTTTTTCGAGGCATTTGAAATAAAATCATAAGCATCTTTGTCCAATATTTATAGACTCTTCTGTGATTTTTTTTTTTCGCTTCAATTTTATGCCTTGTATACTATTACTATGAAAATGATTATCATACAAGACGATCTATGGAATAATATATTTTAGCAAGGTAATTAGTTATAAACTTATATAGTTCTGATTTTTTATATGTGTTCGCAAGGATAATAGATCCATTTTTTGTAAAAACATAGTAAAAACACGTACGGATACAATACGTGAAGAGGAAGATTCAAGGGTGGATAAGTTTTACAGAAGGCAGGTGGTTTGGTGAAAAGAATTTGTAGTATAAATATGTAGGCTAATACTGCCTGCGGCTGCCGGAGTTATTTTAATAGGAGCAGAGGCCGCAATGCGCCACCCCCACCGGGTACCTCCGTTCTGCTTCCTTCATAGGCGGGCTTCATTCCGTAGAGTACTGGGAAATATTATATATAATACATAATACATCATATCGCAAGTCAATGTGTGCTTGTGAAAATGCAGTTGGTAACTGATGTGAACTCAATTGGTTTACATCAGTTAGGCTAGACTATTAGGCAGTAAAATTCAACGCTCAAGGGTCTTCTGATAAGGGAAAAGTACATTTTATAGCATATTGTTGAAAAATACCTCTCTTTGGCTTGGGGTATATACTTTTTTGATGTTAGGTTTTTTGACAGTCAAGAATATAATATTTTTACACGTTCTAGTTCTGTTGGTAATGCTCAACTTGAAAATGCAGACAAATTGTTAATCAGAAATTTATTGGAAAATATTTTTTGTTATTTTACATTTCTCGCTATGACCAACCGTTTAGGAGTTGTAATGGTTAGAATGATAAGAGTCGCGTTCAAACGTTTGGTTCACGCTCAAACATGTAACACTTTGACACGCACTGGCTTTGTCGGTTTTGCTCGGATCGAAAATATGACGACAGTTTCCTGATTAGAAATTTTAGCTTTTCATTATAATAATATCCAAATAAATCTGGTAAATATAAAGATATTGCTCATAGTGACATGTCCTTTGCTTGTTGAATCAACTTTTCGTTAATAGCAATTCAATAAAAGTTATATGTTAGAAGATCGTGAGGCCATCTTTTCAGAGGCTGCTGAACTAGGGGGTTTGCATTGTTATGGAGTTTACTATGAAAGGATATCTATCTGGTTTGGACTAAAACAGCAACAAATTTACTTTAAGTACTATAAGGATAAGTTTGTTTATGAAAAATTAAGGAGCGTTGAGGATTTTTCGAATGATTTTGGATTGTAAGGATTGGATAAGTGACTGACTGAATGGTTTAGTGGAACTTCAAAACTCAACTCCGTATGTCAAAATAGGTCTAATTATTATGAATTAAATGAGCCTCTTGTAATCAATCGGGCACACAATGCAGTGCAATAGAAAAAAAAATTGAAATATCATTTACAGAGCTATCTTTCGGTAATATTAAATAAAACTCAGATAACTGTTTAGTAGGACTATCTCAGTGTTTACATTTTTTATAAGTCAACACAAGGGAAAACTTCAGAATCATTTCATATTTGAGATGTATCGTATTAGTAAAAAATTATGTTTTGTTCCATTCAGATCTCATCAGGGAGAAAAAACCACAATGAGCGATGAAATATACAGATCAAGGTATGTATTTTAAAATGTACTATTAATTGTTTAAAAACCGCGCTTTTTTTTGAAAGTATCTTGCAAACTTTTTATGGATGCGTTCCCAGCCCTATGTTTAGAAAACCATTTTTGTTCAGCGAGAAATTTCCTGTAAGATTTGAAGGTTCGTGAATTTTTTCAAATTTGTTCAATTTTTTTTCACAGGCGGTTTGACCGTTTGTGGAATGAATGTTGAAGAATCCTAAAATGACGGACAGTTTCGTGTCGTATCAGTCTGGTATGTATCTTCATTTTTTTAAAAATCCAAACTCTTAAAAAATCTGTTCAGTGCATTTTGAATCAATTATAATATATTATGAATAGAATCAATTATATATAGAATGAAAACATTATTTAGAGACAAAGTCTTCTGATAATAACATTTACATAACAAAAAATAATTTCATATCTGCCCTAGATATATTAAAATAAAACCAGATAAATGAATGTAAATACAGATTTACGTTGTAAAAGAACATACATTGATTACTGAAATTGAGTAACATCTAATTCACTTAGGAATCAGCCATTTTCTGACTAATTGTCCAGAGCCTCTATACCTCCACATCTAAATGATTATCCTTCATGACTCAGTTAACAATTAGACATATTCTCGAAGAATTTCCGCAATATGAAATCTGTTTCGAGTAGGGACAGTTGGGCAGAAAAATCTCGCCAATACTTGGAATGATAAATCCAAAATCAATAAAATTGTTACACTTCTAAAACAATATAATTTATTTGAAAAAAATATAATAAACCTAAAAATTTAGGAAAAGGACACTGGAGACCATAGATGTTGAGCGTACAAAAACAATTTATCTACCTAATTCACCAAGGATATGATATTAATAAGATAAGGAATCTTGGGTTCAATAAAACAAATAAAGGGTCTTGGGTTCAGAGCTTTGGTAAAGGTGTACTGTTTCTTGGCTAACGGTTGTGAAAGGAGGAGATTAACTTCGAGGTCTATTGCAAAATTCAATAGTTCCTAAAAAAGCTCAGCTTCTCTTCCCATGTTAAGAGTGTTTGTGGAGTTAAGAGTTCTTACTCAGCCTCCACTGGCTCACTAACCAATAATACGAGGGAGAAGCGCAAGGATCTCCTTGAGTCATTATACACTGATATATCTAAACATGCACAATCTTGGTGCTTTCAGTGACTTGTATGGGGAGCATTTTCTTTATTAGATTTTAACTATGGATCAAGGATACCAAGGCAAGTGGAGCACTACCATGTTGGCTGGCTATTGTTGGAGGACGAAGAGAGACATCTCGGAAGCAAAATATTGCTGTAAATCACAAAAAAAGTCTAAGTGTAAAAGTTTTATATAGCCTTTCAGTTGTACCAAATAAGCCAGTATCAACCAAAGAGAGTAAACAAAATAGACTACCTTTTTTTGTGTAATGCTCGGTTATGCGGAGCTTCTTTTGAATTTGAACTTGAAGATTGAATTTGACAAGAGAAACCTGACATACTTAGCATTCTCGGCCGCCACGGTTGCATATCTGCTTATGAAGTCTAACTAAATAAACAGTTATTGCGATCAAACGATATATTCGATTAGAATTTACAAAATATATGAGCTGCAGCAGTACTATTGAGAATTTCAATTTCAATAACCGTAATACACCGGCGGATGATCCTAGTCCGGATATGAGGGAGCGAGGACAATATTTCCCGAAAGCCAAATCCTAAAGGAACGGATATTCATTATGCCGCTGAGAGCAGAGGTTCCATACAAATCCCGATGCTTTTTTTTTCACATTCAGCTCACGTCCTTCCGTTCTTAATTCTCATTGAATCGAATCTATTGATCAATCCTAACCAGCTTCCATTTCCCCTCATGTCTCTTTTTAGCTCTCAGTCTCTCCTAATATACATAAACACAATAAAATATACAATATGAATTATGTTATGTTTATAATTTAGCACGTTTCAAAACATAAATCAATGTATTTTCAATTAAAATCATAAATTCTATTTAAATATATTTTTTAAATTTAATAAACAAATTTTAAAAAATCGTAAAATGATAAGCTGCCTACATTTGAGAGATATAAATCAAAGCAGGAATATATTATGGTGGAGTTTGTATATTGTTAATGCTTAAATATATAACGTACACTTAGAAAATTCTAAAATCGCCTTCATTCAAATTTAACACACTTTATTAATTTATTAACTTTATTCACACTGTAAATTATTCTTGACTGATTCCATGAAAATAACAAAATACTAATTAATGACATGGCCACGACTGGCATACCCGGAAATATTCTTAAAAGTCTGAAAAGAAGCGGATGAGAGAGGATTTACCGTTGAGTGCTACTCTCTGTCATGTCTATGAGGCCTGTATTGTTTCATACCTTCTTGATACCAAATATCCAATATAGTCAGTTCAAATTTATTTTCTCATCATAGTAGTATTGCTATTTGTTATGAGGTAATTTTAAATTAGTAATTCTTAAGGGTAGAGCAATTGAACCGAGCTAATGGGAAAATAAGTACCTTTTTATTTTCAATCTATTATAGGTTCTTCAAAGAAGATAAGGCTGAGAAGTTAGTTGGATATATACTACATATATACTACAAACACGCGTATATATAGTAACTCCAGACAGACCACAAGGAATGGAGGTTCAGTTTTCCAGAGAAACGCTAATGACTTTTCACCACTCGAGGGGACGAGGGCTTTCCCGGCTCTGAAAAGCTGCTATTTTTATAACCGGGCCTGGGGGGGGGGGGGGGGGGGGGGAGACTTTTCACTGTGCAACAATATTCCATCAGCCCCCCGGCAAAGATCCAATTAACTATCTTTGTTTTTAAGCAGCTGACTGGAAAATTGGTTGAAAATTTAACTTTGTCGTGGTTAGTTAACATACTTTGCGGAGATCGTTCAACCATAGTGCTGATAACATATGCTAATTAAATTTATTATAGTTTAAATATTCGATTTAAGAGCTCTATAATTTAAGAGCTATATTTATTATATCATCAGATTATTTTAATCAAATAATATATATATATATATATATATATATATATATATATATATATATATATATATATATAAAAAAAAACGACTTCAAGATTAAACCTACATATAAAAACTTGAACTAAAAAATAAAAAAAAATATTTTAATTGCTTCGAAACAAAAACCATTAAATGACAATCAACAAAATTATCGACATTTATATACCTATTCACAATTTATGATAATTTATTTTTGGAGTAGGTGCCAGGACAGTTTAATCCTGCCTTTGCAATGGCGGTGATAAAACAGTGGGAGGATATTTAAAATTACCATTTCTTTTCAAATTCTTTTTGTTTTGGTCGGCACCGACTCCAATAAGTGTCGATAATTTCGTTGATTGTCATTTAATGCTTTTTGTTTCGAAGCAATTAAAATATTATTTTTTATTTTATAGTTCAAGTTTGTATATGTAGGTTTAATCTTGACGTCGGTTTTTTTTTTGTTTTTTCTAAAAATTATTTTTTCTATACATTAAAGTTATGAAATAACCAAAAAGTTCTTTTAGAGGTGAGAAAGAAAGAAATACCTCTTGAAAGGTTTTATTAAACATAATTTCACATTCACAAAAACTAATTAGAATGACATATAAACAACTTACAAGAGTAACCATGAACTGAGGAGGTTATACAAAACATATGAGGCAAAGAGATACAAATGTATTATCACTATTTACTACATTCATCCCCACTCTAGTAAGTGATATGATCATTCAAGTAAGAGGGTGGCCGACGGGTTCTTTGACTCCGGCGGAGAGTCGCAGGTTGCTGGGCGGGTGATCTCTCTGGAGAATCTGAAATTGGCAGATCCACGGATGGAGGAGGGGTACCTTGATTGGAAGGATTTAGTTCCAAGTCCTGAGGATGTACAAGGTCTGGTGGAAGGAGAATAGAGTCTGGAGTCGGTTGTTCTGAGTCCTGAGGAAGAGGGTGTCCGTCAGCTTCACCTCCTAATGGTGCCAGGTGACGGGTTGAGATAGTGGTCTCTCGTCCATTAGGGAGGCGAACATGGGCGTATTCTGAGTTTCCCTCCAGTAAAGTGACTTCAACTACTAATGGCTCGTACTTCGAGTGCCTTGCAAGACGCTTCATTAGGACGGGTTCCGGGGTCATGAGCCATGTCGGAGTTGATGATCCATGACTTCAGCGGCGAACATGATTGAACATACGCTCATGTGGTATGGTATTTGTTGATGTACATAGCAAGGAGCGTATTGAGTTCAACGCATCATTCAGAACTGTCTCCCAGCATCTAATGTCCATCCGGTGAGTTCTTAAGGCAAGCTGAATTGTCTTTCAAACGATCCCACCGTACCTTTCCGCTTGACCATTACCCATAGGATTGTATGGTGTAGTTCGGCTACTAGCAATACCGAGAGATTCTAGAAAATTTTTAAGTTCTTGAGACGCAAATGATGTCCCCTTGTCCAAATGTATGTATCCCGGGGTTCCAAATACAGAGAATATTTCTTTCAGTTTAGCAATAACTGTAGATGAGGATAAATCATGACAAGGGTACGCAAAAGGAAACCGAGAAAATTCGCCCACGACAATTAGAAGATACCTATTCCTCGAATTTGAAGGAAGTGGTCCCTTGAAATCTACATTCAAGCGTTCGAAAGGCTGGGTGGCCTTGATTAGCTGGCCTTCGTGTCTGAAGAAGCGCGGCTTCACTTCTGAGCAGATTCTACATGATGAAATAACCTTCCTAATTTCTTCTAAGGAGTAAACCAGGTTTTTACTTCTCACCCAGTGGTAAAAGCGAGTCTTTCCGGGGTGACACAGCGTCTCATGTAGTTCTGTGAGTTTCCTCAATGATACATCCAGTATAGCCATTGTTGCAGAACAGGTACGAGAAAAAGCATCGGCAGCTTCGTTCAGCTTTCCAGGCCTGTAGACAATATCATAGGTGAAGTAGGACAGTTCTAACCTCGACCTTTGAATCTTTTCATTCTTGACCTTGCTTGATAAGTGGCTATTGAACATAAAAGAGACAGATCTCTGGTCCGTTATCAGTCTGAAGCGACGGCCCTGAAGATAATGTCTCCACTTTCTTACGGCTTCAATAATAGCATGAGCTTCTTTTTCCACAGCAGAATGGTGTTCCTCCGAAGGCGAGAGTGTTCTGGAGAAAAAGGCGACAGGGCGGCCGTTCTGAGATAAGGTTGCAGCGAGTGCGTGGTCGGATGCATCAGTTTCTACTGTGAACATAGCTGAGGGATCGATTGCGGATACTGTTGCATTTTCTATGTCCATCTTTATTGATTCGAAGACTTTGACAACATCAGATCTGAGTGGAAATTTTAGATCCTTAAAGACTTGAATTTTATCGGAGAACTTGAGGATAAAATGTGAGTAGTGCGAGAACATCCCTAAGGCCCGACGTAGGGAAGGCAAGTCCTTCGGGATAGCTAGTTCTCGCAGAGGTTTAAGACGCTCAGAATCCGGGCGCAAAGTTCCTTTCCCAATAACATAGCCAAGATAATGGATTTCACGAATGGAAAACGATGATTTTTCTTCATTAATTGTTAAATTGTATTTCCTTGCTGCTAGCATGAATTTCTTTAAATTGATGTCGTGTTCTTCCTGAGTCTTTCCACACACCGTCACGTCATCAAGATAAGCGAAGGTCCCCTGCAACTTTTCAGTATCGATTATCTTCTTTATCTGGCGTTGGAAAGCAGTCACACCATTTGTGCTACCAAACGGGATGCGAGTGAATTGATAAAGCCTACCAGAGGCCTCAAACGCGGTGTAAGGGCGATCCTCATCTCTAATTGGTATTTGATGGTAAGCACTTCGGAGATCAATTGTGCTAAATACTTCATATTTAGAGACTTTGTTCACTAAGTCATCAATGAGGGGGAGAGGGAAGGCGTCAAGTTCAGTGAAAAGATTTACCGTTTGTGAATAATCGACACACATACGCCTTTTATGGTTTTCACTGGAAACAACCAAAACCTGTGCTCACCACGGTGAATAACTTTCCTCAATGATACCCTCCCTGAGTAGTTTCTGGATCTCACAATCTATAAACTTAGCATCTGATTCAGTAAGGCGTCGGGATCTGACACAGATTGGACGAATGTTTGGTTTAAGTTTAGGAAACAAGCGAGCAGGTCGAACAGAAGCTGCTGCAAGAGCACAGATATCAAGGGTCTCTTGTGAGCCCCCAAACTTAATATTAACATTGGAATGGCGCCTGAGTATATCGTGACCGATAATTAGATCAGCACAAAGATCAGAAAGCACATTTAGCATTACAGATCTATAATTATGACCACTGAGCTCTAAATCAAGAATACATTCCCCGCTGGTGGATGTGCGTAACTGGGTGTTGGCCATAGTAATCTCCATGCGCTTTCCTTTTCGTACTATAATTCGTAGCTGATTAATCAGCTTTTGGCTAATAAAACTAGAAGAACTCCCCGTGTCACCTAACACTTGAGCTTTTGAACCATTTACTAAAACTGTAACCAACGCCTTAGAAAGGCTTGAAGCAAGCCTAACGGTGCAATAAGGGCTAGATGATTTAATAAAGGAAGTTATACATCTTTTCGGCTACTACCTTTCGCTGGCAGACTCTGCTAAAGTGGCCAGTCTTACCACAGCCATGGCAGATGGCGTCTTTCGCAGGGCACTGGGTCCGGGGATGTCTTGAGTTACCACAGAAATAGCATCGAGAGTTCGTAGCTGCTGCCACTTCATCTGATGATTCGCTCTGACTTCTTCTTGGTTCGGCTGATGTTGAATTTATGGGTACACGCGATCTCTGATAGTAGTTAGATTGGATCTCGGCTAACTCTAGTGATCCAGCCTACGTAAAGGGGTCGTTTAGCGTGAGGTTAAGATTCTCAAGGAGCCGCTGCCTGATGTGAGAATCACTTAGCCCGGCAATGATGGAGTCACGGATGCAATCATCACGATTGGTTTCGGCAGTAACTGCTTTGAAATTACAATCTTTTCCCAATAGTTTTAATACTTCTAGGTAACAGCTGATTGATTCGCCCGATTCCTGCTTTCTGGTGGCCAACTTATGCCAAGCAAAGATTTCATTGACAGGTTTGACTAAGATATTTTTCAATATAGTGATAGCATCATTATAAGTCCCACATTCACTGATATAGTCGTATATATTCGCCGATAAGTGGTTAATCAGCAGCCGGTGTCTGTCCGCTTCTTCCGCATTTGTTGAGAGTAAGAAATTCTGAAAGGTCCGATACCAGCGTGTAATGAATTTAACACCTTTTCTTACTTAAGGTTTTAATAATCATCGAAATTCAACATTTACAATGAACATTTTCTAACCAATACATATAACTGATAACACATTATATATAACTGACAATTAACATATGTTATATACACATGCCATTATAATTAATAATTAAGAAGTAAAGTTTATATCACACTCTTCCCCCTTCATTTCAGAACATAATCCCTCAAGTACAATGGAGGTCCTCTGAGACGAGAAGATCTTCGAAGTGTGCTTGGATTTGATTCGTTTGAAGGAGTCTGTTCTGGACGGGTGTTTTGAGGGCTTCCTTTATCTTGGTTAGGGCTGTTAGCTGGCTGAAGTTTTTCTCCGATAGATTCGGATCCCGTGCTGATAGGATCAATAGCTTGTAGAGTCTGGCGATTTTCTGCTGTCTCAGGACGATCGTCTGTTTCCGAGTCGTCCTCATCCTCTTGTTGATAACACGATTCCGGACCCCCGGCTGGTGCGAGGTGCCGCAGGTTCACCGTAGTCTCCTTTCCGTCTGGTAGGCGAACCAATGCATAGTTGGGATTTGCTTCTAGAAGTTCAGCTTCTTGGACAAGAGGATCGTACTTACTCCGTCGAACGAAGTTCCGAACCAATATTTTACCAGGGGTACTTAACCAAGACGGTAGGGCTACTCCAGATTTGCATTTTCGCTTATGGACAAACATCCTCTCATGAGGTGTAGCGTTGGTCGTCGTACAGAGTAACGCCCGGATCGATTCTAATGCTTCAGGCAGAACCTTTCCCCATTGTGTTATAGGTAAGCCTCTTGAATGCAGTGCAAGAGATACTGTCCTCCAAATTATTCCGTTGTATCTCTCCACCTCACCATTTCCACAAGGGTTATAAGGTGTAGTACGGCTCGTAGCTATTCCTTTCGAATGTAAATATGTTTCAATTTCTTTTGAAACAAATGATGTACCCCGATCCGAATGAATATATGCCGGATATCCAAAGATGGAAAATATCTGGCTCATTGCTCCGATAACCGTTTTTGATGACAAATCCTCGCAGGGAATAGGAAATGGGTATCTTGAATATTCATCAACGACAGTTAAAAGATATTTGTAGCGTGTATCAGATGGCAAGGGGCCTTTAAAGTCCACGCTTAGTCTCTCAAACGGAGTTGTTGCTTTAATGAGAGTGCTTTTTGTTCTGTAAAATCGAGGTTTGATAGATGCACAGGGCTTTACAGGCGGACGTTACTTTCCTTATCTCGTCGATGGTGTAAGGGAGGTTCTGAATTTTTATGTAATGAGACATACGAGTTACTCCGGGGTGGCACAAAGATTCATGGAGAGTCTCTAATTTATTTATGGAATGGGAAGAACTACAGAATCTCGACAAAGCATCGGCCGCAACGTTTTCCTTTCCAGGGCGATAAATTATATCGTAGTTGTAGGAAGCTAACTCTAAACGCCATCGAGTGAATTTTTCGCTTTTGATTTTTCCCGGATGTTTTATATCGAACATATAGGAAATGGATTTTTGATCAGTGATCAGCTGGAATTTACGGCCAATTAAATAGTATTTCCACTTCCGAAGGGCTTCGATGATCGCATAGGCTTCCTTCTCTATAGATGAATGATTCCATTCACTTCTGGATAATGTCCTTGAGAAAAACGCAACTGGCCGTTGGTTTTGTGTGAGTATTGCAGCGATAGCAACATCTGAGGCATCTGTCTCTACGCAGAAAGGGGTGTTTTCCTCAACATTATAAACAACGGATTTTAAGATGCATGACCGGATGTCGTTGAAGTCTTTTACAAGCAGGGGATCAATAGGAAATTGCTTGCAGTTCACTAATCTATGAATTTTATTTGAGAATTGTGGTACCCATTTAGAGTAATACGAAAACATTCCGAGAGCTCGTTGTAATGATGCTTTGTTCTTTGGAAGTGGGAAATCAATCAATGGTTTGAGTCTATCGGGATCAGGACGTAAAGTGTTATTTTCAATTAGGTAGCCAAGAATTTTTATGGATTTCAAATTGAATCGAGATTTTTGCTTGTTAATAGTTAGGTTGTATTTCTTGCAGGCTTCCAAGAATCTATTTAAGTTTTGGTCGTGTTCGTTTTGGTCTTTTCCACTGACTGTTATGTCATCCAAATATATGTTGACGCCTTCTAGACCTTCTTTAGTTTTAATTTCATCTATTTTCCTTTGGAATGCCGCAACTCCATTGGTTACTCCCATTGGAATCCGTTTGAATTGCCATAGCTTTCCAGCAGCTTCAAAAGCAGTGTAAGGTCGGTGTCTTCTCTTCGGATAGGGACTTGATAATAAGCGTTTTTTAAGTCCACAGTACTATGGATATTGTACTTGGCTATATTTGAAGCAATTTTCTCTAATGACGGTATTGGGTAAGCGTCAAGTAAGGTGTATTTATTGATGGTTAAGGAATAGTCGACTACCATACGCTTCTTATGGGTCCCTTTTACGACTAGGACTTGTGCTCTCCATGGAGAATTGCTTTCTTCAATGGTACACCATCTTTTAGCAATTCGTTGATATGGAGTTGTATAAATTTTTCGTCTTCATAGGAGTGCCTTCTTGATTTTATTGCTATGGGTCTACAGTTGTGGGCTAAATGTTCAAAAAGTGAGGCGGGTCCTACCTTGGAGCATGCAAGGCTACTGACACTAAGAACAGGCCTATTGCCCCCAAAAGATACAGATAAACTTGAATGCTGTCTTAGAATGTCGTGACCCAGTATGACGTCTGCACAACAGCCCTGTAGGACGCTTAGTTTTACGCCGGAGTAAGAATTATTTAGTGCTTTTAAGTCTACACTGCAGTAGGCCTTAATGGGAACAGCCAAAGAGGATGAGGCCATAGAGACAGCATAGGTAGTCGGATAGAGCTTGAGTCTATGTTTGGAAACAAAAACGTCGCTAATGAAACTCTCTGTACTTCAAGTATCGATCAGGCCATCAGCCGAAAACCCATCGATTTTTACCGGAATGATTGATCTCACTAAGCTAGGAGGCGATGCGGCAGAAATTTCTGAGGAAATCGGACAAGGACGGACAGCAGCAGTCATCGCCCAGCTACCTGAAACATCATCATGATTTTGAGCGGAAGCTGAGATTTTTGATTTGCATACCCTAGCGAAATGACCTTTTTTTTTTACAATTTTTGCAAAGGGATTCTCGAGCAGGACAAGAAGAACGAGGATGTCTCGTAAGACCGCAAAAATAGCATTTTTGCGAGTTTACTGCGGCGTTGAATGATAGTAAGGAACAATCGCATGAGATAAGTTACGTGGATCCGAAGTACGCTGAGAGAAAAGTAGATGCAAGTTGAGATGGGCTTGATGTATACGATTCTGAAAAGGCCTGGGCAGACTCAAAAGCACGGGCCTTTGAAAAGGCGTCATCTAAAGTTAAATTAAAATTTTCTAATAATCTTTGTCTAATGCTTGCCGATGAAAGGCCATTAATGAATGCATCCCTAATGTACTCGTCTCGGTAAATATTTGCTTTGACATCTTGAAAACTACAATTTGCACTAAGAATACGTAACGCTTGAAGGAATTGGTCTACAGATTCATCTGAGTGTTGATGTCGAGTCTTTTTTTTTTTTTTTTTTTATTTATTTCCCTTCCTTGCCTCTCGGCTACACGGGTTTTGCAGGGATGGCTTGTAGCCATCACTGCTGGTTTTAACAGTTTAACATAACATTTCAATATTACTTTTAACATTGCAAAAATAAATTTTCTTAAACATTTAACAGAACATTTCAATATTACATTTAACATTTAACATTTCAAGATTACACTACACGTTTAAAGTAACATTTAATATTTAAAATACATTAAACGCTTTACATAACTACATACTTGTGTTTAATACAATATACCTTATATCTAATACAACAACCTATATTTAATACAACATACTATATTAAACTTAACTACTAATACAAACTACTAATACAACTACTAATACAAACTACTAATACAACATACTATATTAAAATTAACTACATACTAACTATAACATACTATAATACAGAATAATAACTACATAATAACTATAACATACTAATTTAAAATAAGAACATACCTATATTTTTTTTTTTTTTTTTTTTTTTTTTTTTTTTTTTTTTTTTTTTTTTTTTTTTTTTAATTTTACGTTTATATAGGCATTATTCGGTGATGGGGTTGTCGTCAGCATCATTCCTGTCCAGGATTCTTTCTGGGGCGTGGCCCCTTCTTCCTAGGTTGAAGTGCTCTACCCCTACTTCAGTTTTCCAACCATACACAAAACTTTTGTAATACGGGTAGTTGTCAGCTGATACTAGTTGAGGGAAATCACTCTCCGTTAGAACGTACAGCCCTGTTTCTCTCTGTAGCTTGGCTCTCAATGCCTCAAAGGCAGTGCATGAAATTACCACATGTTCAGCGGTTTCCGGTACACCACAACTGGGACAAAGCGGGTCAATATTTTTACCATGTTTCTGGAGCTTGGCTCGAAAGCCCCCGTGCCCTGTGAGAAACTGTGAGATCCAGTAATCCGGGAGTACCCAAGTTGCTTGAAGACGTGACCTAACAGTGGGGAAATATTTTCTAAGAGTAGCCCCTTTCGGGGTTGTTACCCACCGCCTGTTCCATTCTTCTATCGTG
Source organism: Euschistus heros (assembly GCA_003667255.2). Taxonomy (NCBI): domain Eukaryota; kingdom Metazoa; phylum Arthropoda; class Insecta; order Hemiptera; family Pentatomidae; genus Euschistus; species Euschistus heros. The sequence goes on from RCWM02000083.1 coordinate 1,446,922, forward strand.
TACTCTCGGATTATCTCCAACCATTTCCTTGGATTTGCGTCGATCAGAGACCGGAGATTATTTGGTAGTCCCACCGAGCCTTCCCTTTTCATTTTAAATTTAAAAACATCTTCTTGCAGTACAAGATCAAGAGGTACCCCTCCTGCTAAGACCTGGACCCCCTCATGAGACACTGATCGGTACGCCCTGGTGACTCGCAGCAGAGAATTACGCTGAATTGTTGCCAGCCTATTCATCTGTCTGCGTGAGAGATTTTGGTACCAGGCGGGAGATGCATACCGTAGGGTACCAAGTATCACTCCTTTATATATCGCCATCGTAGCTGGGTATCTGAGGCCCCACAAGGCGCCCCCTAACCTACTGAGACAGTTCAATGATAAGGCTGTCCTATTGGCAAGGTATTCCAAATGAGGCGTTACATCAAAATTTCTTCTTATTTTCACACCCAGGTAGGTGACAGTCTCAGTTGGACGTATTCTTTCTCCTTCAATTCTAATAATAGGGTTAGGCCTACACTTATTTCCTTTCAGAAGAATGGCCTGTGTTTTTGCAGCCGCCATTTTCATCTTCTGTTTACTGCACCATCTACTAACTAGGCCAGCACATCTTTCAGCTTCTTGCTTCAATTGGACTATACTGTTAGCAGACACCACGACAGCCAGATCGTCGACATAGGCAATCGCGGGGAACCGTTCTTCTTCGAGTATAGCCAACATATCACTGAAGACTAACTTCCACAGGGCCGGACCAAGGACAGAGCCCTGAGGACAGCCCCTCTCGACTACATCTTCATACTCATAAAAGTTTCCGCGTATTTTAACACGTCGGTCCTGGAGGTAGCTCATTACCAGCGCATACAAATTGCTAGGTGTATCGTATCTCTGGAGCTGGTAAAGTACGCTTGGCCACCACACACTATCAAAGGCAGAGGATATGTCAAAGAGGAGTAACATGACGTACCGATCTGCCCTCTCAGCTACGTCATGACGTACCCTCAACAAAGCATTAGCGGTTCCCCTGCCTTTAGTGGATCCGTATTGCCGTGGATGGCTTGCTCTTGTCAGAACTGGCTGCAAGCTCTTAAGCAGCAAGTTTTCCAAAACTTTACTCATGACAGGGAGGAGGCAAATAGGTCTATATGACTTCGCTAGTCGCTTGTCTTTGCCTACTCCCTTATAGAGAAGTCTAATATCAGCAGTTTTCCATAGTTTCGGGAAGTATCCCTTATCTAAGCAATCATTGAAAACCGCTAACAGCCTATCTTCTATGTAGGGAATACTGTTCTTGAGTATAGCCGCGTCTATACAATCCAATCCTGGTGCTCTTCCCACTTTCTGACTGTCCACGCTATTCCGAAGATCCCATATGTCCCATGATGGGCACATATCAGTACCAGATGGATACGTAGTAGTACGTCTCATAAATGCTTCTTCATCATTGTCTTCGGATGGGTTGTCTCTGGGGTATGTCGCCTGGATGGATATCCTTGCCGATTCTTCTGGTGTTACTGCCTGTTCGTCTCCTTGCTTCAATGATGCAATCACCTGTAGTGGAGTAACTTCTCTCCGTCTTCTGCCTTAATAGATGTGATGAAGATGTTGAATGTTTTTTTCCAATGAATCCATTTCGAAGTACTGTTGATAGAAGTATGTTCTGTTTCGAATCTTTCTGGTTTCAAGTACTTATCCATTTCTCAAAGAATAAACGATGATTATTACATTGTAATGAATTTAACACCTTTTCTTACTTAAGGTTTTAATAATCATCGAAATTCAACATTTACAATGAACATTTTCTAACCAATACATATAACTGATAACACATTATATATAACTGAAAATTAACATATGTTATATACACATGCCATTATAATTAATAATTAAGAAGTAAAGTTTATATCACACAGCGGTTCCATTCTTTGCTGGCCGATGAAGATTCAGGATCAATATCTAATCTTTCAGGGCGGAGTAAACGATCCATCAGAATGATTTAAAATTATGTTTAATAAATTGAGAAAGAAAGAAATACCTCTTGAAAGGTTTTATTAAACATAATTTCACATACACAAAAACTAAATAGAATGACATATAAACAACTTACAACAGTAACCATGAACTGAGGAGGTTATACAAAACATATGAGGCAAAGAGATACAAATGTATTATCACTATTTACTACAAGAGGATTTATTGAAAAACACACTAACAGTAGTAATGCATTGGGGATTAAATTTATGAATAATTAATATGTAATTATATTGCAACTTATTTCAGCGTTAAAACATTTTTATTCCTAATTATTATGATCACTTACTCATTATTCTTTATGATGTAAAGAATGAAGATTGACAGAATATAACTGTTTAAAATCTCTCTGCTATGAAGCAGTAAGAAAAACAAATGATTTAAAAGAAATTAAATTAATAATAATCATTGTAAGTTTAATGTGCAAACATTAGTATTCTAGCTGCCACAATTATAAAAATCTAAATAAAATTATTAACTTTATAATTCTAGACAATTTTAAGAAAGGTACCTATTTAAAGAAGAGTATTATCAAAATTATCAATTGGAAATTTATGATACGTAAGAAATGACTTTTTTAAAAAAGTTAATAGAGGTTAGTTTACTAAAGAAAAGTTATTAAATAAAATAGGGAATAGTTTTCGTTTATATAACCCATTATCTGTTCAATTCGAATAAACAGCATTCGAAAATGTTAGTGGAAGTGTGACACTTAATGGAAAAAAAATCCAAAATCCCGAATTCGATACGAGAGTTGATTTATATGGTGTTTAATGTTGAATAGCCGAAGGATCTGAATCTAATTTCTTAACAAAAATGAAATTTTTTTTGATAACTAAAAATATAAAACATTGTTCTGTCAATTATATCTACCTTTTTTAAAAATATATAATTATATACTTCTTCTTGTGAATTTATTTTATAACCTTTATGTACAGCTTTATAAGTTAACATATACTATAGTACACCCTGAATATAAACCATTAGAAAACAGAATAACTAATAAACCGAATTCAAAGTTGTAAATATTAATAAACTAGCTGAAAGTACCATGCTCCGCTACGGTTTAATATCATTAGAATTTAGAACAACTTAAATTAGTAAAAGTTAAGCTTAACGTTGATAATTATTATTACTTAAATAATCCTAAAGAGTTACATTCTTGGAATAATTTCAATAAGTAAATTTGACAATTTGCAAAAGTTAATTTTATATTATTTTGATAGTCCTTCAATGAAGCTTTGAGGCAGCACTACCATCTTACCCAGATCTGATACCAGACTATCAGCTTTTCTTATGGCATACTTTAAGTGAATATAGTCTCAACTTTTTTGAAATAAAACTTGGGCCTGGTTGAGAAAAGCCGATTTGAAAAGGGCCAATTATAGTTCAGAACAATTATCTTGCGACTGGAAAGCTGAAGGAAGAGTAGTTGGGTTGAAGGAAGGTTGGTTGGTTGCTCGTAAGGAATATGAACATCGAACTGGCCTTACATGTCATCATCAGAGAACATAAGTCTTTTAATAGCTTCTCGTCACGAAACAACTCAAACTTGTAAGGGTACACCTCTGCAGACACCATGAGTTCACAGAAAGTACCATACAATAGGATTTCGACATCGATCGTATTTTTGTTTGTTTACAACTATAAGGAACTTAATTTGTGGTCAAAGTGTGCGACTTAAGCATCTAACCTATTTTTTAACTTAGCTTATCTCAAAATACCATATGACTATTAATCTATTATTGTTATTCACCCAATAAAAATTGTAATCGCATTTTTCGCGAATTAGCCGCGATCAAGGTCTATTTTTTAAAATTCCTTTCTTAGCGAGCACCTAGGGCCCTAGAGGAAGCTACATTTCGAATTTTATTCCAATCCGTTCGGTGGGTTCTGAGATTTCGTGTTAAATGAGTGAGTGGTATTTGACAAATATATAGTAGATAAGTAAACATAATTTTTTTTTTTTTTACTATTATTATTGATTTTAATTTATTTTATTTCAAATTTACATTGGACAGATTTTTTTATTTATTTATTTATTATTGTGCACATTGTTTGAAAGGATTCATATCCGGAAGTATTAGTTATTGTCCTTGTTATATACTTACTCAATAAATACGTACAAAAAAAAAGTAAAGGAAAAACCAGCAAGTTATTATGTCAAAGAAAAAAATAATTATAACCCAGGGCGAAAGACGCTTGATTATAACTTTGTCGCTCCACAGGGTTAATCTCTATCAGCCCTCCATACTCCACACGACTATTGTATAAATAGCGGAGGTGAAATAATTCGCATCTACGCTCAACCGTCAAGTATTGTACAAATCCATTGAGGATCCAGACCTTACCCGCTTGTTGACACACGGCTGATATAAAGAAAACATCAATTTTCTAAACATAGCCTGCACACATTTAATTTTGGCATGAACGTTAAGAGTATACATCCCTCTACTCCCTCCCTCCTTCTTAAGGAAAATGAAAAAGAAAATAAACTTTATGCTGGGACAAATTGTCCCCTAAGAATAACAAATGAGTGCAGTACATAGGACAATCGTCTGGCTATGTTAATTATTAGTAATAAAAATTAAATGATAAATCTTGTAAAAGGATACATCTTATGAATAATGTTATAATGTATATCACATAAATATTCATGTTTTACATTTGCTTGGAAGATTGAAAATTCAGGAGCTAAAGAAATAGATAATGTTTAAAGGAAGTATGAGTGGAGCTTTTTCGAATTGAGATGGTCAATGGATTCCATAAAGAGGAAGCGCGGATAATAAAGGATTTTTCGAAGGATGCAGTTTGATGCGCAGGAGTGATGGGTTCTAGTATTTAAAAGGTGGACAGTGGGACGTAGAGTAAGAAAGTCATGAATATAGGTAGCTTTTTAGGTTTTCAAGGATATAAATATGAGGACACCTAGGAAGTATTGATGCCAGTAACAGGGGTAAAGCCACCCAATTTCAGAATACCTGTGAGATATGTGAGAACGTCTAGAGACCTAGAAAATAAATCCAATAAAACGGTTCTTTAGTCTTTTACATCTCATTTTGAGCTCATTTCGAACATTCGAGTTGGACTTTTTTTGAGGAAAAGCAGTGGGTAGTAGGGAAGGGCTTCTATTTGTAATTATGTGAGGTTTTGACCCAAAGAGGATAGCCTTTGTTTTCTCTGGATTCAGACTCAGCCTAACCTCTACTGCCCATAGGTTAATGCTATCTATTTCTATCTGCAGCTTACAAGTAGCCTCTAGCATGTCTGAAGGATGAAAGGATAAATATATCTGCAAGTTGTCAGAATAAAGATGATGATGGGAGTGGTGGATGCAATTCGGCAAGTTATCAATATAAGTAGATAATAGGATTGATGAAATATTAATAATAACTACTATGATAATAAACTTTATTCAATATTAATAATCAATAAGGTTTAAGGACGGCGTATTTGTTGAATGCAAGCTGCTCCAAGGCAACGTAAACAATCCGGCTAAACATACACCGCGGTAAGGTTATCAGACCTACCTCTCTAATTATGACACTGCCAACCATATAGTTAGCTATACACTGATCAAGGTCTCATTGCCGAATATACCACCAGCATGTAAACTTGTGTCTTCTTCATCCAGTATTCTCAGGTGAAAAGAGACAAGCAACTATAAATTCAGTGAGAAATAAAAGAAAATTAGGGAAACTAATGCAAAAATATAAGTTTAAAAAAAGATAATATTATCATGTGAGGTTTAAGATTTATGATTACATGATATGGGGTTGAGATGATTGGACGAATAGATATGTTTGCAGATTTTATTATTAGATCTATACATTAACTGGGATTAAAAAAAAAAAAAGATACAAAAGAGTCACATGTGCATAGTACACATAGTTATTTAAAAATAGGTCACAGGTGTGGTAGAGTTAAAAAGAAGAAGCAGTTGAATAAAAACAAAAGCAAAAAGAAGAGGGGAGAATAGATGTTGCATGAGGTACGAGGTAGTAGGGGTCGGAGATTGATGTAAATCATCTGATTTCACGGTTTCCTATATTTTGAAGAGGGTGATTTTTTTTAAATATATTTATTACTTTTTTTTTAATTTAAATTGTTTTATTCAAAAGTTTAACCTTATATACAACCAACAAATATGATGTTGGTTGTATATAATATAATATATAATGGTTGTATATTTTACAACGAAATCAGCACCCATTAGTACAATCGCGATCACTTTATCCAATCACAAAAATAGTATTATTCCTTAGATCTATCTTAAACCTCTTTTTCAGTCTGAGTTAAATATTTGATTGTCAGTAAATAAATTATGTTTATAAATTTATTAATTATTTTTAAAGTTTATTGTTTTAAAACATGAAAAACAAAATACATTATATATTGTATCAACTGTTTTAAAAAGGTATTTTCTACCATGAATTTTGATTATGCAATTTTTTATCTCTTAAAAGTGATCTAGGTGTCTAAAAAACATTGTAGTTAGTTGGTAACAGGCCTAAAAAGTAGGTTGTACGCGTATAATTTTTTTAAACCACCGTTGAACGGTGCACTCAAAACTTCTATAATGTTTCTTTTCATTTGGGTCACGTTCAGAGTTTAAACTCATAAAACTGAATTAGGCGAAAATCACGCTATTACATCTTATTAGAAACTGGATTATATCATATCCAAGAAGCGACTGGCTAAAGAGGTAAAGAAACATTTGTTTCTGGAAAAAAAATTAGTAAATGAAGACGTCGATAAAAAGAAATTGTCCATCAAGTTTATAGTCTATAGAGGTAATTTAATGCAAACATGAAATCTAGCATTCATTTCCGAACAATCTGGAATTTGTAATGCTCTCATAGTCTATAACTTGTTTATCTTTATAGTCTCATAGTCTGCTCACGTAATTTGTCATTAGTATTGGTTTCTACACTAATATTGAGGATTAAAAAAGTATTAAAATTGCAAATAGCTTAGAAAATATTAACATGATTTTATTGTTTTGTTTAATATATTTATTGAAATTTACAACTGTACAAATACATACTCTAGATAGTAAATCAAGTGAATGTGTTAATGACAATTACAATAACATGTCAAAACTTGAGAAAAACTACTCATCAGTAGCACTTCAATAAAAATTTTACACTATAAGATCTCTAGGCCATCTTCTTTTCAGACGCCTCGGAGGATTATCGGGAATGGAGTGAGAAGCAAGTTAAGAAACTAGTGGATTTGAGTGGTTATGGAGCTTACTATGTAAGAATAGGTATCTGGTTTGGGCTAAATTAGTAACTTATGGGACATTAAGATCTTTATGGATATGTTTATTGGTGACAAAGTAAGGAGCATTGAGGATTTTTCGAAGTATTTTGGATTGTAATGATTGGATAAGAGATGAATTGGATGGTTTAGTGAATATGATTTTATCAAAATAGCATTTTGACTAAATAAACATTATCAAGGATTTCATGTCGATAAATTTTCATAAAAAAGTAATTAATATAGTTAAATCATAATTTTGCTTTTATTATTACCTCTACATTAAATAGTATTGGAGCAGTATTGTTTCTAAGTAAGCTGGTACAAGCCGACTAATATCAAACGACCGAGTCTTCAGCAATAAGGCAATTGGACTCCTATCAAACCTCTTAGGCAGGATACTGAATATTATTCTAACATTAATGTTTTTTCTGATATCTCAATGTTTTTTTGTTTTTGTTTTTCTTCAAAAAACAAACATTTCATCTAATTGTCTAAATCTAGATATTTTATCTTATTTATTTAATTTTATTCCCCACTGTCAAGTTTTTTTCTGCATGGTATATCAGATGTATATTAATTATTTGTTTCTGATCACTTGATATAAAAAATAATATCGATGAAAACGAAATGAAGGGAGGATCTTCCGACCTCAAAGTCGAGCTACAATCGAAATAATAGCAAATAAATTATTTGCCTTCAGTCGGACTCGAACTCGGGCCCGGGAGTTAATATTATTATTATAGTAGTGAATAAAACTATAAGCTACCAATTACCTTGTTTATTCCATAATATATTCAGTCCTCATTGCAATATATAAAAAGTTTTTATATATTATATATATAAAAGGTTTAAATTAACAATAGGAAATATTTGCTCTGATAGGCCAACTCCTCACAGCTCTTTATAAAAAATCCGGGAATTCCAGACCCTTTTCGGAAATAGACAGCGTGTTCCAAACATAGTTTTTGTACCAACCCCTTACTATATAATATTCTGTGGTTACCCACACAAGAAATTAATTGAAAATTCCTTAACCGTCATTGGTTAACTTCCTTGAAATCAGTAACGGTTATTTAGGGCGGGGAAGATGTTCATATAAAGATCCAGGAAAATCCTATCTGGTCTTGTCGTGGTTGGTTTTGTATCGCCTTTTCATTGCTTGATTTGTCTGTCCGCTCAGTTTCCGGGCCTTCCACCATAGCATCTTTTATCAAGATAAGCCTAGATTAAGATCGTTTTTGAGAAGAAAGATTTAATTTAATTAATTAATTATTTTATGATATTTATAATTTGTCAGGCAAGGTGATAACCGTAATCCATTTAGATTAATTTTGGTCTGGATTCGATAAAGTAGAACACTGCATAGCTCTATATTCTAGAAAACTCAAACTTCACTGGCCAGGTTTGATTCCTGAGCAATCAATTTAAAGAATAAGGGATAATCCGGTCTCTGTAATATGTTTATCGAGAAATCCGAACTTGCTGGAACAGTTCTTAACATCATATGTATTTTATGTTAATTTTGACCGATGAGAGTGAACATTGAATTCGTGTGTGACTAATAAAGTAAATCTTGAGAAACTGTTCCTAATTTAAATATATATTGAACCAGGTCCATAATCCGTCCAACTAGGCTCCCTTATCTGATGTAATAGAATGCACAATATGTATACGTCATACAAACAGCAACTATTATGACGAATATTAATTATTCAACGTCAAATTATGGAATGGCCGCAAACTGGAAACCGATATAGCTTGACGAAATTGAGAAACCGTTCAGCTCACCCCTGAAATACCCGGTAAATATGACCGTAAATTAGACTAAAACTTTTTTATTGATGCTAATATTTTGTCAATTTTAATCTAACAGATTTCAACAGCATTTATAGCGGTTAATTGTTTCTTCATTTTTTCATGTAATTACTCTCAAACGAAATATATTTTAATTGTTTTGATCGCTGGAGAACTTTTAATTGATTTTATTTAATACACACAACTCCTCCCACCCACTCTTTTCAAGCCCAGTATCAGTAGCAAGGGCAAATTCATCAACACACAGCGGATGAAAGCGTTCTATTTTTCTTTCTAATATTTCATCGAACGAAATGGTAAGAGATTCACTTGATCAAGTTATGCCAGATGTTAAAGTATTAGTAGAAACGTTCAGCACTTCAAGAAATCTATTAAAATAATTCATGTAGATCATGTATGTCATAACTACAGTTTTTTAACTTTACAATATAACCCTTAACTATAAACTCACTCTTTTGTTAACTAACCTAAAGAATCTTTACAGTATATATATATGTAATTGAAATTAGTTTATATATATTGTGGAATATATATATTCCAATGTTTTTAATGCTTAATTTTTTACCCTGTAAAAGACATTCTTTATCAGAAATGTTTTTCTTTTAAGAAAGAACTTTTCAGAGTCGTAGAAGTATGAGTAGAAGAATTTTTTTTTCCATACAGGAGGTTATACAAACTCCCATTTTTAAAAAAAATTTTCAACATATTAGGTTGATGCAAAAACAATGCAGGTGGTTGGTTTTCAGTATAAACATTGATTGTTTTTCCAATTGCCTTGAGATGGCCTACGATTGTTGACTGATCCACATCGAGTTCTTCCGCTATTTCTGGAGTAGTTTTGGTGGAGTCAGCTTTGACTATTGCCTGTAGCTGATCGTTGTCATTAGCAGATGGTCGGCCACCACCTTCTTTGTTTGAAAGGTCAAAATTTCCACTACGGAATTTTCGAAACCATCGCTGCCCTGTAGATTCATTAATGGTAGCTGGCTCCAAACTTCATTAATATTTCTAGCCATTTGCGCCGACTTCGACCGAGTTTGAACTCATACAAGTAGATTTGCCGAAAATCGCTCCTAGACCTCATTTAATCTGGAGGCACTGAATGGACTGAATTAAATGTTAAAAAAAAAAGAATTATATAGGAAAGTAAGCGAGATAAATAGGCTTTAAAATGTTGTGTATAACTTAGCATTGTGGATTAGTTTTGTTTACACAATTGGAATTAATAATGAAACGGAAATAAAATCCTGAATTATTTTTGCATCAACCTAATATTTCTTTTCTTCATGTTTAGCCCCTTCTGGTTAATATATGCTCGGGCATGCTCAAGTCTTCTTTATTTTATAGTGCCACAAGAGGTTTTCATCTCCTTCCTCCTTCACCTTCCTATTCCATTATTTTCTTTTGTGAGATTTAATAATTAAAAATATTTAATAAAATTTATAACAAATTTCTTTCTAGGACCATTGGCAAGAATAATTATAACGTGGCAGCCTAAATAGTAATCCGGTGACCGCCTCAATGCCGTATTAGAAAATAATACTAATAACAGATAATTACAGAATATTTCTATATCGAATTTTTTACTGGCACAAATTGTCAGGCCATTAAATAAAACATCGTTTAAACTTATGAAAACGATAAAAAAAACGATTTTTTATTTCTATTAGGAAAAATATATACTGGTTGTTTTATGTTCATAAAGGTAAATGATATAATATTTGTAATTCAGGATTTGTAATGCATAATAAAAATAATTATTTACGTAAAATTTATTAACAAAATGTATAAAAATAATTGAAACATCTGTTTGGCATGGTAAAAATGGTAATTGTATTTCCGTTACACCCTTCACGATTTACTCTAGGGAAATGTTTGTACGTATATATATATATATAACATAACGTCACTAAAGAAGCTTCGCTTCAAAAACTACACCAATATTCGATAAATGATCAAGCGATATCAATGCTGTCAGTCACAAATATGAATTCGCATCAAACTAGTTGACAGATATTTGGTCAATACCCTATGATTTAGCAGACGAGATAATTGCAGCTAAATGAATAATAAAAATGAAGAGGAAAGAGGACTAAAGGAATAACCAATGAGGATGTGGGCCCTCCGAAGGGCGATCCAATTTCGGCGGCCAGCTTCACCAGTCAATTATCACCTTAATACGATAGGGCAGTTTCAATTTTCCAAGTCAACTCGATAACTTGAAATCGATTTCGAACACACTGGTCTCATCTGGCAGCTTTCTGTCCGCCATGTTCGATAACCTCAACACTACGACTTTGTTGTATATTTATTTTGAAATTATAATAAACTAGCATACCCCGTCGCGGCTGCACTCAAAACTATACATTTTAATTATTTTTATAGTAAAATTTATTGTTATAAACCTTACTAGAACTATGAAAATGTAGTTAAAATTAGGTACAGTTGGGTTTAATAGTTTTACCATTACTAAAAAATATCTGTCAATTTTTAAACTGGACTGGGATTCACGTGTCACTTCATATATCTTAAATAACATCATACCTTTGTAAGCTATCTCGAATGGTGCTCCCCACCAATTGGTTGATTATGAAACTTCACTGCGCACCACATATTTTTCACTTTTTTAAGGCAATATAATCTTTAAATTTTATTATTGCTAAACCTTCCTTGAACTATAAAGATGATGTGGTTAAAATTTGGTGCAAATTGGTTTAGTATTTTTTGCGGTTAGTGATCACAAATGAAGAATGGCTAGTCCTTTAATATAATAGTATATACCTTTAAAATAAATTAATACTTTAAAAATTATTAAGAAAGCCTATTTTATCATGGCTCATGCATTTCTGAAATAAGCAACTCAAAAATCTCTTTTAAGGCTTACCATGTAAAACTAGTTAAGTAGTTTTTAGAAATAATAAAAAAAATAATGAAATTTCCTCTACTTAATTTAATTTAACAATTATTTATTTTAATACTTTTTTTTATATCTATTTCCTGATATTTACAACAGCATACGTTATACACAAGTCAAATTTGAGGAAAATGATTAGAATGACAAGTCAATAAGATTTAAAGAACTACTCACTGGTAGCAATTTAATAATAGTGCTACATTAGAAGATCTCTTGGCCATCTTCTTTTCAGACGCCTTGGAAGATTATCGGGAATTGGGTGAGAGTCAAGTTCGAGTAGGTATGGACTTTACTATGAAAGGATAGGGATCTGGTTTGGGTCAAATCAGCAACTTATGGAACATTAAGATCTTTATGTAAAAGTTTTTTGTGACATAATAAGGATCACTGAGAATTTTGCGAAGGATTTTGGATTGTAAGGATTGGATACGAGAATTGGTAGAGGCCCAAAGCTCAATCCTTATGCCCAAAGGAGTCTAATTACTGTCACGTAAATATGTCTTTTTTGATTTATTGGGAGCTTTGAAGGCTTGTTTAGTAACTGTTGGAGTAGTAGGAAAGGGCGAGCAGTTTCTAGTCTTTTAAGCCTGATATGTGTGTATCACATTTATGTTTAAAACAGTTTAGTCACCTGTCATAAGAAAAAAGAAGCGACAAACTAAGTTGTATTGGGTTGGATTTGAAGCTATACATTTGACACTTTACTAACGACTAGTTTTGAAATTTTGCAAACATACAGAAGATTGAATAGTGTCATTTTATAAATGCAGGTGCAATATGCCTTATCTACCAGCACTGCCATTGTTAGAAGGCTACATATATTTTAGAATCAATGTTTAATAAGCGATTCTCCATGCCATTAGAAAATATCTAACATAAGGTGCACAATAACTATAATATAATAATAAGAAAATTGCAATAAAAGCCTATTATAATTACTATAAAAGTATAATTAACACAATTTGTGTAGTAAAAAAATGTTAATGTCCGATGTGACAAACTCGCCTCGGCCTCTAGAAAATGGACTGTATGGGAAAATATGAAAGCGAGGTTTTGCACCCTTGGGGAGATTTTATTGAGAAGGTAGCATAAACAAATAATACATAAGAAACTTCTTACCTTATTACTGCCGCCTACGATCTGTACAGAGGCCTCTGAAATCGTCAGGCGAATGCTTCTCTCAGGCTGCAATATTTGTCTAAGCTCGCCTCCTCTTAGGTCACCACTTATTAGGGGGAGAACTGGGTTATAAAACCGATGGAAGACCATGAGGTCTTGGGCAATTTGTAGTAGGTGCGTACTTGAGCACAGAAACAAGAAGAAAGATGGATATTCATGTGGGGATTAACGCAGATAAGGGCTAGTTGCCCAGAGATCCGTAGAGTGCATCAATATACGGTAATTAAACTTTTTCTCTTTTCCCCCCCTCACATAAGCGCCGATTGGCGCGAACACAATTATATATACAGATATTCTTTTATTATGTTATAACTCTTAGATTTTTGGTAAATTAATTTACTTTGTTCAATTTGTGTCGTTTTGGTCATATCCAGTTTTGGTTATTTTTAGCCCTGAGGAAAGACAGGTCGAAATGTTGGCACTTCGTAGACACGTTTAAAAAAAAAACTTTGATGTAATTCATCTACCTGACTGCATCCTTGACCATCTACATAACTACTTTAAAAACCATTAAATAAAGAATTCTTAAACAATAATCCTTTTTAGCAAACAACAACGGTCATGGTGTTTTAAATATTGGGTGCATTTCTTATGAAATTTTGTTAACTTTTTGGAGGTTTGATTCAATCAATAATAATAATATAATAATATATCTTTATTTGTACAATATTGGCACGTAATCATAAATTTATTTGTATATACATCTCTTTTTTTTTTAAATTTATATTTGTACAAAATCAGCTAATGGGTGAGGTTTTTTTAGAATTCAATTTTTTTTTTTCTTTTAAGCGTTTTAATGCTTTTATACTTCTGGTTTTATTCAGTCCAAATAGTGAGGTTCTAGTAGTCTTCTCCATTATTTTATTTCTTCAGCCACTCTTTGCCATGTTGCTCCTCCACATGTAGTCCTCATTTCATGATCCCATGGGGTAGGTCGTCCTCTGCTTCTTCCGTATTCTCTGTGGTACCAATTTATTATATTCTTGGACAATTTATATTTTTTGTTCCTCACTAGGTATGCTGCCCAAGTATATTGCCTTTTATGATTTATCTGAGCTATATATAGGAATTTCGTTTTAATTTATATTTTGTTCCTCTTTGTCACCTTTAAGGTATAACGTTCCAGATTCAACCAAAACGCCTAAAAATTTTAATTTCGGATTGTAAATAATAATTATAATTTATAAAATTTAAAATGTAATTATAACTTTAATTATTTATAAAAAATGTAATAACATTTATATATCGTTGATACATATATTATTGGAGTAAAGGACGAATAGAAGACTTAGGGGGCAAATGTAGGAAATAGTATACAAGATACATGAGGCCCGGTTGGAACCAGTTTACGTCTTTCGCCATCTGCCTCCCATTGGTCGTCCATGAATATTTCCTCCGTCCCCGGAATTGCTGTCGTAAAAGAAGAGTGTATCTTTGGAAGAGAACGGCCGGAAATTTTACGGAGGCAAAAACCCCGGTGTCGACTAAATTGGTTTAACATGGTGTATCCTAGTGTATGTCATATCATCCAACAATTAAACCAATCGGTTACAGGTAAAATGATTTTATCCCTGATATATTAATAACGTTTAATTTTGAATTTCTGCATTTAACTATATGTTTATGCATATCCGCATTGTACAAATATTTTTTATTAATTCATAGGTTATACATTATCCTAAGTTTACGAAATTTTTAAAATAATTTAGGGCCAAGGCTAGAATTAGATGAAAGTTTTGATTTTTCTCCAAATAATTATTTCTAGGATAGGTTAATTAAAAATAGTTACAACTTACTATTGAAGAGAAAAAAAAATGTATAAATTTTAAAGCTGATGCATTTACAAATGCTACAGTAATACTGTTTCATGAAAACTTTTATTGCAATTATTTGAATCCTAAAATCCTCCCAAAAAATAAAAAATTACAATTTGCACACAAAAATCTCAATTATAATTTTTTATTCGTGGTATGTTTTAAAGCAATCTGGGTGTAATTTAATAATGTATCCCTCTCACAATTCAATTGTAGCAATTCTTATTTGGCTGAAATTAACGTTTAAATATTTCTACTCATTTGCGTTGAAAACTATATGGTTAAATAGTTAAATTACACCCAGATTGCTTTAAAACATACCACGAATAAAAAATTATAATTGAGATTTTTGTGTGCAAATTGTAATTTTTTATTTTTTGGGAGGATTTTAGGATTCAAATAATTGCAATAAAAGTTTTCATGAAACAGTATTACTGTAGCATTTGTAAATGCATCAGCTTTAAAATTTATACATTTTTTTTTCTCTTCAATAGTAAGTTGTAACTATTTTTAATTAACCTATCCTAGAAATAATTATTTGGAGAAAAATCAAAACTTTCATCTAATTCTAGCCTTGGCCCTAAATTATTTTAAAAATTTCGTAAACTTAGGATAATGTATAACCTATGAATTAATAAAAAATATTTGTACAATGCGGATATGCATAAACATATAGTTAAATGCAGAAATTCAAAATTAAACGTTATTAATATATCAGGGATAAAATCATTTTACCTGTAACCGATTGGTTTAATTGTTGGATGATATGACATACACTAGGATACACCATGTTAAACCAATTTTACTATTAGTTTTCAGTGGATTAAAAAAATATAATTTTTATAAAGCAATAATTTTAAATAATTAAAAACCCTAAATTATAGGATGTTGGATTATTCTTACCAAGGACTATTGTAAATTTCATTATCAGGCAGATTATACATAACTTAATGTAAATATTCAAGAATGGCAACATTTTTAACCTGGTTTGTCATATTTACGAATAAAATCTATTATGCCATATACTATTTCATATATATGTATTCGTTGATTTAGTAACTGATGAAAAATACTTAAGGGGGCTAAAATTATTTATGTATTACAAGAAAAATATATAGTCAAATATATAAATATTACCTAACATAATTGATTTCCATCTAGCCAACCCCCAAATTTTTTGAACAATGATCACTATTTTTTTTCCATGTATCTTCTTAGAATCATTGCCATATGTATTTTGCAAATATATTTTCGGTGGACTCTTTTGAACTTTTTGTCTGTGTACTCGTAATATTGTGTGAAGTTTAGTGTTACCGATCTATGACACACGTCTGGTGGTGTTTATCAGAGAGTGATTAACACTAATAAAAAAATAGACAATATCAAATTCTTCCTATTTAAGTATTCAAATTCAGCCTCGAGAACTCTATATTTTTCCAACAAAATTGAGAAAATCTTAAAGGACCTAATGGTATTTTAACCACCCATTTTTATGCGAATGACATAATTATGCTGTTGAATTATTAAAGATGGGCATTGGTTAAACATAAACAATTTATAAAAGTATAATCTTGTATTTTAAATTATTATAAATATAAAAGCAGGCTAATGGAATATCCTTGGAACTCAATGGATTTTAGGAGCCTCTTAAATTACACATAAAACTTTGAGCGTGTTTCGGCAACCTGGACATAATTTGTATAATGAAATTAAAAAGCCCTTTTGATTATTTATAATTTTTACACATATTTATAAAATCTTTACAAATTTACTTCTTTAAACAATGCTAGTATTCAGATCGTAGACAACTTGGAAACTGTTACAGAATCTTATCCTTCTTTTATGAATATTTTGTAGAAATGAAAGTTGTTGGATTGGAACTTGTTTTAACTAATGTATTTAACTAATGTGAAATTTAATGTATATAACTAATGTGATATAGTATTAGATTTATTATTATCTACACGTAAGTAAATAATCAATATTATGAAAAGGAATCACAAGAAGAATTCTCATGAATCATTTGACTTATAATATTCTAATTAACTCTTTTACCAGCGACACGACAGAAACCAATCACAAGAAGCTTCTAGATCGCATGTGCGAAAAGAGCAGAACTAAGAGTCCATTGCCTCCTTATCAACGTTGTAAATATGTATAAACGCGTATTAATGTGTTTTTATATTATTGGATACTTAGTTTTAACTTTATTCATATACATTTATTTTATTTCATTTTTTTTTGTTTTGTTTTTTGTTAATAAGGGTATTTTTGAAATTTTAAAAAAGGTTTCGTTATAAACATTATAGGAATATCATTATTATTTCAATGTAGCATGTATGGCTATATATGATGGTAAATATTGCATGTATTTGTATATGGCCTTGATATTGATCAGTATAAGTAAATCTTTAAAAAACGATAGAATTATTGGTTGTATTATACTTATTATATATTTGTTGTATTTTATTTATTTTTATTAGAATATAAAATTGTTCCTCTGATATTAGGAGAATATACAATAATTTCAATATTCTTTCATTGTATAAGAACGAAAATCTAGCGTTTTGTTTAACGACCTCACCTGGGGATATTGCGGACTGATATTAAATATATATATATATATATATATATATATATATATATATATATATATATATATATATATATATATATTTTAAATTATTGACTTAACTACTCTAATTTTTTTTTTAAACAAAGTGATGGCAGATTTTGATAAAACAATCTAAAATGTCTCATGATCTAATTGCCATCAAAAACCTTTTGTTTTTTAACTTAAGGAGTTAGAGAACGCTAGTTAAGTCTTAAAATGAAACATAAATGCATGTCCTAAACATTGTTACTCGCCTTAAAACAGGAAAAAAAAAAGTTTGTTGTTTTTAATGATCATTGAAAAAGCAATGTTTGTTTTTTTTTTGGTCAAATCATTGGCGTTGATCTTATAAATGGTTTAAACATTGTTATTCATTAAAAAAAAAATGATAATTTTTTATATTTACGTTTCTTGTTTAAGCTACTTCAAAATATACACACTTTGAAGAAATAACGACGTGGTAAAAATTATAAGAAAGTTCTAACATAAGATTTTCAACACGTTTTCTTTTTTTCTCAGTGTTTTTTTTTTCGATGTACATTCACCAAGAATGCTGATCAAAATCGGCGTTGGATATCCTTATCTTTTACTAAGATATTGTCAAAATTTAATGGGTATTTGATTTGGCGTGTATATATATACATAATGACGCACAAATAAAATTTCATTATGCCTTCTACTTAACGTTTTAAGCCTTTATGTCATGACGTCAAGTCCTCAGGATCCACCCACGACTGACATTTCGCCCAGTGGCAACTGTGGGTCAGTGGGCCTTGTAATGACCCCTAGTTCGCCGTAGAAAAGAGATAAAACCGAAATAGGATCTCTTTATTGTTCATTTAACAAAGGATATTGCAATCTACATTAAAGTCATCTTTTTCAACATTACTAATTTTTTATGTCCACTGCCACTGAACCTTGCCACTGAAATTGGGGTTTATTTGTAGACCGACATGTGATATAATATCGACATTGAATGTAATATATACATTAATCGGTGTTATATAAGGTATTTTATATTATTTTCTAGCTGAAAGTACCCTGCTTCGCTACGGTTTAATATCATTAGGATTAAGGACAACTTAAATTAGATCATCGTGTTCTGTTACAGCTACACATTTAACAGGAGGATTATTTTCTGATAATTTTTTTAAAGACTTTCTACGGAGATTAGAGGAAGCTACATATCGAATTTCATTCCAATCCGTTGGGTGGTTTCTGAGATTTCGTGTTAAATGAGTGAGTAGTATTTGACAAATATATAGTAGATAACACTTTATGGTAACGTTTTCATCATAAAATATAATATTTAGACATTGATTGATGTGCATATAATTTATTTCTACTTCCCTCCTAAGTCCAATTATTTCTGCCAAACAAATTTATTACCTTTAACCTTTCATCTACAAGTGACTACATGGCATCCCATCCAAAACAAAGAAAAGAAACTGCCAAAATCCTAAAAATTTTCCAAAGGTTCAATAAGAAAATTACTTTGAAAACATACTTTATACAGTGCAAAATACGTCACGAGTATTTTGTTCACCAGCCACGGTCGTTTCTATATAAGATATAACACATTTAATAATAATAATAATTAAATTCAATATTTTTTTCTGGGGCATAGAAATAATGTTTTTTTGTCATAAAGTGGCGTTCTTAACCTTACTTTTAATAGAAAAAAACACGATTTTTAAAATAATAGTATTAAAATGGTAAACAATTATTTATTTATTTAACATTATTCTGCATTTGCGAGTTAATTATTTTAAAAGTTATGGGTAAATTGAATTTGTTGAAATTTTTGGGGGATTGGATTTGAAAATTACAACTTTATCATTATCTGTGTATTATTTGAGGAACTTTTCAAACATTTTCCTTCAATAAACAGAACACGTCAAAAAATAAAGAATATACATTATATGATTATACTGGAAAAACCACTTATCGGAAATTTTCCTATTCTAAAACGCCTTAATTACCTACAAATCCACAGGTAAATAGATATGACTCAACTTCCCCCACTTCGACTATTGCTGTACTGTATAGCAGTGTTTCTGGGGATCTCGAGGCTAGACTCAACTGCTTCATTTGTTTTATTTTCGGGATCCAGACAAACTTCTATGCTTCACAGTTTTATGCGGAGTTAAAATGATTCCTTTTCTACCATCACTGGTATTTTCTGAAATCCTTTCTCTACCTACCCATCCAATTCTGACGTCAATCTTACTTTTCATAACTAACAGCTTAGTTCAAATCTTCTGTTTTTACCTGCCAGGCCCATTCTAGGATACCAGATTTGTATCCTCCTCCTCATAGTACCATTGTTTTCAACAGATATTTCCTATTCCGATCATTTTCTTTAGGGGCTCCATCCTTATCAACATTCGTCATTTGTCCTCTTTCACTTTCAAGCATCACTTCTTTAACTACCTACTATATGTCCAGACACAAGAAAAATCCTCCATTTGGTTCTATAAGAATGTGAACAGTTCTCTTTATTTTATTTTATTATTATCATTCACACAACACAATATCCTTCAAACGTTCCTTTATATCCAGAGCTTCCAACTTCTGGAATTCCCTCCCTTCCACCATTCGCCATTCCTCCTCTCATAACAGCTTCAAATCCTGACTTTTCATTTACCTGCTAGATATTCAATCTAATAGTCATATAGGTGTAGAAAATATCTCTTAAAATGAGATATGAACATTCAGAATACAATATTGATTTTGTACAGTATTAGTCTAGTACTATTGCACTGAATTGGTTTTGGCATAATTTATATTATTTATCAGATTTGATTATATTTGCTTTGATTATTGTATTTGATTTCATTGAGTTTTTGTTTAATTTCCTCTATTCTTGTTTTCGTTATCTTTATCTTAGATAAAGATAATTATCTTAGATTCTAACCTCAAGATATAATTTGTTTTTTGTGTGATATTTGAAAATATGTAAGAATACTTTTATATTGTAATTTGAATTTCGTTTAAATTCCTAATCAAATTTTATTATATTTTCCTTGCTTTTATCATATTTCTTAATTATATATACGGTATGCTAGGTAGCCATTAATTGTTCATTGTAATTATTCTTAAGGGGCAAAGGCCCCAGAATAAAATTTATTTTCATTCATTTATTTTCATTCATTCATTCATTATAATTGTTTGTTCTTTGTTTCAAGTACTGTTATTTCTTATTTATTTCAAGGCTCTGAATGTACCTATTTGTACATTTTTATTATTATTAAGAGGCTTAAAGTCCCAGAATAAATACTTGTTTTTCTTTTTATAATATATTTATTAAGTAATTATTACAACCTGCCACAGAAGTGGACAATAAGTAATATAGATGGATTTATGATTACATTCACACATTATGAGTAAAAAAAAAAAAATAAATAAAAAGGTGAAGCACATAAGAGAACAAAAAATAAAAGGGTATGCTATAGATAAATAGTAAAAAATATACAATATACATATAAGTGAAATAAATAAATAAAATAATAAAATCAAGCAAATAAATAAATAATAGTAGGTAATATTAAATATAAAACTAAATTAAATTAAAAATGAAAATCAAACCATACTTTTTTTTCTTTAAATATTGACTCATCCTAAGGATCTCCCAATCCCTTTAAAAGAGACAAGCCAGGTACAGAGAAATCCCAGCTCTTCTATCTCAGCTGCGTCATTGGTCTAAAAAAATTCAGTGGTAGCTGAGTGAGATCGCTATAGTCCCAGGATAAATTAAGAACTTTTTTTTTTTTATATATTTTTTTCAACTATTTATTGAAATTTACAACTATATACAAAACAATATTAAATACATGTAGCATATCCAATTAATGCTAAAAATGACATGTAAATTGCTTGTAAACAAACTATCCATTGATAGCAATTATACAGTTTTATAAAATAAAGGTTGTTTATTAGAAGGTCTCGAGGCCATCTTCTTATCTGGAACCTCGGAGGGTTATCTGGAATAGAATGTGAAGCAAGATGTGATACTTATTGGACAGAAGTTTGCAAGAAAAGGACAGGTATCTGGTTTGGGCTTAATCAATAACATGTGGCAAATTAACATCGGTATTGGCCCTGCATCCCTGATCATCTTCTTCTCCATTCATCATGACAGTCAGCTATTCTTTACTAAAAATTGAAATCTTTATAGATAAGTGTTTGTGACAGAGTATGGAGCATTGAGGATATCGGATTGTAAGGATTGAATACGAGACGAATTTGATGGTTTAGTGAAGTCTCAAAGCTCTATTCCGTATATCCAAGTAGGCTTGATACACTGTTGTGTAAATGATCCACTTGTAATTAATTAGAAGGTTTGAACGTTTGTCTAATAAATGTTGAAGAAGTCGAAAGTGACGAGCCATTTCTGGTCGTTTTTGTCTTGATTTTTTTATTTAAAATGAAATAAGAGTAATGCACTGATTAACTGATGAATATAGTCGTCAGAGCTGCAGTTCAGAGGTTACCAATAACAAACAACGCATGTTAGTATGCTAATTAGTTCTGTTGACGGAAAACAGTTAATGTAGCTATCAAATATTTGCCCTGCGCCTTTACCAGTACCATACAGTTACAGAAACAGGTTCACAAGGCAATACAATCGATAGGATAATCACCTCGCGCAGTTTCCTAAACGTCCTCTGCCGGGGAATGCAAATATAAAATGCAGCGGCGGAGGTAAATCAAAGCATGGAGGGAGGCTGTGCTCGAGGGCGCATGTCACTGCTCCCACTCCAGCCTCCAGCCTCACAGCCTCCAGTGTCGGTTGGCTCAGCTCTGTCATCTCTTGTGTCCTGTCCTCTAAAGTCGTTCCAGGGGATATATCCGCGGCGATCCGGTAAGTAGATGTCTTTAATCAGCTTCTTATCGCTGTCTTTAGTCGGTGGATCAAATCGGTAACGTTGTAATGTCGGGTTCGAACCTTGGGGTATCCACTTACCGGTAGTCCTTGCTGTAGATTCACCACCTGTTTAACTTTTAAACTTATAATATTCTAAAGAGTAACTCTATCGGAAGCCCTTGAAGGGACGACCCTGATAGAAATGGTTCCCTTGAGGGGGTCAGCTGACCTTCGTCTATTTTCGAGACGGCCCAAGACTGCCTCATCCAATGCGTCAATATAGCTTACTTAGTAATAAATATCTTACTTCATTACATTACGTTATTAACAAAGTAATCTGATTTTCTCACTACTAGCAATATAAACAAACTTAAACTTCTATGTGTTTAAAACAAAAATATACACACCATAACCGGATTTATACTTTTAAATTATCTTTGAGACTTCCGAACCTGAATTACGTTTTAAATTTTTCATACATTTGATATTTTAAAATTATTAGTTAAGAGCTACTTAACATACGAAACATGTATCTTTTGCACTCTTCACCAAATCAATGTTTAAATTATAACCCTACGCCTCAATTTCGACATTCTGATAACAATGTCATAACCCAGTATCTAGGAAATACTTAGCTGAAGTCGAGCCCTACTCTAACATGCTACTTAGTAAAATACCTTCCGTATAAATGATCATTATTGATAAAAATGCCAGAATAAGATTGATTTTTTTGTGAGATATACAAACACATAGTCCCCCAGGCTAATTGGTCCCAAGATAGACTTAACTATATTGCATTTACTTCAACACAGCGCATTGAAGTTAACTATTTTTAATATAAATGTATGAATCAGAAACAGAGGGTGGAAGCCATTGAGGTTTAAAATATTATTTCTAAATAAGACAATAACAAGTAGAAATGTTATTACCCAGTATCAGGGAATATTCAGCTGAAGTCGAATCCTGCAGCAACATGTTAAAAAAAATAATGCACCTTTTCTATAAATGACCAATATTTATCGGAATTTAAGAATAAGCTTGTCATATATACAAATACAAAGTCTCCCAGGCAAATAACTAAAATAAAGTTAGACTTAAAACTACACTGAATTTACATCAACACTACGCTATGGAAGTTTACTTTTGATTTTAATGTAATGTATGAATCAGAAATAGAAGGTTTCTAATAGACAATAATAAGTAAAAGTGTTACCATAACTCAGTATTTAGAAAATATTCACTTCAAGTCGAACCCTGCCGCAAAATGTTAATAAAATAAAATAACTTATCGATAAATAATTAATACTTATAGGAACGCAAAGGAAAAGCTTGCCATTTATTTGTCAGATAAACAAATACAAAGTCTCCCTGGCAAATAAGTGACAAGTTAGACTTAAAACTGTACTGAATTTACATCAACACTGCGTTTTAGAAGTTGACTTTTTTACAAATATAAATTTATAAGTCAGAATCAGCATATTGTGACAGCAGAAGATATTTTGAATTGAAAATTTATTTCAATACAAGACTAATGATTATCTCTATAACGTTTTCTTGAAGATGAAGTTTTTGAATTGTCCTCGAGTTAAAATTATTAACTTAGTTAACTTTATTTTGAACATGTTTTAAATGTGCTGTTTCTTACTTAGTAAAGCTTATGATACTCTTGAAAATATGTTCCTGAACTATAAATTCCAGACTTCACGACTACAAATCCTCTGCCAACAAAACTATTGTTACCTAAGATTCCTTAGTAACTCGATAGAAACTACATAACAACTGTTACTAGCAATATTTGATTCAATGTAGCTTCAGTGTCAATATGTAAAGATATGTTGATTCTAAGCATGGTGTCGTGTCTACACGTGTCTTCTCATGAAGGATGAATTGTACTTCTTTACGTAACGTCTTTCGAGGGTTAGGGCTCGCTTAGATAATGAGATGTACTAACTTGTGTCCATAAATGATTCACATATGTTTAGGAATTTATTTGATCAAGTTTTAGTGATATAAAAATTAAAAATAAGAGAAAATTGTTGTATAAATAGCCGGCCGGTTATTAACTCTAGGAACGAGGTTATAACCTCAAAAATCGAATCATAAACTATTTCTGAGTTTTGCAGGGTCGAATTCAAAGGATAAGATATACTTCATTACATTTTAATATATATTTGTGTAATAAACAATCCCATTACAATTTGCCAAAAGTCAGAATGCAGAAAAATAAATCTTCTTAACTTTAAAATTGGATACGATTCTAAATTGGATGATCATGTTTAGTTAAGTATTTCTGTTATATATTTTTAGATTCGATTAAACAAAAATGTATTTCAATTGTATTTGTAATGTTGAGATTCAGTTTATTTAATTAGAAAACAATCATGTGTTTTATTTACGCAACCATTAACTGAGCATACTAAGACAAGAGAGATTTTATTGAGTGATACTACCAATCTCAAATGGGTTGCTATATTTAACAAAGGATATTTTTAAATAAATAAATAAATAAATATATATATATATATATATATATATATATATATATATATATATATATATATTGTTTCTTTTTCATTTTATTTTGTCTGTTTTTATAATAAGACATTGTTTGAAAGATATACATAATATCATGAAGTTATTTTTATGTTAGCTAAATATTTTCAGTCATAAATATAAAATGATAAAGAAATTATTTAGAAAATATCAGAGGTTATACTAGGTTATGAGTCAGCACTACTAGTTTTAAAATATTAAATACATCTCGGGAATGTTTTGTTTTTTTGGCTTCTTTTGTTTTTTTGTTCCCTAAGGTTCATATTGTGTTTCTCATTACACAAGAAGGCATAAATAATTGAATTATATAATATATCGTAATACTATTGTGATATAAATATTTTTGTTTAGATCTTCATTAAGTTTTTAGTTGGCCTTATTTTCGGCATATTTCAGAACCATTACGGATAATACTATATGGGCTTAATTTACCGAGGTGTTGAAATTTAGAAGCAAATACTTCCTAACATTTAATATGTTCATTTTATTTTTATTTTTTCTCTTCCATGGTAAATCTAGACAAATATGTATTTTGCTTATTAGAATTATAAAATTTAATGAGCTACATTATTGTCATTATAGCATAGAACAAAAATGCAAAGAAAACAAACAAAATGACAGCTAAAAAATAAAAAAAGTTTATATCAATAATTGCAATTCAAAATGATCTTGTTTTTAAAGATCAACGCTTTTAAACAAATTTCTTTAATTCAGAATCATGGTTTTTTAACAGTTTCTTTTCTGAAGTTGTCCATTCTTCTCCATGTAATATTAAACGTTTTATTAAGTAAAATTTGTCTTTTTTTGGTCATAAAATTTATGACACTGTGAGGAACACTATTTCTAATAATAATTTATTTTACAAGGATTATAAAGCGTAGAACAACGAAAGATTAATTATTAAAGTATTCATATATACAGTTTATTTATTTGATAACTTACTAACGATTTATCAGTTTATATTTGCATCTATATAGCTCACAATTCAAATTCAATGGACTTTTGATAAATAAATACAAATAATTTTAGTTAGATATAAATGTATCAGTTATTTGAATTATGTTCACTATCAATTTTGTACTTATCCTTATTTTTAGCAATTTGTTGCCAAACATAAACTGCAGCTTGCATTGACAGTAATCTCAATTTTGAGGTTCTGCCTTCCAATGCCATAAATCAAGTAATGTTTTAGCATCCGTGGTCACATAGTTCACCTAGTGAAGGTTAGGACGCTCCATTCAACTAGTTCTATATCTCTGTTCCGACAAAATTCTTTGGAGTACTCCTCTTTCAAAACATAGAAAGGCTTTTTCTTGGAAGTGTAGATTCTGAATGACGATTTTTTGATTCCGCCAATTCTTGAGAATTGGTAGTGAGAATCGATGATCTAAAGTAGATTCCTAGAAACCGATCAATACTTCTTTCGTTAGCGAAGGTTTGATACCAAAATATGTAGTTATTGTTTATCGTATTTTATAATGAATGAAGATAAAGGAAAATATTAAATAATAAAATATTCAGGAAAATATTGGGACCAAGAAAGACTGAAGACGGTTTTAAACTTAAAAGTAACATGGTAATACATCGAAACATTGAAAGGTTGAGTGATGCAACGAGGAAGCGTAGATTGACGTTTTGTGGGCATTTGATGAGAATGGATGAAAGAAGACTGACGAAGAAAATTTTCCAACACAGCCTCCAAAAACAGAAAAAGAATACATGGATACGAATGGTAAAGGAGGATATGAAGGTAGCAAATGTAAAGTGGAATTTAATGTGGGATAGAGACCAATTTCGGACAGTAGTCAACAGGATCAAATTTCCGAAAATGGTTAAAACACAAATTAATAGACGGTGGTCAGATGAAAGAAGAAAGCATCAGGTAGAGACAATTAAGAGATATTGGAAGGAACGGAAGAGCAAGAAATGAATTGTTGAGCTTGGTCCACAGATGACCGAACTCGTAAAAAGAAGAAGAAGAAGAATGAATGAAGATATAAATTTAAATTAAGATATTTACGTACATTTTTAATTTTAAATATATAGTTAATACCAGCCTTAATAAAAATTCAGAATTTTGAAACTGGCAAGTGTTCTTTAATATTTGCTCTAAAAATAAAAAATAAATAAAATAAGTTTTCATAAATTATTTAAGTATTGGGGCCTTTTAGACACGCTCTAGGTTTGTTTGTGGTGCTCAGATCGAAAATTTGGCGACAGTTACCTAATCGGTAAATTAGAGGAAAATACTATTTGTTTTATAGCATTTGTGGCTAAGACCTACCTTTTAGGAGTTATATGTGGTTTAAAACCACTACTTTTTCTCAACCATCTTAGTTTCGAATAATAATTTATTGTTAATAATATTTAATTAATAATTTAAGGAATCGGCCTCTTCTAATTCCAAAATGTAAATTAGGAAAAGCAGTAGATTATAGATACACATATCAATGATAAATTTGTTTTTTCCCAGGCTGGGAGAAATTGTTGTTTCTTTTTTATGTTTCCGCTAATAATAAGGTTAAAATAAAATTACGTAAATGTTTTATAATAAATAATTTTGTTACTATTTGTATGTGTGTATATATAATCGGAATGGACCTATGTTATGTGCTAATAGCTCACTTTACTGCAATGTTCAGGGCCCTAGTTCGAGTCCGGCTAGTGGTGAAATATTCTATTTTAGTTGTATATATACTATTGTTTATATTTTTATTTTATGATTTACTTAATATTATTATCTTATATTTGTATTTTATGATTTACTTATTATTATATTTATTTTATTTAATTGTACATATCGTATGAATGGATTCATCGTCATCCATATTATTCATTGCTTTTTAAGAGGCAGTTTGTAATATTTATTCAATAAAACAATTTTAAAAAAATGTTTAAAATATAAACCATTATATATATTTTTTCCTTAACTCTTGGTTATTACTACTTTATGGTTTATGGTTTTTGTTATCTTTTTTTTTTTTTTCCTGTATGTTCTTATTTCAAGTTCAACCAAAAACATAATCCTGTGTAATTTATTTTAATTAAAAATAACATGATTCCTGTCAATTACAGGTAGCATGCCAATTTTCATAGAACCTGTATGAAGTACCAAAAATACACGACTCTTTCATAGGGTTACTATGGAAGGGAAACAAATAAAAAAAATATGTTATATATATCTACAAAAGAAAGAGATGATGAATTATTATTTTTTATAAATGTTGCTTGGATTTTCAATTATTAGCACAGGGTTTTCATCCTAATGTATGCCATTCATTGACTCAGAGCTATAATAAATATAGTACTTATTCACTACAGAAATATATATATAAAAATAAAACCGCTTAGTAATACATTAACGAAGAACCTATTACATAATTGAAATAAAATAGGACAGAAGAAACAAAGAGAAAGGTTGTTTGAGGGCATAAATGGCGGTGGTGTTGCACACTCCGCTGGGCACAGTCAACATTAGCGCTACCTCCCGCCCTTTCCCTTAACTAAACTAATAGTACTTCAGAATTACTCTTTCTGCACAATGTATTTTCTCTTTTTTCTTGAACGTGAATTACTGATATTTATCCTGTTAAAAAAACATTATATATGTATATATATATATATATATATATATATATATATATATATATATATATATATATATATATATGTGTGTGTGTGTGTGTGTGTGTGTGTGTGTGTGTGTGTAATATATTTAATAAAAAAAACCAATACCACTTACTCATCAAGAGTCTAGGTGATATTACTTTGAAAAGCATGTATTGTTACTAGGCCAAAAATTCTGTATCATTTGGGAAAAACTAGATAAATTGATTTTTTGTCCAATTTATGATAAATACTTTGGGCAACCCATATTGGTGTCCTACACATCTTGTAAATACGTAGGTAAGTTGTAATGTCAATGGTATAAGGCCATTAAAACTTACCTACTTATACATGATGAGTAGGACCCCAATATGGGTTGCTCAAAATATTTATCTTATTGTGAACAAAAATGAATTTTTTCCGAAATGGTACAGAATCGTGAGAGGAGATTTGGACAAAATCACGATCATCAGCCAGTTTTCTACCTCACTTAAGGGTACCTACTTTATAGAGGCTGGTTGTGCCCCAGGGGAGTTTCCTGATCCTGGAATCCATCCATGGCCGAATTAAAAGAAAATAAATTTTATTTCTTCAGACGGCCTCAAAGTCGGAACCGAAACCACTGAACTACCGTGCCTCTAGCATATTTTCACTTTTAAATCCTTTTAAATCACTTCATATTTATCTTTTAAATCCTTCCACATACTTGTAACTAACGGGTATGAACTAGCAGGCTGATTTTCCCCATTCTGTCCAGAATAAATTGGTAACCTGGCCTTCCTGCCATATTTTGAGTACATAAGAACGTGGACCCCCCAACCCAAAAAAAAAAAAAATAATAAATAAAAAAAAATAAACTGGTTTTAAAGTTATATTTCTTCATTTATATAAAAATGATTTCTCTTGGTATCTACGGAATTCAACAATCAGCTGTTAGCCTGGGTCAATTCGTAGAGAGATTTTTATTTCCTTCAAATCTTACTTTTATTTTAGGAAATGCTTTAATTTTTAGTTTTGTTCTAGTTAGCCTAGCAACAAGCGTTATCGATACTGATTCTGATATACAACTCAGAATAAAAAAGTCAATCTTGTCACAGGATATACGTTTTTCTTGAGGGGATTGGAAGGGAGGTGATCATAGTCATTTGTCTATAAAGGGTTGTTATCGCATCAAGCAGAAGTAACATTTTTTTTTATAAAACAGGGAACCGGCAAAACACTCCCTCTCCTCCCTTAAATCTTGATTACTCGCATTTGTTTCTCTTATTCGTCACTTCACCAAGTAGTTATGTTGTTTATCTCAATGTAATAAATATATTAAACATGTTATTATTATATCAATAAATTTAGATGCCTATATAAAAAAAATTCATTATAAGATTAATACTTTTATGATATAATTATTAACTGATTTATTTATTAATGTGATTAGATGTTGGATTTTTATAAATATTAAGAGTTTTAAACAAAATTTTTTTTTAGAAAAAAAAAATCAATTTACTCATCTTAGATAATCAACAGTGAAATTTCAGATTCAATCATGCCGGAAAAAAAGATATCCTGTTTATGATCTTATATAAATAACACAAAAATCTCTTACATGTAATCCTAAATAATAATGTACGTAAATTGCTAAAATAGCAGTTTCGCTTTTCTTTTTCTAATCTTAACATTACTTTTCAATTAAGAATTAATATTTTTTATTTATGACAGATTACTACGTTAAGTTCTTTATTCAGTATTGTAGAAGCTATCGAATTTATTTTTTGTTAATATCTTGATCGATAATTGATTACAAAAGAGTTCCTATTCTTAAAATTAATAACAAACTATCCATAAAGATGAATCTCAAATAAAATTTAAAATCAATATAGACCATATTTTCATTTAAATCAATGTATTTTTAAAAGAAGAATAAAAAGGTTTTTTTCTGACTAATCGTCGATTAGTCGATGACTACAAAAGCAGCCGGTTATTCTAATAATCAACTAATCACCTCATCTCTGATATATGGTTTAAGAACTCGTCAACTATGGAGTTCATAAAAATTTGGAATATAAAATGTCTTTTTTTTCGAATGTCTTTGGTTTTAAGTAAAAATTTGTTTGCTTTGTCTACTTTGGTACTGACATTATTTTATCAAATAAGCACAGCCACTTTGAGGTCTTTAGCTTACTTAACAAAGTAATGTCAGTGCCTAAGAAGACATAGAAAAAAAACCATTTATCGGCGTTTACCTAGTGTGTTTCACTTGTAGCTCCACGACATAAAGAAAATAATATTAAATATACGTTAGCAAAATATGTGGATAGAAGCACTATTTAAAATAGCTTCAGGTATTTAAATGGATATTTATAAAATTAGTTTCCGAAACACGTAGCAAGTATTTACACAAAAAGAGGGTTCATTTTCCCCAATCGATGTTATGACATTAGCTCCTCAGAGGGAAGGCCTCTTCATCCAATTTAGCCCTAAATATAAGCTTAATTAGGTAGCCCCCTCCTCTCCCACCTAGTTGTTTGTACATCCATTATGGAACCTAAATATTTTACCCTAATCACCTTTCACACAGAAAATATTGACCGACGTTTTATCGGTTACTAAGTGTGTAAAGAAGGGCGTACTAGCCATTTCCGAACGTTTAAGTAACACCTTCAATAAGTAATATTGCTTTCCATTTTTTTTTTATAATAAGTGAGGTCATACTTTTTTAACTGGACAAATAGTGGTAGCTGAATAGATAATCAGTTCTGGTCCTTCGTTAGGAAATGGTTTTCAAGCTTTTCTGTTAAAACAAATTTAGTGGATGTCTACTAAAAGCTATTCTTGTAGTAAAGCATGATATATATTATTTCCTATAATTTAGTAGTAATTATATTGGTGACATTTGACAGGAGGGAATTAAATGGGGCTTAAACATTAAAAAAAAACAAATCTGAATTAAAGTTTAGGACTTTTACACTCAAGTTTCTCAAAATATTTTAAGTTTTTTTATTTTATTTATTTATTTTGTCTTTTACTGAATTGATATTTACAACTGCATATAACATATACAATGGAAATTTCATGTCCATAACTTGTGAACTATCCATAAAAGCTTCAATGAATGTTCTAGAAAGTCATGCTATCTTCTTTGTAGATGCAAGTTGGGTGAATAGTGGATTAGAGTGGGTATGTAGCTTTTCATTGGAGGGATCTTGTTTGGATGAAATCTAAAACATATAGGACATTGAGATCATAATGGATAAATTTACTTGTGACGTAGTCAGGAGCATTAAGGATTTTGGATTGTAAGGATTGGATACGAGATGAATTGGATGGTTTAGTGGTCCCCAAAACTCAGCTCCGTAGATCGACATCGGTCTAATTACTGTCATGTAAATAAGTCTTTTGTAATTAATTGAAGGCTTGTCTCGTAAAAGTTGGACAAATAGAAAATGACAAGCTGTTTTTTGTCGATTGTCTTGACACAAAAGGATTGGAAATGTACATAACTACTAGAAAGGTGCAAATGTATACTCTGAATTTTTCAGTAAAAAACTTTGAGGACTAAATGAAAAAACATTGGTGCGTAACTCAATATATTTCACTTGCCAACTGTTGAACCAATCCAGACCCTCTACAAACGATTTCACGAACAATTACATGGAAATACAAACACGGTCATAAAGGACACGGCCTTAAACCCAGGCTGTACCCTTAGAAGTAATTGGACGAGGGTTCTCCTAAGCAAAAAAAAAAAAGTTAGGAGGTACCATCTCCACGGGTTCTATTCCCACTCGTGACTTTCACGTCTTTTTTTTTTTTTTTTTTTTAGTATTTCTAAAAATATATATTGTAATGACTTTGGTTTGCAGGTGTCATTAATTTCCTCTTGCTCCGGAAAGCGGACTGGAAACAATTTGTTGACACACTTTCACGATTGTTGACTTTAAACGTTAGAGTAATAATAAACAAGTGTGGTTGTTGAAAAAATGGACAAATAATTGGAGAATTATGAGCTCTAAAATTTTATGATTTTATGAATGAGGCAAAAGGAATATGGTGATAGGTGATAAACATTACTAATGTTTATTTCAAGTGATGTAATTAAACTGAAATATTTTGGTAATACATACTTGTTTTACCAAAATAATTAATTTATTTTTAGTACAAGTAATTGTCCATATCTTTTAACCATTTTTGTAAACCATATCGGTTCCAAGAATTCGATGCTGTCAAAAATGAGATCAACCATGCTGGTACACATTAACCATTTGATCAAATTCATTTCAAGGGAAACACTGATAAACTAATCAATCAACATTTTTGATGCAATTTGGGCGTCCGAAGAGAAATCGTTTGCATTACAAACTTTGTTTGATTAACACCACGAATTGATTCGATTGTTCAGAACAGCCCTTAAACAAACGCAAACTAAAGGTAACAAAGTTGTAGTTTGAATTTGGTAATTTTCGGTGTAACAACCTTAACATGGCAAGGTATAGCTAGCAAACAATAAATAATGTACGAAAATTGCGTTAATCAGTAAAACAAACTTCAGAACAAATGAACTTTAATACGTAAGCGACATAATTAATTATACATAATGATCTTTGCGTGCCAAATTATTTTATTTTGTTTTATGTATTCATTTATTTTTTTTTCGTTTATTTACTTTAACTCTCTATATACACCTGTCAATCAAAGTGACTTTAATGAAATACTGAACTACCTGACGTGGAAGGCTCGATGGGGTGAAGAACCCTATGGTACCTCCTTCTAACTTGATTTTCTTATTTTTTTTAACTTAGCCCAGGTGGGGAAATGGGGATCCATATTTACACCAACCCCACCTATGAAAGATGGCCACTATCACATGCAATCTAAAAGCGTGCGTATGAGTATAGGTGTGCTTCAAGAAGTAGCTTAAGGTCTCCGCTTTTTGGATATCACTATAAAATTACTTTTAACTAAACATAAGGACATGAAAATAAAACTATTTCACATGCCTCTCAAAAGTTTACAGTCTAGAATGGACACCACTTAGCACCATACCTCATGCTGCATCCATACTCTATGAAATTATGGCTCCAATTACTCTCTGATGTCTTATATTAGCAAATAACTCCATCGAAACTTCTCGCCATCTTTCTTATCCACTGAGAAGGGGTACCCATATTTACACCTGTGCCCGTTTTTACACCTTCCCTTTATTGTACAGACTGGATGAATGAGTCATTGTCATCCATATTACTCATTACCCTTGAGTGAGGTAGCTTGTAATTATTTAAAAAAATAAATAAATTATTGTAAAAATGTTGAATTTTTACAGCGGATTTATAAGCTTATTAGGTCAGAATAATGCCAGAACATAAGCTAAACGGTATAAAGAGTTTCGCTTCATATTATTTAATTCGCTTAGATACAGTGTTTTGTAAGGGCAAAGAGGTTGCATTGAGTTAGTCCGATACTGTTCCTACACGACTTTAGGAGCAGGGGGAAGGTTCCTCTACGGCAGTAAAAGCTTCGGAGAAGTTTAAAACAACTTCAACTCTCGGTGAGGTAGAGGTCGAGAGAGGGGGGTGATAAGGGGGGGAGGAGCTTTTTACCTCTTACAAACAAACCTTCTGCTCTTACAAAGAACTTCCACCTCCACCTAACTTAGGCGACGTGTTTAATAAATAGCCTTGTCTCTGTTATTTATACTGATTGCTACGAGCCTAAGTGTGGGGAAACATACATATGTTTATGAACATGAGACTGAATATATGTATAATATGATCTTTTCTGTTTTATATATTTCTCAGAGGTTGACTTTAAATAATCATTCATTAAAAATTATCCGAAAATAAATACAGTTTATTGTTTTAAAAAATTGTAATAGTTGAAATTATTTTAAAAAAATCTATTTTAAGAATTTATAACTGTACAAAATATATAAATCAAGTAAATGTGTTGATAACGATTATAATTACATGTCAAAACTTGAAGATTAATCATTAGTAGCACATCAATAAAAAATTTACACAAGAATGTCTCTAAGCCATCTTCTTTTCATATAGCTCAGAGAGTTGTCGGGAATAGAATGCGAAGCATGTTGAGAGACTAGTGGATTTGTGTGGTTATGGAGTTTACAATGAAAGGGTAGTTATTTGGTTATAAGTTGGGTTAAATTAGCAACATATTTAGAAAAATATATAAAAATAGCACATTTTTTTTTTAATTTAACACACAAAATTAATGACAATAGAAGATAAAAATAAAAATAAATAATAATTATAAAAATAAAATTAATATTTCAATCATCAAGAATAAAATGAAATTATAAAATCAAGTAGCAAAAATTAAAATAAAAAACAAATAAATAAAAAGAATAAGATACATTCTTACTATATGTAAAAAACAGACACACTCAGCCTGGGGAACCCCAAATCGAGCCTATTCCCCCACTTATTGGGAGTCAAGGTCAGACCCGTTGAGATCCCAGCGCTGCTCTCTCAGCTGCATCACTGGTAATATATGTCACATTACAATCTTTATGGATAAGTTTATTTGTACCAAATATTTTAACTATACCACTGCCTTTATAAATCACATTAAAAAAAATATATATATATTAATTTCAAAATTAAACTTATTTTACATACAACATAAAATGTAATTAAACTTTCAACTCTTTTAGAAAGAATTGATTAATTAAATAATAAAATCTTGTAAGAATTGAAGATATTGATTTTTTTTTAAAAATAATTTTGTTTTTTAAAATATTACATTTATCTATTCAAACAAATAAAATAAACATGTAACTGTTTTGATCAGTTACATGAATATTTTTTTTACACTATTATTCGGTTTCAAATCACGAAAGGTTACAACTATTTCGGTTGGTTACAATATAAAAACGAAAATAAATAATTTAAAACTTAAATCCATTTCAGAAATATTTATCCTGGTGATATTCCAAATAAATAGATTATTATTGCGAGAATCGTTTTAGCCTGCCCTTAACTAGTCAGTTAACCATGACTAGTGATTTACCCTTCTATAACGGGCCAGATCAACTGGGTAAGAACGTCATCTTTAGTAATGAAAATAAATTTGTTTTAGGTTGTCCCGATCTATTTTCATGGCTTAACAAGAGAAGAAAGGGGTTATCTAAGTTATTCTATTTAGCAGAATATAGAAACTTATTGGAAAAACGAAAATTAATTTTTTATATTATAATGAATGGAATTACACGATCATTTAGCAAGATAAAGACCCCAAACATTTGGTAAAACGTATTTAAGATAGGTTTGGCCAGCACATTATCATATTAGATTAGCCTTTGTGTCTTCAGAACTAAACATTTCTGAATATGTTTGGTGAATATAATATATATATAAAATACAGTGAACCAAGATAGTCTGGGATCGTTAAGACTTTGAAATCAGATATTCATGGTAGCGAAAATTTCAAGAAACAACAAAATGAAAGTTTTATTACTAATGACGATTTTCCAATTGATCAAAGGCCGTGAAAAGGTCGCGTAATATGAAAATGTAGTTTTATTACTTTTACCTATAAACTTGTATAACATTTTAATAGCACCATTATTGAAATTCTAAGAAAAAGAAATTGTTTTTTTTTTTGATAACCGATTGTAAAAAAGCCCTTTGAATATCTCTTTTTGAATGGTGTTTGATTTTAAGAGTTTTTTGGAGTTATTTGAAAAATCATAGTGGTAACAATAACATTATTTTTTTTTAATAATAAAAAGTTTAAACAATTTTAATACTTTAACTTGAAGTATGAATAAATCATGGTTTATTGGAAAATCCCTCGACAAAACTATTTAAAAAACATTAATGACATTATTATTAAATTAATAATTTTTTAAGGCATTTTATTTAACTTATTAATTTCATTAAATGTCAAACTCGTACTGAATTTCCCCTGTAATTTTAACAAACATCAAACAATGAGATTAGGAACATAAGACCAGTGTAATTAAAAACTCATGTAACTGGATACTGTTGGAGTTATACTCAGCCGATTCATTCATGCTCAGCTTTATTCAGAACAATATTTATTCTTAATAACGCTGAACATTAAAGTCTATATATTATTATTATTATTTTAGAATTGCCGTTGGATTAACATAAAAAAAAATATTGCT
Organism: Euschistus heros; assembly: GCA_003667255.2. NCBI lineage: Eukaryota > Metazoa > Arthropoda > Insecta > Hemiptera > Pentatomidae > Euschistus > Euschistus heros. Next base: position 1,483,713 of record RCWM02000083.1, read on the forward strand.
CGTCAAGAGACGTATATCAAGTAACATGATAAGGTTTGTACTGTTCTTGGCCATCGGCTCTGTGCTAAGAGCAAATTTTGCCGGAATCGAGGTTTTTCTTCAATGAAGAATACCCACTTAACAAAGCCTGGTGGCACTCTTAGACTTAGTTTTGTCTAATATATTTATAATATCTTTGGAAAAAATTCTACTCTAATGTATTTAGTATTTCACTGTCTTCTTTACTCTCCAATAAGTGTGTACGTAGTGTTCGTTATACTACTGATCTGCAGTAATAAAAATCATGTGATGTGTTACTTGATTGAAAATTATGTAGGTCTATTTTATGATTTTTATAAATCTCTAATGTGTATTTATGTATATTTCATAAAATTCCTCGATTTTTATAACTATGATAGAGAAGTGACAATAATGGTTAAAAAAAATTAATGAATAAAATGCATAGATTTTCAAATATACTAGAAATTAGGGTGCTTGTGTTGAGCAGAATGCTCTTATTACAGAATATATGATATGGAATAAATGAATTAAGAAAAATAAAAATAGTAAAAATACGAGCAAAATTAAATTTAAAATTTAAAATACAAGCCTACTCAAAATACACAATATACACTGACCCTATGATGGATACCTAAAATCTGCAGTCTCAGCTGCGTCACTGGTGTAGAAACGTATTGAAGGCCGAGTAAGATCGCTCAGGTCATGAGTGGAGAAGCTGGCTGGCCATTGCTAGAATCCCAACATAAATACATATTTATAAAAAGTCCCGGGGCAACTTGATAATAGTTAAACTTAAAGGTTAGGATGGTTAGAAATATTTTAATGAAATTTCAAAAATTTTAGGGGCATATGGTTGAGGACGTAAGATATATTGAAATCATTATATAAGGTATTGTTGAAGAAATAATACGGAATCCCTACACTGGGTTTTTACACTAGTGCCGCAGCTGAGAGAGCTGCTCTGGAATATGTTTGGACCTGTCCCTCCATAAGTAGGGGGCATGTTTGGTTCAGAAATCCCCAAACTGAATGTGTATTTTGTATGCAAGTTTTGATAGTATTTTTAAAATCATCATAAAATCATAAAATGTTACTAAAAATAATTTTGATGAGGAATCTTGTAAAGACCATGATTTATTCATAATCCAAGTTAAAGTATTAAATTTTTTTAAAACTTTTTATTATTAAAAAAAAATAATGTTATTGTTACCACTCTGATTTTTCAAATAACTCCAAAAAACTCTTAAAATCAAATACCATTCAATAAGAGATATTCAAAGAGCTTTTTTACAATCGGTTATCAAAAAAAAACAATTTCTTTTTCTTAGAATTTCAATAATGGTGCTATTAAAATGTTATACAAGTTTATAGGTAAAAGTAATAAAACTATATTTTCATATTACGCGACCTTTTCACTGCCTTTGATCAATTGGAAAATCGACTTTAGTAATAAAACTTTCATTTTATTGTTTCTAGAAATTTTCCCTCCCATGAATATCTGATTTTAAAGACTCAACCATTCCAGACTATCTTGGTTCACTATACATTTTTTAAAATTCATTTTCTATTCACCAAACTAATTCAGAAATGTTTAGGTCTGAAGACACAGCATGCTAATCCAATATGATACTGGCTACACTAATCATAGATGCTTTTTATCAAATGTTTGGGGTCTTTATCTTAGTCTAGGTCTACCGACGCTCCTCCTGGCATGTTTCTTCCTCCAAGAGGTTTTTAGGGACCTGAAATCCTTTTTTAATCCTTCCAATCTCACTATATTTGTATTTTGATATAACTTTGCAAGCTCTGTATCGGTTCTCAGCTTCCAAGTGTTTACTCTTTAATCTGGTCCGAAAAACCTCAGGAGAAAGGTTTCCTGTATTTTAGAAATTGGTTAGTATTCAACAGCATAGGTCAGAATAGATCTATTAAGGTGTTTTAAATTAACATGTAAGTAAAAATATAAAACGGATTTTCATTTAGGTCACAGAAATAGCACAAACTAATGTTTTGGAATGAAATTACTTATTAGTATAACTCCAATGGATATTACTGAGCTTAAATTAGTATTAGGCAATTAAATGGAAATCACTGGTTATTTAACCTCAAGCCCCCGTGATCCCCCTAACCTGTAACATCCCTCCCAATTATGATGTCATCGGATATAATAAGGGAAAGCTAGTTGGCTGAAGGTTGGTTTGGTTCCTCGCCGGGGAGATAAGGCTAATACTGGCTCCATCGATCTACAATTTAATAGAGACTGCTTCCAATATCTGCTCCCGCCACACCTCCAACTTCTCCACCGCTGCCTAATAAACCCCATCCATTAACTGCCTTGCGTAGCGTTAATCTGCTGATTGGAATCAATATTAGTAGGTTGAAGAGATTATAAAATATAATCTTAACATATCCCATATGTAACCACCTGAATTGGAATTTAATCAACCTGTTTTGTGTTCAGTGTTCAATATTTTATTAAAACCTAAGCACAACAGATACTTCAGCAATCACGTTCAACCTTCATATTTATTCCAGAATTTAAGATTACTGACTTTCAAATGGCAAGATGTGCCCCAGGAGGGTCTCCATTCCCTGAAGTCGATTCATGGCTGTTAGTGCAGAAATTAAATTTTCCATCTTCAACCGAACTCGATCTAGGGGCCTAGATCTTAGAGTGTAGTTCCACACCCACTGAGCAACACCGTTACGATAGTAATTTGACAAAATAAAACATAATTTATAGATTCACATATTTTTTTGCGAATGATTTCATAAACTATAATGATTATCACTTATGTCCATTACTAGTACTAGACTAAATCATTTAACAATGATCATTTTTTTTTCTAAAGCAAGTCCTTACATCGTTTTTTTTTTTTTTTTTTTTTTTTTAATTTTTTTTTTTTTTTTTTTTTTTTATTTTTTTTTTTTTTTTTTTTTTAAGAAAACAAGATCGTAGATATGACAATCTATAATCTACTGATTATAGAGGATGTTTTAGGGTTACGTAACCAAACTGAAAATTCGAACTAAGGACCTCAAAACAAGAAAAAAAAATCTTTTGAAGTTATGTCCGCAAACGCTTTGTTGAGGAGATATTCACACTTAAACATTTCCATTGCTATGAATTATTGAGGCATAGTAAATAAATTAAATTTATTTTATTGGTTCCAACTTTATATGGTTGAAAAGCCAGAAACTTATATTTCATTTTCTGACGATTTTACAGTTTTAATAAAAATTAAATTCACTAAATTAATTTATTTATACTGAAAGAAGACTGTGCTCTGAAAATCCATCACTAGTCGATTTCTAGAAATGTGGGAAGGCAGGCGATTGAGGTGGACTTTCTATTTTTAAAGGCTGAAAACTGACTGTTTAAACATTATTAAACATTTTCAGGGTTGTCTCTGGAATGAGTTGGGGAGCCGTTAAAAAATACTCCTCATCTTCTATCATACTCTAATTAGAAGCAAGGTGAACTGTGATTGCATCGCATATAATTCCCCTTAAAAAACAACTTAAAATGCTTGATACAATCCATAGCACAACAATCAGAATATGTACGGGTGCGTTCAGATCTTCATCAGTTGATACGTATAAGTAGGCTATACGTAAAATGTAGAGAACGGAGTCTGACTTTAAGAACATCCTGCCTTACACAATCCTATTACTCAACTTTGATTTCCAAAAAAGATCACTCAACTTATAACCTTTTTCATTACCTTAATATTAAACAATATTTTACTTAACGTCACTAAATAGTGCTTTTACAGGAGAACTATTTGCGATCTACCAAGGTCTACAATTAATAAAATCTACGACACAAAAAATGCACTTTTAGTAACAGACTCTCTGAGCTCATAATTGGCAATTGATGAAGGCAAATCTGAAAATGCTCCATTTAGGAAAATTACCAATTTCCTAGGGGTGATGAATGATTCGATGGGTGGAGAGACTGTGCTAATGGAGGTGGGTACCTATGCAGAGGTAAATGCATGCGAGGGTTCGCATTGTGGCATCTCCGGAAAGGAAGCTGCAGACAGTGCAGAAAATCTCGCGAGATTGGACCAATCAAGAAACATAATGTCTGACTTTATGAAAACTCCCGACTTGAAAGCATAGTGTAGAAAAAATTTGCATCAACAATGGAAAATAAAATAGAACCAAATACCCAGAAAAAATCAAGAAAATATTAAACTTCAACATATTTTAGAAAATCAAGAATAGAAGAAGACATTCAGCATTTAGCCATGGTTACCTAATGAGAGGCCAAGAGCCACCGATTAGTACAACTTGCATGACAGCACTGACATTGAAACACATTGTAACATGTACACTATACACTGGCGCAAGAGCAATGTACAATGTACCCTAAAGTATAGATAAAGCACTACAAGACATAGAAAATGTAATCAAACACATTTTTGAATTTTTGATATCTTGTAAATTGTTTGACAAAATTGACCATCTTTAGGTATGTATAGCTCCTAAACAAAGCGCTTGCGGAAATAGCTCCACGAAAAACTTTTACCTTGTTTTGAAGTTCTTAGTTTAAATTACCAGTTTGGGTACTTAAGCCTGAAAAACCCTGTATACCTACTGCTTTTGATAAGGAAAATATTAAGGCAGAAAGTGTCAAAAAAACCTCAACATTTAAAAAAATGTATGAGAAACATTAAATTTTTGTAGGTCAAACCCCAAAATATAGCTCCTAAACAGTAGGTTCTTGCGACAAATGTTAAATGATATGAATATTCTCCATTAAATGTTTACTATGGAAACTGCCATCAAATTTTCGATCCGAGCAACACCATCAGAGCTAAAGTGTGTCAAAATATAACCATTTTGAGTGAGAAAAAAAAGTTACATAAAAACATTACAACTAACATTCCCATCCAAAAGACATGTCCATTTCAATAGTTTCTAGCTAACATTAACTGATGGGAATATACTATATTTTTTTACATATCAATTTATTGATATTTATAACTGTACAAAATCAAGTACAGTAACTGTACACACATCAAGTAAGTGTGTTGATAAATATTACAATAGCATGCCAAAACTTGAAAAGAACTACTCATCAGTAGCGCTTGAATAAAAATTATACACTATAAGGTCTCTTGGCCATCTTCTTTTCAGACGCCTTTGATGGGCGATCAGAGGATTTGAGTGGTTATGGAGCTTATTATGAAAAGATAGGTATCTGGTTTGGGCTAAATCAGCAACATTAAGAGCTTTATGGATAATTGGTGAAAAAGTAAGGAGCATCGAGGATTTTTCAAAGGATTTTGGTTTGTAAAGATTGGATACGAGATGAATTGGATGGCTTTGTCGTGCTCCGATACGTCCAATAGGTTTAATCAAGTATTTTTTAGTTAATTGGGAGCTTTTAACGTTTTTGATGGAAATATAAAAGACACCAATAAAATGACATTTTTTATGAAAAAATTCGGAGAAATTAATTATTGAATTTAATTTTTTGTTAAACGATCACTAATAAAATTTACAAATTTATTTGTTGTTTTTACTCAACTTGAGGAGATGAGATTCCAGGAACTAAATATTTTAGTGTTAGTGTGGAGTGGGGATCACTATCGGGGAGGCTACAATATCCACCTTCACTGCGGAGGGGGAGGGGGCAGAAGCTGATGGGGTCGATGCCCCCCCCCCTGCCCCTATTAAACTTTTTTATTGTCCCACCTCTTCGGCTGGCATTTGGCATCTCTGTCACCTGTAAACGATTGTCTCTGATAATATCCCTCACCGATACTCCAACTTGTTTTTTAGTTTTACAGGTTGATCTTTATATTTCCAAACTATGAGATTTAGAGCAGTCCATACAAAACCAAAATTTAACTACGGGTTGTGAACTTAACTTTAAACTAGTAATTGAAATTCACATTAATGAATCTATCAGAGCAAAGGTGGATATAATAGAACCTATCTACCTATCTATCTATCTATCTATATATATATATATATATATATATATATATATATATATATATATATATATATATATATATATATATATATATATATATATTGATATATAGTACATTGGTTGGATAAGATAGTTTTCAGATTTTTTTTAAACAAATTTTATTTTTTATTGTCATTTCGATATCTGCTAATTTGACACTCTATTCAGAAAATATAACAGGGAATAGAAAAAAAAAAACATTAATATAAGCATTTAGGATAATTATAGCAATATTATCAACTGCAATATCTTCATTTAACAAAAAAAAACATTTTTTTTTTTGTATAGTTGGACAACTTTTCACCACCAATGCCACATTCTTGAGTGCTACCTAACCAACTTTTGTACTTTATGCATCTACTATAAATTAGTTTAATATAGACATTGCAGTTGTGATATCCTCCAAAATATAAACGTTTTTACACAATAGCAATTTAATGAAAAAAATAATCTGTATTTAGTTTCACTACACGTAAAAGAAACATTAATAATAATAAATATTTTTTAATTTATTTTTATGTACATAAATAAATGGTTTAACGAAGCATATTGTAAGTTAATTTTGACTATGAAATATATTTTGAGATGTTTTATGATTGTAATATTAATATATATTTATTTTAAATATGAATGTATTGTTTGTAATTGTCATAAGTAATTGCAATTGTCACTTTTGATTGTTTGATATGTATGTTGTAAGGCTTGAGATGTGGCATTAGTCATGAAACGTTGTCCAGTTATATAATAAAAAGTTTTATTTTATTTTTTTGTATAGCAATGCCACGACCTGGGAGTGTAAGTGCTTGTTTCGCTGTAGTGCTTTTGTATCTGCAAGTTCGTTGCCAATAATTCCAATGGACTTGGTACCCAAATAAAGTCGACCACCTTTGCCAAATTTTGCAGTATACTGAGGGAGTAGTGGATTTTTAGGATGACTGGATGTTTAGGGTACATGTTATTTAAACCTTTTAATGAACTTAGTGAATCTGTTATTATTGCGATGTTGTTTTGTCTTATTGATATGGAGTAGTGAAGTGCTGATGCTATTGCATTAAGTTCTGCTGTGTATATATTGCATAATTTGTGTAATTTTATTTAATGAGTGGAGTTGTGAGTAACAAAGGAAGATGCAGTTGAATCGTCAGATTTAGATCCGACAGTATAGATTACGAAAGGTTCTGGTATGCTTTGAAGTAGACGGGAAAATTCTGATTTGTATTCAGAAGGAGAGGTATTATTTTTGGGAAGTCGGGTTAAACGAAGCAGTGTTTTGGGCGATTTGATTGTCCATGGAGGGGTATGAACTTCTTGTTTGTGCACAGGTAATTCTTTGAGGAATTTAATGGCTGTATTTTCTCTTTCTGATAAAGGGTTGTGTTCGAAATTTTTCCAAATGCTTTGGTGAATCTGGGTTTAAAAATGGTTTTGTGAGCTGGGTGTTCGGGATGAGGTAGAAGTTTGGAGATATAGTTAATTGCTAACTTTTTCCTTCTGAATGACAGGGACGGTATTCCTGCTTCACAACACAAACTAAGAATAGGACTAGTTCGAAACGCCCCTATCGCTAAACGAATCCCAGTATGATGGACGGTATTAATTTTATTTACTATTCGGAGTCGGGTAGAACCATAAATGAAACAACCATAATCTAGTTTGGAGCAAATTATAGCGCGATATATTTTTATTAGTGTTAGTCTGTCGGAACCCCAAGAGGTACCACTAAGATATTTTAATATGGTTAGTCTCTTTTTGGGTGTTGATTTTAGGGTGGAAATGTGAGAGTCCCAAGTTAATCTACGATCTAATATCATTCCTAAGAATCTATGTGAGTTTGTGTAAGGTATTATGGAATTTCCTAGACGGAGTTCAGGAGAGAGAGGAGTGTTTTTTACGACTGAAATGAAGACATCTAGATTTTTCGGTGGAGAATTGAAGGCCAATGGATATAGACCAGTAACACAATCTATTATAGCTTCCTGTAGTTTACTTTTAATATTGTCAGTATTCTCGTTAGAACTTTCACAACAGTTAAAGAACCTTAACTAGGTTAACTATGTAAGTTCATACATTTAAATCTAAGAACTTTTTCCAGGCATTAATTTCCGGTATAAACAATATCCTGAGGATTTACAGAACTAAACTAAATGGATTTCGAATCCTTAACCATTATTAAAAACCAAGCATGTTTTAACAAGCAATTTCTCTTCTAAACTCATATTCAAACATCCTGGGTTTAAAATATTCAAAAACTACCTATTTTTATAAATTTGTAATTGTTAGGCCAGTAATTGTCAATATTGCCACACTATTTAGTACATAAAACTTTTAATAAACACGAAGGGAATTAAATCTTAATATAATATTCACTCAATTCTTTGATCTTTAAAACATTGAAAAAAAAATAAAATAAAATGTGTTTATTTCTAACGAAGAGGGTAGGTCCAGAACCTATTGAGAGTGGTAGTGACTAGGGGCCTAGAAAAAATTTCACATTGCATTTTTCTGATGTTTTTATTCAATCAATAATACTTTTTTTAACATATAAGAGTGTTTGTGTTTTATTTTATGCCACAATCACAACATCGACCTTATTAATTAAAGAGATTTTTCTTTTAAAATTATAAATTCCCAGGAATATTATTTAATTATAATTTTATTTTAAAATATTTTTCTGTTTTTGAATTTGATTTTACCACATGATTACTGCATTTACCTATTGATTTACAGTTTTTTGTGCCATCTCGCTAATTAATAATAAATTCCAGGGAATTTATGAATTTTGTTAATGATGCAGGCAATATTCTCTGGAAATATTTCATCGATTTGAAATTCCCGGGAATGTTACATCATTACTGTAATAAAATATTTAAATGCGTTGAATACATAAGTGTTGATATAATAGAATCTCCAGATTGAATGAACTTAAAATTGCCATTTATCAATTATTATACCAATACCAAGGACCATTTACCAACTACTAGGACAGATATTCTTGCCCCCCCCCTTATTCTTTTCTTATGATCTGAAATAAGCAATGAGAAATGGTTTAGAATTTGATCGAAAAGGATATACTTTACATTGAGAACTGATTTTCTTTTTCTTTTTTTTTTTTTTATGTGAAATTATTCTGTTCAATTATTAATTATCCTTTCTCCCCAGAGAAACACAATCAAGAGCTGTTCTTCCTCACACAAATCAGACCATACACATCATCTATTGGTAACATATTCTCTTATTGTCGACATTTTGTGACAATAGTGAATAGAAAATTATTGAAAAAAAAAAAAAAATTAACTTTCGTCTTACCGAGGAACAGGAGCGATAACTGGTCCTGGGAAGAGTTGATTCCAATAAACTTCATTCATGTGGACCGATGAATACTCACTCAATGTTAGACGGTCAGCAATCCTAGAGCTAAGCTTTTTTTTTTTTTTTTTTTTTTTTTTTTTTTTTTTTTTTTTTTTTTTTTTTTTTTTTTTTTTTTTTTTTTTTTTTTTTTTTTTTTTTTTTTTTTTTTTTTTTTTTTTTTTTTTTTTTTTTTTTTTTTTTTTTTTTTTTTTTTTTTTTTTTTTTTTTTTTTTTACATGATAAATTTAACCATTATATTAAAACTCAGGTTTAAAAAAAAATGCTTGAAAATTACGAAAACTTTATTCAACGTAAACATTAATACCCTCTTTCTAATCTTCAAATGATATTTGATCGACAAAGTCAGTACATCATTAGGGAATTTTCAATGATATGAAAAGTTAAGAAGAATAAAACAAAAATATTCTCGTTTATAAAAATATTTACCAATCAAATATTCAGATTTACTCTAAGATATTAAAATTATCTTGGACAAACCTCCAATAAACCTTAAACCATGCAAGTATAAAATATCATTTTCCAATTATTAACAGACTAATTCTATATTATTAAAAGTTTTACTGCTTAAAAAAATAAATACCCTACCATCCTGAGGTAAGCAATAAGGTTAGAACGAACTTAAACGCAACGCGCATAAACCCTAGTGCAGTTGATTATCGTCGGATTGCACAATAGAAACCATTAGATAATAATAGAACCGACCAAACTGCAGCCAAACCGGTCACGGGGCAAATATATTATCCCGGCTACTCTAACCGCCCTCCTTCCCAACAACATTAAAAAAAATGCAATTTCCTTTTATAATAATTAACTACAATGCTGGATTGATTTACAAATGCGATAAATCAACTTAGAATCGTTTATGTTAAGTAACACATGTGAGATGTCACCTTAGCACGGGCCACGGGGATTTTGCCCCCCCCCCACTATACCTCGCTTTCAGCGGCCTTCAAGACGGTGCTTGTGGTTTGTTGCATCTAGTTAGAAATTACTGTATTAACTAAGAATTTATTTTTTATTTCATTTCATAGAAAATTTATTATATTTTATATTGTATCTTTTGTAGTTAGATGTTATTTCTTTTCATACTTAGATGTTACATTTTACATAATGTATGAATGGATTCATTACCATCGAGATCTTTTGTCCTTAAATGAGGCAGCTTGTAATTATTTATTCAATAAAACAATTTATAAACTAAGAAAATAAAAAATAAAAAAAGGAACTAACAAATAGCTTTCCGCTTCTACGATGCTTAGTTTATCCAAAAAAAAAAAAATTTATATTAACAATGATATTAAACAAATATATTATGTGGAGGTGAGGAATACTACCCATTATCAACAAATCAAATATTTTTATATTTCATATCTTGAGTTCTTAAGATGTACAGAAACTAATGTGTATTCCAAATTGCCGAAGGTTTTAATGTTTGTGTGACTTTAGAGCTTGACAATTAATTCATCAATCCTAAACTTAACAAACATACCTTAAATTTGTAAAAAAAAAAAAAAAAAATTGTTCCCTCCAAATAACTGTCTCTCCCACTCCTCTATTCTTTGTATTACCAACTAAATGTATTGAATACATTAATTTTAACAAAATTTATTTTTAATTAATTAAAATTATATTGAAACGATTTTTTTTTTTTTTTTTTAATACAATCCCTTGTCCATTGAAACCTTACAAATCACAATTTTTTCAGATAATATCTAACACACCTTACACCATTCTCAATTACAATCACATGAACAGAAATTAAAAATAAAATAAATTTTTAGATTATGACTTTTCTGTATGTAGTTAGGGTTCATGAAAATAGTGTAAAAACAACATTGGTAGACCTGTGCTCTTTGAGTGGTGATCGAAAAATATCAAAAACTACAGATCGCAAAGAAAAACTTACTATTATACAAAAGATAAAATTTCTATGATTTAAACTAATTGGCAGATAATTATCTCAAATATTTGTCGAGAAATAGCACTTCAAAGGGTGGCAAATATTTTCAAAATTTCAAAATTCCATTCAGAAGTAACGTTTTTGTTATAAAACAATGTATGAGAAATAAATAATTTTTTTAAGTTTAAATTAAAACAGGTGACTTGGAGATCCAATTGATATTTTTTTTCTAGATGTATCTAAATAAATGAAACAAAATAATTAAAAAATAAAATAAATTTTGAGTGTTTAAAAAGAACAGAACAAGGATCATATGAAATTATCTTAAATTGGTTATTAAAATATTATAGTATTGGCTGTTGGAGGGTTGTGTAGATATATGGATATTAAAATGATTTTTTAAAATTTTAAAAACTAAATATTTAAAGCACTAACTGTAAGTCCATATTTTTTTTTTTGTTTTTACAATAACATTTGTAGAGACAGTATTGAACTAGAAGGCCTGGTGGTGAGATTAAGGACGGGAGCAAACAGAGGAGAGGTACCGGCCCAAGGAACAGGGTCCGCTTCCGATCGGCACCGCCCGCGATAATTGAAAAAATGTCGGTCGGCGGTCTTCGCCCCTTTTCCGATAAATCAACCAATTCCCAACTCCAACAAATATTTCACTGGACCATTGAGTCTCTCTCTTCTTTGTCTTTTATAAAACCTTCATCACAGGTTTCCTTTTTGTTATATAAAAATTATTTTCAGGGACTACTATAAATTTCTCTAGATAAAATTAATATTTTGATTCTTTCATATTTGACCTAATGAAAATGAAGTTATCCAGAGGGTGAGGCACTGAACTCAAAACTCCACGATCGTTGTATGGGTGATTCTCAAACTAAGGGCAACATTCAGTTGGAGAATTTCCAAAAAATCACCAGATCCGAAAATAATAAAAATTTTCCAATTTAATGAAAATTGCTGGAATAAAAACTCGTTTTTAGACTTAAAATCGGTAATTACCAATGGAAAACACAATTACCATAGAGTTTTACGTTGAACCTGTGGTAGTTATACTTTTTCTGGAATGGTAATGACATTTCATGATTCATAGTCAATTATCTCGATGATAGCTTATCTAAAAGATTGGTTATAATAAAATAACCAATATACGTATAATATATAAAATATTCTCAATAAATAATTCTAGCTTTATGTGATAAGATAATATGAATATGATCGGCTGATAATTATCAAAGATAAAAGGTATTTGGTAAATCATTTTGCAAGGTACGCACCTGTTAATCACCATTTCATGTTGAAACAAAAAATTTTATTCACTGCTGCCATGAGTAGGTTGTTAAACTAGTAGGGCTGCCACTCGCCAAAAACTGTTAGGAAGATCCTCTTCCTTCCCCTCTTCCCTAACTTTCACGATGTACCTGTTTTAACTTTTATCCACGGTAATTACAATTTAATTAAGGACAACATACTAAGTAGTATCGATCAGAAGTTAAGCATCATATATGTGGTACTATAATCGTTTCATTAAATTTTATCCTTCTACTTTACAAAAATAATAATTTGTTGTTTGATAACTGGTTGTAAGGTTTTGAAGGATAACCTAATATTGTGAATATTGAATTTCAGGACCAACTTGGTAATTACCAATTGTCACTTTCGTTAAATGAATATGCCGAAACTTCTACAGGTAAATCCATTGTAAGCTGTTTTTCATAAAAAAAAAAAAAATGAATTAATAAGCATACAGGCTAGATAACATACGATTTCATTATTTATGAGGACACGAAAATAGCTTAAAGTTTGAAAATCACATATTTATTTTCAGCTATATCACCCAAGGATTGGCTTTGTAATGATACAAAATTGCAAACCTTATTAAATTTAATTTTAAGATATTGTCTTAACGCCATCTACTTTTTGATATGTTTGCCTATATGGAAGGAAATCGCAATATTTAAAATTGTTTCATTCTTTTTTGACATAAAAATGTCTTTTTGTCAGGGCTAGTGGTCTAGGCTTTTTATGTGTATCGTTTTTTCATCCTCAAAATGTATAACGTTTTTTCAAACTCAAAAATATAATATTTTGACACACTTTAGCTATGTTAGTGTTGCTTGGATCGAAAATTTGACGACAGATTCCTGATCAGAAATTAATTGGAAAATAATTTTTGCTGATAAAATTTTTCGCTAGGAGGTGTATTGAGTGGAATGAAAAAAGGCACGTTTTGTAAACATTTTTTAAGTTGAGGATTTTTAAACACGTTCTAGCTCTGTTGGTGTTTCTCAGATCGAAAATTCGACAACAGTTTCTTGATTAGAAATCAAATGGAGAATATTATTTGGTAAATAAAATTTGTCGCTAAGTCCTACCGTTTAGTTGATATATTTGTTTTACTGAAAAAAAAAATCAAAAAACATATTGCCTTTTTTTTGAGTGTGTGACGGGGCTTTTTTGACTCACTTTAGTTTTGTTGGTGTTGCTCGGATCGAAAATTTGAGGACAGTTTCCTTGTCAGAAGCAGTAGATATAAAAACAATAGATTATATATATATAAACATATATATGATCATTAGTTTTCCCAAGTTAGGGTAAAATTGTTTTGTTTTTTTTTAACACGTACGTTATGTGCAGTATAGCTATCAACTTGTCTTCTGCATTAATCGAATATTTTTAGATAGATCGTTTACACGGACTTAGCAACCCACTATTAGAATTACTGGCCACTACGTGTATACCTGAAAAGATGAAAATGAGACTAAATAGATGGATGAGAGATCAATTATCGTATAACAAAGTTACTGTCGGGCATCGTTTTTTCTTATGCCTCACATGTCAAATTACATATCCTTCATATGCCATTAATTCAGTAGATAGTTAATTTATATTTTTAGCAGATGTAGATGAATAAATGAACTTTTCAAAAATAATAAATAGATCAAATCTATTTTCTATGACCCCATGTGTAGCGAAGCAGACTCTGGTTATTGGATTATACACTATCATTCTAATACCAAACTCTTGTTTCTAGATTTGACTCTCAAATAATAAATCATACGTCTTGGAAAATAAACAACAATTAAATTCAAACAATCGGCTAACTTAAGCTTATACTTAATCAGCCGAGATCATGAAAAAAGTTATACTTAACGTAGCCAATTTGACCTGCGTGATACGCGATGCCTATCTTCCTCTGATGGGATCTTGTCTGTTATAACGAATTCTAATCCTGGACTAAATCCCCCCGGCTGCCTCTTTAGGCGGAGTATTTTCGATAAAGCCGCCCTAAGAAGGAAGTATAAGAGATAGGGAACGGCTGAAAAGCATACCAAGATGACTGGGGCGGAATCACAAGGCTTCAATAGTCCCCCAGCTCATCGATAAACTTCAAAGGCATGTGAATAAATAAGTTGGACTTATTTGTTTGGAACTGGAATCGGATTATTAATTTCTAAAAAAAAAGTATATTGTCAGTAATTATCTTTCGAGTAAAAAACTCTGAAATTATGTTTAGAATTATCTGTTGCACCATATTATTATTCTTAGTGATGACAGATTGCACGACAGCAAAATAGAAAAGTATTATTTATGATTATTTTATTATTAATTATTTGCCACTTCTATATTATATTTATTATTCGAAGACTAGTTTTGAGTAGTAAACATTCATCACCAATTCTAAAAACATCCCCATTTTGCAACAAATATTATATATATTAAATTTTTCAAAATACTTTTACTTACTTCTGTAGCTCTACAGTCCTGGGTGGAACTTGGCTTTTCCAACAATACTACACCAGTCCTCTCTACACAATGCCCTCCTTACACCAAGGGCCCAGAGGTCTCCTTCAACATCTTACAGCCATCTTCTTCTTGGACGTCCTCTCTTCCTGGTACCAAACATTGTCCCCAGTAGTAGCTTTTATGGAGCTCTGCTATCTTCCATTCTCAGTACATGGCCCAACCATTAAATTCTTCTCGCTTTTATAAACCTAACCATGTCACAGGAACCGTACATTTCATTTACCTCTCTGTTTTTCCGAATCCTCCACTTACCCTCAACCATCACAGGTCCATATATTTTTCTTTTGAAAATTCTTAGGGCATTTATTGTGGAGGTACACAGGGTCCATGTTTCAGCAGAATATGTCATAATAGGTTATTAAGGTTTTATATAATCTTACGTTCGTTGTACTTGACAAGAGCGATGATCGGAAAAACTTAATGTTCGCGAAATAGGCTCGGCTACCAGCCATAATCCGTTTTTGCACCTCTGTCGATATCTTATTTTCACAGTTGAGCTCAGCACCCATATAGGTAAATGTTTTAAGATAGGTAAAATTTTTCAAAATGTTAAAAAAAAAAAAATAAATAAATAAATAAAACATGTTGATATTCACCAAATGAGGCAAAATATTCTAAAATATATCAGGACCTATAGAAGACTGAGTGTAAAGAGGCGATAAAGGGAATTGGGAAGGTAAGTAAATAAATTCCGATTAGGCAAATAAACAGTCCTTTATGTTTTCCCTAAGACTGCTTCTACTGAAACCAAACATAAGATGGACCTATTGAAAATATTTATCTAGCCATTTAAACAAAATTCAAGATGGCTTTAAACGATTTTAATACAATCTGATTGTGAATACTTAATTTCAGACCATTTTCTTCGCGATGTATTAGTTTCACTCCCGATTTTTTTTAAAAGATTAGCGAAGTTGGAACTCTGCGTCCTATTATTCCATGCCTTTATGTGTCTTTTAACCTTTGATTTAGTGATCGTAATGATTTTTCCGTGCATTTTACTTCACAGTCATTACATTTCCTATACACCGGTTTTTCGGAAAGAATTTATATGTCTCTAGGTGAAGAAAAAATATATGACAATAGTATACATACAGGTATATCTACTTTTAAATGCGCGATTTAAATCTGGACCGTGATGTGAAATCAAAATGTATGTCTTCTGGGGGTTTTCAGTATATATTACTAATAATTGTCTTACGGGTTTGGGTTTGTAAGCTGTTGCTGTTAGGTCGCCGTACGGATTATAACAATTTCACCCTTGAGTAGCCTTAATTAATACGATTAATGATTATTAGACTACATATGTAAACAATGTTCTAAACATGAATGATAAAATAAAACTGACTCAAGATTATAAACATCGATGAGTTATCAATGACGCTGACAGGTCAACTGCCTACTTAATACTACTAGGTTAATCTTAATGGTTATACCATATGAAACAAAAATATCTGTTATATACGTAATTAACATTTTGTTTTAACCTCTAAAGTTTCAAATAGGTTGTGCCCATGGAGTTATAGACAAGTGGAGGGGGCTTACCTCTCAATAGTCAGTTCAGGCAGCCATCTTGGTGTGAACCGTATTATCAGTATATCAACCTCTTCAGTTGAATCAGTTCCAAGTTTGGTTTCCTAGGCTTTACTGCTGTTATTTTATGTTGGTGATTTATTCACTTTAATGGTTTACTTATTTCATTTATTACGAACCCTTTCAATTACCCTAACCCATATGGAATGCAAGTCGCCAGTTGGGCATAGTGGGCGTGGCCGGTTACTGTTTTGGTGTCGCCCCTCACGGAACAATATACGGGAAGGACCTCTCCATAGTAATATAACTCCATGGTTGTGCCTATTTGAAATTTTAAGATGCTAACTGAGCAACTAGGCGCACGTATTCTCCCGTTGGGTTTTCGTAACAATACTATCCTTACAGTTGTCCATCATATTTTTACTGTGTTCGTTATAATACATTTTCAAATGAAGTAGCAAATCATCAGTCTTAAAAATTCTTAAAACGCATTGATTTGAGGATTGAAAGCAGTTGAGTTATGTGAAATAATGTAAACACTAACGAATTCTGAGTCAACTGCTTTTATGATCTCTTTCCAAAATTAATATTTCAGTCGACCGTGTACTTTGACAAATAAAACTATTAAGGCTAGCTCACACACTACTGACAGATCGGTGTTCATCAGATTGGATTATGACAAAACACGTAAGATGTGGACAATATGTTACGAAGGTAAGATGTGGGTAAGGCATACTATATGGGTTGTGAGTGGAGTTCATTTATCTGTTTAACTAACATTAGGGAATAATCCGCTCCGATACTTCAGAAGTCTACGTTAGTCTTCAGTTTTATGATTGATTTAGTGAGTAGTGTTCATAGAAAAAAAAAAAAAAAGTATCCTATATTAAATTTCAGAAACTTTATTTGCCAATAACCTGATGTAATATGATAGGATATATAATAAAATATTATGATCAGAGATGAAATGGCTCCTGAGACCGTTATCCTCCTTCAGTCCAGTTGGCAGGGAAGGCGTTCCCTCCCCCCAAGTCAAGATACCTCCCTTGGAGTCAGCTGCTATCTGTTGGCAATGCTGGGTCGTAAATATATATTACATTAAGGGCTCAAGGGCCGGTCTGTAACTTGTAATAATCTCATGATTTATTTCCTTCCTGTAACAAATCATAAGAAACTGCTCTGTTGTAAGTAAAATACGGTTCGGCAATATATTTTCTTGGTAGTTCGAATATTAAAGTTAAAAAATATGGGTAAATTTTGATTTAAAATGAAATAAATCCTTTGTTAGTGAAAGCCTACCAATCTGTAATAATTGGTATACAAAAATATTTGTACATTTTATTTTGTAAGAAGTCAGTAATGTTCAATTGAATAAATATTACAAATTACCTCACTCAAGAGCAATGAGTAATATGGATGGCAATTAATCCATTCATCGAATACGTACAATGCAAGTAAAAAAAACAAAAACAAAAAAAAGTTAAAGTAATAAAAATAGAAAAAACAATTAATGATAAGTAATAAATAGCCTCTATCTATGCAATAAATAAAATAATATTTGATAAATAAATTAGATTAATAACAAATATAATAAACTAATAATACAAAATAAATTAGGATAATAATTGTAGACACATTTTAACTATTTAAAGGATTTTTCATGAAATAAACTAAAATAAATCAAAGTCCAAAAAAAATTTTGTAATTAGCTCTGTATACAAGTCATATATTTTATATATATATATGTATGTTCTCGTCCGTCATAATACATATGTTACTATTTTTATTATTAAACCTTTTTAGATATGCTTTAGTTTGTCCATGTTCTGTTAAGACCTGTGTCAGTTTGTAATGTGTATATATGTTGAAATATATATATATATATATATCCAGATTGATATTATGTTATATATATTATATATATATATTTACAAGCATCCTGAAGAAACCCGAACCAAGCTTCCTCCTCCCACTATTGGAGGTGAAACCTGGCTCAAAGAGATCCTTGTGGAGGCTGAGTTGGAGCGCTATGCCACAGTCGCATAGCGCGAATTGAGAAAGAAGGTGGCCATTGTCAGAACTCTAATAAAATAAACATTTAAAATAAGTATCAGTTTTCGTGGGTTTTAAAGATGTGTAAAACTGGAAAATGAATGAACCAGAGGTTTGGGATGGTTTGAAAGGTTTTGAAGGATTATTGATACATTAAGGAATTTAATTTTAATTTATTGTTCCGGCGTTAAAATGTATATTTTAATTTTAATTCCATGACTGCACTCCCTAACTACTTACGAGTATGTTATACTTATGTGTTTATTTATAAATTTAATCATCAACTATACTACCATATATTAGTATTATACTAGTATATCTTAGTATGGCTATTTCTTCAATAAATGTATTGGTATTTTATTTGATTGTCTTTTTTGTAAAAAAAAAAATATTTAATTTATTTTTATTGTTTTGTTTTTTTAAAACTTAATATAATTTTTTTTATAATATTTTTAAAAAATATATTCTCTTCGTTTTTCGTATTGTTTTATTTGTTTTTTCTAGTCCGGATGAAGGCTTACATTGTAGGCCGAAAAGCCGGCACAGAAAATTAAAATTTATATTTTTATTGTGTTTCTGAGACTGCATCCCCAAATACTTACATCTTCTTTAAATTTATTTATTAATGTAATCTTAAATAGAAATGTATTGGCGAAATAACCACGTGTATATCATTTTTAAAATCCAAAATATAAAGAAAATTTTAATGAATAATGAATAAAATGAATCTTTATTTTCAGCTTTGGGGGGGAGGGGGTTGGATAAAAAGAGTGTAAATCGATTTTTGTTTAATTAGAAGCAGACAAAAATTGATCAGATAGGTGCGTCAGTTCGGCAAGTCCAGCCGTCGCGACGGTTGAGAAGCTTTAATTGTTTTCAATATCTACAACAGTAAATATCTCGTTTCTATTTCTTCTTTGTTTATTAATTAGTTTGTATTCTCCTTAAAAGTGTAATTAATTAATATATATAAACTATTAGCGTAATCAATAACTGTTATCTGACTGAAGAAGGTACAGGAGCACTCCTGTAGGTGGTGCCAGTTATTGGAACCTCTTCTTTAACCGCGGTCGATACTTCAGATACTGGTTAATTAAAATAAGTTCTATTAATCGATTAGGTCTCAATTGTATTAGAATTCAAATATCGACATTATCCTACTTACATTACTACAAATTCCTTACTAAATATTAAATGGACAATGAATTAAGAAAGATTTTTACGTGAATTTCCTCCTGGTATTATGAGAGATATGACTATTTCTTTTATAAATGTATTGTTGGTTTATTTTATTTAGTTATTTAGTTTCATTTTATGTTTTCAGTTCTTCTATATGTGTTAATTGTTTTTTTAATTAATTATGTATAGTTTTGTTGATAAAAAACCAACCTACTCGTGTTATTGTCTTGAACTGAAAACTTTATTATCATCTTATGTGTCTCTGTAAACAGTTACGTATATTTGTGATTTTTAAGTCTATAGTGGTTTGACTTATTGTGTGTGTCATTATTTTCTAAATTAATTCAACATTAATTTAGATTGTTTTATGTATAATGAGTACATTAGTCTCGCAATCTACTTTTTTCCCCGCAAAATGAGAGCCCCATGTGACAGAAACTTCTCATCAAAAACAATTCCAAGGTATATGAGAAATTGCATTCTCAAGAGAACGGGATGTAAACGAGATGTGTTGTGATCATGATTCAGCGGAATCGTTCAGAGTTCACCTTGTCAATGAAGCTGTAGTAATGTCTGTGAAGAATTATGGTGTTTAGTAATAAGTCATGTCCTATACATTCCCTATACTGTTGACATTTTTATATTTCCTGAAACGTAAGCTAGCTAAATTGACGGATTATTCCGTCGTAATATCATCCCAAACTGTTCCTACAGCATCCTCTATCCATCTCCAAAGATATTTTTCTAAGATCCATCCATTCGGTAACCGATGATGGATTAAATAAATGAATCAAAATGCACGCAGGTAACTTTTACCCTTCACCCTAGTTTCTGTCTGGTTTTGTATAATAAGATCTCAGGTGCCAGTTCATACAGTGCGATGATATCTTGGTTTAACCGTTGGTGAATTACTCATGATAAACCCAGAAACTTGACTTGAACTGCCTTCCTAAATTTATTTATTGCATGTGCTGGAAAAGGTAAACTGAAAAGGATTATACACTTTAGGTGCCATGAACCATGGTTGCATGTAAGTGGATTGCCAGTATAGCCAAGGTGCCCTTCCTAACGACGTACTTAGATCAGTCACTTTGGTCTGATCCAGATTTTGGTCGTTCGGGATTAGAAAACCAGTTTGCACCCAAAAATCTTCAGGAGGCCATTTTACTTCCTCGAAGACCACATCGTGATTCCAGATGAAGATACACCTCTCATCTGTCCTACACCTGATCTTTGGGAATAGCTTCCGGTAGTAGGCTGACGGACCGCACTTATCCGAGGGGTAGGGGTGATTATCTGAAAAATTGCCTTTTTTTTTTAATTGGAAGCCTTTTTTAGAAACATTCTTTATTTTAAAAATACACATTTATATGGCTTTCTGGCTATCAGAGGAGTTAGTCTGACTACCTTATTTACAAATTAAAGAATATTTTTTAACAGAATATATATAATAAATGATTATAAATTTAACACTAAAAATTTAATATTAAACTATGCTAATTAGATGAAGATTAGTTATTTCTTATCGACAACATTCCTTTAATATAAAGAAATGAATATTAGAAAAACTTAAAAAAACGTAATAATAAATAAATAAAAACCACCTGTACCAGTACAACCGTCTTGGTATCAGTTCTAAGGTAAGGATGAACTGTTAGGAGGCCAACTGTTGTAGATGTAGGAAATTTTCTCCGAAATCACACTCAACCGCCATATTTGTTTCCACCAATTAAGGGTTCCTATTTTATATAGGCTCGATGTGCTCTAGAGAATTTCCTGACCTCGAAGTCGATCTATGGCTAAAATAACAGAAAATATTTTTTATGCATTCAATGGGTCTCGAACTTGGATCAGGGAGCTTGGTAGTCAAGTGCCTTACTTACTGAACTATCGCTCATAAAAAAGGATCTCAACAGCAAGCAGTTTTCTTTGGTGGTTTATCCAAGTACTTAGCACGGGCGAGTTATTATAATATTTTAAAATCATATTATTTTATTTGAATGACAATGTTATCTTATAGTCAACATATAAACTCAAACCTTTCGAATTTTTCTCATTTACATGGATTATGGTATTATATTTACAATATATTATCGATGAATATTGTTAATAAAATATTAACTAGTAACATTGAACATATTCACAGGATTGGAGTTTCTCTATCGGATTTTATATCTGAATATAAATCGACTTTCAATTCAGTGATTTACGTCGGAGTTGTCTTTATTGCTAGTGATTTGTAGAAGGCTTCTTAACAATACTTATAAACTTTATTACAGTCTCTACCTTTGTGATATAACCTGCCAATAAGTTAGTTTAACTGAGTGGAAATATATAAAAATAACGATATTATGGCTGTAAAAATGGCTATAAAATGTTTACATCTTGTATTTGTTCATAAATATTTGGCAATTTGTAGACTTCATTGAATATGTTTTATAGTTTATACCTATCACCTCAGCTCTTTCTTTATGGTCCAGCGTTTATCTTTAGTAGTTAAACTTATATTATTGAAATCTTTCTTTTTATGCTCGTAATTGGAAACTTAAGTAGTAACCTATTGGTGTTTTTGAGCAATTAACAATTTATTTTCCATATTTGAAGAGTTATTTGCATTAAATAAAACTTTTTGTATGTAGCTAAGTTTTAATTTCATAGTATGTATAATAAGTGAATCCATTGGGCTGAGAACGGAGGCCATGGAGGTTTTGTATAAAGGCGGAATTTTGCCTCTTCTTACATAAGGCATTGAAATATGACATCCAGGAATACAGATTAAGTACAAGGCAAAGCTGGAAAGGGTCCAGATGCTAATGGCACTCAAAATTGTCAAAGTTTTCCGAACACTTTCTTATGAAGCTATCATTGTCTTGGCAAAAATGATACCCATTAGTACATTAGCTGACAGTTATATAGTTAAATTCTCTTTGTTATCCACGCACCCGGACTACGAAAATTTCAAATCTAACAACATGAACATAATGCCCATTACAAGGACTGGCTAAAGCCAGCAGAGTTTCCTTGTATTGCTGAATATTTGACTGACCCCGCAGATTATGATACAAATACTGACGGAATTAAGGATAGCGAATATGAAGGCTGTGCTTGTCTCATTTAAAAAAAAAAAAATTAAAAGATGTAATAAAGTATAAATTAGGCCTAGAAAGTAGCAATAATCAAGCAGAACAATTCCCCATTCCATAATCTCTAAAATATTTACAATATTTGAGGGCAAAAGATAAAACCTTTAGAATACTAACGGACAGCCAATGTACTCTAAATATATAATAAGAAACAGACACTGCAACAATCCCTTCATACGGATGCCATCATAACTGACGGTAACAATCGAATTTCGTTCAAATGAATAATAGGACATTCCAAAATAGCTGAGAACGATTTGGTTGACAAGGCTGCAAAAGGGACTTCGAAGGATCCTTCCCTCCCTTCGTCATATTGTCTAATGTCCAAGAAAAACCTAAAGCACATGTTAAACACACAAGCTATACACAAGAAATCACAGAACATACGGCAGTGAACAGCTAATTTTATAGATTCAAAATAAGACGCTCATCTTATGTCCTTGTGATTTCACTTAAAAACAAAATATACACCACCTCATATGAATGCAGACTACTCACTGACTACAGAACTATACTAGGAACTAGGACATTGGCCGATGGATGGTCAATATTTGATGAATAATACATTTGAAGATTTCAAAATATTTTTTTTTATATCCATAACAAAAATAGAGGATATCAACATAAAATACGTTTAAAACAAAAAAAAAAAAAATTTTTTTTTCTCTATTAAAATTTTTTAAAACTATTTCTAATTATGAAATAACTTTCTTGTTGGTTTTATTGGATTTTAATATTGGATAACTTCATGTTCTTTAATTTTAATTTACTTTTACTTTTTATTTTCTGTTTTGTTCTTTATAACATTCGACAAAAATTAAAAATGACATGTACATTGAATACTTTTAAGAATGGTATGTAGAGAAATAAATAAAATCCCTTCCAAATGGGTTACTACTGGAAAACACAACCCCCCTCCCTCCGAAAAAAAACCCAAAGTGGATCCATATATATTTAGTGTATATAATTTAGAGAAATGATAATTTCAGCAATCTAGATTAAATGAATAAAGAAACAGTTGCATACTATTTATTATTTAATTACAATCAAATAAAAATAAAATAATGAGATCGATAGCTGGAAAAGAAAACAGGAATAGGTAATGAATAAAACATGGTATTGTAAGTAGTTTAAATGAGGTAGGTATTACTGAAAATGTCAAGCAACATGTCTAAAGTAATAGAGAATACATAAAATAAATACAGTCATAAATTATACCGTGTGAAATTATAATTATTTAATTACGTTTAGTAACAGTATTATGATTGGTATTCACGAATAAGGTAATTTATTTAATTTTTTTTTGTAATGATTACTTTATTCAAAGTTTTGTTAACTCCGTTTTTTTTTGTTGTTTTTTTATAATATATATTGACTGTTGATATTATATAATTAAAAAGGTTCTCGACTTTCAGTAAATAAAGTAACAACTATACTATGGTGTCATCACCAGACTATTTCGTTCTCAAAATCATCCTACAACAAAATAGGTTACGATACAACTATGTAATATTCATCAGTAACATTATAAGTAGATTAATACTCCTTCATATTTTTGAATTTTATGCAGTTAGATATTTTAAGCTATGCATTTTATATATTTATTGTTTTTAAGTTTATTCTTTGAATTACCTGTCTAACTTATATAATTGTATTGTAACCTGTTTTGTTCACTGAATGGGGCATGATTATGAGAACAATATTTTCTCGAAACGTCACCATAATATTTTTGTTGCTTTATTGAATTAACTTTGAGAACTTTATTAAAAACACACACACACATTATATTATATTGATAGTTTATATTTATATTATTATACTTCGTTAATGTTGAATTTAAATACATTTTATATACGAGTATTTCAAAGCACAACTCTAATTTAAGACAGATAATTTATTAATAACTAATTTAAAAGTTTATTTTTTTAAAAATAATACTAACGTAACGAAAGCTTGGTAAAACTCTGTTATTGTATAATTGTAAATCAAAATAGGCTACTGAGTTCGGCTATTAATACTTTATGGAGGCACGCATTAAATATTGAGAAAAAAAAATTTTTGTATAAGGTATATTTTTTAATTTTGTTCACCTTCTAAATATTTGATCTGTTGGAGAAGTTTCAGGGCCGTAAAATTACTTGCCTAATTTTGTTAAGCAACTTAGCCTAGGGACTGGGATTGGACCTACCTCTCTCTAGAGATTCCAAGCTCCATGCAACTACCGGGAAGGGGAGATGATCTCAAATTTTTTAAACCTATCTATGCAATTAATATCGATATTCAGTCTGTTAAATGTTAAAAATCGATTCAGAGTGTCATAGATGCACCTGTAGTAAATACAACTATTAATTATGAGTAAACTATATAAATCGTAAAATTGAAATTTACGGAATTGCATCAAGAACTCACTGGGGTATTATAATTTTGAAAATGACCAACGAAAACCAATATATTTATAACAAAAATTTATTTTATATTCAAATAAAAATAAAAAACATAGAAATGCCCCGACAAAAATATAGGCCAGTTTACTTATTTATTTATAACCTATTAGTAGGTGTACTCTTCAGTAATGTGTTGATCTATGGTTTCTCTTCAAGACTTTAGCCAATCGTTTTAGCTAAAGAGATTCCTTTATATACTTGTGACGAATATAGGCTTACATTTCTACAAAGTGAGTTTATAGACATTCAATGAAGTCCTACTGTCTTCCGTCCGCAAAAACTGCTCGAAAAATTTCTCCTCAGCAGTTTTGAATAATATTTAGATCTGGTAGTGGGACTGCTGAAATGGAAATATTTCTAGTTGCAAAAATGTTTGTACAGGTCAATAGTTTTACTGAAAGATGAACCCCAGTGGAGTCAGCTTTTCCCCTATTTCAACAATCGGTTCCTGGATGAAGTCTTTATAATTTTTCCATTGATTTTTGCATGACATAAAATTAATTCTGTCTCAACGTGACAGAATGACTCAACTTTTCAGCTTAAAAATATTTTTTCTTTTCGCAAATCATAAAAATAGTATCGAAATCCACAGGAACCGTCCAGTTTAAACCTCTTTTCATCATTTAAGATAGTTTTTTCTAACTTTTTTTTCGGTGGTTTTGTGTGCATCTGAAAAGTTTTTAGATGTTTTAAATGATTGTTTTGTGCAAAATACACTGAACATTACTAATGTTCGTTTGGATATGAGCTTGTTCTCAAGCCTCTCTCCACTGAATGTGAATCATACTCCATTGAATAACCATAAACTCACGTAGTAAAAAAGTGGGCTGATATTCGTCAAAGGTATAGAAATCACTTATCTATATTTTTTCGTGGTCATTTCTATGTTTTTCTTTTTAGTTGAAGATTTTCTTTTATGTTTCGTTTTGCCAAGGAATACGAAGCAAATAATATTTCGTAAATATGTTCTTGAATGATCACTTTTTTATTCTATGAAGTAATTTTTCAATTCCTTGCCCATTATAAAATTGAAAAAAAAAAAAGAAAAAATGTATTGTGTCTTAAATCCACAAAAATAAAAATCCGTTAATGATAGTAAGTGGCCAACAATATTTTGTAATTATATTTTCAAATAAATACACTTTAACTCTATGATGGAACTTTCCAGTTAAAATTTGTTCCATTCAATTAATATGCTTTTAAAAATGAATCATTTATTATTTTCATTATTATTGTAACTATAATGTTTTTTAGTGAATCTACTTTTATAGATATAGAAATTTTTTTTGAAAACCCATTAATGTAATTATCAATCACAGCATACTAGTAGAAATGTATACCAGTATCGCCAATGCGAAATTAAATTTTAATGAATATAATAATCAGAAATCAGTAGTATTCGTACGTAAAGACTTTTGGCGAAGTGACTGTTTGAAGACCAATAAAAGAATAAAATAAGTCCCAAAGGAAAATTAAATAGAGGATTAGATGCTGTTTTCCATGCCATATAAACAACCAGGATTTAATTAATCTTCAAATTTGTTCCAATATAATTGTATTTACTGATGCTTAAACAATTTTTATATGGTTCAATAATTCTTTGTAATATAAAATATAATGTAAAAGATGGATTTGTAAATGCAATTTCTGCTTTCTCAATAAAACGATTCTTGACTAGATTGCTATTCTGAACCACAGAGCGATTTTCATTTAATGCTTCTCGTTGAGGCAGGTGTTTAGTCATTGAAGTCCTATACAAGGTGTCAGTGTTTGTTGTTTCTTCCTCTAAAGCAAGTCACATGTATTGCTTCAACTTTAAAATTTGAATTTTGATATCAAGAGTTAATGAGTATCCTGAAAACCAAATCATAGGTTTGAATATATTAATTTTTTAAAAGAAGAATTTGACATTCAGGCTTGGCTTAAATAGTAACTATGGAATACTGTAACGCTGGGTATCAACCCAAACGGAAAGTGTAACCTGATATCGGATTAATTGTAGATCCAGGTAATACATTTCCATGACACCTAAAATCCGGGAAATCGATTATACGGGTCATTATCGATTCAAATAGGATCGGTATTTCAGGTCCGGGTAAATGGTAGGAGGGTATTAAATCAGAGCTCTGCCGTGGAGGGCCGCTATCGGAAGTTGTGCACTCAATCGTCAGGAATTAATGGAGCCGATGCCCCGCCATTGTTGGCTCCACCTCGGCCTTTTTCTGTCTTACTTTTTCGGATTCCAAGCTCCGATCTTCTTATATAGAAATCAAAAGGTGAAAATGATAGTTTAATATTTTTCTTAAAGCTTATCTTAGGTACCTTCCTTAAAATAACAACCAAGGTACTACTAGATGAAAACATTTAATAAAATACAGTGATTCTAAAATGTAATGAAGTCAAACAGGAGTTAGTGAATCTTAATACTTTTATATAGAGCTCAGTTCTGAAGTTTAAATTACAGTAGAACCTCACTAATCCTACTTCTAAGGAACCAAAGTGTAGGATGGAACAGCCAAAAAGTCGGATTACCCGTAGATTTCAATAAAACAGGTTTTCACAGTTAAAAGTGCATTATAATTATATAAAAAATTATAATTTAACCTTTTTTTTAATTTAATTTTATCAATTTATTGAAATTTAAACTGTACAAATATAAACATCAAGTATATGGGTTAATTACGATTATAATAACATGTCAAAACTTGAAAAGAACGAGAAAAAAAAATTATCGAGAATGGAGTGGAGAGCGAGTGAGAAATTAGTGGATTTGAGTGATTATGGAGCTTACTGTGAAAGGGTAGGTATCTATCTGGTTTGGGACAAATCAGCAAAATATGGAACCTAAAGATTTTTATGAATATGTTTATTGGTGATAAAGTAAGGAGCATTGAGGATTTTGGATTGCAAGAATTGGATACGACATGAATTAGATGGTTTACTGGAGCCCTAAAGCTCATATATTAACATTAAAAAAAATAAAAGAAATGCACGTTGTACAAACTAATATGGATATATGTATTTATATATAGAAGCATTGACCGTATAAACACTATATTTTGTTAGATTTGTAGCAAACTAACTCACTATTAAAATCAATCATAATGAAGCATGCTCTAAGCATCGTTTTAAGGAAGTATATAACAATACCGGAAAAGATTTCTACTACTTTTTGAGGGAATTCCGAAAATTTAAAAGCTTGTATCTTAGTCTCCGCTTAAGCTACAGAGCTTATTTTCTTTTCAAATTGTAGAAAATTAAGTTAAGTTTAGTTTAATTTTGAATATATAAATGTTTTCTTTAATACCTGCAGAAAATATTTTGGTGGAACGTAAAAATGGCCGAAAGTTTTGACGCTTCCACTCTACCAATAAGTAAGCGGCGGTGATATAAGGTCCAAAACCTGAATTTTAGCACATAAGCACTAAAATATACAAATAAGTCAAGATTACCCGATCTTTTTCACACTAAAATGTAAAATTTTACTGGGCTATTAAGTATTCCCCGAAAATATAGTGCACATCACGGAATTTCACGAGTTGGCCGTATTACCCGGAGAGTCGGACTAGTGAGGTTCTACTGTACCTGGAACTCATCTAAAATACCCATATAAAATTACTAAAATTAATATATTTTTGGCCCAAATGTACACCAAGTTATAATGTAAAATTAGACAAAGGTCAGAATCGGCTATATATTCCAGTTAAAAACCATATATCTAAACTATGGCACTACCCATTATTATATTGGCATTACACCGCATCTGTTCAGTTATATATTAGGCTTACTGATAAACCTGATTTTAATCATCACTGGGTATTTCAAATCAAATAAATAATAGCATATTGCAATATTCAACATTTTTTTTACGATTTTTTCAATCTTTGAAAAATTATTATCCAATAAAAATACGGAATATGAAAACCTAAAAACTATTTATTCCCTAGACATATTGGCCACGCTCTTCTATACCATCATGCAGATACGAATACGCAAATTCAAATAAAAATATTTTTTTAAAACCTTCAAGATTCTTATTAGGCACTTAACTCATTTCGGTCAAAATTCGACAATCAATTGTTCACTGGGATGGTAGATATATCGAATAGTATAAAACATCTGCTATTGGAGTGTTAAACTCATGATCAGAAAAAAATAATTGAACAACTATATAGTTGTTCACAAAGATGGATTTTTCTAACATTAAAAGACTTTAGATTAGCTTATAACAATTAGCATAAACAAGTCCATGCATAGCATTGATATTTAGTTATATCAATTATATAAAGAGAAAACTCTGTATTGTCAATCAAAATTATTGATTTTCTGAACTTTCATCTAGGATAAATATCTTAATGAGATTATAAATATATTAAAAAATGAATAGATACAAATAATCATATAATAGAAAGAGGTGTCCCTTTAGTGTGAGAGGCGTCTAAACTGTGTGAAAGAAATGGAGCAGAATAGGGAAAACTTGGAGGTAGAGGAAGAACAGTAAAATGTACCAATGAATCACATATTTTTACTTAACGCACTAAAAAACCCTAGCCATATTAATTACTAGGTATTCTAGATTCTCGGTAAAATAATATAATAGGGTTTTTCATTTAAAGTCGAATGTTCTTTATTAAAAATATTTTTTTTCTTGAGTGTGGATTAGCTCCCTTTTATTGTGATGATATGTAAAGATAATCCTATGTCTGAGAAGGATCTATAAATAGCTTTAGACTAGGTCAGTAGATCTAATTCCTCCTCAACATGCCGTGTATTGATTGCAACCATCCCTCCATTTAGTTAACATGCCACTCGCATCTCGCAATATCAATTTGAACCATAATGGCTGGTTTGGAGTTGCAGAACGCCCTTTTTTGGGGGGGGTTTGCGATTCGATAAAAAGATTTCGAAAGAATCCACCCAACCGTGAATTCCTTTGACTATTGGGCGGAAACATTCAACTATTGAACACAAGTTTTCTTTTGGCAAGTTTAGAAAAAAAAAAAAAAAAAATAGACTATGAGGGCGAAGTTTCCCAGCTTCATATTGATTTTAACATACCTATGAATGAATCAATTTGAACCAGCGAAAGAGTTCCTAATAAATAAAAATCATAGATGGCACGGAAAAATGACTGAATGGACCCAGATTGAAATCCACAATTATTTAGGACAAGGATGGATACTGAGGGTCATGTTATGTGGATACTTTGTCATGTAAGTCTTGAGCTTGGAAAATCGCTTTGCCTGATTTCTTTCCTGATCGGAAATATTTTTTCATATTCTTTCTGCTTCTATGTATCCCTTATCCACTCTTATCTGTTCTAATGTCGGTATATTAACGTGGTATATGCTGTCGAATGCTTTCTTAAAATCAATGAATCCCAGGTAGAGTTTAATGTTGTATTCTCGGGATTTCTCTATTTCTCTATCTAGGTGATCAATCACCGACTTATTTTTTCTGAATCCTGCATGGTCTTTAGTTAAGCTTTCGTCAATTGTTCTTGGCATTCTTGCTTTTATTATTTTGGGAAATAGTTTACATAAGATGGAGCCGATTAAAATGGAACGGCAGTTGTTAATCTTTTGCCTGTCGCCGTTCATCTGTTAAGTATATAGGGACATTAAAAACTAAAAAAATAAAAAATAAATAAGGTATATACCACCTAAAGTTCTTCAGTAATATTACATTTAATATTTTATTTATTTTTTACAAATACATTCTAATTATAAATATTCTATTTTAATTATCTGTTAAGCACTATATTGTTTATGATTTTTTAAATATATATTTTAACATTTACTATTTCCTTCATAGCTAGTAAAGGAAGGGCGGTGTAAGGTCAGATGTTTGGTAATAAAATAAATATTTAAATTGGTTTATTTGGTTTTAGGGAAGGAGTGGACTAATACAGCTAAGGTTTTAAATATTTCATTACCGTTTAGGGAATCGGTCGAGCCTGCCCACTTCGGTTGGGCCTCTCTCATAGAAAATTTAAGCCACCCTCTAGAGTTTTCCTGCCTGTCAGGACCTACCTAATTTTGCCACTTTTCTCTCCTTTTCTTTCCCAGCAGGATACATTGGAATTAGCATTATTGATGGGTTATCCTTTATGTCAGCTGGGAACTAGCGCACGATGTAAGGAGAATCCTTACAATCAATCTCTAAGCGTACAACATAATAGCCTAATATTAAATGTATACAATATAGGATCATTCCATGTCAAATCAAACAATGGTTTGCAACTTGACCTCTCATATTTCTATTTGACATAGAATACCTCCCACGACTAGTTAAACAGAGAAATATTACATTTTTTTGTCGTTTGGTTATTAAGTTATAAGCTTTTAAATATCCCAAATACAAATGTTTTTCAAAATATATCCCCTCAATATATTCAAAATTACACCATTAACTATTGCACCTAGAGAGCTCAATTTGCGACATTCTTTTAAATTTAATATTACCTTTGATTCCAATTGAATCACTCGATATATTTTCTGTACATTTTGAATTTTTTTTGATACGTCCGAAAACGTTTTTTTGTAATTACCAAAATCGATTCTTTCGAGAAATAAAGATATATATGCAATTCATACTATAACTGATTTCAGAATGAGATAGAAATGGGTTCTTAATTGAAAAAAATATTTTGCCTTTTGTTTTTTTTTAAGGGGCAGTGGAAAAGTTTTAAATTAGATAGTGGTGGAGTGACTCTCCTCAACAATATATGTTTTTAGCGCCCTGAAAAATATTTTGCTACTAGCATTTACATATTTTACTGAAGGAGGTATTTACAAAAACTGACAAAATTTACATTTCCTTTACAATCCTTTTATTCATTTTCCAAAGCCAATTTTTCCATAATAGTGTTTCCGGGCACATATAATACATTCCTTGGTTGAGGGTGGAAGAAAGAATGAGCTGGACCTTTTGGATGTAAAAAGATTACTCTACACATGTTGCTGTTTTTACTTTCAATATATCTCAGCAACCACGAGTTTTCATGAACGACTGTCACAAAACCTGAAGAGATATGTTCCGAATCAGCTGGTACACTGATGTCACACATTGAAGGGATTCATCTTGGCTAAAATAATATGGTCTGGCAGTAATCTTATTTTTTGAGAATGGTAGAAACAAAAGAAACTTTTGTGTCCTTACAATTGCTTTTGATTGACTAAGTCGAGGAAGTAACAATTTTTTGTCTCTTCATAATCTTCTGTTGTACATAACTCAATGGTTCGTATATTTTTAGTTGTAAAATAATAAATTTGTCGTGTCGTTATGGTCTTTTGATCAAATGGCATTTGCAGCTAACCGCTTAACAGTCCCACTATGACCATCATATGCACTTTTATTCTGATACGTTGCGAAGAACTACCACTCAACCTCAACTTCAAAATCTTTTTTTTGCAAACTTAAACTATAGAAGTTTTTCCTATTCCTATATTGAGTGACGCTACCAGCAAAGTTGTGCGTATTTTTTTTTAATAGAAAACGGAAGTTTTTTTTTCTTTTGTCGAACATGAAAGGCAATTGTATTGTGTCCAAACATTCGGAAATGAAGACATAGTGAAGTTTTTTTCAATTTACCCTCCCATTTGTTACAAACAATTAAGGGATGCATCCGAATATTTCGGATGTTTGGAATATCCGAATATTTTGTTTTTTCTTCTACCCACAACCACGTGATTTTGAGATGAAGTTATCATGCAAGAAATATATTTAAACATTGTAATGAAAATGTAGATATTGTCTCTTTTTGTGAATACTTCCTTGAGTTAAATATGTTAATGCTAGTAGCAAAATATTTTTCGGTGCTTTAATAACAATAACTGTTGAGTCACTCTGCCCCTATATATTTTGATAATTTTACATTGTCCCTTAGAAAAAAATGACAAAAATTTTTTTTTTTCATTTAGAATCTATTTAAAAATTTTAGTTGTCCGTATGTAGACTGTTATTGTATGAATCGCGCATATATATGTATATATATATATATATATTTTTTTTTTTTTAAATCGAAAGGGACATATTTTGGGAATTTCAAAAAACGTTTTTGGTCTTTTCAGATCCAAAGTAAATAACATTTCACTTAAAGAACGATTTTTTCTCTGAATTTATTTTATTGTAAAGCTTTGATATTTTTGTTTCGTAACATTTGTTACTAGGACCTTCCGTTTAGGACGTTTGGAATGAAAACAGTCGTTTTGCCTATATTGTTTAAGTTTTGGGGCTTTTGTTGACACCCTCTAGTTTTTTTGGCGTTGCTGGGATTAGGAATTTGCTTTTTTCTTATTAGAAATTTGATAGAGAATATTTTTTGTTTTATAACACTTGTCGCTAGGACCCACCATTAAGGAACTATATTGGTTTGAATGAAAAAAGTCGTATGAAAACCGCTGTTAAGACATTATTTATTTCGAATAATCATTGATTGTTAATTTAATTTATTTATAAATTTAAGTAATTTGATCTTTTTAATTCTAAAATGTTAATTGGGAAAAGAAGTAGAGTGTGGATAAAGATACCCATGATTTATTGTTTTTCTCTGTCAGGGAGAAATTGCTTCTTTTTTTTTTTTTAGTTCATCATCTATATGTGTAATTATTTTTAAAAAAAACGTCACTAAATTATTTTTAATATCCTTTTGAATCGAATCAAATAAATGCTATTGTGTTGTATAATTAAGTAGTTTTATCAATTAAATAACTCTCTACATTAGTTAAAAGAGAAACAATGTTCAACTTGTCAATAATGACTGAATTAAATACATTGAGGTGAATTAGCTCAATATGATTTCAGTAACAACTGGACTGAGCTGAGTTGAGAACTTCATCAACTGTTGTCTCAAGCGACCTCAACTTTAGCCGAGGATCGCTATGCATTTATAATATTCTCATCAGAAATTATAACAAACTTTTGTTGAAAATTGTTGCATCCCTGTTGTTTTTACACGAATTTAATTCTAAGTTATTCTACTCATTCTACTTCATTATTTTACTCATTCTAAAATAAACGAAAACAAGTAAGAGATTTAAAAAAAATATTTATCTGCTTATAAAAATAAGATAAATTATTTTTTCAACCTAATCAAACAAAAGAAAATCAGCGAATAGTAGTTAATTGGTAAGCTGTAGTAAGATGTGAAATTCTTTTCAACTTTCTAATTTTTTTGCGTTTGTCAGAACTCGAATGAATAACACCGCGGGTTCAGAAAATCAAATACGATGACCTATAATTAATGGTAACTTTATATAAAACTTGTCAGTGCAACTCAAGCACTATCTCTGTTTGAATACCATAATATAATTACATTTATACAATAGACATACAGTGCCTTGGATTTTGTACAAATCTGACGTGTATCCTTCAGTGAGAAGAATGAAATGTGTAATGTTTTGCCCCTGGAAACAAAGAACGATATCATCCTTAATTTCAACTGTAGTTGACAGACTGAAATTCAATTTAGTAATAATTTAGAAGTAATCTATGTCAATAATTTAAAGAATAATTTTAAGATGTAGATTTTATACTGAAATTTAAATAAGAAATATCTCACAAAAAAATGATTTTGTAACGACCTGTTATGAATAGTTTCCGAACAAAATTAATCAATTTTTATAAATATCTGGGGAGTGGATATCAGCAAACCAAAACTAACCGAACTGAAAATCAAGCCAAAGAAAATAGGTGTACTAAGTTTACAAGGGCCGACTACCTCATCCACTACACTTCCAAGTACCTGTCCAAAACCCTGAAAATCAAGCTTTACAACTCAGTAGTTAGACCTATATTTTATGCCTCTGAATCGGAAGGGGCCACTCAGAAAACAAGAACTCAAAGACAGGAGGATCCTGGGACCCATAAGAGAGAAAGTAGGTAAATACAAAATCAGGCACAATAATGAGCTCTATGAACATCTGGAGGACATAGTCACATCTGTAAGAAAAAGGCGATTGGCCTTCTACGAACATTTATCACATATGAGCTCCAGCAGACTCAGCAGCAGGATCCTCACTGTGCCAAGTAGAGGGAAAGCTTCCAAAAATAAGTGGATCACTTCAGTAAAGTTGAACTTAAAACTACAGATCCCGATAGAGTCCATACAGACCGATCAGAGTTCTGATAAGTCATCCGACTGTGAGTTTTTTCAACATCTTTCAAATGTAAGAAGAGCAGAAGGATCATCAGACCCAAGTGGACAAACGAAAGAAAGCTGTTCACAGTCAAAAAATGAAGGAGTTTTGAAGTAAAAAGTTGCAAAGATCCTAGCCAAGAGAAAATATGTGCCCCGTGGTCCTCTGTAGACCAAAACGATAAAATAAAAAAATTATAAATGTTTATAAAATACAGCTTTTCTGAATGTTAACGATATGTTTTCAGTTAAAATCTACTCTTAAATAGCAGGGAATATACGTTACGTTACTTCAAAGTGAACTTTGACGGAGATGTAAATTCGAGGCTCTCCTTTGCTAAAGACAGGTCGGGAGGAGGGTGGAGAGGGTACTAATGATGAACAAACAGGTTCCAACAAGTTCAGTAAACAGCGGCCATTGTCAGAGTCGACGACCGAAGTGTCAAGGATCAAGGACAAAGACTTTTCGACGAAATTCCCTCCATAATGAATGCTTAGAGTGCTACTTTATTACAAGATATTTAGGAGCATATTTTAATAATTTAAATAAAATTATTGCCGTAATTTAATATATTTGCTCATTAAAAAGAATTATATTTTTCAATATTTTTTTAAAATGTTTTTGTCTTTACCAGACTTTAAAGAAAAAATCTGCTCATCGTTTCCGACTACCCCAAAATTTCCTAGACAGGTGTTGAAAGTTTCCAATAAACTAAAAACATATATTTACATGACGTTAATTGGACCAATTCTCAATGTTCCTTATTATGTCAAAAACAGACATATCCAAAAAGATCTTAGTGTTCCATAAGCTGCTGATTAGGCCCAAACCTATAAATAAGATAGCTACCATTTTAAAGTGAACTCCATTCCCTCTCGAATCCACTAGTCTCCTAACTTGCCTCACTCTAAATTCCTGATAATTCTCCTAAGTGTCTCAAAAGAGGGTGGCCAAGAGACCTTTTAATGTAGAATTTTTACTAAGTCCTACTAGTGATTTGTTATTTATATTTTATAGACATTTCATTGTAATTATTTTCCTCAAATTTACTTTTTGTATATTATGTATACAGTTAAAAATAGCAATGAACGTTTAAAAAAATAAATAATCTTTTTCTCTTGATTACTAGTATTTTATTTAATATTTAAAACATTCACATTTGCTTTCCACATTTTCTGTTTGGATTAATACTCCTACTGTTGACCGTGTAAAAACGAGTAATCATGTAGACATATGCAAATATTAATCTTGTTATTTGAACAATTGCCAAGGTACGTATATAAATAAAAAGCATCATTGTTTTAATTTTCTGTAGCAATATTGTATTTAATAATATATTGTTTGAGTAAGAGATTAGCTGCTGTGATGGAGCATAAAGCCCTTTAGAGCTTTCGCAAGATAACCCGATACAGGAAGCCCTACTGTATAATTGCTCTCCTCCCAGCAGATTGATCCCTTCAATCTATCGCCGGCTATCTTAGGCCAGGATTCACTTTCTGTTCTTGAGCAGCTATAAGGCTTTTTAATGAAGCTATGAAGACATCGAACCTCTTTAATTTATAAATAAACAATTTAAAAAAGATCAAATAGTGTAAAAGTTTCAACAATTCATAAAAAGTTTGTCAATCTTTAAAAAAAATAATGCATAGTAACGAAAAAAAAGGGGGGGGAATACAGTTGTGGTTCTGTTCTCAATTTCCAGGCTCAAAAATAAAAATTAGTCTAACAAGCCTATTTGGCAAGAAAAATCTACACTAATGATGTAACAAAACTGAAACATTTTAGTTAGAAATATATTAATTTAAAAAAAATACTATTACAGAAGTGGAAAATATAATAGAGAGCTTTCTGGACTAGAGTAACAGATAAAATCGCGACAGATGAACCATAAGAAGCAGAAAGTCTTAAATAGGTACCCGTAGATTGGTCACACTCCTCAGACAATAAAAACTTTGAAGTAAAAGTGTATTAAACATTAGTAACTCTCGATTAAATTTATTTTGCAAGAATATTGCCAATTAAGATTAATTCAGTAAAAATTAAGAAGATCCATAAACTTCAAATACATTTAACAAGATAAAAAAATAAATAAACAAAAACCTGAGTAACAGATAAGGATTTTTTAGGTGTTATTATAGTTGTTAAAATTTGAATGAAAACTTTAGTAAATTCTTGCAAATTTATTTGTGATGTATACAGCAGGGCAAAAGTTTGGATGTATTTACTTACATTGAATTCACTTTTATTCAGTAAGATTCTATTTCTTTTTTATAAGGATTTTTCTTTATATTACTAGCTAATATTCATAGAGGACTTTATACTAACAAAATTAATTAAACTAAATTTAATTTAGTTTGAAATGTTATTGTTTTTTTCATCTTTATTATTTTTTTTTATATTGTATTGTATCAACATATGGAAAAATTATTTATACCACAGTATTGTTTCTATACGTGGAATCCAAACTTTTGGGCTGTAGTATACATATTATCAAAGGCCG
This sequence comes from Euschistus heros, assembly GCA_003667255.2. Classification (NCBI taxonomy): domain Eukaryota; kingdom Metazoa; phylum Arthropoda; class Insecta; order Hemiptera; family Pentatomidae; genus Euschistus; species Euschistus heros. The sequence continues at coordinate 1,521,777 of RCWM02000083.1, forward strand.
GCCTATAATGTTTATTCATAGTATTAAAGATGTATCAAGGAAATGCTTAATTTTATAAATAATTTAATTAATACACCAATAGTTATAATAGATCAATAAAAGTATTTATCACTTAATAATTTCAATACATAATACTAATCCTTTGCTTTGTACACGGCACCTTGATACTATACTTCCAAGATTTAACTGTCATGCGGGTAGTGTAGCAGCATGACAATGAAGGCGCTGCTTATAGCAGGCACCTGGTGCTTAATATTTATTATGGGAGTACAACTGCCAATTATTAATAATTGTTTAAATTTATGTTTTTAAAAACATACTCCTTTATGTCTTAAATTTATTTGCTTATTTTTATTTATATTTTTTATTTGAACATCGGTTCTAGTTCCTACTGATATTTTATGTCATATATCTATGAACAAAGTGCTTTACGAATTTTAAAAATTTGATTGTAGAAATTCAAATTTAAGTTGAGTTTTAGCTTTTTTTATTAAGAAATTAGAGATTAAAAAAAAGGAAAAAAATAAAAAAAGAACTCAATTTATACTGGCACTATTGTCTTCAAGGGTTGCTCAAAGATCCGGATTTAATCCAGGAGAACTAAGGCCTGAAATAAACAATGGGCATTATAGGAACTTATGGCTTATTATCATGATGTTTCTAAAATATTGGTATACTAGTAAAGCATTTTTAATTTTTTTATTTAACGTAGGAATGAATCTCTTGTGCCTATTCTAGGTTTATATTTTATTTTATAATTCTGCTCGTTTCCACAAATATCCATCTGAATTAGGGAACTATTCAAATTTACTGAAATATGACTTCATGTGGATAAGTATAAGTGAACACCACTATACGATTTTAAATAATGAAATGCTTAATAATGTATAATAATGAAAATACATGTCCCAGAAAAAAGAAAAAAATATTATAACATATATATAAAATAATGTATATATGTGCACCTACATTAACTCTGTACGGGCCAGATGGGAAGCTCCAACTGAAAAATAAGGACTGCACTATAATCCTTGCTGACTATTTCCAGGTGCTTTTCAACATAGAGGAGCCTAAAGAGAGACTGGTCTTCCATGAACCTTGCAACAGGAACCACGATTCCCAACCACCCACCAGGGAGGAAATAGAAAACATCATCAAGGAACTCAAGAACAACAAGGCTTCAGGTGAAGATGGAATAACAGCAGAGATGTGGAAACATGCAGATGAACAGTCCTTGCAGAGCATACATCAGATCATACAGGACATATGGACAACAGAGACCTTGCCAGAAGGATGGACGTCAGCTTTGATTCACCCACTGCACAAGAAGGGTAGCAAGAAGGATCTCAACAATTACAGAGGCATCTCCTTATTACAGACCGCCTACAAGATCTTCTCTGCGGCCTTGCTAACTAGGGTCACAGACCAGTTGGACTCACAATTAGGTGAATACCAGGCCGGCTTCCGCAAATGTAGATCTTGCCGTGAGCAGATATACAATCTTAAGACAATGCTCACCTACAAGAACCGAGGCGGGCACCCCTGGGTGGTTATTCTTGTAGATTTTCAAAAGGCATACGACTCTGTGGAGAGAGAAACTCTCTTCTCCACATTGCGAGAATTTGGCCTGGATGAGAAAACCTTGAGGTTGGTCTAAGCCACCATGAAGAACACGACAGCTAAAGTGAAGTTCAGAGGTGAGCTGTCCGAGAGCTTTCCTATCAGAACGGGAGTCAGACAGGGCGATGGTCTCTCCTGCATTCTTTTTAACTGCGTCCTGGAGAAAATTATCAGGGAATGAATGGCACTGTTGCCACCGGAAGCTGGACTGAAGCTTGGATACAAGAAAGACAACATTAATGTACAATGCCTAGCCTTTGCCGATGATCTCGCTTTACTAGCTAATGATATTAAGGAGGCTACACAAATACTACAGAGCCTGCACAGTGTAGCTGTTAAGACAGGCTTGAGGATAAACATTCAGAAGACAGAATTCATGACTAACATCAAGGAATCTCCCTCTAAAATTCCCATAGAAGACACCAGCATACGGAAAGTACCTGCAGTGAAGTATCTAGGAGAATGGATCTCTGTGAACCAGACCGAGAACCTAGCCATAGACACCAGATGCACCAAATTTGAAAGGGCATATCACTCCTGCCGAGATGTCTACTCATCTAAATGCCTCTCCAAAAATCTCAAAATAAGACATTATAACACTGTAGTAAAACCAGCTGTTCTGTATGCCTCCGAGTGCCAGGAAGGGTCCACTCAGGAAGCTAGAGATCAAGGAGAGGAAAATCCTGAGGAGAATACTAGGACCAGTCAAGGAAGAGAATGGCACCTACAGGATACGGCACAATGATGAGCTGTATAAACATCAGGAGGATATCCTGACATGCATAAGGAAAAGGCGACTGGCATTTTATGGACACCTGACCCGCATGAATCCCAAAAGATTAACAAACAGGATATTTACTGTGGCAGGTAGAGGTAAGGCTTCCAAGAACAAGTGGATAACATCGGTGAAGTCAGATCTGGAACAACTAGGGATCCCACAGCATAAAACACAAGACCGACTGCAGTTCCGACAAGCTATCCGACAGGGAGTTTTCCCAGTGTCCCTTACCAGTAAGAAGACCACAGGGACCAATGGACAGAGGAGAGAAAGCTGGCTCATAGTCAGAAAATGAAAGAATTCTGGAAGAGAAAGAAGAAGATACTCATTGAAAAATAGCTACGAGCCCGTGGTCCTTAGAAGGACCAAAGAAAAAAAAAAAAAAAAAAAAAAAAAAAAAAAAAAAAAAAAAAAAAAAAAGTATATATGTATATATATTATTATATAATTATCAAGTTCTATTTTAATATATAAACAAACATACACACGTGCACAGAAATTATTAGTTAATACAGGAATTTATAACAAGCAAATAACTACAAGAATTTTTTTTTTTTATTATCTTTTGTCCTAATTCGTTTGTTTGAAATTAAATATATAACTGCGTATTAAATGTAAGATGTGAATAATTAATAAATGATTCCTTATCAAATTACATTATTAGAAATGCCTAGATGTGGAGTGGTAAAACCTTGGTTGAAACAGAGCTGTTCGTCTCAGGAAAAATTTCTTTAATTATGAAAACAGCTTAGAAAGTTTTGAAGCTTGTTTTATTTTGTAAGAAACTTTGTCTTTGTTTATCACAACGTCTTTGTGAGTGAGGAAGATAATTCTGGAGCAAAAAGATAACTCGAATAAGACAATAACTCTCAGTTTAATAATTAAAATTTAACTTCTTGTTTGCTTTCTTAATCGAAATAAATGAGGGATGAGATGAAAGATATTTAAAATTAAAAAACAGTTAATATCTTTCTATAATTAAGGAAAACAGAAAATTAAATTAAAGAGCGTTTTATAAAGTATGGGTGTATTAGAAAGTTTTGTTACTTAATATATAGAAAAAATAAAATGTTTCTCTTTTATTTTCAAAAGAACACCAGTCACTTATACCTTGACAATCAGCAAATGTGATCATGGATGCAAGACTAATGGCATGTGGAGCATGAGGGAGGTAAGCATCTAGTGGTATTGGTACTTACTCCTAAAATGATATTTAATTAATTGTAACAAAGTAGATCCTTCAAACAAATCTTTTTTGGTTATTCTCTGAATAATACTCTTCATTAATTTATGTAAACGTACACCGAAATTTTGATCAACATATTTTTAGAAAAAAAAAAATATATATATATATATATATATATATATATATATATATATATATATATATATATATATATATATATGGATAAATTTCTTGACTGTTACTATTAAATGTTTAGTAAGGTTCTTGAGGTTCAGTCATAAAATAAAAAATAAACTATTTTGGCGACGTTTCGAGACTATATTCAAGCAAAACAGCTCTCACCACACATTACAGGCAAACAAAACATACTTTTAAATTTGATTTCCCCAAAATTATTCACCATGAAAAAAATAATTTTAAAAGAAATATTAAAGAAATGATAACCATAGAAAAATTTAAAAACCGCGCAATAAACAAAAAATCAGACGTTTTAAATCTTAACACCTGTTATTCCAACTTAATACATTCAGACCAATAATATACATTTACATTTATATACATCATACAAACCATTCTTCCATTTATTAGTATATTACACTGAAATATTTTTTGTACCTGCATCTTAGGGAATACCCACACAGTCCTTTTAACTTAATTTTTAAGAAATAGGGTTTTCCCCACTAACCCTTGTTAACTGTCTGTTTAAACTCACTCCCCTAGGTTAGTTGTGTACTAGAATTATTAGTCTATTCATATCCACCAGTAACATTGTATGTAGCTTCATACTCCTCTATATTCTGTAATTATATATATTTGTATTACCCTACACATGTTTTGAAATAACTTGTATAACTTATATAATTTTATTTTAACCTGTTTTTTTTTCACTGTAGGGCATGATTATGAGAGCAATATAGTCTCGAAACGTCGCCAAAATAGTTGATTTTTTATTTTATGACTGAACCTCAAGAACCTTACTAAACATATATATATATATCTATATATATATATATATATATATATATATATATATATATATATATATATATATATATATATATATCAATTTATTGAAATTTACAACTATACAAATATGTACATCAAGTAAATGAGCTGATAACGATTACAATGACATGTAAGAACTTAAAAAGAACTACTTATCAGTAGCACTTCAATAAAATAAAATTAAAAATTAAAAAAGAAAAGATTATTGTATTTCAGAATAATCACATATTGTTAGCTGTAGCTCTATCTCATTCTTTAGTTTTATTCAATTACCAGTTTGCGGTTTTTAAGAATTTTTTAAATACAAATTATTAACACTGATTTTTTATTTATTTTTTATTAGTAGACCAATTATTTTTATCTTATTAGTAAATTAAATTTTGCGAATATTGAGGGATATCTAAAACTAAAATAATAGTCTGATGTCTAGATTATTATTAGCTATTTCTCTTTTTGATCCAAATATGATAATAACTAAATTAAATAATAATAACGAAAATGAGGATACAATCATACTATACTTTAGCAATGAGACATGAAATTGATCTATGTTTTTTCTCTGTTGTCTAAGGCCGTCATGTTGTCTAATGTCAATACATCATTAAGTAATTTGACATGTAGCAATGGAATTGGCGTTGATCCATGGATTAAATGGCTGACTAAGTTAAGGATTACAGAGAACAAGCTCTTTAACAGGAGGATGGCGAGCTACAGGAATATTTTAGTGTTATTGACTTGGGGCCAGAATCGGTTTCCTGTAGGCTCCTTCCACCTTCCATGAGAATGGAATAAATCAAACATCTATTGTTAACTAAAAGCCATTTAATTCATCTTAGTGATTTTGTATATAAAATTTTATATGGTGATAATGCATATACATTGAATAGAGAAGCGATAGTTAATTCGAATGACAGACAGCTTCTCATTCTAGCGATTATCATTGTGGTCGCCAATGACCATATCGCTACGTAACGGGGAGTAGTAACAGTATATCTAAAAATTCATTTTATTTCGTCATTCGTAGAAAACAATCTATATATTTTTACTTAAATATGGATAACTACAAATTATATTTAAACATAGGAGGTGCGGTGGTGACTACGTGGTTATGGTACAGGATTCCTAACTAAGTTGGCACCTTGGCTAAAACAGATTAATTATCTTATATTAATTATAACTCTCCTAAGGTTAATTGAGTGAATTGATTACCTTCATTAATTATTTATTAAACAATTAATTAATTAATTTGTTAACTGGAGCAGTAAGTGAAAAAAACTTAATGGCTGATCAAAATTATCTCCAAATCTTTTTGAAACGTTGGTGTCTGAATGTACATGATATATTTCTAGATGGCATAGCGATTTTGAAATTCGTATTAAGCAGAAAGATGCATTTATTCTATTTATTATGAATAATATTAAATGCGTAGTGGATAATTAAATGTTAGATTCACTATAATTATAATTTTTGTTGTTTATGTTTGCAAGTACTTACAGGAATTAAAAAGAAAATTGTAGGCTTACTAAAAAAAATCATTTTAAACAAAATTAGGAGCATTGAGGATAATTCAAAGGCCTTTGGATAGTAAGAATTGGGTACACAATGAATAGGATGGTTTTAGTAAGACCTAAGTATTGAATCCGTTTGTCCAAAAAATCCTAATTGCAATAATGTTAATTTATCAAGAATCAATAGCTTTGTTTGTCTATATGTAAGAGTAAAAAAAAAAAAAAAAAAATTGTGATTACACAGACAGAATAAGTTCCACATTCCTTTTTTTTATTGGCTTATCCTTGTTTCTCTTCTGACCACTCATTTTTTTGCGGCCTTGCTGAGTATGGCCTTTTCGCGTGCAGGACACGTAGCGGTTGTGGTGGAAAGGAAGGAAGGAATTATAATGCCATCAGAAGAACTTGACCATCAGGAAGCGCTTAGTGGGAGCAGTTCAAAGCTCCCTCCAAGTACAATAGCAACAAGGACAATACCCCCCCCCCTCCCATCCCCTCAAATGGCGAATCTTAGAGAGGCCGTATTTCATCATCTCCAATACTTTATTAAAACGATATTATCCTGAATGATGTAACTTTAAAAAAATTTACATTTATTTCTTATTAGGACGAATCTATTTTTGTTTGAATTTCAGGTCCAATAGTCTATTACCTACATATTATTACATATATTATAATATGAAAAATCATTACAATAATAATAATAGTCAAATTCCATAATGTCATTAAACAATATATTAATAATTACTTGTAACAGAATTTTTAGCTGTATTATGTAATAATAGATTAGTGTAAGAATGTTTCTTTTTATTTTATTTTTTATTATCTTGCCATTTATTACTATTTATTTATTTTCTTGTCATATAAACCCGATGATTTTTTTTTTTTTTTTTTTTTTTTTTTTTTTTTTTAAATCTAAAATTCCACCTTATATATTTATATTTGTATAATTTATATTCTATTTAAGTTGCTGTCTGATATGCACCCAGCCAGACAATAATACCTTTTGATTGTACTTTCATGCTATTCTTATGGGACAAGGTGTCCCAGAATAAAGATTATTTTTCACTTTATGTATTGATAGCATAGAAGGATCAATACAATTAGGATTATTTGATATTTTTTTGGATTTCAGCCTAGTTTCTAATGTTATTCATGATCAGTTCTAAGAATATACAAAAAATAAAATAAAAGAAATGAATCAAACATGTTATTACTAACCTAAGTAGGCAAAAAAGAACTTCTAAAAGATATCACGACCTTAAGCAGTAAATATAACTGGACTATATTATATAACTATATAACTATATTATATAACTGGAAGATCAGTAAAACAAAGATTCAAAGAAACTTTAAGAGCACACAATAATAAGAAGCATAATTCCAACTTCGCTATCCATTGAAAACGAAATAAATGAAAATAACCATTTATCCAACAAAGGCATAGAAATGAAACTAACACACCATATAGAAAATAGTCTAAAATTAAATATTTATGGATCATCGGAAATAATAAAATCGTAAAAACTAGTCTAGATGTTTGTTTAAAGGACCAAGGGTTTTTCCTTTAGGCTTTCCCAACGGCTGGTTGTTTTTCCATACCTACAGAAAACAATCGAAAAGTCCTCTTTTTTAATTAGTTTTTTGAAGTTGGGGATAAAACCAACCAGACGTTGGGAAAACCTAAAGGACAACCCATTTTTTCCTGACCCTTTTCCCTATTTAAACTAAGTCTGCTGTAGGTCCTGATATCATTCAGATACATTTTCCAGTTTCCTTAAGCGAGTACATTTGTGGAAAAATAATACTATAACCTATAAATCAACTACCCATTGGTAACATTTTAATAAAATTACTGTATTAGAAGGTTCTCGGACCATCTTATTTTCAAACACCTGGGAGGGTTATCATGTCGGAAGTAAGTGGATTCTTTTGTCAAAGAAGTTTATAGTGGAAAGATAGAAATCAGTTTTGGGCCAATCATGTGGGACATTTAGTTCGTTATTGGTGGCATAAAAGGAGAATTCAGTATTTTACAAAGGGTTTAGAATGTAATAGGGATTGGATACGAGGAGAATTAAATGATTTAGGAAAACCCCAAAGCTCTGACCCTTATTGATGTATAATTACTTTCATGTAATGAGTCTATTGTCATTCATTTAAAGCTTAGAATGTTTATATTGTGAATTTAAATAATTGAAAACAACAAGCAGTTTCTTCTTCAAGTAAGATGTTCTTCCTGACCCCTTGATTGCAGTCTGTTCTACAGAGACCGAAGGAAAACAATTAAAATAAAATAATAATTATATATTTTTAGTAAATGAAGAGATTAGGGGAGAAAGGGTGGATGTCATTGGGAATGCATTTTAAGAAAATTAAGTTGTAAGTGTTTGCTTCTTTAATAATTTTAGTTTTTTTTCATAATTATAGTTTTAATCTTTGTTTGTCATTTATTTTAAAGAATTCAAGTATGAAATTTAGCGGAAACGGATTGTTATTAATCTAAGAAATAAAGTTTTAGTAAAAAAACTCCAATTTAAACACTGATGGGAGGAAAAGATTCCTGGACGTTCCCCCTTCCTTCCGAGTTTGAATGATTAAATGTTCTAGATTCATTGAATTTTTATATAGCAGACACTTTTATTGAAATAAATTAATTTCATAACAAATTAATATTTATTTTTCTTTTCATCTCAATGTGGTAAACGCTTAACAAGTTTTCAAGCTTTGGGCCAACAAAATATTTTTAGGTGTTGTAGCTTAAAGTTTTCTTAACTTTTAAAAAGTAAACATACAAAATTTCGATCTAATAGACACCCTTTATGTAACTTTCTCCGTGAGTACCTCTTCCCTTTCAACTTTATTTGGACATCTTTAAGCTCTTGTAACTAACTTACAAACCCCTTTTCTGGATAATATGTTTCATCATTTTATTCTACTTAACAACATGAATATTTTGATTTATAAAACTCCATTTAAAAAAAAATTGACTCTTCTCTTTCTACCGAGGACTCTTCAAATAATAATATTTAATATATAAACATTAAATTTGTTGTAATGGACAAAAAATATCACTATTTGACTAGTAATCATCCCAATATTTCAATACTTTTCCTGTATCGAATATTCCCTAATCGTCTGATAATGTGAAGTACATAACATTTCTTAACTTCTTATTATTTTTATTTTTTTAAATTGTTATAACAAATGCAAAAATCCATTAAACCAAGCCAAGAGTTAAGAATGACAAAATAAAATAGTAGTGAGTAGTAATTAATCATATTCTATTTCAAAATATTGTATAATAATTGTTTCTGTATGAAATTCTGATATTTAAAGATATTTTTGTAAAAAAAAAAAAAAAAAAAAAAAAAAAAAAAAAAAAAATCGAAATCTTATTTACATCTTATATCGAAGATCTATGTGATATTTCTGATATTTATTCACATAATCTCCGATCTTAACATAATTTTATAATTAATAGTCATACAAAAATGACAAGATTTTTCAAAAATTGAATTATTAAATTAATCCTTAGTAGAATTCAGATTTCGAAATAAAATTTCTATTCCAACCTAAAGGAAATTTGATAACATGCAAGATCGAGAAAGCCAAGAACTGCTCTTGCCTCCTGAAGACACGTGTCAGTGACCGTTCCTGGAGGCTGACGTCACTGCCAGCTGATATCAAGGCATCGACCGTCGACGTCACGGCTCTGAAGTCATAGGTATGCAAAGGGGATGGATTTAGCTCGAGGGAGGTGTTATTAATACTACAAAATATGGCTAACAAAAAAAGGAGTAGTGATGGTTAATGCTATTTACATTATGATTAACGTAGTCATATTCACAGATACAGCTATACTAATCAATTGCTCTAAACTAATAAATATATATATATATATATATATATATATATATATATATATATATATATATATATATATATATATGTATATATATCCAATCGTATGTAAAAGAAGTTTCTTTACAATGATGAACGAAACAAATACTTATCTACCTTTTGTTACCGTTAGTTGTTTAATTTTACTTATATCAATAAAAAAATACTAAGGAGATTTTTTTTTGTCAAAAACATACACACACACACACATACCCCTTTATTGACAGTTTTTCTTAATTTTCTATTAAACAATCATTTTTTTCTTTGCTTTTTATTCCTATGAAAAGTTCATTATGTTTAAAATGCACATATCCATTAAGGGATTGTCATAATGTTTTATTTACAGAAGTAAATTTCTCCATGAAATTTAAAAAGAATCATTACTTTTAACATATCATTTAAAAGCTGATTAAAGTTTTTGTAAGATTCACAGTTTTGTGGATAAAACGATGAGCGTTGAAGTAATATAAGACATTTTAACTGCCCTTATTAAGGTGAAGATCAATATCTGTTCTTTATGTCACAATTTTGTAAAATTCAAGGTTACATGTACTCTGCTCTTATAGGAAATTTAATGCTAAATCTGACAGTGAGGTCAAAGTTTGAAAAATATTCAAACAAAACAGAGATATTACAGCTTTTATGTTAAAATACGTGGTTTCCTCAAAAAAGTCTTTGATTTATCGTATACATGAAACGGACTGAAGTAGAAAGGTGATGTCTTTCTTTCTTCAGGGGTTTTGAAAATAGGCCCGTAGCTTGTTTGTATTATATTTAATTTAAATATCTTTAGTAAATTCTTTAAAAAAAATATATTTATTACTGGCATAGACAATTGATTGTATAATTGTGTCTTATTATATAATTAATTATTTATTGTATCGTACAAATAGGTTTTTCCATCTCGTCAGTTCTCAGTCTCCGTTTCAGTTCTTTTATATTTTTTCCTTTTTACACATAGACAAAACTGACAGTCCGACTTAACTGAGAACTGATACGACTCTGGAAAAGGTTTTTTACGAGTTTGCTTTTGTTTGTGTGTGTGTGTATGTGTGAATGTGTGTGTGTGTGTGTGTGTGTGTGTGTGTGTGTGTGTGTGTGTGTGTGTGTGTGTGTGTGTGTGTGTGTGGGTGTGGTTGTGGGTGTGGGTGTGGTTGTGGGTGTGAGAGTGTGTATACATGAGTATTTGTCGACTATAAACAATTCGTCACAGAATAAAGTTTATTTTTTCATTACCTTTTCAAATAATTCAAGATCAACTGAAGGAAAAATATTTCCTATTGAACGTAATTTTTCAAATCAGAGCGATTCATTGCCATGATATCAATATTTATCATTTTATTAATAATTATTACAATTATATTATAACATAAGTATTAGGATACAGTATTAAGAAATATAATGCTCTTTTATCATGTTAAGATTGATAAAAGATCAAATTAATAAGTCAAAAATAGCCGTACTTGTTACCTGCCTTGTTAAAATTAACACTTGTCCAGTAAAATGCTTAAATATATTCAATATTATATTACTGTATAATTAAAATTTAATATAAAACTAAATCAGACTGATAAAAATACCAATAGCGAAATATAAACATCTGAGGGAATGGCATGACTGAAGTCAAGAAGGGTACCGTTCGGCGCCGGCCTGGCTGTCTTCAAGTTCCATCTCAAAAACAATATGGCCCCTCATACATACAATGCAACTGTATAAATTGAAGGGAAAGAGAGGATCAAGTATTTTCTAGCAAGGAGCAATAGTTTCGTCCGGAGAGGGAAAAGACATCAAGTATTTTAGCAACAACAAAATTCTCCCAACACCCAAGACATTGAACATGATTTGTGAAGACATTGTCTCCTCGCTGCCTTGGAATCAACAAGACTGTTTTCTTTTCCACAAACACTGGAGTATTAGTAGTACCCTTATGCTGATGCTTTGTTATTGTTAAATAAAGATGGAAAAGTTTCTCGTAATAAATCTCCGGCAGTGGCTTAAGAGAATTTTAAGCTTCACGGTGAAAAAGTTTTGACGCTTTGACACCACTAATTAGCGAGTGGTGGCGCGGCAAGGTCCAAGACTTTGATTTTAACACACAAGCACAGCATTATTAATATATAAATAAATCAAAACTACTTGACTTTTTGCAAACCAAAATGTACAATTTTAATTTATTATTGAGAATTTTCCGAAAATATTAATCCCCTCCTCCTCTCCAGACTCCGTTGGAGGTTGGATTACCCGGACAGTCGAACTAAGAGGAGACGGATTGATGAGGTTTTACTGTATTATGTATAAAACAAATCTTATGTATAAAACCATCCTTGCCTAACGTTCTTCCATCCATTTTTCAAATACCGGCCAATTGATTTGTATATCCCATCTCATCGAACTTCCACCTTAGAAAACTCCTTTTTTATACGTTCAGCCTTATTTTGGAATTTCTTACCCATTTCAATCCACAGTGCTTCCACTGTATCTTCCTTCAAGCGGGATACAGTGATTCTAGTAGAATTCTAGCTGATCAATTATCTGAAATTATGTAATACTGTATGATTATAAGTATGTTTTTAAAAAAAATAAATTCGAAGATCAGTTTTTAATGTTAATCTCTACCTTTTTTTAAAAACCAGTGACGTAGCTGAGAGAGATAAGCTGGGATCCCTTTGATCTGGCTTGTCCCTCCATGGGTGGAGGGACAGGTCTAGTTAAGGTTCCCTAGATAAATGTCTGTTGTATGATTGTATTTTAAACTTTAAATTTAATTTAACTAAGTTTAGATTATTTTTATTTTTATTTAGAGGATTTTTTTAAAAATTTAATTATACATAATGTATGAATGTATTCTTTGCCATCCATATTATTCATTGTCCTTTAAGAGGCAGCTTGTAATATTTATTAAATAAAACAAATATAACAAAAAAAAAAAGATTTAATTAAATAATACGTTTCCTATAAACAAAAGTTTTTTGCTTCTCTTGGAGAACTTTCAGGATCATAATATCTTGTACACCGACGCACACTGGGGCCATATATAGGGCGCTTGCGCTAAAAACTCCAAAATGCGGTTTTTTCGTTTTATAAATTTATTTTAAATAATAAAATAAAAGATAAAGTTATAATTGAATTAAAAAAGGCATATTTTTTTATTAATGATAGGTTTTAATTTAATAAAATGCATTACTTTTAATAATGTACTTAAATTATAAATTTAATATAAAACTTTCTTTAGCAGAATTATCTTAATGATAAACAAAATGTGTAGAACTACAAATTGAACAATTTAATAAAACATAAAAGTAATAAAATTTACATAATATGTACCTGTAGTATAAAAATAATAAAATGTTGTAGGTACGAATATTTCGCACAATATCTACAGATAAAACAATAAAATATGTTTATAAACAAATAGCGTTTAACATATTTTAAGTATCAATCATATTTTTAGGATTATAATTAATGAATAACTATGTAATGTTTTTTTACATGATGTCTTTAAATTAGTTACCTATTTTATATTCACGTAAATTTTGAAGAATCATTTCAAATTTTAATATTGAATCAATGTTAGTTTTACCTGATGCCCTAAAAAAAGTTTATTATGGGTCTAATCAGAATTATCGGAATCCGTAATATATAGCTAGATGTAATGTGACATGCAATGTTGTTTAAGGTAGATGGTCCAATTGTTAACATGCCACAAACATCGGGGTCGAATTAATATTAATTAATTTTTTTTTTATGTTGGCATTTTTCTGAGGTTAGTTATCAATTATCAGATATTAGATTAGACTAGTTATTAGATAATAGCAGCCGATTAAAACCGTCATTAATTTTATGAAGTCTAGAAGTCTTCCTAGTAAATTGTTCACCATAAGCCTTAATATCTTTGTTACGGGCCTTCCACTAAATTCAAAATTTCCAATATCTTGATGTTGCGCGAAGGAATTACCCTTTCGCTTTCACATTTATTTATACAAGAGCTTCTATTATCATATTATAATGACAGTTTTGCAATTCCCTAGCGCTAAATTGAATTAATCAAATTCAAAGATTTAGGCTTCAAATTTTAAAATTTAAACATTTATTTTCAATTTCGTTCATAAGATTTTATTTATTAGTGTTTTATAGTACATACCTGTTTAATTCTAGAAGTTTTTCTACTAAATTTTTTCCTGTAAGCCTTAAAATCTTTGTTGTGGGCCTTTCATTAAATTCAAAATTTTCAATATTTTAATTTTGCGCAAGGGAATTGCACTTTTGCCTTCACATCTATATTTACAAAGGCTTCTATTATCATATCACAATGATAGTTTTGCAATTCCCTTGCGCAAAATTGAATTAATCAAATTTAAGTTTTAAGAATTTAAATTTTGAATTTGATCGTTAATATTTTATTTATTAATATTTTATATTATATACCTTCACTTGAACACCACATAGTATGACTTGAAATATAAAACTTTAAAAGAAAAAAAAATTAGCGTATTGAAATGGTTTGCACTTTACAATCGACTGAATTATGCTCTCTAATAATCCGCGACATAAAACGGATTAAAACATAGAAAGGAAACAAACAGAAGTGAGTGTTGTTTACTAATTGATTTGCCATATTATGTAGATTATTTTAGCCACAAAAAAAAGTAGAAATACCCAAAAATCAAAAATCGAGTTTTGAGCGGTGTTAGTGAGGAGATGGCCCCAGTGTGCGACGCTTCAAAATGTGAAAGCTCTGTAGTGGGTTGTGCAGTGGTGACGGAAAGCGAAGAAAGTCCCTTCAAGTTACCTAGAGAGAGGCAACTGTCATTAAGGAAGCACTTCTTCACTGCCTGGAAGGCGGAAATGAGAAATCAGTCATTGTCACAGATTTAATGAGGGTGTTACTGGCAATAATGAAGGATAAATCTTAACATGTAACAATATTAGAAATTCTTGAGCTTATATAGAAAACTCAACAGAAACACAAAATGCTTATTTTTATTTGGGTTCCTTCCCACTGTGGCATTTCTGGAAATGAAAGAGTTGATTTAGCAGCTCAATTAGCAAGAATAAATGACGATGGTATTGTTAAAAATATCAACCTTATTCCTAAAGAAGACTGGTTGAAGCATGTGAGATGCGTGATCCAAGAGAAGTGGGAAGAGACATGAAAAACAAATAGGTCTAAATTGTTAGATGTAAAGTCGAACTGCTGTGCAAAGTGGCAAACAAGTTGTAGGATGTCCAGAAAGGAGGAAATAATTTTGTGCCGCCTGAGAATCGGCCACTGTGAATTCTCCCATGGCTACCTTCTCCGCGGCTTGGAACCCCCTATCTGCGTTAACCGTCAGGAACCCAGGACAGTAAAACATATATTAGTAGATAGTCCACAGTTTTCATCTCTAAGGGAAAGAGTTAAAATTTCATATACACTTAAGGAAATCCTATAAGATGATGAAAAATCAGTGAAATCATTGTTGGGGTTTCTGAAGGCTATCAGATTTTATGGACGGATATAGGGGATTCTTTTATATATTGTATAGTTCATATTATTTAAGTATGACATAGTTCTTTATCATTATCTTTTTTCATTGAACTCTTATTTATACATAATGTAATCATAAGACCATTCATATTATTTATTGCTTACATTTTTGGCATAATTACTCAGCTCTTACTTTTATATTTGAAAGTTTCTAATTTATAATCTACAGACGTCACAGTCTGAATCTATGCAGCCAGACGATAAAAATTTAATTCATTTAATTTCACATCCAATAAACAAAATTTCTAAATTTAGTATAGCTTATGTTGACAATGCAAAGATGTTGAATACTTGACATATTTTGAATTTTTCTATTAGCTTTTGTCTAGTGCGTTCAGTAGAATTCTGAATAAACAATCGCACTGTTTGTTGTTGTATTCCTTCTTTTTCTTCTTCTTTATTCCCCTAAGACTCCCCCCACTCTCGCTCAGATGTAAACAAATTCTAAAGAACGGTCTTTCCTCCTCTCCCCCGTGCCCTATTCTAAATTGAATGAAGAGTCCCTTTGTCTGGAGGTGCTCTAGGAAAGTAACACCACTCCCCACTACTCCTTCTTTCCTCACACTCTTACTTTTTGCTATCTCTTGCTTTGAGACCCGAGCTTGAAAATTTATCCTTTTTCTAAACAGAACTACTTTAAGGTGGTCACGTGGCACAAGGAGATAACTGAGCAGTACAGGAGGTATTTCATTAAAACATAATTTTTAATCCTGATTTATTTATTCCAGTATCTAAGATAAGTTAAGCTTAAATGCCGATTTTTTTCTTTCTTAAATCTTTGCTTACTTCTGTCAATCAAATCTACTATTAATAAGTGACATTGACAGTTAGCATGCGAAGCTCATGATGCACATTTATGATGCTTGCGTACCAAGGTGCTTTTATAAGAAATATATGGAGATTTTTTATATGTGTCTTTTTAGCTATTCCGTATATCTGTAATATACCTACCTTAATTATACTCCAGAACAGGTTAATTATACGGTTTATTTTGAATCTAAGTTGTAGCTTTGAATGTTTTAAAATTTTTATTTATTTATATATATAAATAACTACTTTACAATATTCGGGTTATAGGTCCTTTATATTGAACTTTATATTATGTTTAAAAAATATATTCTTTTTTACATTTCTATTTATCTATTTTATATATAAATATAAATATATATATATATATATATATATATATATATATATATATATATACATTTCCTTTTTTTTCCCTCTCTCCTCTCTTTATTTACGTTTCGACCCCTTATTTAATGGGATCCTCTTTAGAATAAAAATTGGCAAAATTCAAAAAATCAATGCCGCATTTACCATAATGAAGGAAGAATTTGTTTTAAGAACAACCACCACAGAAATAAGAAAAATATATCGTGCTTGAATTAGAAATAGTGGAGATCATTTTGAGCAATACCTGTGAATTAAATTTATGAATAATTTAAAATTAGTTTCATTTTGTTCCCTGATTTTTGTTTACAAAAATGTAGCTCTTCACAAAATAAAAATAATATATTTATAATAATACGACCCCGGTGGCCTAGTTGGATTAGAGAGTGGGAAACTTGGGTTCGAATCACGACCGGGTCAAAATCTTTCTCTTTCAAAAAATAAATATATTATTTATATATATGCGTAATATCGAGAAAAATTACCATATATTTAAAACGGTGCGACGGATTGGTCAAGAGATCCAAAAATTTTAAATGTAATGATTCAAATATGAACATTCATCCCCCGGAATTAACACTCGAGCGATTTGCGAGTGCCCGGGGGTTATGGATCACTGAGAGAGAGGGGATTTGCCTGGTTCGGATACGACCCCGGTGGCCGAGTTGGAAATAAGGCGCACCACGCTAGAGAGGTGGAAAAACTTGGGGTTCCGAATCCCGACCGGGGTCAAGCATCTTTTTTCGCTTCAAAAAAAAATAAATATATTTATAATATTGAGTACTATCGAGAAAAATTACATATATTTAAAACGGTGACTGATTGTCAAGAGATCCAAAATTTACATGTAAGGTTCCTATATGAACATTCATCCCCGGATTACATCGCTATTTGCGAGTGCCCTGGGGTTATGGATCACTGAAGCGAGGGTATTTGCCTTGTTCGGATACGACCCCGGTGGCCTAGTTGGATAAGCGGCCACGCGAGCGAGGTGGAAAAACAGTGGGTTCGAATCCCGACCGGGTCAAATCTTTTTCTCTTCAAAAAATACAAATATAATATATTACTAGAATATTGAGTAATTATCGAGGAAAAAATTACATATATTTAAACGTTTACGGATTGTCCAAGAGCTCCAAATTTTAAATTGTGAATGTTCAATATGAACCTTCCATCCCCGGAATTAACATCGCGATTTGCTAGTGCCCGGGCGTTATGGAGATCAATGAAGAGAGGGGATTTGCCTGGTTCTGGATGTACTACCCCGGTGGCCTAGTTGGATAGGCGCCACGCTGAGAGGTGGAACTTGGGTTTCGAACCGGGTCAAATTGTCCCTCTTCACAAAATAAAATAATATATTTAATAATATTGAGAATCGAGAAAAACCACGGTGGGACGGATTGTCCAGAGCTTCCAAAATTTAAATGTAATGTTAAATATGAAACATATCCCCCGAATTACAACGCGATTTGCGAGTGCCCGGGGGTTAATCACGAGAGAGGGGATACGACCCCGTGGAGTTGGATCGCTAGAGAGGTGGAAACTTGGGTTCGAATCCAGAACCGGGTCAAATCTTTTCTCTTCAAAAAAATAACATTATATACTAGATATATATATATTATATAATATGATATGACAATTTAAACCCTTTATGGGAATCCTCTTCAATAAAAATTGGTTAAAATCACAAAAAACTATGCCGTAAAGTTTACTCTGATAA
The DNA here is from genome assembly GCA_003667255.2 of Euschistus heros. Lineage (NCBI taxonomy): Eukaryota > Metazoa > Arthropoda > Insecta > Hemiptera > Pentatomidae > Euschistus > Euschistus heros. Next base: position 1,540,197 of record RCWM02000083.1, read on the forward strand.
AATCGAAATTCCGAGAAACAAAGAGAAAATATGCAGTTTAACCTATGCTATAAAGAAACACGACTATTTGTTACGTTTTGCATAAAAAATATGATTCGATTCATTATTATTGTCAGTGTTCGCTGGTGGCACCCTTTTGTTACTTTACAAAAAATAAAAAAACTAGATGTACTGCGTGCCTGTAAATGGTATTTTTTTAAAGATTATTAAATAGAGCAGTTTTTAAAACAATTTGAATTTGGCTGTTGCGCTTACTTTTTTTTTTTATTTAACCTAAACTTGAAGTTCATAATTTTTATTTTTGCCTTTGACAAGATTTAACAATCTCCCGTTTTTTTGGTATTTGTTTTTTGCACCATATCTTTTATATTTTACATGGACAATGTATTAGTAATTACTGGAAAAAAATGGCGTTGATATATAAGTAAACAACGGAGTTATAAGGCATAAATGTTTGGATTTGGCCATTTATACCAAAAAAATCATTAAAAAAAAACCATAAGGAGATAACTGAGGCCATAAATTGCGTTAAAAAAAAAATAAAAAAAATAAAAAAAATAAAATAAAATATTGATAGATCACCGTGCGACGGAAAAATCCATGTTCTGGGGGGATTGTATATCGTACAGAATAACACTTTAGTGGATGAAGTAATCAGGATTAGGAAATGTTTTTTATCCACACCCTCCAATCTATCGTCATACTAAAATAAAAAATTGAATTAAATTATCAACAGTTGGGATTGGAAAGATCCATGTACTCATGATCGTTCCCTGTTACTGGTCCTGCTTTCGACTTCGGCTTGGTTGAGTAAGAGGGAGTGCTTTAAATTAACGTTGATTTTTAATTTTGTTTTTTTTTATTTAGGGATAATTTTACCCTACAAAACATTAGTAAACAACAACATATCAGTTGTTATTTAGAATCGAACTACATTCGAAAAATTGTAGATTAAGTTCTTTCCCCACTTGTACGACTATATACAAGATAAATTTTATTGGAAATCACCGGGACCCTACCCACCTCCCCTGGCCGGAAATCCACATTTACCGCAGGGTCACTTTTATCTCTATATCCCCATGTTAGATCCCTATTCGTTATTCTGCGCAAAAAAAAAAAAAAAAAAAAAAAAAAAAAAAAAAAAAAAAAAAAAAAAAAAAAAAAAAAAAAAAAAAAAAAAAAAAAAAAAAAAAAAAAAAAAAAAAAAAAAAAAAAAAAAAAAAAAAGGATACAAAATACATGGCTGAGACAAAACCCTTCATTTCAACGAGCCCTATCGAGATTTTAGGTAGCCTTAACATTAAAATGAAGTTGCACCTATCCTTGAGTACAAACTAATTCAGAAGCAGTGGCAGAGACTTTTCTAGAATATCGTGTTTCCAGAAATTTATTCAGACCCTCTGATTTACTTCTTCCAAAATCAGCAACAAAGAATCTTAGCATTGGTTTTTATGAAATAAGACATATAAGCTGGAGATGGTCAGAGTTCTCTCTGGGAGAACTTTTAGTTACATGATGGTATAAAAAAACCAACCCAGTTATGATTGATGAATTAATTGCCACTTTTAATATAATTATTTTACTAATAGATTATTATTATTATAGAATAATAGATATTTATTATCAGTTCTATAAACATAAAAAAAAATAGATAAAATCTTTATCATTGATCCATAGATTATATATATATTTATTTATTAGACAAGAAATCAAACATGTTGATGCCTGACGAGGCAAAATGCGGAAGGGCTTTTTGAAGCTATCCTAGATTTCTTGGAGTTCCTAAATAATGCTGTTATACGATAGGGAAAAAAAAAGAGATTGAGGCAGGCTGCAAAGTAATCTGGTTAACTTGACGATTCTTAGGTTTTCCAAATGACTTTCTTTTTTTTTTTCTAAATGATCCATTGTCCTCTGAATTAAAATAATGAAAAATAAATGCGATTATAAAGTAAACGCAGCAGTGGCGATTCCATTTCAAAGTTCCTCTTAGGTTATTACACCTAGCTGATTACATGTAACCTCCGCAAAAAGTTCAATAATTGCTCGATTTTTACCTCAAAACATTTAACAATTTGGGTGCGAAGGCTTCTAAAATTTCCCCTCAAGAGGAAAATTCCTTCCTAATCAACAACCCTACTCAAAGACTACTGAGAATGCATGCCTATATTTGAAATATGACTTAATTGTAGTGTTAAAGCATTTCTCACCAAGAGATAAAATTATAAAAGTGTCAAATGCCATGTTCTGAGTGTCAAATGAGGATGTTCTAAAAAGGGCTAGGCTGTCATGAGCATTATTTTTTGTAAAAACAACTTATTTTTCAAACATGGTATCGAGAATCTATTTTTATTACAGGTAGATATATCGAAAAACTTCATTACTAGTAGATCACAATTTTTTTGTGTAATTAATTTTCTAACGGATACAGTAATTCATTGAGCTCGCGCTGAGAAGGTTTTTCTTGTAAGAGGCTTTGTGTTCATTCTTTTCACTATCACAAGATGTTATATTGTGCGCATTAATTAATCATGTTGCGGTAAACGGTTATAAATAGCATTTATGATTAGCTGTGATGGAGGGGATCTAATGAGGCCGGTATCGTTAGTTACAAGGGAACCTCAAGTAAATGAAGCGCTTTGATATGGTAACACCTCCCCCACAAACAGGGGGAGGATTAGCGGGGTTAACAACCCCCCACTCGGGAGCTAGCAGGGCCTTGGTATACCATTCAAGTCGCCCCAAAAGACCTCTACACACAATACTTCCCCTTCAACGCGGCCCTCCGCCGTATTAATCTTGCCCTGGTTTCAATATTCAGTCTTAGGAAGCCATTACGGTAAGGCGATAAATTATCCCCTATAACCAATTTATTCCGGATATATTCGGCCTTTTGAGAAAATTGCCTTCATACTTATTTATGCCAGCTCATCAGTTTATATAATAATAAAATAGAATAGAAAAATATTTTTATTCTGTTACAAAGTTTCTTGAGAATAACAAATAAGTTACATCGGTAAATACGGTGGTCGGAGACTACTTAATATAAAACATAATAAAAATAAGTAACATAGATAATATATAGATAAATAACATTGAGGAAAAAACCCTGTAATACAACCCATGAAGGTCTTTGGTTCAATACATAGGACGTACTGTTACTGGGCGAATGGTTGTGATAGGAGAAGACCTGGAAATCACGCTTAACCATCAAGTTTTTCCCTTTTTAGGTGCCGAGAGTGACACCTGAGGGTTTTCCGACCTCGAAGTCGATCCACGGCCGAATTAAGAGAAAATAAATTTTCTGTATTCAATTTTACTCGAACTACGGTTTTTTTTTTACACTAGAGCTTTCAATTAATATGCTTTACCCTCTGAGCTACCGCGGCTTCCAAGATATGTAGAGAAATATAAAACAAAACTCCAAAAATTAAGTAAAAAATAAATTCTGATAATACTATACTTCGTGTAGTGTAAAATAATGAAAGATTCTAAATGTTATTTACAGAGGAAGACAATAATTTATCAAGTGGGGTCTAAATTATAGAAATAATTATTAATAGGACCTCAGCAATGCAATGCAGAAACATGAGGTGGTTATGTGGTGAGTAGGTAGTTAGCAAGCGTCACCTTGGGTTAGAATAAAATGTTCGCCGACAGTTTTCTGTTTATAAATTTAATGAAAAATATTGTTATTATATAACATTTGTTTCTAGGACCTGCAGTTTAGAAACTATATAGGTTTGAATGAAAAAAGTCTTTTTAAATCTCTATTTTCTTACAACTTTTCGAATAATCAATAATTGTTAATTTAATTAAATTATTAATTTAAGTTATTTTATCCTTTTGATTTATTTTAAGATTATAGATAGACGTTTCTATGATCTATTGTTTTTGCCATTCAGGGAAAGATCAGTATTTCTTTCGACTCCCATACCTACTGATATGTGTCATTATCTTTTCTTTTAATTATTTAGTTATTTATTTATAAAAATCGAGTATATGGATATTTTTTTTTCCGATTACATTTATCAATAAAAATCTTTTTCAAAACCGTAAACGAATCGCCAAATAATGATAAAAATAAAATTCATTAAAACTAAAAGATACACACGAGAAGAATTTTACACATTTTGCAATCAATATGCACAACTACAACTCTCCTGTTGTAAAATAAAACACAAACTTCGGCAACTGAAAGCTTTCTCTGAAACATAAATTCTATCTCGTCCCTGAAGAAATGAGATACCAGTCCAAGTTGAAATGGAAAAACTTGTAATTGTAAATCTTAATGTAAACTGAGGAAAGTTGAAGCAAGAATCTGTTTACACAAGCTATATTTTCATGAATATATTTTCTTGAATCTATTGTTACTAATTGTGACAAAAATTATTGCAGATATTTTAAGACATAATATAATAAAAAATCAATGAACCCCATTAGCTATTCACATTTTTTCAACTTTATTATTTTTTAATTAATAATAATAATAATAATATAATATATATATATATATATATATATATATATATATATATATATATATACTTAATATCCCTTTTATATACAAGTATTTTCTATTTAATTTGATTGATTGGCAGTAACATTACTTTATGATCATTGCATGATACAAATGTTTCATGAACTTACTATCAACATCTTAATTAAAAAATAAATAAATAAATAAAATAAGCGATACTGTACCCTTCAACACTTAAAATGATGTTTTCTTGGTTTTAGGATCAAATTACTTGGGTAACGTAATTGAAAACTACATTGATGAGCATCGATGTGCAAATTATGATAATTATATAACAAAAATATTGTTTTGATAATTACTCGATTCATCTGATTTAAATTAGATGCTACACTTCTTTGCCTTCCTATTTTTTACATAAATACACAAACAGTGTATAGCTGAGCGTGATTAGAAATCAAATAATTGATTTCATAAAAATCATTTTTGGGATTCACCAGTCGTTTCTGCTTATATAAAACATCTTCTACGTAGAATCCACATGCAAGACATGGGCTACGCTAAACTTCTAATTCTTAAAATCCAAAATCCTTCGTAAAATAAACTTACTCATAGTGATCTAAATGTCACATCTGCAGCAGAACTGGTCCAAAAGATATGTTTCTTATTTTAAGATAAGCTGCATACCTACTCGAATCCACTGGTGTCCCATCTTACTTCCCACTCCATCCCCGATAACCATGCGAGGCCACTGAAAAGAATATGGTTAAGAGACATTTTAATGTAGAACTTTTAATGTAGTGCTAGTAATGACTGGTTGCTTTACAAGTTATTGCCTACCCCACCATAGGTGTTTCTCCGACTTTGACATTCAATCACATTGTCTCCTCTTCTGACTGGTTCGGTCGCCCTGAGGAAGACCAGGTCAAGACAGACTAAACGTGCTCTGCTCCAAAAAAAGTGTTTTGCTTGGACATGCTTTTTCTTTCTCCTAACTTCATCCCAGATCATCATTCTATATTTCTTAAAAGTCAATAATTTCTTCTTATTAAATATATTAAATTTTAAATCAAGCGACTTAGAGATGGCTTTAATTCCCGAAATATCTTGTTTAAAGTAGTGCAGTCATATCATTAGAGTCCTTTTCTTATCTAATGAATTAATCCCTAAGGTGGATGGTTTCCTCTGTTTGTAATATGTCAACAAACATTTCTGCAAAATGTTGTTTACATTAGCTTAATATTGTGATAGCTGTTTGACTGTGAAAATGGAAAAGAATATCATTAATTATCTGTATTGTTTTATAAAAAAGTAACCGTGCTGGATAAGCCGATAAAAATTTTGCAGCGTTTATGGGTATGATTCCTTAACTGTCATAATTGGTTTTCCAAATTTCATTCAAGAAGTTTTAATCAATAACGCTCCACGGTCGGGTCGCCCACTAGAAATTGAAACGAGCTGTTATCATCAGGACAAACAATTGATTTAACTGAATTCTGTTCGCAATTAACAAAGTTTGATCAATCAATTAAAAAAAAAAAGCGCCTAGCATAGTCAAATCGAAAGGGTGTAGTTTTTTTAGCAAGACAACGCAAGGCCACACACCTCCTTGGTCACCTGCAATAAATTATGATGCTTTGGATGGGACCTTTTGCACCATCCTCCGTATTCACCAGACCTAGCTCCAAGTGACTACCACTTATTCCGGTCTCTGCAGAACTCCATGAATAAAATGCAAAACGAACAGAACACAAAAATCACATGGATCAGTTTTTTGAAATAAACCCCAGGCGTTCTATGTATGTGGCAGTATGCAATTGGTCGTAAGATGGGAATAAGTTATACAAATAGTCTAGCCAAATAAGGCTCCAAAAGGTCGTTTTCAAGAAATAACTATCGAATTTTTATTCTCAACGGATCATTATACTTTTTGGGATACTGAATCCGAATCTGCAGTTTGCTATCACGCAGCTGTCGGCTTCAAACCTAAAATCTCAAAAAAAAAAAAAAAAAAAAAAAAAAAAACTACAAAAATACCGGTTATTTTCCTATAACTCGAAATCGGAACATTTTTCGCGAAGTTTTGGGTGGGAGTTGGTCTTGGGAAAAGTCGTCCAATTTTGGAGTTGTTTTTTTATATTTCGTACTTCGTACTGGTTCCAAATACCAAATAATTTTTTCTTCGTTACTAATAAATAATAGTGAATATATTGTAGATTAAAATAAATTTTATTTCTATTATACGAGGGTTTTATTTCACCATAAAAACCGAACGGACTTATTTGTCCATCCAATATCTTACGTCATAAAGATGGCATCGAGTATTAAATATTTGAATAATTAATGGAAGTGTGTTTATATTAAAGATCAATGAATATCTTATATTTACATGATATTTTTTTAGAATAACTTGTGAAGCTAGGGGTGATTACCCATTTATTATAAAGAAATATATGTGTATATATATAATATATTGTTTGGTGTTGCAGGTAGAGAGGATGGATTGCGGGGGGGCGGGGCCGGTGAGGGGCTGAGGATGAGGCAGGATGAGCTGGCTCCGGCCGCCGCCCGCCCCTGAGCCGCTCACACAGGTCTCTGTCCTAGCGCCCAACAGCCACCACCCCAATGGACCCCCCCTACTCCCCGGTATGTACAATAATACAAATATAACATAACATAATATATAGATAACATCCCAAGGTTATTTAAAGAACATTGGAAGGAATATACATAGAAAAAATGAATCATTAAAACAAAGCTTGATTCCATAACAGGTGGGAATGCTATGAAACGTGTCAGTTTTCGTCGATACTCGATGCCACCGATTCTTGAAGATAGAATCTGTATCAAGAATCGATGATCCATGGAACTGTTTTAGCTGAAGTCCAACAAAATCCTAATTTTATTGATCTTTCTATACCATCATGCGTACCACAAGTAATCCTCACTACACAACTCAGTCCTCAACATGCCTCATCTACGTTGCATCACCTCTGAAAAACTTTACAATAGGTGAAAACTTTGAAAGAAACAATTAATCAATGTTAAAGGCCAACAAATCACATTTAGAGAAGTATTTTTACAAGGTGTTATAGTTTGATAGGAGAATCACCACCGACCTAAACACCAATCAAAAGCGCCAAACCAAACACTACTTATAAAACATCAACACTGAAACATATATCACGTTAGTTACATTATATACGACGGGATTTAGATTTTTGCTACAGAAAATAAAGACACATCAACATTTTTTTTTTATTTTGAAATGATTACAGAATTTTCGTTTTTCATTAGTGAAACGGTTAGCTAATTGATAAGGACTCACTATAAACAATTTTATTACAACAACCGGCTGGTAAAAACAAAAGGTCACAAAGTGTGTTCCTGATAACACAAGAATGAGACTGAAAAAACATGGATTGAGATCTGCTCTCGATATATTTAAAAAAAGATGAAAAGACTTACCACTTGTTAAATATTTAAGTATTTTTATTCACGCCTAAGACGTCTTATTTATGTTTTGGATAAATAAATAAAGTTTAAACAGATATTTTCAATCAAAGTATTAGCGTTATATTATCTAGCTAATAAAACAATGTTTTTTTATTTTTAATAATTTTAATTTTCCCATTGACTGATTCCTCAAATAAATCTACAAGATATATTAAACCACGATAAACAGACATACCTGTATTGCAATATTGTAAATATGTTTTCATATAATTCATTCACAAACAAGAGTGAAATTAAAGAAACTATTTACCATGTTTATGTAATACACCTACTAGACAAACTAAGATTCCAATTATCTATAAACGACTCGTATACATGACTATAATTTGAACTTTTTTTAAATACGAAAATGAACTTGAGGATCCATTAAATTACCCTATTCATGTAATATCTAATAATTAGAATTTATTATTTATTATTATTAATTATTATATAATTATTATTAAATTTTATTAAAAAGCTCACATAAGGCAATAATGCTTCACCTATGACAGTTAAAAACTGATGTAGACAAAAAATAAAGGGCATGGACTGATCTTCTTGACTTAGTACTAAGGCAAGAGTAAGAGCCATTGGCTGCTTTCTCCTCTGCGCTTCTGATGACATTTCTTCATTAATTTTAGAGCCAAATGTTTCCTGCTAAACTTTATTTTATCGATGATTGTAAATATTGTAGAGAAAAACTTAGAAGTTTTTCTACATGCTCACATATAGTAATGTTGAGCGAAGGAAGTCAAGACACGCTTTTTAGTTGTTCATCACTTGCTACGGTGTCTTGGCTTCCTAAGTACAAAAAATCATAACACCGAAAATTAAAAATTAAAAATGCATAAACAGGCAAATGATATTTTGTAAATATATTCTAGAACAATCTCTCTTTGAAACTTTGAAGGAATTTTCTATTTCCTTTTACTCTTTACCTTAAAAAAACAAAAAACATAGTGCCTTCTACAGAAAAGAACTCGTTAAAAGGAAAAAGAGGCAAACAATATTTTGAAAATATTGAGAATTTATTATTATTTTGAGAATATATACTATATATAACTTTTCGAATCTACGAAGGAATATTCCAGTTACAACTAGTTCTATTCACTTTATATGCTTTATAAAAAAAAAAATTAATATTATATGTTATATGTTATTTTTTTAAAACATTTTTTTGGATATTGAAGAAATTTTTGATATTGCAATAATGAAATCATTAACCATACGTTATCAGTACAAATATACACCAACAATAAATTTTAACGAATATAAAAACAGTTTAATATTAATCACACATAAAGACTGACTTTTGTTATAGTGACTGGTTGAAGACCATTATATGAATAAAATAAGTCTCAAATGAAAAGTAAATAAAGGATTTAAATGTTGTTTTCCAGGCTGTATAAACATTTAGGATTTTACTCGTATTTATATTTGTTCCAATATTATTGTATTTACAGAACCTTACAGTATTTTTCTATAACCCAATGATTCTTTCTAATATAAAATGTAATATAAAAGATAGATTTGTCAATAAAATTTGTGCTTTCACCCTCCCCCCCCCCAAAAAAAATGATTTTTTTGCGCGCTCGATTGCAATTCTGAGGGTAAACGCGGCGTTCCTCAAGATAGTGTACTGGCTCTTCTTCTACACAAGGTCTATACAGAGTATAGAACAAATTCTAGCACCTTTCTCATCACAAACGCTGATGTGTTATCAATTATCAATGGTACATTTGTTGCCTCCTAGTTACTTCCATTTCATATCACAAAACTTCAAGAATTAACCAATCAAGGTTAATGACATAAAGGGTATATAATGAGGTATGGCGTCATGTTTCGTGTCATGTACCTGAATTAACCCGGTTTATTAGACTGTTGCAGTTGCTCTTAGACTTAATAGCAGAAATCTAAAGGTCAAGGGCAAACTTAAAGAATTTTTTTTGTTGTTTGTTTTTTGGACCTTAACGTCCTTATATACTCCAATTAGGACAGGAAGGACGGGTTATCCTACAGGTACGCAACGTATTCTAGCCATGGTGGGAAGGCCAAGATTTATTCGTAGGCTCGCCACGAAATAATTTTAACCCGCCGAGGTGGGGTTTGAACCCACGACCTTCTGGTTACGAGCGCACTGAAATCTACGCCTCAACTATCTCGGCCATCGTGTCCCCCACTTAAAGAAATTGTCCATTAATGCAGGCTATGGGACATTTTTCAGCTGAAGGAAAATGTAAAAATATAATTTTAAACATAAATTACTGATAATTATGTTTGATTACCTAACCCCTTCATTTGTTAATTCATTCATGAACATAATAGGAAGGATCAGTGGAAGGGGTTATGTCACATTGGTTAAAAAATCCAATCTACTTCATTGTATGAATAATTTATGTGCAGATGTTTTAAGTAACAAAATCTCAATGTTTCGAAATAACTAGAAATATACATAAAGAAGATAATATATGTTTCATGGCTATATGTTTCATATAATTGTAGTAAAAATATAATTTTAAACATAAATTGCTAAAAATTGTGTTTGGTTACGTATCCCCTTCATCCACCTAACTCTTCTTTGTTAATTCATATTCCAAAGATGATTATAATTAATATTACTATGTACTTACATTTCACCTTTCTGTTGGTGATTTCATCGAGCATTGATAAATTTTGAAGCTATTGACACGAAGCATTAACGGACAATTTCTTTAAGTTTGCTCTTGACCTTTGAACTTCTGCTATTAAGTCTAAGGGCAACTACGACAGTCTATAAATAAACCGGGCTAATTCAGGTGGTAACACGAAACATGACGTAATACATCATTTTATACCCTTCACGTCATTAACCTTGGTAGGTTACGTCCATTCATAGACCATACATTGAACAAAGTCACTTAAATTTTCAATGCAATCATTAATGGTTTCCTATATTTTAATATTTTTTTCTAATACTACTAGATCTTTTCAAAAGTTCAGTCTTTTTTTTTAATTAAAAATTCAATAGACCAATAACTCCACAATAATTTTACTCTTATTTTAATCTTCATTAAAATAAACAACTTTATCCCACCATGATGCAAGATCCCAAATACAGTTTTTAAAAAAATGATTGATCTTTGCTGGTAAAAAAATGATTTAATTACAATTCTAGGCTTTGCTGGTCGTCAATCATTTCTTCTTCTTTGGAAGGATTTTCTTCGCTACTCGAAGATTCCTTCTACCTAACTCCTCCTTCACTCGGTTCCTCCGCTCCTCCCTCTCCATCTCTTCTTCTTCCATTGGTCCCCGGCCAGCAATACTTATAGCCACAACACCTCTCTACCTGATGTGAGTCCTACCTTTCCTTCTCATACCCTCTGCTTCCCATTCATAAGCTATTTTGAGGATTCTTTTAATATGGCCATTTCAATGTCCTTCCCTCTATATCCTCCAGGATATCCCTCTTTACTTTCATTCATTCTCTTATATTCTCATTTTGGATTCGTTGAATCCTTGATATTCTAGCTGACCTCCTCTAGAAATCCATCTTAACAACCAGGAATCTATTGCCTTGCAATTTTTCTAGGGGACATGTTTTCTAACTCAAAAACATTTCTGGAGGAAATTGTCCAAATGTTTCCCATTCAATTTCCATTAATTTATCCCTACTCAGCCACTAGAGATCCCCTATCTTTTCTCAAGCAGTAAGTGGCCGAGCATTGCCTTGAAGAAGTAAGGGTCATTTTTTGCTTACAGTATTTAGACCAAAATTTTGAATTTTAGACTTAAGGTGATCTAATATCGCGTAATAGATCTCTGCAGTAATAGTTTACCTCCGACGCACAGTGAGCCAAATGAGCAAAAAACTGATTAAAATACATTTTTGAAAAGTTTTTCTTCCGTTAAATTAGTGACAAATGTGTTTACTATTGATTAAGGCTCATAGAGCTTGAGTTTCAGAGAGTTCTGTTGATTGCTTAACGATGGGGTGCCTTCAGAATATAATATGGCGAAAAACAGAAAAATTATTTTTAGTGATTTTTCATTAAAAATTATTGTAATTTTTGTTTTTGCTCTTTTATTGTTCAAGTTGTTTTTAACTTGGTGGAGTACAAACCGAGATGATTTTGAAAATTAACTAAGCCAAATTTAGAGTTTTTGATTTTCCGATTATCATACGCCCATGAGAATCATCATGATAACAAAGTTTGTGTCTCCTCAACTTTAAGGTCAAACACTTCTTAGAGGTGTATAAAAACGGACTATGATTTGATTAGCTGCGTCTACTTACGTCTTTCACTCCTAGAGCTCGCTACATTTGGTGTAATCTCTTGTTTTTCCCAACTTTGACTACGGATGAATAATATATGGAGGACTGTCTAGTGAGCTTGGAATGAGACTTAAAAGATAATCAACTGTTTTATTAGATTTATTTTTGGGATTTCTAGACGTTCTCATATTTCACAAGTATTCTGAAATTGGGTGGCTTTACTCCAGTTTTCGACGTCAATACTTTCTAGGTGCACTCATATTTCAATCCTTGAAAACCAAAAAACCCTCCTATAATCATGACCTCCTTACCCTGCTCTACTCCATCCACCTCTTATATACTAGAACCCAACCCATCAACCTGTACGCTCCTGCGCATCGAACTGCATCCTTCGAAAAAGCCTTTATTATTCGCGCTTCCTCTTTATGGAATTCATTGCCCATATTAATTTGAAAAAAGCTCCACTCTTACTTTCTTTAAACATCATCTATTTCTTTACCTCCAGGATCTTCAATCTTTCGAGCAAATGTAAAACATGAATATTTATGTTATATACATTATAATAATACACATAGGATGTATCCTTTCACAAAATTTCTCATTTATTTTGGAACCCAATTTAATTATTAATAAATTTTTATTATTATTTATTATAATTAATTATCATATTCTTAGGGGACAAGTTGACCCAGAATAAAATTCAATTTTCTTCTTCTTTCTTTCTTCAAGGATCAATCATAAGTGGCATCATAAGCTTAAGGTGCTAGATTTGGAAAGTGATACATGATATAAAAACAAAAAATAAAGTATACACAAATCGAAATGAATAAGCTCTAAATATATTTAGAAATTATTCTAGTTTTCTGGAAGGTGATCTATATTTTGAGCTAATAGCTCTACAGTTTTCTCTATGGAAAAAAAAATCGTAGTATTTAGGAACTACTAACAGCTATTTATTGACAAATATATTATGATTCTCCAATCATTTAAGTAGAAAACTATTTAAAAAATTTTATTCAATTTTTATAAGCTCTTTTCAAAATAGCTGCTGATACAAAATGGAATTAACCTAGTTTAGTTATTTTCTTTTAATAAACAGCATATCTGGAATCTAGAATGGAGAACTATGAGAAGCTGAGAGGGAACTGCTACTCCAAGGGAGACAATAAAACCCTCTACGAGTTCATTTAATCAGCCACTGTTAGGACAATAGAGCTTCAGTCCTTCTTTGGTCGTCCTTTATTAGGGCTATTTGTCTTGGAGCATAATTTAAATGGTGAACTTGCTCTTCTTCATAACCAAAATATGGTCTTGAAGAAAACTAAGCGCTCAACAAATATGCACACACCATTTTTTGCATAAATAAAAATAATTTTTTTTATTATCTGTTTATTGATAATAGCAACTATATAAAATATACATCAAGTAAATTTGAGGAAATGATTATAATGACATGTAAATTCCTTGTGAAAAACTACTCGTTAGTAGCACTTAAATAAAAGTTCTAAACGAGAAGGTCCCTTGGCCATCTTCTTTTCAGACGCCTGGGGGGGGGGGGGGGGGGGGGGGGTTATCAGGTATCGAATTTGAAGCAACTTGAGAGACTAGTGGATTCATGTGAGAGTGCAGTTTACTCTGAAAGGATTGGTATCTGGTTTGGGCTAAATCAGCAATATATGAATTATTAAGGACATTATGGATAAGTTGATTTGTGACAAAGAAAGGAGCATTAAGGATTTTTGGATGGATTTTGAATAGTAGGGATTGGATATGAGAAGAATTGGATGATTTATTGGAGTCCCAAAGCTCAACTCCGTATGTCCATATAGGTCTAATAACTGTCAAGTAAATGAGTATCTTGTAATTTATTGGAAGCTTTGAACGTTTGTCTAGTAAATGCTGAAGTGGTAGTCTGTAACAACGGAGCGTTTCTTCTCGATTGAGTCTTGTACGTGGATTCCAAGTGAGACGTTTGTCCAAATGGAGTCCTTGGTAGTAGTCCAGGGTTTGCCGAAGAAAAAGCTGCTGAACTTTTATTCTCAACCGATCTCTATGTTTTTTGGGGTGCTGAAACCGAATCTGAAGTTTACTATAACGGCGGACGTCGGCACACTATGCTACACCCACTCCATGCTGCATATGCTTATTCTGGCAAAATATGATAATTATGACATGATCAGTGGGCTGGCGTGGGTGTTTCACAGGATTTAATATAAATTATATATGTATATATGTATATATATATATATATATATATATATATATATATATATATATATATATATATATATATACAATCTAATAGTAAATTTAACCAGATTTGAGATGAAACAATGAAATTTTGGATCAGACAAATAGTTTTAGAGTTTTAGCGAAACAAAGTGCCAAAAAACGTGAATTTCATAAAAGTAGGGGATATTTAGCGTTCTGGTATGTGTATTTCAAGAGACTCGATTTAAACTTCATATATAGAGTCTAATAGTAAATTTGAGCAGCTTTTAGATACGAAAAAAAAAAAGAAATTTTGTGTTGGAAGAAAAGTTTCGGAGTTATAGTGAAACTTGTGCAAAAATCGTGGATTTCACAACAGTGCGGGTTTTTTAGCGTGGTTTTTAGGGGCATTATTAAAACTTTATATATAATAGTCTAATAGTAAATTTAATCAGCTTTAAGGTGAAAAAATGAATTTCGAATCGGATAAATAGTTTCGGAGTTATAAACAAAAAAGTACGACAAACATGTTGTCGCGGAGAAGTGGTACTGGCCGCCAGTTGGCCAATTTCTACACTTTTTACCATATCTTCGTGTTAAAAAGTGCGATATTGGAATAGTTTTTTTTTCACTTCGTAGGTAATAATTCCAGCTACAATTAATATTAATATTAATATTAATTCTTCGAAAAAAGATTCGTTTTCGTGTTATAGTTAAAAAGCTGAAAATAACTGGTATTTAGGGTATGAAACCGACGTTTGACGTGGTAGCAAACTTCAGGTTCGGATTCAGCACTCCAGGAAACATAATGATCCGTTGAGAATAAAAGTTCAACAGTTTTTTTCATGCAAACGGACTTTTGGAACCTCATTTTACTTAAAGTGAGTATAGTGGATCTGTTCAACAGAGATTAGAGGAATATCATTAAAGGATACTGTAGGACAGGAAGCCGTATGTTTACGACGAAGAGTAAACTTTTTTTTTTTCTTTTTTTTAATTCTAATTCTTGAATTAAAGGAATTTATTTTTTCATTTATAAAAACCTTAAATCTAAAGTGTCGTTTAGTATGAAATATCCGTTTTGATTTTTTTTTAAATTCAATTATAGATTTGTGGACTCCTGTTGTTTACTTCGTATATCGTATATACATTTCAAAAGTGATAAAACTCAATAATCTAAATTTTTGAGTTACCATTATGGTTAAGTTCAATAGTCTCCTATGGAATGTCAAAAATGTATGGAATTGACTTCAAATCCCACCTGATACATCCCACTTGCGTTTAGGATTAAAAGATAATTCAGGTACACTTCCGATATTTTATACAAGACTGTGCGATTTCACATTTTTTTTTAATGAAGATTTTATTAAATAGGAAAATCTGTTGTGAACTTTGAATTTAACGGGAAAGTTGACTATTGTTTTAGCATCCTACATACCTGAAAGTTGTACAATATTTATATTTATATAATATTTTTAAAGGTTTTTTTTATTGGTATCCCTTTACATCTCTTTATGGATCACATATATTTAAAAATTCCTTTGTATCATTTGCATTTATAGCAGATTTAATTGACAGGACAAGTTGTTTTTTTTCTCAAGAAATGAACCTGTTGCTTCATAATAAAATTTCCATGATGGAAGACTTCCATAGAACAGTCCCTTTGCTATTACTTAGTAGGATAATCAGGAATCGACAGGCAGCATAGAGATAGTTTGGGAATTAAGTTTATAATGAAGAGATTCCTATGTATGGTGTATTAAGATCTATATAGATAAGTTTCCTAGTAATATAGTACATTCTATTGGTCCAAACATCAGCAAAACATAACTTTCTATACATATATGACTAGATTTCATTGCAATTGTTGTTAGTTTGTAATTACATTTTATGAAGCCTGGTCGAAAGGCACGAGTTTGCTAACTGAAATCTGTTTGAAATAGTTTTGAAAGAGAAGAGCTTTTTGAAATGGTGGATATATATATATATATATATATATATATATATATATATATATATATATATATATATATATATATGTATATATATCCTTAGATTCACGAAAAAGATTAAAAGGGGTTTTATAAAATTACTAAAATATCACAGGTCTGCATCTTTTCGAGATGTTAGAACAGGTTGTTTTATGTTCTTCGATTTCTGTTGATGGACATACTTACATATATATTGTGCGCTGAACCAAAAAATAACTTTTCTCTATCACGTTCCAATTCTAGGAAGTTAAAGGCTTTTGTTGTATACTTCGCAACGGGAACACGTATGGATCAATACATGTTAGGCATTCTGTACACTCACAAGAACAGGACGACAATTTACAATTTTTTTTTTACGAAAATTAAGAATAGCGATTATATAGGGCTCATGTGTGGTGTTATTTTACAGTTTCCTAAAAAGTTTCTCCTCGTACAATCTAATATTCCTTTCATTTGTAACCGTAAAAGAAGACCCCGTACCAACTTTTAAAACACCATGTGGTGCAAGGCAGTAAATAATAAAAATTACACAGTTTCCATTAAAATTGACCGATAGGTGCGCAGTAAAGATTAAAAATTGACCGATAGGTGGCAAGCTCCATTCAAGAGAGGTTACAAAGATACGGTGTTATATAAAGCTAGAAATTGGTAATACAATTTGTGTAATACTGTTAAATTGTTATAAACAAAGTTATATACGTGTGGTGTGACGTGTGGATAACACTGAAGTTTAAAATCGAACGATGTATGGGTTGCAGTGGTAAAGGTTTTTCCAATGATCACAATATACGTATACCTTATTTACCATTCCCAATGTTTAGCGATTTATGAAAATCGTAGCTAATAAATTTGCTCGGAAAATGTCATTACTGGAAAATTTTTAGATAAAATACGGATAAAATAAAAATTCAACTGTTTAATCGACCTATCTTGAGCAGTTGTTCAGCGCTCGACTGTTCGGCACAGATATAAGAGGATTTGAATTGCAAATGAACTTAGAAAAAAAAATCTGCTGTGTCGCTTATTATATTTAAAACAAAATTTAAATAATATTTAAATGTCTCTGGCTAAAAATGTACAATCGGTATCGTTATAATTTATCACAAACACTGGGAAATAAACCTAATATTGGAGCTTAATATCTTTCTTTATAGTCTTTTTTGTTTATATAGTTATTTTTAGTAGGAACTCCTTGGAAGGGGTTTTATTTATATCTGTTCATCCTGTACGTATTTGGTGTTTATGTAATGTTTATAATTTTTATTTTGATCATGTAAATAATAAATGAACTAATTATAACAATTAGTTAGTTAGAAAAAAAATGTATTGTACACAGAATACATTTCTCTAAAGCATATAGAGTAGGAATTTTAACAACTAAAGTGTTTTGTTAGTAGCGGTAGCATACATAAAACCCATACGCTGAACCTGTTATGAACCCATATGCTTAGAAAGGTATGGAAGGAGGAAAAAAAAGTTTAAAAAATACAAAAAAAGTTAGAAGGAGTGAAACTGAAATGGTAGCATACTTATCGGTAAAAAATATTTAGTTAAATCGAACAAATTCGTGACTCCTCAGTATTATAATAAAATTATAATTGTTACATAATGTCTCCTGTATAATAGACCTAAGAGTTTTTATGGAGGAAAAATATTAGTAAGGCGATAGAATGGGCTGTATAACCAGAATGAAAAGTTAAAATAGCGGTGTATTCGTCCAATGAAAGTATTTTATTAGATCGAACGGATTCGAAAAAATTATCCATCAGTGGTTACGGGTAAATGTAGGAAATCAAAATTTCTAGGAAAGTACTGCTATGTCTCTGGCTTTTGGTGCGTCCGGATCAGCATTAATTCACAGGGATGCCAGTCAGGATTTTCTTTCCTGACAAAGTATACATGATAAGCCCAGAAGATACGAGACACCGAAAATATTTTTCCAGCCCTTTTTAAACCATTGTCCTCACCCTAGGCCTGACACCAACAGTAGTTAGTAGTTTGAGTTTGGCAAGAATTATCAATTTCTGCGAGGCCTAAATGTTTTCCTAGAATATTATTATACAAAAAACTCTTTGTGTATGACCTAGCTGAGTCTACTTCCGAGAAGGGTTGTTCATTCTCGGATCTCTTGTCAAGGGCTGTGAGGAGTTAGCTTAATGCGTATCTCGCAGATATTCTAATTGCTAATTTAAAATCTATAACTTTAATACACATCTGTATTGAGGGATAGGATATTCCAAACCAGACGAGGATATACCCAGACAAAAAAAGTTGGGCATTATTGCAGGTAACTTGCGGTTCCTTCTTTATAATTTGAACAGTGTGTCTGTACTGGATGAAGGATGTCATATAGTGAGTGGTCCATCTGTTTTAGTGCCGGGTAAGATATATTTTTTCTAGTTTTAATGAAAAAAAAACATATACGATAGTTATACTATTAATTATACTAAATCGAACTAGTATGTATCAGTAAAAGATACAAATTTCAGGAACAGCCAAGAATCTTACCGAGTCATTGCAATTTCCATAAAACTCCCATGTCATTGGAGAGTCCATCAAGACTGAGTAAAGAGTAGTAAAAGTAAAGAGGAATTCTAGCATACGAGCTGCAATTCCGATAAAGTGAACATCAAACAGCAATAAGTCGAAGGAAGATATACACAAAGTAGGTAGGGATACAATTTGCATCCTTGGGAGTAGAAGCTGTTTGGGGTCGAGAATGGGTAGAGGGGGAGTTAAGAAGGGGGGAAGAAGGGGTAGAGGAGGGGAGAGGGGTCGTAGAAGAGGAGAGTAAGTTCAACAGTTGGGGAGGACCAAATGGCCAGAAAGGATAGTTCCATAAACAGCCTCGGTAATTTGTATTCAATGGCTTCCTTAGGACATAAATGTAAGAATATATTCAACCGACTCCTGCATTTACATAAGTCCCTGGTTATCGGCAGTAAGTGCAGCGCAGGAGGCAGTGGTAAACACGGCTTTACATAAAATTGTTATCGACAGGAAGTTATAAATTACTATTGCTGGGGGGCAGTAACCATTCCCAACTTCCGCTTTATTACTAGTAAGCTATTTTTCTTTGACCCTCTTTAGAAAGTTTCGAGAAAGTATTCATATTTACTATCATGAGATGCAATCAACATTGAAATGGACGTAATTCACTTTTATATACGATCCTGATCACGAATAAGAATTCATATAACTATTGAGATAATATAGGCATTAATGTTTTTATTTAATCATTTGCTTATTTTATTTTTTGTTGGTGTTTTTTATCACTTAACGTCCTTATCTCCTCCAACTAGGGCAGGAAGAAAAGGTTATCCTACTGGTTACCAAATCTTTTCAACCAGGGTAAAAAGGTAGTGATCCTTTTTCGTTGGTTCAATATGAAATTTTAAACCTCACACGTGGAATTCGAGCCGCTGAAATTCTTTACAAAATGCGCTGAGACACTTGGCTCATAGACACGCGATCAGCCATCAAGCCCCCTATATTTCATTTAATTTAATGGGTTGGTGCAAAAACGCAGGTTTTTTTATGTGGCAAATAAAATTATTATTATGTCCAGAGTAGTTTTTTGAGGATTTTTTGTTACCAAAGCCCTCAGATGTTTGTGATCAACAACTGAGGGCCTACCATGACTTTCCTAGTCTTTGAAATCTAAATTATCCAAGACGAATGTTTTGGAACCATCACAGCACTGTACATTCAATGATGCTTCCTACACCTTAAACAACATTGATGCTACGCGTGATTTGTGCTGCATTTCGACCAAGTTTGAAAAGAAAAAATAAATATGACTAAAATCTTATTTTGACAAGAATTTCAGAGGTCTTTACTCATAGAAAATGTAACATGAACTTAACTAATCTTTCTTGAGTAAAAACGTCATAAATAAACATTGTTTATAATCCGGTTGCTAGACGGAATTTTCAAAACCTACATTATTTTTCCATCGACACAATAGAAATTGCTCACTATTGTAATAGTTACTTTTCCAATTTTTTTATTAATATTATTTTTTTAGGTGTATTCTTATATTTTAGAACTCGATTCTAAATAGAATCATGTACATCTAACGCATTTCATATTATTCTTCATCATTTTTCTTCTATAACTTTTTCTCTATGGGACATGACTCTTTTTTTGTTCTAAAGAATACTAATACAAGGGTACGAACACGACTCACGTACTTTGTATTTATAACATACTTTCAGAGAGCTTAAAAAAAGTTAGACAGTAGGAATATTAGAGATTGGCTCAAATAGTTTTTTTTTTGTCTTAATTAACACAGAAGAGAGTATTACTGTCCCTCAGGCAAGCAAGGTAAAATATATTTAATGATTCTTTATTCGTCTAAACTAAATACTTAACAGGTCTATATCAGTTATACTCAGATAAATTTTACAAATAATAAATATTGTATGATGAATAAACAATCAAGTAAACGTAGCTATACTTCCAATATTGTATTAAAAGAAGACAGTTCACTCATCTGTTATGACTGCTCCTTCAAACAAAAATAATAAGTAAAAAGACACATTGATGAACGATGATGACCTGGACAAGATTTATTTTTCATAATGATATGAGCTTTCTTAAACCATCATGATTGTAATTTTTGAGCTGCTTTTTAACTATATTCTCAATTGATTAAATAATTTATTTTTCTTACATTTGTTTAAATAATATTTGAATAGTATTTGTTGATCTATTATAGGTTCATATAGTATTTGATCTAGTTATTAAGGACGGGATTAGTCTAATTTCATTTACATTCTCTATTCTCTAACTATGCTTGATAGTTGTTGTACAGGCTAAGACACACTAGCAGTTCATATTCAACAGTATACAGGCTTATTCCATATGCTTATAATACACATGTTTGCAATACATGAGTCTAAACACTAACTAGAAGGGCGAAAACGGGGTTGGTAGATACATCTCCTTAAAACCTACCCTGAAATCAGAATGTCGTTAGCTATCTTCTCTCTTTGTGTATCTTAACATATTCGCAGATTAACATTAGTAAACAAACTTATTTTTAATAGGGCTCTACTTGGAGCCATCTGGAAAAATGTTGAAGATCAGAACTTTATCGCGACAGAATTTTAAAGTTTTTAACCTACCGTCTCTTGCACAATTAGAACCACGTTTTTTTGTTTACAGGCATGAACATTGTAATCATGTTTTGACTTTTTTTTATCTGCGGAATTTACCTGTATATTCAGAATGACATGATGCCTGATGAAGGTTAACGCACTACCTAGTGGTGGACTCCACTAGGTAACAGTTTGCATTATTGGAAAAAACTAATCTCTAAAACTTGTATTATTTTTTTATTAATTTATTTTTTTTTAATAAACTACTTAATCCATTGTCAGCGCATATTGATAAGAGAAATATATGGCAGCTAATATTTTTATCATTTCTTCATCAAATAGCGTGAAATTACAATAATTAATAATGCCAAATTCAACATTAGATTGAGTTCAATTCTATCATAACCCATTTAAAGAAGTTAAAGAATAATTTATAAAATGTAAAAATTATTTTACGTTGTCAATTTTCAGTATAGGTTCGAACAGCTTATATGTAATTAGAATAAATAATTTTTTTTCAAATTAATATTATGTCTCAGTAAGCTATAGAACTATTCAAATTTACTTGCCTCTTAACTTCCCTCACACTTTATTCCCAATCATCCTCCAAGGCGTCTGAAAAGAAGATGGCCAAAGGACATTCTAATTTAAATTTTTTATTAAAGTGTTACTAGTGAGTAGTATATATATATATATTATGCCTCTCTCATCCTTCAGTACCAAGTTGACTCATATCTGAGTGCTCTCTTGTCAAACATATATTTTCCAAAACACTTTGACTGTGAGAGCTGATCTCTGTATTATAGGGACCACGCTGGCATAAATTATACATAGAGCTTCGGTTACAGCCGACCCGCATAAGTCAAGACTGTTTACCTCCTAAAGCAGATAAGACAGGTTCGATAAACTTACAGTGCATACAAGATTTACTGGACTACTGGCTGTAAACTACTAACCATAATCTCTAGTTGTCTAGTTTAATGGACTTATAATAGTAAACAAAATTTGCTAAAATACGCAAGTGATTCATGTTTAAATATGACATTGCACAGCTAATACAAATCTTAGGAAGGTGGGGATGATCTGAAATTATACATAAATCATTACCAATTTTTTTATTCAGCAAAAAATTGCAACTACAATAAAAACACTACAAGAGGGCAATTTTCGCAATAACCAGTATATAGCGATCATGATGTAGGAAACTATGTTGTTAAATCCGTCCACTCTGTCGCTTCCGGAACAGCATTAGAGGAAAAGGTGTAAATACAGACTCACTTTAATAATATAAAATAATAATGTCTTTATTTAACAAAATAATACGTACATATACTTCTAGTAGTAACACAGGAGTTTTTGTGAGGAATTTGACCTTTATGGCTTTACTTTTTAAGTACCATATTCAACATAATAAATATAAAAAACTTAAATACAATGTAAATCATTAAAATCAAAATTGACATATTTTTTGTTAAATTAATAAAATACAACCGTTTGAAAATAAAACCAACATTGAAAATTTTACTTTTTACTTATTAACATTTTAAATATTTAACTCTAATTAAATTCTTGAACTAAACTTAAACATTACTTCTATGCTGCTTTACAATACTTTGATAAATATAAACAACTTTTACCATTTAAAATATTCAGTGCCTCAGCTTCATTAAGTGACTGTTTTCCCAAAAAATTTAGTCTGAATCCTTTAAAGATAGGACATACCGCTAGGAAATGATATACACTCCTCCCTCGGATCTATTACATAATGAACATATTTAATTTCAAAACTTCAATTTACAAAAAGCTTTTATTAAAGCAACAGAAAAAAAAAGGGTATAAATATAGGCCCTAATCAAAAAAGACAGATTGTTCAAAAACAGTATAGAAAAATAAAAAATGTTAGAGAATTTATTTATTACAGGAATGTTGTGCCACAATGTGCGCCAATTAAAATGCTTCGGGTGAAGTTAGTTGATTCAATTCAATTCCCCGTTCATTCCTAGTCGCCTAGACAATAGTCTAGTTAATAAACTATGAAATCGTTTTTAAGGAGTTTCCGTAGTTTGTTTTGTTACGTTTTGGATATTTTATTCGAGTCACTAAAAATTACTGATGCAATCATTATAATAAATTACTATCTAAAAATCAATTTCAAAGGTTTAGGCAACCAAGACGTCAGGCGCTTCAAACCTCCCAATCCCAACTTCCCACGTCCCTTTCTCATCCTCAACCTCCTCGACAGAACATCCCTCCACATAATTTACCACTAAAGGTAAAACTACAGCCTGAAAAACAACACCAAGTTCAGACTCCTATTCAGATCAACCCTCTATCCCAAGCACCATTGCAAGTTCATTCTGCTCCTTATACTCAACGAAGAGTCCCGCTCCTAAACAACTCACTCACAGAGACAAACCATATACCACAAGCCTCCAATTTATATCTAGTTACTTACCAAAACTCTACCGATATCAACGCTATCCTTTCCTCATTCCTTTCAGAACTAAAAGAAACCATAAGACCGCTCATCGCCCTTCTCACTAGAGCCCTTTCGGGAATTCCCTTAAATGTCGCAAGATGAGTGTTAAGCCTCTTGCTATCATTTTATGGAACGCAAACGGACTGAAAAATCACCAAGACGAACTCGACATATTTCTCCACGACAGTAAAATAGACATTGCCCTACTGACTGAAACTCACTTTACCCAACGGTTGTACTTTTATAAACGCGACTACATCATTTACAGAACAGATCACCCAGACGACACCTCCCATGGCGGATCTTGCATCCTTATCCCTAAATCAATATCCCACTCTCTGGTTCCCTCTACTCCATCTGACACCATTGAATCCACCTCAGTAACCATTTCATCTCGTCCTTTCCATATTACATTCTTAGCTGTATACTGCCCTCCTGGTAATTCCCTTTCCCATAGCCTCCTTGATTCTTTATTCCGCTCCCTTGGACCGCGCTTTATCGCTAGAGAAGACTACAACGCCAAACACCAGCGATGGGGTTGCAGAACATCCATTTCCCGTGGTAACATCCTATCCCTGCATTGCAACCTCCAACTGTTATTCTATCCTCTCTCCCTTGAACCCTACTTATTGGCCAACCTCTCCTAAAAAACGTCCCGACGTCCTTGATATTTTCATTTCTTCCCAAATTTCCACATCTCAAACAATCATCAAATCTGTTGCTGTCTTATCTTCAGAGACTTTTAGAACTTTTTATCGAAATAAATATAACTTCACTTATACTTTTTATTTCACATTATTTTTTTACAATATGTAACCTTCTTATTTTAACATATGATTAAAAATACATTATGACTTTAAATATCAATCGATATTTTTATATAATTATTAATGTGATTTGATACCCTACATTACTCCTCTCCCAGTAACATCAGTATGTTACGATATCAATTTTGACTTTGAGATTACATTGTCATGCCAAAAAAAAAATAAAGAAAACTATCTAAAATAACACTTTTTCTAAACTGAAAACCAATTTTACAAAACATAATTTACATAACAATTATTTTCTCTTTCTAAAAAAAAATAATCATACCATAATAAATTAAAAAAAAAAAAAAAAAAAATAAAATGTTAATAATCCACTTCACTCATGTTAATCACTAGAGGAACATTTCGCATTTGATCACTGCAGGTAACGCTGGGGAAACCTGACTCTTTTACCCGTTTTTGTTGTTACCTCATTCCTGGATGCTGAAAATGGAACATCTTGACTAGTCATTAAGGGCTGTGGCTTCATAGGCATTGTCAATAATCTTGGTTGTTGATCCGTCCTACATGTTGGGTCCTCAGGGTCCAAAATGTAAGCAGGCTTCAACCGATCTAATGAGATATTCACCTGTTTTCCTTTGATCTGAAGGGTGAAGTACTTTTCTTGCCTTGATATTATAAGGTAGGGTCCTTCATAAGCTGGCTCAAGGGGCTTCTTTATTCTATCCACTCTCACAAAAACATGGGTGCACACCCTGAGATCTTTATGTATAAACACACTTCTTGAATTTTTCTTTTCTGACTTAATTGGTTTGAGAGCATTCATTTGCTCTTGTAAACGGGAGAGAAAAATGCCGTGTTCCATGCGAGATGTCTTCTCTTCAAAAAATTCACTTGGCAGTCGAAGAGCTTTTCCATATACCATGTGAGCAACTGAATGATTGCCATCATCTCGGAGAGCCGCACGTAAGCCAAGTAAGACTGTAGGTAAGGTTTCTGTCCACTTCGGCGAATTGTGAGCTTTAATAGCCGCTTTTAGAGTCCTATGTAAGCGTTCGACTTTGCCATTACATTGAGGATGGTATGGCGAACTTCTATGCAGCTTTATACCACAAATGCTAGCCAGATTTTTAAATAACTGTGATTCAAATTGTCGGCCTTGATCAGTAATTACTTTAATAGGTGCACCAAATCTGCAAATCCAATATTTGTAGAATGCTTGAGCCACAGATTCAGCTGTTATGGTATGACTTCCATCCACGATGTAAACCGATCAATCGCAGTGAGGCAGTATATCTTGTCGTCGGATGGCGGAAGAGGGCCGATTATATCCAAATGTATTATACTGAAACGATCGTCTGGTTCTTCATATTGTCATATTGGTGTTTTTGTATGACGTATTACCTTGTTGCTCTGGCAACCAATACAGGCCTGAGTCCATTCTTTAATATCTTTCTTAATACCAGGCCATATAAATTTTTCTGTTACTTGTCGGACTGTAGACTTAATCCCTGCATGAGACAATGAGTGGATACTGTTAAAAACTTGTCGTCTGTATTGTTTAGGAATATATGGTCTAATTTTAGAAGTTGAAATGTCACACCAAAGAACTTGTCCATTCGGAAGAGGGTGTTGTTTCAACATTAAGGAAGAATCGGATTCCTGTAGCAGTTTAAGGTCTTGATCGCCTTTTTGACTAGCTGCAATTTTGTCATAATCTAAAACGGTCATGGTATCGAGTCTTGATAATGTGTCAGCCACACTATTGTCGTTTCCGCTGACGTGTCTGATCTTGGTTGAAAACTGAGATATATACTGTAGATGACGCTGCTGTCTTGGAGATGCTTTCTCATTTTTCTGTTGGAACGCAAAAATTAAGGGTTTGTGATCTGTATAAATAGTCATGTCACTTCCTTCGATCATATGTCTAAAGTGTTTTATAGATAGATAAATACTCAATAGCTCTCTATCATAAGTGCTATAATTTCTCTGAGCTGGGTTGAGCTTTTTTGAAAAAAAGGCTATAGGCTTCCAGCCTTGATTTTCAAACTGCTGTAGTACAGAGCCAATTGCGGAATCTGAAGCATCTGTAAATAATGCAATAGGAAGATTTGCATTTGGTATGGCAAGCAAAGCTGCGTCTGCTAGGTCTTTCTTACACTGTTCAAACTGTTTAACAGCTTCTTCTGACCAATCTATTTTCGTGCGATCGTTCTTCCTTGCTCCTTTTAAATATTCATTCAGTATAGCTTGAGTCTTACTTGCATCTTTAAGGTATGGCCTATAAAAATTTACCATTCCAAGAAATGCACGGAGTTTATGTACAGTCTCGGGAAGTTTTATGTCCATGATCGACTTAACTTTTTCTGGATCAGGTTTTGTACCTTGTGCTGTAATCTGATAGCCTAAGAATGTGATCTCAGCAACACCGAATATAGACTTAGACATGTTTACACGCAAGCCGAACCTGTGCAGCCTCTCTAGCACCGCCTTAAGGTGATCTCTATGTTCTTCTTCAGATTGCGAAGCTATCAACACATCGTCTAAAAAAGAAAAGCAGAAAGGTAAATCTTGAAGCACCTGATTGATAAATCTCTGAATTGTAGAAGGAGCGTTACGTAGTCCAAATGGCATGAAATTAAACTGAAACAAGCCAAACGGAGTTATTATTGACGTTTTCTCTTTATCTTCGTCTGCTATTGGTATATGGTAATAAGCTTGAATCAAATCGATTTGGTAAAAATTCGCTTACCTTCGAGAACAGAACTCACATCTTCTATTCTAGGGATAGGGTAGCGATCAGGAACTGTTATGGCGTTTAATCGCCTATAATCTCCACATACGCGCCAGGTTCCATTTTTCTTGGCAACTAAATGTAACGGGTTGGCCCATTGTGACTTAGATGGTGATATAATACCTTCGTTGATCAGTATCTGAAATTCTTGTTTTGCAATCTTCATCGCCTCTGGTCCTAGCCTTCTAGATTTCGAGAATACTGGAGTGCTTTCCTTTGTGTTTATATAATGTCTGACTTCATGTTTCACAGGTGGTGGAAAAAATGACGGTTTTGTAATTTCCGGATACATAGACAATAGTTGGGAAAATTTATTATTGCTCTGCAAAGTGCTAACAGTATCTGCAACTGAAACTTCTGCAATTTCTCCGTTTACGGACATATTTGTATTAATATCTATTAGTTTTTTATTTTTTAGATCAATTAATAAGCCAAATTTATGGGAGAAAGTCAGCGCCAAGTATACCTTTTGTTGTTTGAGCTATAACAAATGGCCATTGAAATTGTCGTTTAAGCCCAAGGTCAATATCGAGGAGTTGTGAACCGTATGTGCAAATTTCTGTTCCATTGGCTGCAAATAATTTAAAATTAGAACCTTTTTCTTTTCTATTGTTTTTGGCGGGAATGACTGACACATCAGCTCCACTATCCACCAAAAAAGTCTGTTTGCTGTTTCGATCAATGATAAAAAGTCTGTATGTGCGACCAAAAGGAATTTCAGCAACAGTTGGGGTCGCTACATCTGCTACTGCTTGTTTCCCTGATTTTCAGATTTTCCGTGGTCTGTTTCCCACTGACATGGAGCTTTACATTTATCTAATCGACATTTCGGCCCAAATCTAAAATGAAAATAACAATATTTTCCTCCATCTTTATACCTACCTCGGCTTTGACTTCTACTTCGACTTCTGCGAGGTGCTATATTCATATCTCGAGACCTACCGATACGTTTAATCTCTTTATCCATAGCCTCTAACTTAGAAATTAATTGAGGAAACGAAAAAGAGTCTGGAGTGCTAGATTTTGGTTCACGAACCTCTTCCATCATATTTTGTGGCCGTATCTCCCAAATTCGGTCTCCAATATCCGCCAGTTTATCTAAATCCCCATCACTAATAGTTAAAATACTTCTGATTTGACTCGGAAGCTTATCAAGCCAGAGTGTTTTAATTAATTTATCGGAAACTTCCGATGTAGCTAACCCTTTCATTTTCCTCAGAAGCTGACTTGGTTTCATGTCACCAATGTCCAAGCCACTGATTAATTTGCGGATCTGACGATCTTCACTTTCTCTATAAATAGTTAATAACCTTTCTTTGGCTCTTGTTTACTTGTCTTTTTCGTCCGATTTTACTAAGTCCCAAATATTTTCTACAGTTTTTAAATCCAACTGAGCCATTAAATAATTAAATTTTGTCTCTTCCCTAGTTACATTCGAAAGCTCAAACTGGGCCTCAGCTTGGCAAAACCATATTTCGGGCCTTTCCACCCAGAACGGGGGCAATTTTATAGCTACCCTGTCTAAATGTAAATTGGTTTTGTGCTCACCTTTTTCGCCATCATCACCATTTTTACTCCCGTCTTGTGGCATCGTGAACGTCGGGGTCACTAAATTGTGAACGTCGGGGTCACCAAATTGTTGCTGTCTTATCTTCAGAGACTTTTAGAACTTTTTATCGAAATAAATATAACTTCACTTATACTTTTTATTTCACATTATTTTTTTACAATATGTAACCTTCTTATTTTAACATATGATTAAAAATACATTATGACTTTAAATATCAATCGATATTTTTATATAATTATTAATGTGATTTGATACCCTACATTACTCCTCTCCCAGTAACATCAGTATGTTACGATATCAATTTTGACTTTGAGATTACATTGTCATGCCAAAAAAAAAAAAAAAGAAAACTATCTAAAATAACACTTTTTCTAAACTGAAAACCAATTTTACAAAACATAATTTACATAACAATTATTTTCTCTTTCTAAAAAAAAAAATAATCATACCATAATAAATTAAAAAAAAAAAAAAAAAATAAAATGTTAATAATCCACTTCACTCATGTTAATCACTAGAGGAAC
Organism: Euschistus heros; assembly: GCA_003667255.2. Taxonomy (NCBI): domain Eukaryota; kingdom Metazoa; phylum Arthropoda; class Insecta; order Hemiptera; family Pentatomidae; genus Euschistus; species Euschistus heros. The sequence continues at coordinate 1,569,865 of RCWM02000083.1, forward strand.
ATTTCGCATTTGATCACTGCAGGTAACGCTGGGGAAACCTGACTCTTTTACCCGTTTTTTGTTGTTACCTCATTCCTGGATGCTGAAAATGGAACATCTTGACTAGTCATTAAGGGCTGTGGCTTCATAGGCATTGTCAATAATCTTGGTTGTTGATCCGTCCTACATGTTGGGTCCTCAGGGTCCAAAATGTAAGCAGGCTTCAACCGATCTAATGAGATATTCACCTGTTTTCCTTTGATCTGAAGGGTGAAGTACTTTTCTTGCCTTGATATTATAAGGTAGGGTCCTTCATAAGCTGGCTCAAGGGGCTTCTTTATTCTATCCACTCTCACAAAAACATGGGTGCACACCCTGAGATCTTTATGTATAAACACACTTCTTGAATTTTTCTTTTCTGACTTAATTGGTTTGAGAGCATTCATTTGCTCTTGTAAACGGGAGAGAAAAATGCCGTGTTCCATGCGAGATGTCTTCTCTTCAAAAAATTCACTTGGCAGTCGAAGAGCTTTTCCATATACCATGTGAGCAACTGAATGATTGCCATCATCTCGGAGAGCCGCACGTAAGCCAAGTAAGACTGTAGGTAAGGTTTCTGTCCACTTCGGCGAATTGTGAGCTTTAATAGCCGCTTTTAGAGTCCTATGTAAGCGTTCGACTTTGCCATTACATTGAGGATGGTATGGCGAACTTCTATGCAGCTTTATACCACAAATGCTAGCCAGATTTTTAAATAACTGTGATTCAAATTGTCGGCCTTGATCAGTAATTACTTTAATAGGTGCACCAAATCTGCAAATCCAATATTTGTAGAATGCTTGAGCCACAGATTCAGCTGTTATGGTATGACTTCCATCCACGATGTAAACCGATCAATCGCAGTGAGGCAGTATATCTTGTCGTCGGATGGCGGAAGAGGGCCGATTATATCCAAATGTATTATACTGAAACGATCGTCTGGTTCTTCATATTGTCATATTGGTGTTTTTTGTATGACGTATTACCTTGTTGCTCTGGCAACCAATACAGGCCTGAGTCCATTCTTTAATATCTTTCTTAATACCAGGCCATATAAATTTTTCTGTTACTTGTCGGACTGTAGACTTAATCCCTGCATGAGACAATGAGTGGATACTGTTAAAAACTTGTCGTCTGTATTGTTTAGGAATATATGGTCTAATTTTAGAAGTTGAAATGTCACACCAAAGAACTTGTCCATTCGGAAGAGGGTGTTGTTTCAACATTAAGGAAGAATCGGATTCCTGTAGCAGTTTAAGGTCTTGATCGCCTTTTTGACTAGCTGCAATTTTGTCATAATCTAAAACGGTCATGGTATCGAGTCTTGATAATGTGTCAGCCACACTATTGTCGTTTCCGCTGACGTGTCTGATCTTGGTTGAAAACTGAGATATATACTGTAGATGACGCTGCTGTCTTGGAGATGCTTTCTCATTTTTCTGTTGGAACGCAAAAATTAAGGGTTTGTGATCTGTATAAATAGTCATGTCACTTCCTTCGATCATATGTCTAAAGTGTTTTTATAGATAGATAAATACTCAATAGCTCTCTATCATAAGTGCTATAATTTCTCTGAGCTGGGTTGAGCTTTTTTGAAAAAAAGGCTATAGGCTTCCAGCCTTGATTTTCAAACTGCTGTAGTACAGAGCCAATTGCGGAATCTGAAGCATCTGTAAATAATGCAATAGGAAGATTTGCATTTGGTATGGCAAGCAAAGCTGCGTCTGCTAGGTCTTTCTTACACTGTTCAAACTGTTTAACAGCTTCTTCTGACCAATCTATTTTCGTGCGATCGTTCTTCCTTGCTCCTTTTAAATATTCATTCAGTATAGCTTGAGTCTTACTTGCATCTTTAAGGTATGGCCTATAAAAATTTACCATTCCAAGAAATGCACGGAGTTTATGTACAGTCTCGGGAAGTTTTATGTCCATGATCGACTTAACTTTTTCTGGATCAGGTTTTGTACCTTGTGCTGTAATCTGATAGCCTAAGAATGTGATCTCAGCAACACCGAATATAGACTTAGACATGTTTACACGCAAGCCGAACCTGTGCAGCCTCTCTAGCACCGCCTTAAGGTGATCTCTATGTTCTTCTTCAGATTGCGAAGCTATCAACACATCGTCTAAAAAAGAAAAGCAGAAAGGTAAATCTTGAAGCACCTGATTGATAAATCTCTGAATTGTAGAAGGAGCGTTACGTAGTCCAAATGGCATGAAATTAAACTGAAACAAGCCAAACGGAGTTATTATTGACGTTTTCTCTTTATCTTCGTCTGCTATTGGTATATGGTAATAAGCTTGAATCAAATCGATTTTGGTAAAAATTCGCTTACCTTCGAGAACAGAACTCACATCTTCTATTCTAGGGATAGGGTAGCGATCAGGAACTGTTATGGCGTTTAATCGCCTATAATCTCCACATACGCGCCAGGTTCCATTTTTCTTGGCAACTAAATGTAACGGGTTGGCCCATTGTGACTTAGATGGTGATATAATACCTTCGTTGATCAGTATCTGAAATTCTTGTTTTGCAATCTTCATCGCCTCTGGTCCTAGCCTTCTAGATTTCGAGAATACTGGAGTGCTTTCCTTTGTGTTTATATAATGTCTGACTTCATGTTTCACAGGTGGTGGAAAAAATGACGGTTTTGTAATTTCCGGATACATAGACAATAGTTGGGAAAATTTATTATTGCTCTGCAAAGTGCTAACAGTATCTGCAACTGAAACTTCTGCAATTTCTCCGTTTACGGACATATTTGTATTAATATCTATTAGTTTTTTATTTTTTAGATCAATTAATAAGCCAAATTTATGGAGAAAGTCAGCGCCAAGTATACCTTTTGTTGTTTGAGCTATAACAAATGGCCATTGAAATTGTCGTTTAAGCCCAAGGTCAATATCGAGGAGTTGTGAACCGTATGTGCAAATTTCTGTTCCATTGGCTGCAAATAATTTAAAATTAGAACCTTTTTCTTTTCTATTGTTTTTGGCGGGAATGACTGACACATCAGCTCCACTATCCACCAAAAAAGTCTGTTTGCTGTTTCGATCAATGATAAAAAGTCTGTATGTGCGACCAAAAGGAATTTCAGCAACAGTTGGGGTCGCTACATCTGCTACTGCTTGTTTCCCTGATTTTCAGATTTTCCGTGGTCTGTTTCCCACTGACATGGAGCTTTACATTTATCTAATCGACATTTCGGCCCAAATCTAAAATGAAAATAACAATATTTTCCTCCATCTTATACCTACCTACCTCGGCGGCTTTGACTTCTACTTCGACTTCTGCGAGGTGCTATATTCATATCTCGAGACCTACCGATACGTTTAATCTCTTTATCCATAGCCTCTAACTTAGAAATTAATTGAGGAAACGAAAAAGAGTCTGGAGTGCTAGATTTTGGTTCACGAACCTCTTCCATCATATTTTGTGGCCGTATCTCCCAAATTCGGTCTCCAATATCCGCCAGTTTATCTAAATCCCCATCACTAATAGTTAAAATACTTCTGATTTGACTCGGAAGCTTATCAAGCCAGAGTGTTTTAATTAATTTATCGGAAACTTCCGATGTAGCTAACCCTTTCATTTTCCTCAGAAGCTGACTTGGTTTCATGTCACCAATGTCCAAGCCACTGATTAATTTGCGGATCTGACGATCTTCACTTTCTCTATAAATAGTTAATAACCTTTCTTTGGCTCTTGTTTACTTGTCTTTTTCGTCCGATTTTACTAAGTCCCAAATATTTTCTACAGTTTTTAAATCCAACTGAGCCATTAAATAATTAAATTTTGTCTCTTCCCTAGTTACATTCGAAAGCTCAAACTGGGCCCAAATCCATGAACGACCTTTCATCAGATCATAGTTCTGTTCTGCTTCTATTGCATTCAAATCCAGTTCCTTAACCCTCTCCTCCTAGACTGATAACCGGACGTGTAGACTGGGATGGATTTCGATGTGATCTTGAGAATCAATTGGACCTTAGAATTAACCTTAAAACAAAAGAAGATAAAAACTTAGAAATTGACAAACTTACATCATCAATACAAAATAGTATAACTGAAAACACCTCACACCGAAAAAATACTAATAGTCAGCAGTATAACTTACCACAGCATATTCGCACCTTATTGACAGAAAAACGAAGAGCAAGGGCGAAGTGGCTCCGTACTAGATACCCATTAGACAAAAATAATTATAATAATTTAACGAACAAACTGAAAACAGAAATAAGAAAACTCAGAATACAAAACCTACGAAATCATACTGAAAACCTAAACAATTCCGACAAGCCATTATGGATGACAATGAAAAAGCTCCTTAATTACAAAAACTTTAATCACCCTCTACTAACTGATTCTCAAACCTGGACAAGATCAGACGAAGAAAAATCCCAAATTTTTGGCCTGCACCTTTTAAAAACTTTTAACCCACATCCTGACATCTTCAATCCTACTCACATTGAATGCATTGAAGCAGAACTAAATGTCCCGGTCCAAATGTCTCCTCCTCCGAATGCATTCCATCCTTCAGAAGTATCCAACATAATCCTCAGATTACCTTCCAACAAAGCCCCTCGATTTGACCTTATTACAGCTTATATCCTAAAACTCCTTCCTCAGAAAGCAATCCTATTTCTTACATACATATACAATGCGGCACTTCGCACCACATATTTCCCTGATCCTTGGAAAATATCAATAGTTAAAATGATACCTAAACCCAAAAAGCCACCTGAACTCCCATCCTCGTATCATCCAATATCACTTTTGCCTATTATGGGCAAAATCCTAGAAAAACTCAACCTGAAACGTCTGCATCCTATCCTAGATTCCAATCATATCATCCCAGATCACCAGTTTGGTTTTCGAACGTAGAACAAGCCTTTGACAGAGTCTGGCACCCAGGACTGCTTTACAAGCTCCGCAAATTCCTTCCCTCAACATACTTCCTTATTATCCGTTCCTATCTCAGTGATAGAATGTTCAAAGTAAACCATAAATTTTCTTACTCTTCCCTCTTTACCCAATCTGCCGGTGTTCCTCAAGGTAGTATCCTAGGCCCTATCCTTTACACGATCTATACAGCTGACATCCCAAATCATCCTACCACTGTCCTCACTACTTACGCTGATGACACATGTGTATTATCAGTAAACAATGATCCCTGCCTTGCCTCCCAAACACTCCAATCTCATATCCTAAACATTCAAAAATGGTGTCAAAAATGGAGAACCAAAATAAACCAAACAAATCACACCAAATAACCTTTACCTTCGTCGTAAACCTACGACTTCCTGTCCTACAATATCCTTTAATGACATTCCACTAATCACTGTTGAACAGATCCGCTACCTAGGACTCCACTTGGACAAACGTCTTACTTGGAATCGACAAGAAACTGCTCGTTGTTACAGACTACTTCAACATTTACTTGACAAACGTTCAAAGCTCCCAATTAATTACAAAAGACTCATTTACTTGACTGTGATTAGACCTATATGGACGTACGGAGTTGAGCTTTGGGGCTCTACTAAACCGTCCAATTCTTCCCGTATCCAATCCTTACAAAAAATCCATCCATCCATCCATCCAAAATCCTTCGAAAAATCCTCAATGCTTCTTACTTTGTGACTAATAAACTTATCCTTAAAGATCTTAATGTTCCATATGTTGCTGATTTAGCCCAAACCAGATACCAATCCTTTCATAGTAAGCTCCATAACCACTCAAATCCCCTAGTTTCTCAACTTGCTTCCCACTCAATTCCCGATAATCCTCCGAGGCGTTTGAAAAGAAGATGGCCCAGAGATCTTCTTGTGTAGATTTTTTTTTTACTGAAGTGCTACTGATGAGTAGTTCTTCTCAAGTTTAGGCATGTTATTGTAAGCTTAATGTATACTTGTACAGTTGTAAATTTCAATAAATTGATTTAAAAAAAAAAAAAAAAAAAAAAAAAAAAGTTTAGGAATTAATTTCGCTCTTGATATCGGTTTTTAAAATTAAATTCCCAGACTAATTACCCAGGTAATTATGAAGTATTGAAATAGAAAATTATGATTTCAATGGTTATTTAATATTTATTTTTCATTTCTTGCATTTAAAAATTAATTTATATCGGATAATATTACATATTCTAAAAATGGAAGAGTTTGATTGATCAGCCTATAAACACGCTAGAGAGAGTTTTAAATGTTTTGAAGGAGAAAGAACTCAAGGTTATCACAAACCATTGTTATGACAAAGTTTGATTGAGAAAGAGGTGATATTTAATTCCTACAGTCGGTCGACAAAACAAACTACACTTTACAAGAAGCTAGTTTTAACTTTGATGTCATCTATTCAATTTCAAACACCCTTTACTAATTACTATCATTAACTGTATGTTACTTTGATTCTGTTCTTTGAAAAAAAAAATCATTCGAGCCCTACGAAGCTTAAAGTTTTAGCTTGTCTCTTCGGTCTATTATCTATACTATTATATAAAAGGACAAGCCATTTTTCGTTTATGATCACTAACCGCAAAAAGTACTGAACCGATCTGTACAAAGTTTGAACCAAATCATCTTCATAGCACAAAGAAGATTTAGAAATACTAAAATTTAGAGATTTTTAATTTTATTGTCGTAAAAAAGTGATAAATATGTGCACGGTGAAGTTTGATAATCATCCGATATGTGGCGAGCGCCATTCCAGAGAGGTTACAAAGGGACGGTGTAATAAAGAGCTGGAAATTTTTGATAAAATTTACTTATTTTCAATTCAATTGTTATTACAATAGCTATATATATATATGGAGCAACATGTGGATTCCAGTGCAGTTTAAAATTCGATATGTGCCCGATATGTGCCCATTCTGCAATGAGTTTGCAATGGTAAAACTATTATACCAAATTGTACCTCGTTTTTACTACAGAATCTTCATAGTTCTAGGAAGGTTTATAATAATACATTTTACTGTAATAATAATTAAAATGTTTAGTCTTGAGTGCCAGAACTGCCGAACTGTCACATACTTTTATGGCTAGAAATTAGAATCCAACTAGATGGATCGATAAAATTATCTCCTTTTGCCTAAATATGCTTTTACGTACTCTTTAAACACCTAATAAATGCAGTTGTAACCAGGTTAAAAATTGCCGCCATGTGTAAAAACATCGTAGAAGTAATAATGCTAAATTCCATACTTCAATACAAGATTTTTATCGCTAGATAAATTAATTCAATTATTGGTTTAAATAAACAAAGTTCTTTATTTATGAGAGCAGGTAAAGTCATGACGGGGTATGCTAGTTTAATATAAACTTATTGTATAATTGAAATAAGTAATTAGATAAAATAGATATCCGTTTTGATATATCGGTTAATCGACCTATAACCTATTGGGTATAAGTGTAATCTGATTTTGAATAAATGCTTGAGGTATATGCTCCATCAAAACTATAAAATAAAAACTATAAATTCCAATTTCGTAACTGTATTTTTTTTTCAAATACAGCTTGATATACTTAAATATGAAAAAAATAAAAAAAATAGATAAAACCTTCACCACTACAACCCACGAAGGTTCTTTGGTTCAATACTTCAATACTTTAATACTACTAAGAGAGTAATGTTTCGTGACCAACAGTTTTACAAGTAGGTGATAGATCAGCAATCACGCTCAACTCCCAGATTTTACTCCCAATTAAGAGTACCCACTTTACATAGGCTGGGTGAGCCCCAGGAGGGTCTCCAGACCCCGAAGTCAATCCACGGCCAGGTATTTATTATAAGGTAACCTTAATTAATTTGTCTGCCATCAGCCAGGGTCGAACTCGGAACCCGGAGCATAGCAGTTAAGTGTCTTACCAACTGAATTATTCAGTAGTGAGTTTAAATTTTATTAAGAATCATAATACTTTCCATATGTCCTGTTTAAAGTATATGTAGGCATAAATACCTATATCAAAATGGAACGTTAAACTGAGAAAATGAAAATATATATTAGGTGGAATTTTTCAATTTCTCATCTTTTGTATTTCTCACGTATTCAGAAAGAATTTATATTGATTTTACTTAATTTTGAATATTTGACTGAATTAAACATCGTCGAAATAAAGGTTCTTTTCTATTCTCCTGGTCAAGTATTGTTAAGTTAGACGGTATCTATGAAATGTAACACAGCTAGGAATCACACATATCCTGGATTCCCATATCCTTCTTCTTCTTCCTTCTCTAGCTCTTTCGTGGCTATCAGCGTAGAGCTTGGCGCGCCTCGGCCCGGCTTTTCCATTCCTCTCGATCCATAGCCATCCGTTTCATCTGGTTGATGGCCCTTCCGGGTTCTCTCCCCAGCTTTTCAATATGTGATTCTTGGTCTGCCATGTCTTCCTTCTGATCATCCTTCTTATCCTAGTACAAAATACTAGTCTTTATAGATGGCACCTTCAGATCCTCTCTAATGAGCTCATTTTTCCTTATGATGATGATGAACTACTTTCGCCTCAATTGCATTTCCATATCAAAGGAATTTTAAATAATTTTATAAATAACCATAAAAACGGTTACATGAAAATCTAAAAAAAAATAAAATGAAAGAACGGGTTCTGTACTTTATTTAGGAGATAAATGTCCTATAAATCGTAAAGAATAATACAGAATAGTTTTGGTTTAACTACTGGATAAGATTTTACAATAGCTAAAAGAATAAGGAGATAATTTATTGGCGAAGATATTGCCAGGTGGTGGTAGTAAATAAAATGGTCTCTGATCCATCTGGGATATTACGGATAATGTTTTTATGGAACCGAGGCAATAAAGGTTGTTATTAGCACTATCAAATATTGACATCTGCAAACTTAATGTTAAATTCCTTAATTCATCATAATGTTAACATTTTTATCGCTAAACAGATTAGCACAAGAGTGTCTTATAGATCATGTGAGATGTGTTGTAGGTTTAGATGAATGTCGTAGCTCAAAATGTATAACAACTGAAAAAGATTTCAGACGAATAAGCCAGAATGTATGTATGTATTCTTAATTTTATGTTTTCTTCCTTTGTGTCTTGGATTACTCAGAATTCCACACTACACCATCTTGGTTCAAACCTGGAATCTTTGATTTTACTAGATTGCTAGGTAGCACTTTTTCCAAAGCGCTTTACCATTAAGCCCTAACCTATTTTTATGAACCAACATCTATCACAATTCCATTAATTGTTTGCTAAAAATAAAAACATTGAACAGTAATTCGCTACGATAAAGAAATCTTAAAACTTATCATAAAGCCTTATAATTCTCTTCTTTTCCACTTCAAGCCGTCTGTGCAAGCTGGGTTGTGGTCTTTTTAAAATGTTGTAGACCGTCCATATACTGTGGTGGACCTTGATTACATTTATATTCTTGATCGGAAATCTGTTTTAATTCATATGGTTTCAGCCCATATATTGGTTGGGTGCAAAAATAATGTAGGTTTTAATATGTTATAAAAAAAATACATATAGCTTTGTGTGGTTTATAATGTTGACAACACTTACTTCTCTCGCAATGTTCGCAATGAGAAGTTTATTCGAGGGCTTTCTTCAACTAAAGCTGTCAGATGGTCTATAGGATAAGTATATAGGTATAGAAATAAATTAAAAGGAAAATGATATTCTAAAAACAAATGATAGTAGAAAACCATTTTAGTAAAATAATTATGGTAGAACAAATAATAATTATAAAAAAAAAATAGTAAAAGTTTATTGTTTTGATACCATTATTTGATATTCATTAGTTTTAAATTCAGAGGCTTTGATAAGAATTCAAATGACTAGAATGCATTTTTAACTATCGAGTTCATATATTTTGCAATATGTAACGCTACAGATCTATCATGTTATAATAGATACGGTTATGTTATAACGGCTTGTTGAGCTATTTCTAAGTTTAGATTTATCAGGCATTTGCCCCCGCATTCACTGGGGTTGGGCGATAAGGTAAAACAAGTTATTTACGTACCGCGTCTGTTTGTGAAAATATGAGTAAGTTTGCTTTTGGTCAAAGTAACCAATTTTACTCAGGTTTTACAACTAATAACCAAGTGGTAAGCATTCATATAATAATTAATGGTTTATTGTATAACATTTACCGAAATGAGGAGAATAAATTGTATATATGTTAATCAGTTTTAGTTTTTGTTCTACCAAAAATTTTAATGTTTATGTTTATTTTTTCTTGAAAAAGCCGGATCATGTACATAAGAAAAAATATAAAAATATATTACTTACTGAGTAGTTGATGAATTAAAAATATTTTATTGTATATATTTCCAAAAAAAACAAAAAAAAAAACCTACATTTAAAATAGATAAACCATCGTATTTCCCTTCATCTAGAACCAAAATAAACCCTTTCCATAAAAGTGGTGTTTACGAACTAAAATGTAATGATTTTGAAGCTAAATACATGGTAAAAACTGGACGAGCAGTAAATCAAACAGTAAAAGAACATATTAGAGCATACAATAATAAGACCCAAAATTCCAATTCAGCTATCTATCTAGATAAAAATAACTATAAATTTAATAAAGACTCGTGAGTAAAAATAATAAATCAAGTAGAAAATAGCCTTAAATTAAATATTTATGTATCATTAGAAATAATAAAATTGTTTAAAACCCATCCAGATTTTTGTTTAAACCACCAGATAGGAACGAAAAAAATCCAATCCTATGAATTATAGGGGAAATCCCATGGTAAACCCCAAAAATTTAACTTATCTGCTCTCTTCCCACTTCTACGATAGATATATTTCAGATATCTGTTAGATCTTCTTATGCGAGTACCAATTTTGATTTCTTGTCTGTTGAAATTTTTTAAAAACTTTAGTAATATAATCCATGTAACATAGTGCTGATGTGTTGGAAAGTTTATATGTTTTAGAACTGAAGATGAATGTTTAACATTCGAAACTAGTATTATATTACAAAAATTCTAATATAGAATTGACAATTAATTCATAAATTAAAAAAAAAAAAAATCTCAAAATCATTCATGAACAAGTTATAAAAGTAGTAGGTATAGGTAATATTCGAAAACAATCTAGTTTTATCCGCAACTCTCCACTACTAGTAGGCGTACTCTTTATGTATATTTATTTGTTATTTATTTATTTGGGCGGTCAAAAACAGAGGTGTGGACAAAGGCACTTAACGACCCGATGATCGGGACGAGAGCTAGCACGAGGGACGATAGGGCAATGTAAACGTTGGGGACTGGGGACAGGGGGCTGGGGGCAGGGGATGGTTTTTGCGGCTCTATTTAGTATTCCCTTTCACCGACCCTTCCATTCGCCACCACCTGAAAAAAAACTTGGCCAAGCTGAGTCGGGTTTATCCTGCGATGGCGGCAGTTGGTTATTATAGTCAAAAGGAATAACATCCTTTGTCCTCGTCCATTAAAAGCCACTTCCATGGTTTTTGGCCGAGAATAGGCAGTTTTCCAGTGCTCCCTTCAAAGCAATTGATTCTAAAATCCTAATCGTATTACCACTGTGAAACCGGTCTGGATCAGTTTTTTTGTTTATTTTTTTCAAAAATATATGGAGCATAGTACTTCCAATAAATCGAATTCGAAGCAGCTGATGTGATGGCCAAGAAAGGATTTATGTAAACTTCTGTTTCCTGAACATCTTCCTTACACTATATAAACAAAAAATATACAAAGAAGCGTAAATAATGAAAATAAAAGGAAATAGAAGAGAATAAAAAAAAATGCAGATATATTTATTTTTAACAGTACGCATATGATTTTTTGCAATTATAAACTATGGGGTATGATAATTACCACGGCAGTCCAATCTAGTCCATTTAACCCTACTACCCAGATAACACCCTTGATTTTACCTTTGTTAGTAACACTATACACTATTTAGGCCTATATAATAAAAAATTAGCTTATGAATTTCTTAGGAATTGATATTCATATCCGAAAACCTACCTTTAAGCCCAGCAATTTTGTACACAATATTTTTAAATGGAGTTTTTCCAACAGTATGAATCTTGTTTTTTTTCCAAACAGTTAAATCATTCCTTACTATTAATTTCTTCTCCACCATTGTTTTCAAGGAAAAGGAGTTTTAATTTTTGGCTTTGTTTTTTTTTTGTTTGTTTTTTTTTTAAATTTTTTTAGATACCTTTTCATCAATTTGATCTTGAGGAATCTAAAACAGTTAATAGGGTCTCTAAAAATTACAATATTTACCTTTGAAGCATACTCTACGCCTCGAAGGCTGGGTATGTTTTGAAAAGTAGATTGTAACTGATCCCGAAAGAGCCGCAGCGAGGCTTTTCGAACGATAACATAAACCAGACTCACTGTGAATAGGATACATATTTCATACATAAATACATTTTGATCCCATATTACGGTTCAATATCATCGAAAGTTGGAAAGGAATTAAGAAAAGTTTGAATCTTGAATTTAAAATAGATAAACTATGCCATCTTATTTCCTTCCATCGTAAGGCAAAATAGATTAAAATAGTTCCTTTATTAACAAAATAAATAAAAAAAACAAAACACAAACGATGGATATGTATGTAATGCCTGTGATGATAAATAGGAAAAGGAAAAGCTGGATGATTAATAAATCAAATATTAAAAGAATACATAAGAGCATAGGGTAATAAGAGGCAGAATTCCAACTTCACTCACAAATGAAATAAAAATTACCATCAATTCAAAAAATAATCGGGAGTAAAACTAATATCTGACTTAGAAAATAATCTAAATTAAATACTTTTTCTAAGAACATAGAGAAAAGTATTTTCAATGGAAAACGAAATTAAACTTAATTTTTCCACCCTGGCAAGAATAACTTGACCTGTAGGATAACCCATCCTTCCTGCCGTAGGTCGAGTACATAAGGACTTCAAGCCCCAATAAAAAAGAAAATAAAAGTTCTTGTTTTATAGTTCCTACGGGATTGGAATAATGAGAGGTTTTAATGAACCCTCGATGAATTCTGTCGTTCAGGAGTAGAGTGCGAAAGCATTAATACATTCTAGAATATAAGAAGCATTAAGAGTATAAAAGGTCTTGAGCAAGAGACACAATTATATAACCTATGATATCAAATGTATAATCTAATTATTATTCAGACATTATTATTTTTAAATGAAAATGATCAAAATAGTTGGATACTAACATTTAAATATGCTAAACTGTGAAAAAAAAAAAAAGATATATCTAATTTGCTAAATTATTTAAAAAAAAAAAAAAGAATTTGTAACTAGATGTTTTTAACTTTTTAAAAGAATGTTTTCAACTTTTCAAGTTTAAAATTGAAAAAGTTAGGAGTTATTAAAAAAATCATTCTCCTTTTCCACTTTTCAAACTAGTATGCATTTCATTCTCGGCAGAAAGCGGTTGATTCAGGCCGGAAAACTGTAATATGTCCCTCGGGAAATTTATGGTACTGTTGAAATCATGAACAAGTTGCCGAACTCCTCCCCCCCCTCCACATTCACCATCGATTCCTAGCCCTTTTCAATTAACATATTTCCAGAATTAGTAAATGTCCGGGTTATTTCACATTAAATAACAGTTTTCTGGAACGTATTCAAGAAGAAACTTGAAATCGTTGCTATATTTGATTTGTTATGGATGTTTTAAAATATTTACTATAAATATCGAGCTTGATATTTTTACAGAGCTCCATGATTAAAAATTATATAAAAAATAATCATATAACACCAATTATATATTATTTTTCACTATTAAGCACTGTTCTCCTATGGCAAACAGGGGATAAAAAAATTATCTATACACATAATTTTTTGGGGTAAAGTATGTATTGTAAATGTTTAAACACATAAGACTAATTTTCAAACTACAGGCAAATTTGAGTTCCCCGCTCTTCAAAATTCAATGAAGTAAACCGTTAAAAATATTGTTCTCAAATCGATTTATGTTATGTGAATTAATGATTTTAACTGAAATTATTTAAAATTTTATTGTTTTAGGGTTATATTTTAGGTTATTCTACGTCGTTTAACATTTTCTTGGCTTTACAGATATGTAAATAATTATTACTTGATAGGGCGAAACTAACTCAACTAATGGGTAGTAATATTAAAATATAATAGTGGAAAGTAAAAATGGGTTTTTCAGGATTATAATGCCCACGTAAACAATCCCGAGTTATTTTATTCTTGTCCCCGTGACTTCTTAACATTGGTGTGTCATTACTAAACAGGTGATAAAAAAGTATTCGGAACTTATTTTTGAGATTTAATTTGGCGCAGCAGGTAGCTGTTTCTCGTGGACGCATCAGTTAGTAACCACGCAACCATTATACGCCGGAATCTTCTAGTGTAAACATCCCCTCTGGCTGTAAGTACATTTATTGTTCACATTGCCATGTCCAATATAAATCAGTTAAACCAAACATTTATTTGTAACGGGCCTCATGCAATTCTAATACTAGTCTACGGCCTCATAATATACTTCCGAGGAAATGCGAACTAAATGAATAGGGTTTCGGCGGTAATATTTTTACCTCATTTTCACATGGGAGTGGCCATTAACATTTAACATTGTCATGGTATGTTTATATTTCATGCAAATGTTAATATACCACGAACATGTTAAAATATTCATTTTTAAATAATTTTTAGAATACTGGGCCGAAATTGAGTGTGATATTGATATTGAATGCGAATTGATGTGCTATTTGGATAGATATTATTTAAATTATGCGATCAAAATATAATTTAACGTTAAACAAAGACTGATATTCATTATGAAGCAGGAATGTTCGATGTTTTATTTATTTTTTTACTATGAAACCTAAAAGTACTAAGATCCCTTTTTCACAGTGTATAAAGTCACATTGATGTGACGGTAAATTTACATTAGTGTTGGAACATTCACATTAGTGTTGGAGCATTCACATTGTTATGGGTCAAAATTATAAACTGTAATAAAAAAAAAAAGTAAAGTGATTCACGTTTTGCTGCACCATCTATAATCCTCAAAGATAGCCTCAAGGAAGTATCAATGTGTTGTGTGTATATTTTTTTCCCTTTGAAATTGCCGTTCATTTCAACCCATTTTAGAGCTAATAATGCTTAATTTACTATTGCATTATATTTTAGTTTTCTAATCTTAAAACCTTGATAAGACCAGTACTCACCTATGCTTCTGAATGGTGGACATTGACTGGTACACAGGAAGCACTCCTCCTAAGGTTCAAAAGAAAGATCCTAAGAAGAATTTATGGACCAATTTGCACCAATGGAACCTGGAGAATTCGCACTAATGCTGAAATTACGAGGCTCTACATGAATCCTGATATCGTAAGAATAATAAAGGCAGGACGTCTCCGATGGGCAGGGCATATAGTTAGAATGAGCCCAGATCAGATTCCTAGAAGAATTCTAGAAAAAACTTTTGAAGATGATGAAAGGTGTATGGCACGAGAAGAGTGGGAAGACCTCAGCTACGATAAGATGATGGAGTGGCAGCGGACGCAAGGACCATCTTGGGGATCCGCAACTGGAGAGCGGCGGCAGCAAACAGAGAGGACTGGCGGACTAAGGTGCAGGAGGCCTTGACTCTTCAAGAGTTGTTGCGCCATTGATGATGATGATGAATCTTAAAAGCCCGAAATATCATCAGTTTCAACACTTATTTCAGCCTTAAATTGTTTTTTTTTTGTTGTTTTTTTTTTTATTCAAACCCTCATTTATTATCCGCAAGAGTATTTGACATAATATAATGATTTACAAATATTCATATCAAAATATGAATGAAAAGAATGGGACGAGGAAGAAGAGTAAGGCATGTTATATTACTGTTCTTGTCTGTCAAGTGGGACTTCCATCCATCTCCGTTTCAGCCATTTATGTGTCTTGACAGGAATGAGGGCTGTGATCAAATCTTATATCTAAATCATAAAGATATTATATCTTTAAAAAGTTTGAAAAATGTTAAGTATTCAATTGTTAACTCTTGTTCTACGAATATTTGTTTGTCAATAAACTAAGTACATTTGACACTGACAAAAGAAAAAAAAAAAAATTAACGTTAAATGTTAAATTAGGTAACACATGTATGCCTGTCTTGCAAAAGTTGTGATTGGTTGAAGTTACCAATACTTATTAAAAAAATAAAAATAAAAAATATAAGAAGCTGATATAACCAAAAAAAAAAAAAAAAAAAAAAAAAAAAAAAAAAAAAAAATAATGGAACGATAATTCTAAAACATGATGCAGATTAGTACCGATTGGTATTTCTACTTTTAAAAATCTCACTTTTGTGCGATACACAATAGACACAATTGTAGTGAGATACATTCAGTATATTCCTGTAGCTCAACTCTGTACGTCCGAATAGATCTAATCTCTGTCAACAAAATTACGATTTTCGCCTCAAAAACGCGACGAAATTGGAATCTTCTTCAATTTAAGCTTTTTAATTACCAAATTGATGTTTTTAAAAAGTATTTTTATTTTTCTTGTTTTGGGTCAAAAAACCTTGCAAAATTTAACTTTTTAGCAATATTCTTCCGTAAATCCGCCAATCGGGTTCACTTCATCACCAGGTATGTTCATAGAACACAAATATTTTTATTAAACATAGCTCTTAAATTAAAAATTTACAAACTATCTATTACCGTGAACGATTTAGTTTTCTAGGAACATTGATCGTTACCGAAAAAAAAAAAAACACAAGGACGACTTTAATTGAATAGAATGACAAAATTACTGAATTTTAAGCAAAGATACAAAAGTGTAACATACAAAAAGGAGCTTAATTTATTTTAATTTAATTTTTTTAAATTTTATTGTTCTTGGTTTGTTAATTATATTAGTCCTTATACTAAAATTAAAAATATTTTAAATTATAAATATTATTGAAACTAATTGTTCTTATACACCAAATAAAAAAAAAAGAGGATACCTCAATGTTCAAAGTAGACGTTTCTTGTTTTGTTTTTTTGGTCAAAAAATAAAATGTTGCTGAATAGATAGATACCAATGTATAACTGTCATGAAAACATCCTGCCACCACATACACTAGGCCAGATGAGGTTAAGACACGTTTATAAAAACACATGATTACTCTGATACCGTAAAAAGGATTGCAGCGGCCAAGGACGGTGAATATGTGCTCTTACCGCGATCGCAGCACATTTCATGTTTGATACTTAAATGCGTAGGACCAACCGGAATATGAAAGCTTGCGAATCAAGCCCGCCAGGATTTTCGTTTTAAAAGCGTCTTTGTCTGAAGGAGCCCTAAATGTTTAAAGTAGCGCCCGTTTAAAGTTGTAAAAATCAATCAAACAATAAATAAATAATGTTTCCAATCTGTCCTGATAATGTTATGACTAAAAAGTCGATAATAAAATAATGATTGGGACATTTTAACAATTATTCTATTTGAACGATACCTAAAAGGGATGTGTTGCAAATTTACAAGACATATTTTTAGGACGATTTTTTTTTTTTTTTTTACTATACAACTATCGAAACTTATGTTTTTCAGAATGGTTCCAAATTCTCGAAACGCTATTCTATATTCGCTGGAGAGAGACTAAATAAATCACTTAGATATTTATAGTGATATGGTAAGGAGATGTAGGGACAGATATGGATCTGTATGCATGGCCCTAGCATAAGGACTACTACATATGTAACAGCAAGGAGAATACCGTCTACAGATGGCCTCGCCACCCCCCCTCTCCTTACCTCCCCCTCCCGCCCATCCCCTCCCCCAGGGGCCCTCCAGCAGCTCCTAACGAAAGAACTTAATGACTGCAAGGAAATGACTACCATTCATCACACTCTTCTAGTCTTCCCTTCCCCCTCCCCTCAAGGCTGATACGACAGGGAAAGAAACTGTAATTTATTGCGGGCTGGGTGTACTCTGTATCTGATTCTTTTCTCTGTTCTCTGCTTAGTGAAGAAGGTGACAGGATTCAAAAGAAATATGATTGATTCCTGGTTATTTCCAAACTTAATGAAAAAGATTTTATCATTCCTTTAGCGGGATTGAAACAAAAAACAAATACATAGACGTTAACTAAACCAGTATAATACTGGAACTATATACAAGTTTTATATAGACAAAGCAGTTTAATAAACGTATGAAATATAAGTGGAGTAACTTGATATCCCCTACTGATTTG
This sequence comes from Euschistus heros, assembly GCA_003667255.2. Lineage (NCBI taxonomy): Eukaryota > Metazoa > Arthropoda > Insecta > Hemiptera > Pentatomidae > Euschistus > Euschistus heros. The sequence continues at coordinate 1,588,044 of RCWM02000083.1, forward strand.
CTTTCGATAATTATCTTTTAAAAAAAAAAAAAAAAAATTCTCCCTGACCTACTGTGGTCCAATTTGCAGTATTAGCACGAAAAAAATCAGATTATTTTTTGAACAAAAAATGAGCGTGTGGCGTCATGTGTATTGACGTATGTATGTTATATGTTTATGTTTCAAGTATAAATTACAACTTTGATTAAATATATTGACTTATATTACAGATCATTTTTTACAATTTTAGTACTGTTTAATATTTAATGATAGTTAATTTTATAGTTAAAGTATAGTAGTAAGTATTCTTTTATATTCGTCACTTTAGTTTACATTTGAAAATTGCACTTTAGCTGAAAGCACTTGTGAAGTGATAAATATTATTGTAGATAGGTAAAACTTTATACCTCTAACAATAAAAATATAGATATTTTCAATCCATAAAAAGCGAAATTTCCATTTCTGAATTTATACTGATGAAGTATGATGACTTCAATATAATGAAATATTCTTACATACGGCTCGATTCCACCAGTTATCATTTCTAATATTCGTTTATAAGTTTATTCGAGAGTATTGACATGAATATATATACATATATAATACTAAACAGCAGCCAGTTAATAATAAACCCTCACAAATTCATATAACTGATTAGAAAAACTACAGAGCCATTGTTTTATTATTTTATAACGAAGGAGGTCCTAAAACTTCAGTAAAACGTGTGAGCGCTTACTTGGCTTTTGCAGACATATACAGAAAAGTAGTGACTAGCTTGAGAAGATGTGGGGCAGACTTTCACACCTATCAGCTCCCGGATGATAGAACCCCTCGAATCGCCATAAAAAACTTATATTATGTGACTTACTTTGATATCATAAGACAAGAACTTGGCCAACTTTACTACGAGGAAACCAATATAGTGAATGCTGTTTCAAGATTTGAAACACATCTTCCTATGTTCTTTGTAGACGTGACTACGGCAACATTCAATGAATAAATATTTGACATTAATTTTTTTTTAATTATACAAATACTAAAATTGATAAATCACGAATAAAAGGGTGATTCATCAATGCCAGGAGTATGGCCACACTAAAACACTGAAATTCATGTTGGCAACACACCAATTTCTCAAATTGGTCTGACGTTTGACTGAAAAATGAAATGGGGTCTACGCATCAAGAAAAGAAGTAAAACGCTCAACCAAAGACTAGGACTTTTATATTCACTCTTCTCCAAGTTTATCAAGTTATCTCTTCAACTTAAACAAAAAAATGAACACATTCCTACTTACTGAAATATATTTGGACATACGTTTCGCAGATATTTGGAACAGCTAAAAAGGCACACACTATGAAACCCCAAATCTCATGGGCAAAAACATTCAGGACGATCACAAAAGAACGCTGGTATGTAAGCAACATAAATTTACTTACTGACTTACAAGAGTTAACCAACAAATTCGAACCTATTACAAACAATTCCACGAAAAATTACATGGACATCCCAATATACTAAAAAACAACACGGCCACAATATATAATCCAGCCAACACCTAAATAAGGCTAAAAAGGTGCCGGAAGAGGGACCTCTTAGACTAAAAAAAAAAAAAATCAAGACAGGAGGTGACGCTGGATTCAGCTCCACTCATGCCATTCACGCCATGTTCTTTCGCACTGCAGGTTCGCTAATTGTCTGTATTTGATTAGACAGGTGTAAATAAACAAATTAAGTAAAAAAAAAGGTTATAAATGATTTTATTTTATTACTACCTCCAATGTAGAGGTGATCTAAGAGACCAAGGTTACGGTATCTGATTCGCCTTCAAAGGTTAAGTTTTATACTGTGACTGAACGAATACATTTTATTTAAGCCTTATGGACATAAGCCACACAAATATACAGAATAACTAATAGATGCGTTTATCAAATATACTGAGGTTAATTACACAAACACATTTCTACACAAAAAACTACATTCTAAATTCATATCATCAGTTAATGAACATATCTATGTAATGTACAGTCCCTTCCAGGACAACGTAAATGAAAACAACAACATACTAATATAAAATATAGCCTAGAATACTTTTATGATATATAATGAATACCTAAAAATAGTTTATTTTCCTCTTTTTTAGTTATGTAACATTATTCAATTCATACTTAATACATATTTTTTAGTTCGGATGCTTGTGGTCACTTTTTTCAATTGACAATAATAGCGGTAAATTTTATATTTTCTATCGTAAAAGACGCAATATCAAGATTTATTAATACTAATATCCTCCGAGTTAAAAAACTGTGAAGAAAATGACAGATGTTATTATAACAATATCAATGAAATGAGAGGCATAAAGGTGGTCAGTAGGCCATGTAGTATTACTGTTCTTTTCAGTCACGGAATCTTCATCTATCTCCGTTTTAGACTTTTACGTGTCTTGTTAGGATCAGGGATTGTGACCAAATCTTGTATGATTGAATTATTAAGTGTTGAAAGTTCTGAAAAAACGTATGTGATTGATGACTAATAGTTTGCGATAGTTTTTTTTTTTTTAACGGTTAATCTCTATTTTGAGTAATTAGACACAATTTATTATGTATAAACGACAAAGTAAGAAAAAAACGATAGTCTAACCTTGTAATTTTAAGAAAAATAAAATTTAAAGTTTAACTCGTCGTATCGATTTTTATGTTTAAAAAAATAAATAAAAAATAGAAAAAAAATAAAAAAATATTATCTTAAAAAAAATTATCTATACCAAATATTCGATTCCAACTACACAAAATTTCCAAATGAAAAATTATTCTTAACGCCTAGACATAACGAGGCATCACTAACCTGTTAATTGTTTGTTGAAAAAAGCACTGAAGTCCAGTGCTCATTTCTTTAAGACCAGCAACTTAAAGGGTTAAGGGATAAAAACATGGTTGTCCAACCAAGAAGGTAAGTGGGAATAAGGATAGTATCCTTGAGTGGCATTGGGTTTAGTGTTTATATAATGTATATCTTTATCGATTTAGACCTCTATTGAGGTTAATATAATAGTATTGAAATTTCCGTAAATAATGCAGAATATCATGTTATCTTCTCTAAATAATAAACTGTTTATAATTGACGAATATATTCATTTGTTGTTTCTCTTTCATGATAAAATGCTGCCTCGAATTGAACGAATAATTAAAAATAATTCGTATTTTAAATTTTTTAGAGATATATAACTGAATTTATACATACTATGAAAATGCATCATAATTATTTCCTAAAAGTTTTAATTTACTCGATCACCGTTACCCTAAGCTACTTGCTATTGAGACATTTAGGAAAAATACTTTTTTGATTAAAAATATAAAGGAAATAATGAAGAAATATAATGTGGAAGATCCTATTTCTATTGGAAATTTTTAAAATTGGGGAATAGTTTTTTTTTTAAAAAAGATAGACATTAATACTAAATTTCAAGTCGGAACATGTTTTGAAGGCTACAACATACACTTCAACTATAACTCTACCTGCAATATTTATATCAATAGTGCCCTACAATTTAAAGATATTTGTTGGATTATGAGAATCAAGGGAGAACTTATGAATTTGAACAACAAGAGGTATAGTACAGATATAGGAATATGTTCGTTATGATATAGATCCCAACGAGAGGATGTATATCACTTCCTAGCAGTATCTTCTATCTTGAGGGAATTCAGAGTAACATTTCTGAGAAAACCGTTTCTTAATGAAGTTAGGGCATGAAATATTTTGAATAGTAAATATTGGCTATATTTATCAAAGTATTGTCAAGTAGCATGGAAGTACCGTTTAAGTTTAGAATTTAACTATAGTTAAGAATTTATTTAAAAAATCGATAAGTAAAATGTGACTTTCCAATTTTTGTTTTGTTGTCATAATGCTGTATTTTATTAATCTAACAAAAAAATCTGTTAATTTTGTTTTTAATGATTTATATTGTATTTAAGTTTTCTCTATTCATTAATTTCGTATACTTAAAATGTAAAGCCATAATTATTATTCGATGGCAAGATAAAATTCTTAATCTGTTTTCTGCAAGATAATTATCCTTCGTCAGCTGGTGGATTACCGCAGATGGAAGGAGCCTTAGATGCGCAGTTCGCGATAGCGACCCTAGATCCTAGATATCCGTCCCCAGATGGCCTAGGGTAGTAGATTTAGCAAGATAAGACACAAAGGTTCGAGAAAGCTTAATGCTTCACCGATCCGAGATAGAGCTTTCTTTCGGAGCTGACGATCACAGCTCTATACTCTCTACTGTTTCCTTACCTACATAGTTTGGTATAGTCATAGATGAATCAATATAGATAACAACAATATCATATCAATATAGAAATTGTAAATATGAAAATTAAGCCTTATTATTTTTAAGAATTTGAACTTAAGACTAAAATATTTTAAACTTTATATTCAGGAATAAATAAAAGTGTGATTGCTTAATATTAATCTACTAAATTAGTAAATCGTATAACTTTTGTATGAAAGGATAGATATCTGGTTTGAGCTGAGACTGAAAAGTAAAGTACATTGGGGATTTTTATATATAAATTTGTTTGTGCCTAAGTAAGTAGCATATACGATTATTCTGAGGATTTAAGATTGTAAGGATTGTATAAAAAATAAATTGGAGGGTTTAGTCGAGCCCAAGAACTCAACTTCATATGTACAAATGGGTCTAATTGATATGATGTAAATGATTCCTTTTTAATAAATCGGAAGATTTGAAAGTTTGCCTAGTAAATTTAGATGGAGTCGTTAAATAAAGTTGATAAACATTGTTCATTCGATTGATTTTTATCATACATAATAATAATCTAAATAAGATTCATTAAACAATTTTTTAATACCCGAATTTACAATAAGCTATTAATGGGTTTTTGAAAGCCCTAAAACAATAAATTCTTGAGTCACATAGGTGTATCGAAATAGTGTGGAGATCTTAATAGCCTCATTTTTAGTTCCATTGATGACTTTAACAGAGTTAAATATTAAATAAATAAATTAAAAACAAATATCTAAATCATTCAGGAATTTATTTTTCAAAAGTTCTTTTAAACATATTAGTTTATTTTCTAGATTATTTAGGGATATTTCCATTCATTGTTTATGTGTATAAAACAAGTAGCTGATTTGGTTTCAGAAAGAAAATGTCAAATTTGTAAATATGTTCCCTAGATTTTAATGTTATCAAAAATGTAATTATTGCTTACTTAAAACATTTATGTATAAATAAATAGAAGCTCCTTTTTAAAAGAGATACTGGAATTGAAATTTTATACTTGGCAATGTTTTTCATTAAAACACTTATTCCTCATCAGCAGAATTGAGAAAAATGTAATCATAGCTATTACAATTTAATAATGATTATATCTTTGAGCCAAATAATCACTAGTTCACAACTCGACTGAAAAATTTGTTAATGATAAATTAGTTAATTGGTTCTATGAAATTAGTCGTCAATGAGCTATGAATAACTTTTGATTAAATTTTAGCAATGGCTAAACTTTGCCCAACTCAGCTCTTAGTGCATACAGCCCCTTACTGAAAGGCTCTACCATCACCGCACGGCAGAACTGTATTGCGGGTACTGTAGTGCTGCTTTTAGAAGGCGCTACGACTTCCGACTAACTCCCTGAGAACAAAATTTCTTGACACAAGTTTTTATTTATTTCTTTTGTTTCATTCAATGTTATTATTATTATTTTGTATTTAAAAATAATTTCATTGATTGCAAGATCATTATGGTGGTAAAATATTTGAGTTTTTTTTTGTCCAAAACATATAGCCTTCCCTACGTCTCAGATATTTATCTTCCCAGGTTACAGTTTAATGTCTCGTCCAGGACTATTTCTGATATAACTGATGTGAGTAAATTATAATCTACTTCAGCCGGACTTCTGGAGTTCTGGACCATTATTTTCTACCAATACTTACCTCTACACACCGCTTCCCTAAAAAATATATATATTTTCTAATCTCAATTTCTAATGGTCCTAAAACAAAGTTATTGGTTATAGCAACCTTGAGCAACAAGCTGCTAAAAACAGCTATTTATTTATTTATTTTTTTCAAATGGCCATAACTTGTATTCACTATGATTAGAACTGGAACCCAAAACAGTTCATGACTTCTAAAAAATATAAATATTTATTTGAAATAAAACTTCTGCACATTTTACAATCATTACTACAAAATTTTGTGTATATTAATATGTAAACGAGATGTCATTAGAAAAAGTTGATAGATAAAACCCCGTGACCTTTACTGATGATACAGTTATTGAATATCCGATATATCCTTCGATTTATAACATCACCGAGATCCACATATTTATCCTATTTTTAATAACAATATTAAATATTGTTAAAAATAAGCTATATATGCAGTCAATCTTCAAGCTTCACTGTTATCCACATATTATCGATTTTTTAAAAAACAAATTAGTTAAAAATCAGTCGATTTTATTATTTCCAAATCTTTCTGAATTCATATAGATGATGTAGTTAAAATTTGATACAGATTGGCTCTTTAGTTTCCGTGGTTACTATCTCCCGAATGACTTTGACACCCAGCTCCTCCCTTACCTTTTCCCAATATTTGGCGAATAAATCAGCTTTCAGATCCTTAGAGGAGCACAGAGTGAAAAACTGACTTAGTAATGGAGATCTGATAAAATATTCCATTGGTTTTCCCAATTATATTTATCATATCACGGCCTATTCTACCATCTTCACCTATAATTGTTTAAAAATAAAAATCATAATATAATTTTAATTCAGTGAGACAAGAAGCAGTTTTGTTCTAAAAGCCCATTTATATATAGAACTTATAATTTGTTCTAAGACACAAAAAGACCGATGACGAGGTATTCATTATGTAAATTTAATTAAGCTATAGTTTGCTCAAAGCCAAACTGAGGACTGGACAGGCACTGAGAAATTAGCATAGGCCTATCAGGTAGTGGGGTAAGGATGTGGGGAGGATGGGGAGGGGATAGGGAAGGGGTTGAGAGAGGGGGTGAGGGAGGTAGCGTGCTGTGTTTAAATATGGAGATGATGGAACCGCTCTCTGGTGTGAGCTTAGTGTAGTGTAGTCCCAGGGGATATTGTAATCTGAGAAATGATGGCCCCGTCCTATATTTACATACTACATTCAATTACCGCTCCAATAATTTACCCCATTCCCTATATCACATTATATTACCTTCTGCGGATTCGGGACTTCACTTTGAATATTTTCAGTTCCACGATATTTTGAACGTGCACTATGAATAATTTCAGTTTTCGAAAAATAAATTACTGACCAATCGTGGACAAGTTATGCCTTAGACATAGTAATGCATTCTCAATTATACCTTAACCACATATTTAAATTCAACTTAGCTAGTAATGAAGTTAAATCTTTAAAAATTAATCACATGAAAAAGCTTATATGACACGCGTGTCTCCTTGTTGCGGCTTGACCCAATCTCATAAGTAAAGTACTTAGATAATTTGAAGTAATAATTTTTCTTCACTGATATTTTCACGTGTTGCAGTAATTTCTAAACTCACAACCTGGTTAAAATTGCACTGATTAGATTTTTATAGATTACGTAAAAGCAAAATCAGACATCCAATTTTTAATTTTATTCTATGATTTAGTAATCGAGATGGACGGAGAAAACTATTTACCATAGAAACTCTTGCGGATAGTGGACTGCTTTATCAGTGCTTACAACAAAAGGCTCATGAATCATACATTTCCGCCAAATATCAAAAAGTAAAGGATCAAAAAATTTAGATGTGGTAATAATTTTTATTCGGCAGAAATAATTTTATTGATTTCATATGGCTGAATTTTAATTTTTAACCATAAAAGCATATGGCAGTGTGGCAAACCTCAATTCTACCACTCAAGATTATACATTTAAATTAATAGTATAGTTAATTTTATTACTACTAGACCTTTCTGGAACTATGAAGATGAATGAGTTAAAATTTGGTACAGATGGGTTCAGTAGTTTTACAGTTGTAAACTCTATTGTAAAATGGTTCAAACCACGTAGCTGTCGATTTTCAAAGATCACTGTAAAATGTCGCACCACATATTTAAATAAGCTTAATTTAATATATATATTTTGATCCATGCCAGGAGGAGGTTCTGATTTGTACTACTCTCCCATATACCTATCGTGCCATGCACTACATACACTAATCGTTATATTTAAACAGGTGTTATAATTATAAAAAAAATTATAAAAATTATAAAAAAAATTAAGACAAAATAATTTATAAATATGATTAAAAACAGTGACAAAGGCTTTGATATTAAGGTACGTAAGAAGTAAAAAGAAATAAATAAAATAGAAGGGCTAAAAAAAAATATGAGTGGATCAAACTTGTAAATCAATGCCGAAACATCAGTACAATAAATTGATCTCTTTTTGATGTGCTTTCAAATTATCGCATACCACTACCGTCACATGGTAGCTCAGAATTGTGTCAGAAATATTTTTTTTCGGAAAGCACAAAGTTTATTCAGAAATCTATTTTTTATATTAGAAATACTTATGGAGACAAAGTAGAATACTCTTATACTTATGGAGCTTCTGTGAATACAATAGTTTTCAACAACAACTCTAAAGACTAATTAAATCCTGATAGTTTATATGGCCGGGAAAAACATTTGCTCCTTTGTTTAGTTTTCAATTGGGAATCATTTTATTTCTATATTAATGTTTTTTGCAGGCCATATAAATCAGGATTTAATTGGTCTTAAAATTTGTTTGAATATTATTGTATTTAAAGAAGCGGGGAGTACTTTTCTTTGACCCAATATGTCTTTCTAATATAAAATATAGTATAAAAGTTAGATTTGTCAATAAAACTTGTGCTTTTCCAAAAACAATTTTTTTTTTGAGGCGCTAGATTGAGATTCTGAATCTATAGTGATTCATATATAAAAATTTTAAATTAATACTTTTTTTTTATATTTATATCTAAAAATTGGTTTAACCAGTTCATTTTCCGCCTCCTGTTTAAAAACAAATCGTTAACGATATTCATTAGTTAAGAACGGAGCTCATAAGGGACATTAATAAATACCCGGGGAGCTCTAACAGTTGAATGTGGGTAGCAATACCCTCACTACCCGGATTTTTACCATTATAGAGCCATATAGACAATATAGAACTTCCAATAACAGCTAACTTAAAGAGCCTCCTTCCAATATTGCTTAGTGTTATTGTCTCAGCGAGGAAATATAGCGGTAATCTTCTCGCCCTGCCTGCTGATATCTTCCGTATCAATGTCTGTTTTATAAAAGAATTCGGTGATTCTGTATAAAATATTTATGAAATATTGACTCAACTATTATAGTGTATTCTTGACACTGAGAAATTACAAAATTATCAATAAATGATAATTAAGAATTTTACAACATTAATTATCTTAATCAATAACCAGTAAATGAGAATAGATGAAAGACAACTTTATACTAAATCCACTGCACAACCGCTTTCGGATCTTACAAAAAATCATACATCTGCAATAAATATTTTGTATAAATTGAATTATAAAAGCTTCACGATTTTACATTTTTACATATAATGTATAATATAACAGTAGGTAAGTTGGTCTTCGATTATGATATAATTTTAAAATATTGTAATTTTATAAATCTTTAAAAATTATATTTAAAAAGAAAAGAGCAAATAAAATCTCCTTATAAGAACTTGATCAGAAAAATTCTTAACTTTATTTATTTATTTATTGTTGGACATCAATTCATGGCTAAGCCATATTTAAAAGCCAAAAAAACATCAATAATATTAATTTGTAATAAAAAGTATGTATCATGTGATTTAAAAAAAAAAAAGTAAAATAAAATATATTAAAAAAAAAAATCTTTTTATTGATATTTCTCTAACCGTCGATTGTGCATATCGGTCGATTTTCAAACCACTGGGACTCCATGTGGTGCCACAAATTTAAATATTTTTTTTAATTATTTAATTAATAGTAAATTTTATTATTAATTTCAGGCTATATACAGCTATATGCAGATTGGTTTTATAGTTGTTGTGGCTTGTCCTTTTTTATAATAGTTAGATTAATTAAAATATATTCCCCAACATCATTAATTATTTATCACCTAATTGTCACTGATTAGAGTACGCGGTAAGATAAGAAAGAATCCAACAAATCAAATAGCTCAGGCACTAATAGTTGAGGACTATTGTGGCTTTAGGTACAGGACCTATTATTAGTAAAAATAAAATATTGTAAGTAATAATAAGTACAATATAAAAAAGTTAAAATCTCCGATCCGTATGAAATAGTCAAATCAACGTATGTATTGTGATATCGGAATTATTTTGTTAAAAAAAAAGGAGATTTATACAAAACCTAGCTAACCGTAGAGTAAAATATTTGCCGAGGAATGAGTAGACATTGAGTAATCAAGACGGATACCGCGAGGCGGATGGTGCGGTGCTGTACTGGCGGAGCGGTGGGGGCTGGCGGGGCCAGGTGCAGGAGAGGGCCATTATGAATCTTCCTCCGGCTCGGTGCCAACTCCATCCCCAATTGGATTTTTGATCTAAATCCTCCCTAAGCCTCGCTTCTCCATTTCTCTTTTCCTTTTTTTCCAGCATTTGGTCTTTTTTCTTCTTTCTTCAATTAAAACTTTAATGGATCTACGGCGAATAACAGAATAATTGGCCTGTCAAGGTAACTGAACTCGCAACGACGGGCATTAACCTCTTATATCTTGGCTTCATTGGAATGGCGAAGAATTTATTTTCCCTTAATAATCTCAACCGTTGCTATAGACACTCTGAATTATATTCAAGACCTCAAACACCAAGTCATAAATGGAAGGTATATGACGGAAAGCACCCATGGAGAGATTATTGCTAATAATATATGTCGCTAAGTCTACGTAATATATGACTGTAATATGTTGTGTCGAGGGGTTTTTTGCTGCCAAAGCCGCTTCGTAGCCCTTGAGTTATGAAGCAATTCTCTTAGGCCTCGGTGGATCCTATTGTTGGCTGTCCTTCCAACTTCTCCAGGATTAGTTCTCTTCCAGCAGCTTATACTGACTAATCTAAATGCTGAATTTTATTGAAAAATTTAATCAAACAAACATTTAATATCAATTCACGATTAGTTTAATTAGATTAATTGACAACTTACCTCCAGATACTTAACCCTGCGCTAAAAAAACACATCTCCTGAACGAGAAAAAATAAAAATAAAATAGTGGATGTTTCATATTAAATTTCCTTTTTCATAGGATAGCTTATACAGCAAAACAGCTTTATGAAAACTTAATTTAAGTCAAAAAGTATGGTTTTGATTAAAACCTCAGGAAATTTCAGGTCTTTATTGGTGATGTTCATGTCTTTCCTGGCAATTTTCAGGTATTTCACTTGTAACCCCATAATATTTACTCTCATTTTCTCGAAAAAGTTTTTCCTAACGTATCGAGTATCACCTGATTACCTTTCATTGAGCCAACCCTATAACTGCAATGGTGTCCGAAAACCAAAATGTGGTTTGTGACCATTCCAAGAATAAGCTTTAACTTGAAAAATTTATACTTTTTGAATATACAAACATTGGTTATAGATATATTTAATAGAGTTATATTGCAAGAAATATTGAAAATATCAATTCGCAGCTCAACATTTCTTATCTTAGTTACCGCAAAGCATTTATAACTACAATCGACCCTAAACCAGAAGCTACAGTAGAAGTTATAAAGTTACACAGTATAAGATAATTAAATATTATAAAATTTGTAATAACTTGTAAAATATAGAACGCATTTTTTTTTTATTGTTTTATGAGAATATAATATTATGAGCCCAGTCTTTAGCTAAAGACAAGGGATAATGAAGATTTGAAGACAAGAAAAGATTAGCGGGCTATAACTTCCTAAATCCCCTTCGATACCATTGTTGAATCAATCCAAGGAGGATAACTGGCAGAATTGAGTCAACACGATCAGTCCAATTAAATTTAATAGCCGAGGAATTATTTCGTATCTTTAAGCTTAATAGCCTTTGTAAAAATATCCAACGTTTGAGCTGTTATTTTCTGTTATATTGTTTATTGATTACTACTTAATAGTTATTATTATTACTATCTTACAACTAATAGATAGTATTTCCACTACTTATAGCCTTGCTTTACTAATCATATTACATATACACTTATTGTATTGTTAGGGTAGTAAATTTAAATGAATAATAGACAAATACTTATGAATTCTTATTTACATACTAACATATTATAGATGACCAGGTCCTGCAGTTATCGTATCCTAGGTCGCCCTACTCTTATTTTGCCAAATATATTTCCAGGAATTTTGAGTTGAAGCATTCTTATAACATGACAGCTATTCTATGCGGCGTTCTTAAATAAACTGGACCACATTGACTTCCTTATACAAGGAGTACATTGCTTCGTCTGTACGGATTCTCCATGTTTTGTAGTCAGCGTTATAGACATATATCTGACGCAGGAGTTTTCTTTCAAACACCCTTAGTATGTTTGTAATCACGGCAGTAAGAGTCTATTTTCTGCCTCGTAGATCAGGACTGGTAATTTTAGTATTTTTAACAATATTTTACTTTTAAAGAATCTTGGTTTTGCAAAATATACTCGGTTGGAAGCTATTTTTTTTTATTAAATCTGGTTTGTAGTAATAGGTTGATGGTAGCCTGTGTTGGATTGCGGAGAGTGGGCAGGCTGAAAGGGTCTACTATCTTCGAAAGACAAGAGTGTTGTGCGAATACTGTAGCGCTTCCTGCTGAAACTGGACCATATTGACTTCTTTATACAAGGAGTACAGTGCTTCGTCTGTACGGATTCTCCATGTTTTGTAGTCAGCGTTATAGACATATATCTGACGCAGGAGTTTTCTTTCAAACACCCTTAGTGTGTTTGTAATCACGGCAGTAAGGGTCTATTTTCTGCCCCGTAGATCAGGACTGGTAATTTTAGTATTTTTAACAATATTTTACTTGTAAAGAATCTTGGTTTTGCAAAATATACTCGGTTGGAAGCTATTTTTTTTTTCTGTCTAACTCATTATTTTTTTTATTTTTATGGTTCAGTTCTGATCCCTAATATGTAAAATTATTTACATCTTCTTGTGATTATCCATATAACAGTATAAATATAAATATACTTCGGCTTCAGAAGGAACACAATGAATCTAATACAACGTTGATTTCTTTTCTTAGATTTTTGAAATAGGAATGACCCCTGTTACAGACGATTGTATGACCAATTTTAAGGAAATAAAAAACATTCGTACTGAACCTTAAAAATCCTCTGGAAATTACTTAAGAAAAAATAACCGGATAAGAGATTTCGACAAATATGGTTTCCATTTTTTCATTACCTCTGAGCATTTGTTCCTCTCATGAATAACAAGTTAGTTACTGGTGAAACTCTCTAGATTACTGAATAACGTTAACAAAAAAAAAAACAAATACTGAAATTGCTTATTGATTGTTTGGGCTAAAAATTGATCTTATTTTTATAAAAATTAAAACATAGTACTCGATGATACATCGAATATCTGGTGGTTTCTTTAACTATTTACATTTATAAAATTTTATTTTGGCGATATAAATACAATATAAAATACTGTCTTCATTCTTTTACCGAGGCAAATATGCCTTTACCAGGGCTTAAAACAAAATTGTAATATAAATATTGTTTCTTCAACAAATGATTTTTTTATTAAATCTGGTTTGTAGTAATAGGTTGGTGGTAGCCTGTGTTGGATTGCGGAGAGTGGGCAGGCTGAAAGGGTCTACTATCTTCGAAAGACAAGAGTGTTGTGCAAATACTGCAGCGCTGCCTGCTGAAGGAGTTAGATTGACACCAATAGTCGTACGATGGATGCTCTAGTATGAGTTTCATTAAAAAATAATAATCCTAGAAGTTTTAAAATGGCCGATCCTATGACTGTGATCATATGATCATGCCCCTCTTTCCATACGACACTTTTTTTTAATAGTTAATCTAACAAAAATTTTATTGTTTATTTAAAATAGGTAAATAAGGTGGCTGTGACAGAACGCCCTTATTGAGGGTTTATAGGTGCTTGATTAGACCTGTCATCGATTACGGTTGCGAAATTTACGGAAATGCTTCTAAAAGGATTTTACAAAGATTAGATCCAGTACACCATTCAATGATTCGCAGGGCGACTGGAGCGTTTATAACCAGTCCTATTTATAGTTTACTCTGGGAGGCAGATGAGTGGCCTCTTGAACTACGCAGACACTATCTTTTTTTAAGAATAGTAGGTCGTATGAAAGCTAGTACAGAGTCTTTCGAATTTTCGCGTTACAAATTACCATCTCGTCTCTCTATCTATCCTCCATTATCCGACTCATTTTCTTTCCCACCGTTTTATATGTCATCTCCAAACCCACTACCACCGTGGTCAACTCATAAAATATCATTTGATTTTTCCTTAAACGGGATTAAGAAAATAAACAGTCCTCCTGAGGCCCTAAGGCAAAGTTTTTAAATTTACTGTCTAAAAGTTACATTGATTATGTTTGCCTTTACACGGATCGCTCAAAAGATAAGGAGAGTGTCGGATGTTCAGTTATCCTTCCTTCAGAAACCCTCCGTTACTGTCTTTCAAACATTTTTTCCATTTTTTCCGCCGAACTATTTTCAATATACTTGTGTGTGAATTTAATTGAAAATTTGGACAGCAGGCGATTCCTAATCTGCAGTGACTCATTCTCCGCCCTTCAGGCAATCCAAAAATTTCATTTAACTGACAATCCTATCGTCATGAAAATTATGAAATCAGCACTAATGACGAATAAAGACATTACATTTCTTTGGGTCCCTAGTCACACCAATATAGAAGGGAATGAATTGGCAGACATAAGTGCAAAGGAAGCAATGACCAAGTTCCCTTTTCCAAATATCAATGTCACTCTCTACGACTATCATAAATATATATTTAACCTGGGCAGAGCAGCATGGATTAACATCTGGGCAAAAACACCTGATACCAATAAACTAAAAAGGATTTATGAAAGCTTTTTTCCGTCAACACCTCTCCCATTAAACAGGAGAGAACAAACAATAATAACGAGACTCAGAATTGGGCACAGTAAGTTGACACATCGCCATCTAATTGAAGGCAATCCTCCACCAGAATGCAGCACCTGTAACTGCCTCCTTACAACGGAGCACATTATCAAGGATTGCACACAGCTTTCATCTTACAGGACTTCGTTTCATCTTCAAAGATACTGCGAGGCTTTAAAACCCGAAAAATTGAAAAAAACTGTTTACCGTACTTAAAGAAAACAACTTGTATCGACTAATCTAGAAGTCTAATGACAAATGTTATGTAATGGTGCCTCTACCCCGAGTTGTTGTACACGGCACCTAAAACAGTAATCAAATAAAATAATAAAATAGGTAAATAAATATTTATTTATAATCATTTTTAACTTTTAGATAAATCGTAAACTGGGAAAATTGAAACCTATTCCTGCTTTAAATTATAATGTTATCCTTAAATATTGTTCATTATTAGCAAAATCAAAAAGTAGATATAAAAGTTTCTCAAATTTTCTCTTACCTATCTACCCTCTCAGGTAGGAGTGTTACTGTTGACAGGTAGCACTAGTAATGTCCTTTTTCTGATGCTCCTCGTAACGGGCATTGTTAGATGTTAGATGGGGTTTCATAAAAAAAATCAATTGTGCATAGAATAATTATTTATAGTTTGTTTGTTACGTATATAAGTAAGAATAAAAAATATATTGTATTAATAAAATACACGGCCATTTATGAACAAACAATGAGTTTGATTTTTAAAAATCAATTTTCCTGAATTGCAGCATGCCCGTTAGTAAAGAAAAATAGACAAAATCTTATTTTAATAGAAAAAAGTTTTGCTCGTCCTTGGGGGTTTAATTATCACCTGGTTCGGTTGTTTTATTTCATGTTGCTCCTCAAAAATGAGTCTATCATCCAGAAGTGGCTAGAATAGATTAGTAGCTTATTCGAACACCAGTCATGCTCTAGTTGGAGCACATGAGGACGCCAATCCCCAACAAACAACAACAAGTTGTAAGTTGGATTGTAACGATAACGATTTGTTATGGAAAGAAACATAACTTTTCATAAAATACAATAAAATAATTACCATTTAAAAAATAGATTTATGAAGTCATGAATAGTTTCTATGTTTATGAAAACTTTTGAGAAAGTCGTACTAATTAAACATTCTTAGTTTTCGAATGTTAAACTATATTGTTATGACATTGTTTTGTTTTATTCCTTTTATCTAATTGATTCAATTTTTTTTTTTATATTATAAACCTAAATGACATTAAATTATGATAATATTGTATAGTAATGAATTTTTCATAATTTATTAAAATAAACAATGTGGCCTGAGCTAAGGGGTGCTATCAATCTGCGCTGTTACATTAAACTGATTAGCCTGCGAAGGGAAAAACATCTGATCTTCCATGGTCTCCCCTCCCCCTCCCCACCACCTCCCTTTACCCCCCTGTCACCCCCTCACCTTCACCTTCACCTTTTTTATTATGATTAAGGAGACCACTCGGATACGGCAGTAAAAGAAAATGGACGCTTATTTGCCGTTTTATCTTCTCTCACGGAGACTGTCCATCTTTTGGGTATATCACTTGCTCTGCTAAAAGATTTCTTTAATATCACTCGAAAAGGTACTTATGAAGCTTTACTTAGTTGTTGGTTACTATATAGTTTTCAAACCACTCGTGTATTTTTTTAATATAGTAGGGAAACAATGTTTATTCAGAAAACTAATAAATCTAGTAACGACATGTCGTAAAATTTGAATTGACTGCCAACTTTTTGGATGTGTTTGTTCAAGTTACATTATTTCCTGCCACATATCACTTTCCTTGAAGAATGGAGCCAAAACAAGATAGTTATTTTAAATCTCTGTTCTGAGATTAACTAAATAACTTTTACATACAGTCGAAAATCTATTACACCATTTTCTCCCGTATCTTTCAATGGAGTACCGTTAAATAATTTTTAACATATACGAAATCTTAGATTTTAAACAGAAAAGATACTCATATAGATTCTTCTTAATTGAAAATAAAAAAGGGTGCTTTCAAAGTTCAACTAACAAATTTTCTAATATCCTAACACACTATTTAATCTAACATTGTCTGTCACAGTATATTTCATTTCTCTAGCAACGATGACATGAATAATATTTTTTGAGGACTGTTTATAGTTCTTGATAGGGAAGAGTTGTTTCTGCGTGAGGTATAGGCCACCATTGCTGAATATGTGATCTACTGATAGGGAGGCGCAGGCAGCATCTTGAGGGCCTGTCAGTGTGATACACTTGGAGTAGATATCGATGGGTGAGTCGAGTGTGTCCGATTCGCAGCGTAGTCAACACCGCTTTTTCCCTCCTGGTGCCATCTTACTAGTTGCCATGATAAAGCAAAGTTGTTTTAAAATTATTTAAAAGAAGAAATTTAAACATAAAATATATAATACATTTTTTTTTTATCAATAAGTAGTAAATCTTAACTAAAATAAATTCATAAAACATGTACCACATTTTATGAATTCAAAGTAAAAAGTCATATAAATAATTTAAACGTTATTAACATGTTACAATATTGGCAGAATTCCTAAATATGTTCCTGGTATAATTAGAAATAAATAATTTTTTTAAATATTATTTTTGTGAGTTCCTCTCAGTGTAAAAAAAACAAAAAAACAAATTGTGTAAAACTAGATCAAAAATGAAGGAAAATGCCGCAGATCTTACTTTTATATTCCAATCCATTACAGATATACGATAATTCAAAGACTTTTTTTAAGGAAACCATCCTGTTAGCTATAAAAGCTGTGATATCTCTACTGTTTAAATATTTTCAAATTTTGACCTAATTTTCGGATTAAGTATTATATTTCCTATAAGAGCAGAGTACATGTAACATTGAATTTTACATACTTAGGACCTAAAGAACAGCTTCACCTTATTCGGGAAAGTTATAATGTCTTCTGATATTTCAAGGCTCACTGTTTTTTGAAAAAACTATCCACAAAACTTTAAATCTCACAAAAACTATAAAATTTAACCAGATTATATCTGATGATATGATGAAATTAATAATTGCGTATCGATTTCATGGAGAAATTTATTTTTAAAACCGGAAAAATATGCTGTTTCCATTTGGCATATTAATCAGTTACTTGTGTAAATTGGACATAATTATAATCGCTTAATAGAAATACCCATTTTTAACATAAAAAACTCTTGATTGGAATGAAAAGGGAAGACAATTTTTTTATTGTTTTATAGAAAATAAAAGAAAACTGTCAATATAGTGACACCAGATCAAAGGATTTTAGGTTATTACATTTATTTATTTGTTATTATTATTTAGGATTTCTTTTATTAGATTTTCAATGAAAGGTTTAAAACCCAATGATAAATAACATGAAAGCTTTATTGACAGTTCTCATATCTTTGAACAAGCATAATTTAATTATTTTTTTAAATATTACGTCCTGTTTAAAAATTAATTAGCTACGAACTGGCTATGACGCGTAAATAATTCTTGTCGTCCAGATTAAATCATAAATTTGGAGGAGGGTCACATTTCTGGTCATAAATTTTCAGCTGTCAAGAACCACTAATTATAAGAGGGCTCCATGCCCCAGCGAAATCACTGGCAGGTCCTAATGAATCTATTCTTAACTAATTTTATTTTGAATATCATCGCTAAAGCTCTATCACTCATCTGTCCTTGTCAGACGTTGCTGTACCTATGACACGCAGATATAATGTTTGTTTCATCAACTATTGTCGGTTTACATGAAGTAATATTATATTTCACTTTATTAAAATTTTAACTTAAAAAATCAGTGTTTTCAAAACCTAGTTTGTTTTTATGTATAAGTGTGTATTTTTAAATGAAAGGCTCTGAAGGATACAGGTTTCAGATCTTTCAGGACGAATTTAGGATGACGAATGGACATCCTTTGCCACTCTTTCCCGACAAATTAATTTTCATCCTTTTGATATTGTTTCGTTTTTTTAAAAAAGGCACTCTCTCTCCTGTTAAATCCTTTTTTCAGAACACTAAAGAACAATATTTTGAGATATGTTAGGATCTAACGATTTTTAATGGTTACATTGTCGTCCTTTTGAAAATTAAAATAATTGTTTTGATTTTTAAAAGGACTATCTTCCTTTCCGTTGATTCCTTTCGACTTTGGTCCATCTGTTTATTGTCTAAAGTATTGGTCGGGACGTTCTGTCAGCACTATTGTTATAAAAACAGTTAACTGTTTTATTTTTATTTGTGGGTGGATATATATTCGCTCATTTTTTGTTAATTAGTGGAGATATAAAATTAATTTTTCATGTTGCCAAAATAAGATTGTAACCCATTTTATTGTTTGTATTGTTTTATTTAAATAGATCTTTGCTTTACACTGACTTCGGGCGTACTAGTTTTAAAGATTGATTGGAATGGTCGCTAAACCGTTTTCCTTCGTCTGAATGCGCATTTTATATTAAAGGTTTAATCCATCATGCAACTTTTAAGCTATCTTATAGATCTGTATATCTATGAGTGTTTTATCCAGAATGTGAGAATGTGTTTGCAGATAGTTAAAAATTAGTTAGAAATGGTTATTTTGCATTTGCATATTGTACATTACACTTGAAAAAAATATTTAACTGAGAGACGTAGAAGGGTAAAGAAACTTGCTGAGTTATACCTATTTGAATATATGTTATTTTTTGGTATTACTCGTGCTTCTTCAGGGATTACCATTCCTTATATAATAACGACTAATAATTATTTATTGAAAGAAAGAATAATCACAAAAGTACTTTTACTACGTTAGAAACACAACTCTACATTAGTACCTATATGTTCACATCCTAAGTCTACAGAACAGAATTTGCATACATGGATCTACTTAAAATGATCCCTGGAAACATTGCTTGAATATATAAATACTGATCTGGAAAGATCAAAATATGCACGTTTATGACTTTCATGCCATATCTATTCTATACAAAGGTTTAAAAAAAGCTGAACGAGGACCTTTTAGGATTAGATTAGAAATATGAAGAAAAGAGAGGGTTTTTAGGTAAGCTAACCCACCCTCACGCCATGTATATGTATTTTAATGTTTTCAAATTCACTGGTTGTCAGTACTTTAATGGGTGTTAGTATATATTGAACATTAAAAATATATTCACGCATTGTCATCATTAATTTAGTATAATTTTGTACTTTTTAAAAAAGCTTACTTTTACAATGAACTAAATAAGAGAAATTTGTATTTTATAGTTTTAACTTAGACAAAGAATAAAGGAAAAGGACAGGAAATGGAGGGGGACTATCTAAATTTCTGGGAAGGAGTGGACAAAGAAAGTAGGGCGGTAGCAGGTGTTTCCGTCCTTGTCAATAATAAATATAAAAGATATGAATTAAACTGAGATGAATGAAAGATTGCTGAAATCAACCTTAAGACTTAATGAAAGAAACTTTTGTCAAAGTCTGTGGAACTAATAATGATGCACCAAACCGGATGAAGCAAGAGTTTTATGAGGAAAAAAATGATATATTGAAATAAAAAACGATGTAGAAATAATTATCATGGGAGATTGATCGGAAAAAGTAGGGACTAGCCTCTGTACCTGCTTAGTGTTTTTCGGCAAAGCGCCTTCAAACACCTTTTAGGTTTTTGAACAAAGAAATACAATATTTGAACAAGGAAATCCAAATGTAGAATGGGGAGGATTTTGGGTCTAAAAAGGTAGCTCTAAAAAATAGAAGGATTTTCTCTTAGATATTTATATAGGTATACAATATTTCTTTAAAGGTTTAGTAGTGACTGGATCAAAAAGTAATATCTATTTCAAAGAAAGTAAACAATATTGTTTACAACGGAAAAGGTTGAATTGAAAATAAAACTATGGCCTGGTATTTCAATTTTTTGTTTTGTGAATTATTAATACTATATAACATATGAATCTACCATATTTCGAAATTATTAAAAAGATTAATAAAATTAATATTGCAGAATAGTAAAATGCGCTGAACAATTTTTGTCATATCTTAATCAGTCCAACATGAAATATTATTTAAGAGTCGCTGACATCATTGTAAAAAAATGTTTAACGACTTGACCAAATCCGACTGAGTATTTTAATGAAACTTTTTCGAAGCTTCTTCGTTTTTCACATGTCATGAAATAAATACAATATATTCAAATAGGAGCTGGGTGAGAGAACGCCTGAACTACATTATAAAAGAAAATCAAGACAGTCCTTCTGGAATAAATTAACTGAAGAATTGGGGACGAAGAGAGATTTTAACTAAATGATTCTAACTTAATTTTTTTTTTAGAAAATATAGGAGAAAATATGCCAATATATATCTATCTCTGTATGGTTCATGAAGAACCTTGGTTACCTCAACGATTCTTCTCCACTTCGACCGATCCTATGCTGATCTTCTCCATCCTGTCACCTAAAAATTAATTTTAACATCTTCCAGCCATCGAAGTCTAGGCCTGCCTTTTATTTTTGATTCATCTGGGTGTCCATCCATTGCCTTTCTTAGGAGTCTTTTCTGGTTCATATGATGCACATGTTCAAACCATCTAAGTTTCATGTTTATCATTTTTCTAGAACTCTTTTCTTTCTATAACTTTGCTAGGGCCAAATACTTTTTCTCCCCTATGTATTCAGGTACATCTACTGTTGCTTTCTGATGGCCAACGCTTCATAGAAGGATTGTCTTCTATATTCTAATCTTGACCTCCCAGGAAATGTATCGATTCAGAAAAAAGTTCATGAGTGACCAATAGCATTTTTGTACTTTTGGATTCTTGCTATTTTTTCTTTTTGTACCAAGGTACTTGAATTTCGTCACGCTTTTAAAATCTACATGCCCCGTTCATTAAACATCCGTCCGTGCCTTTTTTCGATTTTATTAAATATCGAGAAAATATGAATTATCATTTTTATCTGGAAGGGTTTTTCTATATGTGTGGGATCTTATTAAATCATTTTATCTATCACTTTAAAAAAAAAATGATTAACCTTTATTAATATACTATGTATTATTAATATTTAAGGTTAGTAAATAATGTTGGGAATTCTGTTTCCTTGTGGTTGTTGGATATTTGTATAAACTTTTGTATAGCTAATACATATTTACTTCAATGTAAGTATCAACGAGTGCTGTGCGGATGGAGCTATTCCAGGAGGTGGGAGAACAGTTGGGAAGGAGAGAACGAAATTAATTCGGTTTTGATGCGGATCGTGCCAAACTGGAGCTAAAAGTTGCCCCTCCTTTTCCTAATTACAGCTATTTGCACCCTCAAAGGCCTTTCTACGAACCGAATTCAATTTCTGTTTCCTCGTTATATTATACCTATCTTCTCTAAATGGGCATTATACTTAATGATATTGTAAATGGATCACTTAATGTTAAAAAAGTTAAAATAAATATAATTTAAATAAATAAACAACCCGAACTTTGTATCGATATCAGAATCTATTAAACTTATCTTTACTGAATTTGTTTGTTTGTTTATTTCGTTTAACGTCACTTTATGCTGCTATGGCTAATCGGACGATGCTACGGCGGGAGTCGTAAATTTTTCCTATCCAGGTATAATTAGGATAGGGATCTTTAACGAGTACCTGACATCGCACAGGCTCGGGACCCCCATTTTACGTCCCTTCCGAAGGACGGCATAGCTAAGGATATTTTACTCCCTTTAAAAAATCCTAAGGTCATCTGCAGGGCTGCGAACGCGCAATCTTGGGTTTAGTAGGTTGCTATGCTAACCACTACACCACAGGTGACCCCACTGAGTTTGTTCTTAAATAATAAAAATCACATTATTTTTTTTTTTATCCTGAATATGCTAAATCCAAAAAAATCACACATTTATCTCGTGACTACAAGCAAATGCGAGGATAATATAAAATATACCAGGCATGTCAACATAAGGGAGGTAAGCACCCAGCGGTACTTACTCCTATCAATAATTATATTTATCTAAGGAGATCCCTCAACCAACTCCTTTTTGCTCTTCGTTGGATATATTTTAGCATGTTTTTCGTGGTTTTGGATTGTTGATACGTCCGTAGAATTTGTCATGAAATCTTTTGTATGAAGCTAGTATGTGATGTTGTTCCATGAATATACGTATCTCTGTTTAATGTTTTGCTATTGACATATCACAGTGATATTGTAATGATGTTTGTTTGTTTATTGGGAGTTAATGTCCTTATGTTCTCCAACTAGGTCATAAAGAACAGGTTATCCTAAAGGTTAACAATCTATTCTATCCAGGATGGAAAGGTAACCTGTCCAGGTTGGATTCGAACTTACGACCTTTAGTACCGAGCGTGCTAAGACATTTGCCCCAGCTCGCTCGGCCATCGAGTCCCTGTCGGGTCGAGGTCCTAATGTTTTTTACTGAAAATTCTATATCTTTGAATTCGTCTTTAGCTATCCCATAAATTTGTGAGGCATACGTCCATAGTGGTTTTAATAAGAAAGTAGTCTTGCCTAATTTTGATTTTTTATAGTTTATATAGAAGTGGAGGATATAAAAGTACCAATCTTTTGTTAACACAATTATGAATATAATACTTAAATTCTAACTTGGCATTCAGGCATCACTCAGGCTTCGCTGACTCTCCAACATGAGTTTCAATAATTATAAGACGGTTTACAAAAGGGTAACATTAAACTCAACAATAACAAATCAAGACACAATTGCATAATTATCTAACTAACAAATTAAATCTTATTATTTACTTAATTTGGTATTATTTAGGATCGGAAATGGTTGTCTTAGTAAGACTTTTTTTTCTAATTATATCCAAAAGAAAAACCTTGGCTGGTATATGCGGTTTGCATATAATGTGGGTATTATCGATTTATGATATGTAGGATATTTGGCCCTACTTGAGATTGAGATGTATGGAAGAGTTGCATATAATGTGGGTATTATCGATTTATGATATGTAGGATATTTGGCCCTACTTGAGATTGAGATGTATGGAAGATTAAAAACAACCAGGACTTACGAAAAATATATGGTCCAATAAATATGGGCTATATATTTTGCTAATGAGGACGAATGAATAACTGAATTCTCTATATGCAGCCCCAGATATTGTATTAAATAGAAAAAGAGGCAGAATATGATGGCTAGGGCATTTGCAAAAAAATGGAAGCAAGTAGGCTCCCTAAGGTGATATTGGAGGGACACCCGGATGGAAAAAGAAGGAGAGGAAGGCCTCGATTTCGTTAGCTTGAAGATGTAGAGGAAGATATTCAGACTAGGTTTGGGAGGAAGAAGGGCTACTAAGGATAGGTGTGAATGGAAGAGAATTGTAGAGGAGGCCAGGGTTCTGCAAGGACCATAAGCGACGTACGATGATCATATTATTTTACTTTAATATTCATAGATTTATAAACAATAAATAATACAAAATTATGTTTCATCTTTAAAGATTTAATAGTCTTGGAATTTAAAATTTTTTATGGGGTAATAAGAAGTGACATCATACAGATACTTATTTAACTATCCCATTGTTTCTTTTGTCATTTTCTTTTCTTCTGGGAAAGTTAATATCATAAACTACTCTCTATATAGTGTCTTGGGATTAGTACTTGCTAAAATTTTACTGTTTCTGTGAAAACGTTTTTGAAAGGAGGAGATTTTTATGAGATCGCATTTAACCATAGGTTTTTCACATATCAAGGTGTTACCAAAAATGACTTCTAGCCCGAGGTAAATTATCCTCTGATATAATACCATAGATAATTTAAAAAATATATTTTATTTATATTCAATTAAAACTTATAAAGAATTCAAAAACATGTCTCGGAAGTTATTTCTTAAACTAACTTAGATTTCGTTCATTTTTTCCATAAACTACATTTAATCTTTTTTTCCTTTCTGCCTTACCTGAATTGGTTAATTATCTCGTTTTGGAACTGGATAATAAAAGACGAATGATGTATGAGCTGGTGAAGTTTAAAGACATCCATCAAAGAAGGCTGACACTAATGTATACAAATTACTCACAGGACCTTTGGCGCCATGATTGATCGCTGTCGGCCAATACCTGTTCTTTGCGGCAATACTATCTTTTTCAGCTCAAATATTAAGTTTCAATAATAATAATAAATAAAGAATTATATATATATATATATATATATATATATATATATATATATATATATATATAATTCTTTATTTATTATTATTATTGAAACTTAAAACCTGAGCTAATGGGCGTGTGTATATGGATATATAACACGAAAGCTTCCTCTAAACAAATATTCTTTGAGAAAATATTTACACATCAGTTCCAAACATTAACTTTCCTCTTTTATTGTTGTATTATGTTGTCTCGTAATTACTTTTTTTTTTTTTAATTTAAAATTTGTATTGAAACTTGTATGCATGTCTGGTCATAAATCTTGTGTCCTCTGCATAAGTTGCTATGAAAATGTTAGGGTAAGTAAATATGCCCTGTGTGTATATAACGTAAATCAAAGATTGTGCGAATCTATTAATTTATTGTTTCTTAAAATTTAATAAAATTATTAATTCAAACTTTATGTAGTTCTAGTTACCTTTTTATAATTATTCATTTATTATAATTTTCTTATTTTATTTTTCCAGGTACATTTTGTTTAATATTTTCTTATGATCGCTTTTATTTTTTATAGTAAACATTTTGATTGATTTTATAGTAAACATTTTTTTTTTTTTTTCATTTCAATATATCTTATACATAAATCTCTTTATTCAGCTAGGTAACAGATTTGTCATTGGTGGTGATTTTAATGCTAAAAACAACCAGTGGGGATCACGCCTGACTACTGCCAAAGGTAGAGAACTATCCAACGCAATGCAAGAACTCGATTGTCATCCTCTGTCGACTGGAAAGCCAACATATTGGCCAACTGATTCAAATAGAATACCAGATCTAATAGACTTCTTTGTTATAAAAAACATTTCAACCAATTACATAACAATACAAGAAAGTTTGGAACTAAGCTCCGACCACATCCCGATTATTCTCACTCTCAGTGAAAAGATTTTTAAAAAAATACCAAATCTATCTCTGAGCAATAAAAGAACTGTCTGGGAAAGCTTTAAGATTGACCTGGCTAGAAAAATTTACCTTGAATCTTCACTTTCATCGAAAGAAAAAATCGATGATGAAGTTAATAAACTTGTTACTGATATACAACATTCAGCTTGGAAAAACACGCCAGTTATAAAGCGGAAACTAAATGGAAACTGTTACCCGCTAGAAATAGTTAAAGTTATCCGAGAAAAAAGGAAAGCAAGGGAAAAATGGCAAAAGTCTCGTATGTCAAAAGCAAAAACCGAATGGAATAGATTAGCAGCTAAGCTTCGGAAGGCAATCCAAGAAATAAAAAATGAAACATTCAGCATCTTTTTGAGTGAACTGACGAATGACAATAGTACTGAGTATTCACTCTGGAAGGCAACTAAGACCTATAAGAGACCAATATTACAGGCTGCACCATTGAAGGATACCGACAACAAATGGGTTAAAGATAATCAAAGCAAAGCTCAAGTCTTCGCTCGATACCTTGTGAAAATTTTCTCTCCACATAATAGTGAAGTGGAACTTTCCGATGAAGCACCACTTGCAGAAATGAATATTAACATTCCACCAGTCACCATCAAAGAAGTTAAAAATACTATTAAACAAGAAATCACTACCAAGAAAGCGCCCGGGAATGATCTCATCACAGGAGAAATATTAAAAGCTCTTCACTAAAGGCTATAATTAAAATAACGACAATAATAAATGCGGCATTCCGACTTAGCTACGTTCCACAGCTGTGGAAGATTGCAGAAGTCATCATGATTCCGAAACCAGGAAAGCCACCTCAAGAGGTAACATCGTACCGTCCCATATCTTTATTACCAGTATTGTCAAAACTCTTCGAGAAGTTGCTCCTCAAGAGATTAATGCCCCTCATCGAAGAAAGAAAATTGATACCTGATCATCAGTTCGGCTTTCGGCAGAAACATTCAACCATCAATCAAGTACACAGAATTACATATCAAATTGAGAAAGCACTTGAAGAAGGAAAAGTCTGCTCAGCTGTCTTTCTGGACGTAACACAGGCATTTGACAAAGTTTGGCATCAAGGGCTACTCGATAAGCTTAAGAAAATTCTTCCCGGACATTATGTTCTACTCTTAAAGTCCTACTTATCTGATAGGTATTTCAGAATAAGGCAAGAAGATGCATATTCTGGGCTCTATGAAATAGGTGCCGGTGTTCCGCAGGGTAGTGTACTAGGCCCCATACTATTTCTGCTCTATACCGCCGATATCCCAGAAGTTGAAGAAGGCATCATGGCCACCTTCGCCGATGACACAGCTGTTCTTTCCATCGGAAATGACAATCAGGAAACCACAAGAAAATTAAACAAAACAATAGCCAATATACAAAGATGGAACTCAAAATGGATAATTAAACTAAATGAAACAAAATCTGTACATGTTGATTTTACTAACAAAAACATCAACTATCAACCCATAACCATGAATAATAAAGTGATCCCGTTTTCAAATCAGGCTAAATATCTCGGGATGACACTGGACGCAAAACTCCGATGGAAAGAACACGTAAAAAAAAAACTAATACAACTCAATTTGAGTCATCAAAAGTTATATTGGCTCCTAGGCAGACAATCCAAACTGTCTGTAAACAATAAAATACTAATATATAATCAAGTCCTGAAGCCAATCTGGACATATGGAATCCAGCTGTGGGGATGCACCAGGGACTCCAACAGAAAAATAATCCAAAGATTTCAAAATAAAGTGCTAAGGGGCATCGTAAATGCACCTTGGTACATCAGGAATAATGATCTTCACAGAGATCTTCGGGTGCCAACCGTGGAAGAGGTAATCCAAAAATACGCCCAGTCGCATCAGGATCGCCTGCAAGAACACGTTAACTCCGAGGCCGCCCATCTCCTGGACTCCAATGCACTGGTGAGGAGGCTAAAGAGAAGGAAGCCCCATGACCTAATATAGGGTGTTGTTTATAAGGTTCTAAGCTTTTTATTCAAATATTTGAAGCTTTTTAATTTTGAAAAATAAAACCATATTTTATGTATATATATGTTTTAGTATTGTATTTTTATTATTATTATTAGAAAAAAATTGCTAATAAGCTCGTAAAGAGCTTAATTGTAATAAAAAAAAAAAAAAAAAAAAAAAAAAAAAAAAAAAAAAAAAAAAAAAAAAAAAAAAAAAAAAAAAAAAAAAAAAAAAAAAAAAAAAAATTAATATATCTTATCATTCAATCATCGTCTTAACCTTCCGATAGGCGCGCCCCCTAGACCAACAAGGACGGGATACCACAGATCACAGATCATAGATACCGCTTGTATATAATAAGCATATCTGCCTTCTTAATTTGCCTTTAACGCCCAACTCTTATGACTGGAAAAATGTACTGGGACTACTACAAAGCAATACTCAATCAAAGGCACAATAAATTTTTTTTTTTTTTTTTTTTTTTTTTTTATTTGTAAGCAGGGCCATGCCCTATACAAAGAAGTTCGGCTATATATTGTGTACAATGAAATAAGATACAAACATTAATACAACTACAAATATTATGCACATTATCATACTCATCTAATAATAATTTAAATAATATACCAAAGCACTTTGAATAAACTAAGAATTAAATACAACTAATAAAAATTAAATACATATTTTTCTATCTAAATAATAAAAAATACCTAATAAAATAATTAACACTTTTTTTTATGTCCTTTATAAACCTTTAAACTTTATCAAAGATCATATTGAACTACTAATTTCAAGTATATATAAATATATGTCATATCTCAGGCAAATAGGTATATACATGTTACTGATATTTTACAGTTAATCTACTATATCTCAGTGAAAAAATTTCTGATTTTCATTATATTTATAATAAAATATGCCAGTTTTTTTGCTTCTATTTCATTTTGTGGATTAAGTATTTGAAAACTGTCATTTGAATCAATGCTAGGGTAATAAGTGTTACGCAGGCCGTTATAAATTGGGCAAGTGTAAAGAATATGTCCGAGGTCTTCATTAGTTTTCATATTACAAACCATACAGATTTCTTGAGGATTAATTTGTGTGATTTTATCTGGAGTTGTTATTTTTATTATATGTTTTCCTGTAGTTCTTAACTGTGCAATAATTCTAGTTAAAATAATATTTATCCGTATATTAATGTAAACAGGGATTGAACCGGTTGGATTAATGCTATTGTAGAATGTGCTAAAATTCGACTGCTGGCTAGAGGATAGATCCGAATTAAATAAATAAATTTTGTATTTTTCTAATACAGTTTGACTTTTTTCTTTGAGTTTAACTATATTTGATTCGAAAACTATTCCCCCTTCTCCGATTTTATCCAGTAAATGTTTTATTTGTAAACACCAATTATACTTAAAATTAGCATTTCTACTTGAAGACAGCTTGACTAAGTTATAAAAAACACAACTTTGGAAGCCTATCATCACTCATTTGGACTATGGTTCTTAAATAATTTAAAGCTATTTTAAGAGCCAGCCAACTAGCATGAATAGAGCCAGTCTCAAGCCTCACAAGCCAATTTGGTGTAGATCTCGATAAACAGAATAACTTTTTATAGAAATTAGTGTTTATCTTCTCTAATTCCTCTAAATACCTCAAACCCCAAATATTTACGGCGTATGTGATTGTACTGTCAATTATTGCTCCCTTAAGCTTGCCCCGGACTGACTGTGCTCGAATTCTTGCTCCCCTACATGTATCTAATACCGCTCCTATTGCTGCATTTCCACGAGAAACAGAATTTTTTGTTTGTTTTAAGAATAAACCAGATCGCGAAAACAGTACACCCAAATAATTAAATTCATTAACAAATTTTACAATGTTCCCTTTAATTATTATTGTTTTTTTCCTTTTTCGGTCTTCCATTGTAAAATTTTAGGATTTTAGTTTTTTTTCAAAATTCATCTTAAGGCCATTAGCCAGGCAGTAATCGTCGAAGACATTTAACTTCTCTTGTATATCAGTGTTGCAATGACCAAACAGAACTACGTCATCTGCATAAAGAAGTAGGATCAAATCTGTTTTTTCATTAATTGGGATACCAGTGATCCCTTTAGATCTGAAAAATTCCTCGATATCACACAAAAATAAATTGAATAGCGCCGGACTCAAGGATTCCCCTTGCAACAGGCCTTCTGTAATTGCAATGTCATTGGTAAATGCACCATGGTCACCTTTTATTTTCATGTTAGCTCGACTATAGAGTGATATGAGTAATCGCACAACTTTACCACTAACCCCTTTTTTAAATAATTTCAACCATAGTAAATTGTGTGTCACAGAGTCAAAAGCTCTCTGCAAATCTATGAATGCAACGTACAAATACTTTTTTTGTGTCAGATAATTTTGTATTATACAATTTAAAATGAAAATATTGTCCATGCAACCGCGCCTATTTCGGAACCCTGCTTGGCATTCTGGTATAATCCCTATATCATCTGACCAGATCGTAAGCCTATTTAACAATATTAATGTAAATATCTTTAATATACAGTTGGTTAAAGCAATACCTCGATAATTATTTGGTAATGACTTATCACCCTTCTTGTAAAGCATTATAGTTATTATATGCGTCCAAGCCTGAGGAATATATTCAGTTAACAATATTCTATTAAAGAGAACCTCAAGATATAACAACCAATTCGGAGGAAACGATTTGTAGACTTCATACGGAATCATATCTATGCCAGCAGCTTTGCCATTTTTACACTTGTTTATGGCAGATACGATTTCATTTCCAGATATGTGCGAGTCTAACAAGGGGTTTCCCACATCAGATAATAACTCATTAAAGGTGATGCGATTTGGATGCAATTTTGAATGAAAGTCTTCCCATTTACTCAAACCAATCTGATCTTGTTGAAATTTACGATTATTTTTGAAACTATTTATTATTTTCCAAAACGTGGTACTATCTTTAGCGGAATACAAAGAAGCAAGCAAGTAATTATCATGCTGTCTTTTTTTAGTTTTTGTTAAGTTTTTATATATTTTTTTAATATAACCGTATTGTAAAATAGAGATGCTATCAAAACCAGTTTTTTTTTGCATAGTTTAAGACTATTTTTCAAGTCACTTTTCAATTGTTTACATTCATCGTCATACCATGGTTTATTAGAATTTATTTTGGTAAAGCCATTATTTATAAATTTATGTTTTATTCCTATTATCTGAGAAACGTTCATTATAGCGTGATTTAAATTTTTTGTTATTGTGTCTATATTTTCTTTTTCAAAGTTGATTTTAATTAATGGCGAGTGCATCAAACTATTTTTAAAGATTTCAGACTTTTCCTGATCCCACTTGATTTTAGTTAATGCTTCTTTATTTTTTTCTCTATTGCGTATAAACGTTTTAAGTTTAACAATGAGGGGGAAATGATCCGAAAAAGTAACGTCCTGCATTACTTCAAAATCTTTGACAATTACTACGGCTTTTGCATCACACCAAACATGATCAATCGTGCTTTTACCCAGACTACTTACGAATGTGAAAGCCCCCTTCAGATCACCAATTGAACGACCATTCAAAATTACAAAGGAACTCAGTTCCATAAATTCGGTAAGGGTTTTTCCACGTGAATTTAGAGTAGCGTCAAGATTTTGCCTCTCGTGTGATAAAGAAGTGCCCTGTAAGTGTTCAGCGGGACATTGATTAAGGTTGGCTATTCTGCTATTGAAGTCCCCTCCCACTAATACTGCCAAGTTAGAATAGTGCGATTTTATATGATTTAGTTCAATTTCAAAAATTATCTAAAAATGATGCAATATCATATTTAGGATTAATGTAAACAAAACAGAAAATAAACGAAGGAAAATTATCACCTTTAACTAATGTTATTATATAATCTTCTGTGATGTTTATCGCCTGTACTTTAATTTGCTCTTTGTTATAAAAGCAAGCCAAGCCTCCAACTGGTCGTCCATAATTTTTATTTTTGGTGGCAGGAGAGAAGATCACTTCATAGTCGTCCAACCAGCTTGGTTTTTCAATATTACCCAGTACGTTAGTTTCCGATATATATATCAAAGCATAGTCAGTGATTCGAAGATCATTATTAATAAAATTTTTATATCCATGTGCGTTCCATATAAATATTTTTAAGTTAACAAACGATGATATTTGTTTATTATGATTAGGCGAAGAATCCAGTTTACTATTAATTTTATAAGGTCTGTGACCGGCATTACTAAGCTTTTGTTTACAGGTGCACTGTTGAGCGCTGGGACCAGTGTTATGTTGTCATGACTGTTGAGCACTCTCGTGCTGCTCCTGTCTCGTTGCTTCTTCTATTTCTGCATATAAGCTTCTACTATGGTCTCCTTTTTTTTTCGGAACTTTTTCGACTGATTTGCTTAGAGGACTAATTTCATTATAATTTCTCTTTTTACCATCCGTTTTTGATGCAAGTTTGAATTTTGAATTTTTTTGCTTATATTTTTTTTTAATTGATTCTTCATTTTCAGTTTCACTGTTTTCAAACTCTTCTGAATCTGTTGAATAATAAGTCACCAACTCCTTTTCGTTATCAACCATAGGATTCGGTTGAGGCAGACGAATATTTTTAATTATATTTGGCAAACCAAAGTGACCCTGTGCTTCAGCCATCACATCTTCCACACCGTATTTATTTCCTTCGATGATAAGTTGATCATAAATAAGTTTAGCTGATATGTTCATACTTTTAGCTTGCTTCAAGTGCGGAATAAGTAGCTTCCTTTTTTCTCTGGTCTCTTTGCTGTAGTCCTGT
Organism: Euschistus heros; assembly: GCA_003667255.2. Classification (NCBI taxonomy): domain Eukaryota; kingdom Metazoa; phylum Arthropoda; class Insecta; order Hemiptera; family Pentatomidae; genus Euschistus; species Euschistus heros. Next base: position 1,621,035 of record RCWM02000083.1, read on the forward strand.
GAAATTTTGATTCGCTCTTCTTTCAGTAAGTAGCTCGCTTTTAATACATTATTTTTAACTTTAAGAGTTGTGAACTTAACTAACAACGGTCTGTTAAAATTACCTTTTTTTCCTAAAAAAATGACTAAATCAAGATCATATATTTCTACCTGTACTTTAAGTTTTTCTTTTATCCAGCGGAGAACAGCTATTTCGAGTGCGTCAGTTGAGTTTTCTTCGTGTTGGAAATTATAAATTATAACATTTCTTTCTCGCCTTAATTTTTCTATCATTTCTTTTTGGGTGGAAATAATTTTTTCTTGGTTTTCGCAGCGTATTTCTGTTTCTCTGCTCTTATTTTTAATAGTTTTATTTCTTTTGAAAATGCCTTGTTTAACTCTTTGATGTCATTAACTTTTTTTTCAGTAGCCAGTAAACTTTCTTTTATATCCTTAATGTCTGACCCTATTTTCTTTGTATTTTCATCGCATACTTTTGTTAAACTTTCAATTAGACTAGATAATTTTTTCATCTCGACCTCCATTTTTTTATAAATAATAGTTAAACTATAAATAAGCAGAGTTAAATAAAATCGAAATTTTGTTAAACATCCAATTTATATTATTTAATTTTAGGACCCGTTTCTGTGGATTTCTTGGCATGCAGTAAATAACCTGTTTTTTGTTGACAGTAGCTATAAAACTATGACTTGGTAGGTAACAGGGAGGGTACCTTATGATAAGCATGCGCTTAGAGCCAGGGGACATTGATACCCTCTCTCAACCAAACCACTTCAACAATATCCAGTGAAAATTACTCTAATCACAGAGTGATATGATATAATTTAATTGTAGTTCCCTTCACTATATGTTAACACACATGTGTACATTACACCAGTTCACAAATTTTGTCTTCAAACCTCCAAAATAAACACAATTAATAGACCTGACGTACACCGTGTCACCAATATGGCCGAACGAAGGCACAATAAATCCCTCTCAAACAAGAAGAAATTGAGGAAGCAACAAAAATGTTGACCACTAGCATTCATGAAGCTTCATGGTCTTCATCCTTTCCATGGAGCAAAAGAAACTATGGACCAAAGTATCCACAATACATACGGGATCTCATCAGAGCAAAGAGAAGAACACTTAACGTGTGGCAGACAGAAATTACTATAAGACAGACATACATACAATCGACTTAATTATGAATTAAAAAAACGAATTCAAAATTTTAAGAGAACAAGCTACGACACTTATATTAACAGCCCCTCGACTGACCATAGAAGTTTATGGAGACATAACAAAACACCGACAACCCAACAATTGTAGAGTTACTGACTATATTTTAACAGCTTTTATGCTACTGGCTTATGTATTTATGTAGGCACTTCTCTTCAAATAAATATCTCTTCTTTCACCAACTTATTATCTAATTCCCCAATATTTTCTTTCTGACAGGTTTTTTGATGTCGGATAAAGTGCAGAGATCTCCTCTATGCGACTTATAATGGTTGGGGTACCTCAAGGTTGAATCCTTGCAAAATATAAAATATTCGAAAGTTTTGATGAATACGCATATCCCTGAGTTACAAAGCACATTTTTCTAGCGCAAATTTTTCAAACCATCTGAGTTGGAATTCCTCTGTTACAGTATCTGTGAGGCTTATCTTATTGCAGTGTAACCACCCCAACCCGCTAGGCAACCTTCGTTATTATCCGCAATCTTTATCTCTTCCTTATGTTTTGTTATTCCAAATTGTTATATTGTTATTTTTATTGCGCTCAAAGAAATACAATAACAATCGCATTACGGGAAAATTGTATGACTTGATAAGAATCTTAATTCTGACTATTATTAAAGTAAAAGACGAGCTCTTAGAATTTGAAGATAATGAAGCCAGATGGGGAGTCCGAAATACATCCAAGATTCTAGAGATATGCAGGTATCTCTCTCTATGCAACACAGAAAAAATAAAAAAATCTAATCTAGTTAATGATTTTTTATCTTTGCTCAGTACTACAAAATTAGGAAACCAGGATCGAATAATTCTTTAGTTACCGTGGTTCTACAATATAGACATGAAATAGCGCTCTAGGTATTATAAACGTTTTCTCACACAAGGAAGTTTATGAAACTTGTTGTTAGAACAACTCATTCAACTAAAAACTGAAATATTGCGTGATCAATAGCTCAGCAAAAGTCAGTGAGTTGATTTTTATAGTTTACATGCAAAGGTGCTTTTATTATAGTCCTGGTCATAAAATTTTAATGTCAGTAATTACAGAATACCATTTTCTAAGAAACGAATCAACGAGAAAATACATAAACATCTCAAAACACTAATAAACGATACTAGCCAAACTCTCACATAACACTCAGAAGATAATTTTGAAAAGAAGTTGGATAAGAAATCTCCTGTTATATGTTTAAAACATCAAGTTAAGATAAGGTGCTGCAAGACTTAGATCCCCTTTCTTCTCACTTCTTCATTTTCATATCTTATCTAATTTATTGATTGTTATAACCATGATTGGCAAGTGTGAATGAAGATTACGAGTTTAAGAAAATGTATGTATATTATTATTCATACATCATATTATTAAAAATCATGCGAAGTACTTGCTCACTAAAACCACTATGGACGTAAGCCTCTTAAATTAAAAAAAAAAAAAAGCTAAAAAAATACACATTCAAAAAAATTACAGCCTTATCAGTAAAAAAAAAAAAACATGATTATGATTATGTCACCGCTGCTGTCCAACTAAAAAGGACTACAGCACGACTAAATGCTTTTAGATACACTTAATAGAGAAATAAAATAATTTAAAACATTATCAATTATTAACATGTAGCACCGTGCTGCTAAAATGGGCATGTAATGTAATAGGTATTAATAATGATGATAAAAAAAAAAATTTACGAGGCGCAGACTTAAACTCGGTACTGTATCTTATCTTGTGATTTGAGTTGCTGTGTGGCTCATTTAAATTAAGTTAACTAACAGGTATTATTTGTTTTATTGCCATATTGTTGGTTATCGTTGGTTTGGCTGTTTATTATTACTTCTAATTAACATATTTATCTTAAAATTTATAGAAAGCCTATGTATCAAAGATAAAAAGTGTGAGCCGATCAATCATTGAGCCAAGTGGATATCCCATGAATGGTAGAAGCTCGACTCCATTAACTCTGCAGATATTGATGGCAGTGGGAGTTCTACTTTTTAGAATATTTTCCTTCTTCGAAAATCTCTCGATTTATCTAGTTTAGTTCATTATATGATTTTGAAAGCAATAGACGTTCATAAGGAAATAGAATACAGATATTGTTAATTAGCGAGAGATTGCTGAACACCAGGAAATTTGTTATGACCATATTACAGTATTATTTATTTTTTATGAAGGCAAACCTCTAGAAAAAGAAACCATGTAGCCGCATGTTGCAGGAAGGTAGTTATTTGTACTGCCGGCTAAGAACACTCTACTCGATACTGATCCACTCCTACTTTTCCACAAAAATGTCAATATTTGTAACTTGATGAATATAAATATTATATGTAAAATAACCGTAATAAAATACTACAATCGGCCTCAAAGAGGATAATAATGAGTAATATTGACGGTGTAATTGAGCTATTCATAAAATATGTAGAGTAAGATATAAATGAAAAAAGAACTTAATGATAAGTAATACATTAAATAAAATGAAAACAATAAAGAACTTCACACTTTACAATATATAAATTGTAAAAAAAAAAAAAAAAAAAAAAAAAAAGATACCATACAATATATCACATAAAAATAATTAAAATCAAATCAAAATATAAATAAGTAACATATTAAAAAATATATGATTAGGATTGATGAATTAATTGACACTTCTATAGGAATTATTTTATAAGAAAATTAGTTTTGAATGCTAAACATTCATATCCAGTTTTAAAATATACAAATTTTTAAACACATCAGCACTATGTTACATGGATTATATATACAAAAGTTTTCAAAAAGTTTCATACACTAAAAGTATACATCTTGCCTGAAATAGCTACTAAAATGTCAGTTCAGGGTAAGATGATTTTAACTCCATCACACTTAGGCAAACCTCTAGAAAAAGAAACCATGTAGCCGCATGTTGCAGGAAGGTAGTTATTTGTACTGCCGGCTAAGAACACTCTACTCGATACTGATCCACTCCTACTTTTCCACAAAAATGTCAATATTTGTAACTTGATGAATATAAGCCACATTTTTCAGAAATTCCAATTTCTTAACACCTCAATAGTTCTAGATAAAATCCTTATCTTTCAACAGCACTCGGAGACAATAGTGCTCCTATAGGATCAGGATTCAAATCTCTAAAATTCAATTATTTTCTTACAGAAACATGGAAAAAATTTTTAGTAGGTACAATGACGGTATAAATATTGTTTATAATTAAAATAGACATATATGTAGAAAAAAAAAATTAAAACGAAGGATATGCGTTTTTGTACCTGAAATCATTGTAATATATATATATATATATATATATATATATATATATATATATATATATATATATATATATATATGAAAAATATATATGCCAGACCATTGTACTATTTTATGACACAATTTTGTTATTCTTAGGGGACAATACGTCCCAGAATAAAGATTATTTTTTTTCATTTCATTTCATTTTCATTTCGTTATATATATATATATATATATATATATATATATATATATATATATATATATATATATATATATATATATATATATATATATATATTGACAAATGAATATGTACAGATAAAGGAAAAAGCGTTAGATAAAATATAACTGGCACACCATAATATAATAACAAACTTTTCGATAAACCTACCATGAAGGGGCAAATGACCTTTTCGGACGTTTTGACTTATTGGGAATTCTTGTTCTTGGAAACAGCATTCTTTATCATGATTTTTTACCTTACTTATATTATTAAAAATATGTATCAAAACAGTTTTTTTTTTTTTTTTTTTTTTTTTTTTTTCCTTCAATATCCACTCCTCTCTTATTGCCGTTTTACTATCGATAAATACTGATGGAAATATGTACACTTAAAATGTCGGCTGCTTTAAAATCTGTTTCATAAGTATATCCATAAACGTTTTAGAAGGATGAAAAACTGGAAAAACAAAAAGAAACAAATGACTTTTAATCCACAAGAGAAATAGGTATAAAAGAAATGGATTTTTCAAATATAAAATCATCAAAATCTTACGTTATTATTGAAATTGGTATTTTGGTATTAGCCTTGTATCTCAAGATTTTTCCTATTACGTCACGAATTTTTCAAATCCAAACTTAAAATACTAAGACAATTATTATTTATATTAATGTTCCAGATATAATTAGCGTCAACTAATAGAAGATATGAATATGTTAACAAGCTCAATTCTTTAAAAAACAAACTATTAAGCTAGATGCAACATAAGATCTCCTTCCGTGGTTAACTTTAACAGTGAAATTCCAGAAGATGTGAAATTTTCCGTGGAGGGTGTTATTGCACTTCACCAGCCTCTTCTAATATTAATGTATTATAGTAGTCATAGAATTTGTACTTGATTTAAGATGTGAATAGGGCCATAAAAGAAGGAAAATTATAAACAAATGCAGAGCCGATAAAAGACCGATAGATTTGCTTATTTTCTAACGTAAAAAGACAAGATAGAAATAACGACTGAAAAATAAAATTAAAAAAGAAAGAAAAACATGGAACATGTTTTAGGAGTTTCCCCTTGACCGTCGATGCTCATATGTTTTAAATTTAAAATTTTATTTATTGGCTTACCTGCAATTCATTTGCCTGGAGGAGATATATATTTTAAAATTAAATAGCTTAATCCTGCTCACCGTCTATGCACTTAGGTTCTTTTTTTTCGCATACCTGTAAGATTGTATTGTTTATTTCCGAAAAAGAATAATTATTTATACATAAAAATTGATTAAACGAAATAAAATAATATCAAATGGCCAATGTTTATTCGTTGTTTTATTACCTTATTTGCCTGATATTTATTTTCCAAAGGATTGAAATTTAGAAGCAATAATAAAATTCCTACACCTAAAAATCGGGGTTTTAAACGTGACTTTTTTTCATTTAAACCAATATAACTACTAAACGGTAGGTCCTAGTGATAAATGTTATATAACAAAATATATTACACATTAAATTTCCAATTCACGAAAACTTTCGTAAATTTTTGATTCGAACAACATAATTAGAGCTAGGGCGTGTTAAAATACATGTGACGCTTTCGTGTTCCCTTAAAACGTTTTACTTTTGACTCTTCAACTAGGCTACGGGTAGAACATGTTCCACGTTAAAGATTTACTTTATATTACTAAAACCGCATAACAAGATCAATTTAGAACTCATACTAAGAATATCCCCAGGAAACATGAGTAGGAGTCTCCTAACTTTGACTTTATTACCAGTCTCGACTAAACTTATACGCAATCAGGGAAAGGTTAGTAAAAAAGGTAGTGAAAAAGGTATATGTGAAGGGAGAGGAAGAAAAGTAAGAGCCCTTAGGTGCTTGAAAAGGCTTATAAAAGATCCCCTTTAGGCCCAGACGACGTGCTCTTCAGTATGTTTTGTTATTACAGCAGTTGTATCGCATTGGGAATTTTTTTTATGAAATACGTTATACAGAATGAATAAGGAAAAACTGTGGCAGCTAAAATAAAATCATAAAATAAGTATATTAGAGCAATTTAAAATACGCAAAATTGTAAGAAGCATTCATAGTGTTAGGGAATGTTTTAATGAATGTGTGAGGGGAAGCTTTAATAATCAGAATTTTTAACATATACCTAGTTATAATCTAATGTTTCATCATAACGATATTGATGATGGTGTAGGTAGATTAATTAAGCTATTAATAATCTTGAATATTGGATGTGTTTTATGAAGGCTAATACCTATGATATATCAATTACTGATAAAGATACCAATAATAAAGTTAGAACTTTCACGAAATCAATTATATTTCTCAACATTATTATTTGAGTTTCTACTCAGTTTTAATGATTTTAAAGTTAAAAAAAATCCATTTTTTCCGTACTTGCTCTTGTCTATTAAAAAAGAGATTCTAGCTTACATGTTACGTACATGTTAAAAAAATAATAAAATAAATAAACCTACATATCTCCTTATGTTTGTCTGTTATTGTTTATAGCGTTCAATCATTTGGTTATTAACACCAATTATTAATTTTTATTTTAGCATATCCATTTGTCAAAATATTTATTTATTTTTTTTATGATTTTAAATGCGTACACGCATATCCTTTTTAATTTTTTATTTGTATTACTATTTATTTGAACAGTAGTACCAGTCAAACTATTATTACACATTTCTGTAAACAAATAATTTGATTTTAAGAATTTAAACTCTGATTCCATACCAGTTGAAAGCTCAATATTTAATCCAAAATTATTGAGGTGTGAAGTAAGAGTATTTCTGGATGCTGAGTTCGTTCGTTTCCTACACAATTACGTGACAATGTCCATAAATATTATAATAAGAAGGTTCTGTCTAAATAATAAATGGGTAAAGAAATCAATGTAATTCAAACTAAAACATTGAACTTCTGCTCAAGCCCACATATTGCGAATCCATAACCCAAGAATCAATGTTTTCGGAACTTGTTTAAAAGCACCGTGATTTGGCGCTACTGAAATGTATTTGACATATGTCGTTTACAGTTTTCCTCCCTCGCATCAGTCATCATTGCTTCGTTTCAAGGGGCGTGCCTTTGCATGAAACGTAAAAGAGAAATATTTAGAAGAAGTTAAACTGTATGCTTTATATTCATGCTTTCAAGGGAACTGGTTTATAAAATAGTCGTTAAAAATTTTATAAATGCTAATTAAAATTGTCGTTTACCTTCTAAAAATGTTCTTTTACATATATAGCGACGTTAATTAAAGTTAATATCGGTTGAACTCCAAATCTCTCCTTTCATGACATTACTGACATTAATTGATCCAATAGACTGAAGAAGCGAGTCATAACTTTCTTCTTTGTTCGTATATCCTTATAAATAGTTTATCTTCGAACGTTGCCAAGATTATAAGATTCGAGGATTGATCGGGAATAAATCTGCATCCGAACTATAGAAAATTCAATTTCAATGACATCGAAGACAAAATGAAATATTCATATTGTTCAGTGAACTCAGAGCAAAAACTATGCCGATATGAATACATTTCATAACGAGCTGAACTTTTCTAAATTACCCAATTTTTAACGTCCTTAGATTTTGCGTATGACGTATGACTTTATCGAGAATAGTGGATCAAAGATGAGCGCAATGCACTTTTTAGATTATGATTAATTTATGTAGCGTAGTTTGGATAATTTAATCAAGCTATTATATATTATTAGTACTAAATAGTAAACCTTGAATACTAAATTAGAAACAATCATGGAGAGTTATATTACCGATAGGTACCCATAATTGAATGTAGATTTTATAACCATTTAAGTAAATACCATATATCTATATCAACCATTTTTCCACTTATTCCACTTATTAAACAGTTTTTTACTCATGCTCAGGAACACACGTTATTAATAAATTTAATTTTAAAGCCCGAATTCACTGGGAAAATCAATATCGAAACAAAATTATGAATGAATTCCGGGACATATTCTTCAAAGAGGGAGATAAATTGAGCGTCACGGGCAGAACGGTCCACGAGATCCCACTAAAAGAGGAGAGGGTGACTTACATAAAAGAGCGGAGGTACCCACAGGCGCTGAGGCAACATATACGGGAGGAGATTAGGAACCTCAGGGAGCAAGGCATAATAAGGGATAGCACTTCGCCGTATAATAGCCCTTTATGGGCAGTAAGGAAAAAGAGCGCGCCGGGGGAGGAGAAGTATCGGGTGGTAGTAGATTACCGGAAGCTGAACGAGAATACTAGGGATGAAAGGTACCCGATCCCCAGGTTCGAGGATATCCTAGACAGGCTTAGCGGGGCAGTGATTTTCAGCACCCTAGATCTCAAGGCGGGCTACCACCAGATAAAAATGCACCCAGGCGACCAATGCAAAACGGCATTTACGTTTGAACGGGGACATTACGAATTCACGCGAATGCCATTTGGACTTAAAAACGCGTATATATATATATATATATATATATATATATATATATATATATATATATATATATATATATTGTTTTGTTTTCTTTTATTTTAGATACCTAGGAAACCTGAGCTAATATTTTCTATGAACTTTTTTTTAAACTTTTAATTTGCCTCTACCCTTCAGGGTTATTGACAGTTCGTTTTCAACTTTTACTATTATATTCCTCACATTTTAGGAAGAACCTATTTTAGTGTTGATGACTTTCATTTAATACCTTTTTCAATAATCTCTTTTTCTGAAGCTTCTATAACTTATCTGCCACTTTACTAAGCATTATCACTTTATATTTACTAACTTAGACGGATATTTGATCAGAGATTCTTCCTACTTATACATAATCAAAGATCGTATATGCCTAAACCAATGTTATCTAGAAATAAGCTTGATGGTTCCGATACCATCATCGTTAATAATTCAAATTTGCGGCTGAATCAGACCTATATGACACAGATAAAAGTAATAATGAACAAAATACATTTTTAACAAGTAATAAAAAATGTAGGTATACCTCTTTGGCCCGCTAAATATCTTTATGTTTTAATAAATCATTTATGGTTCATCCTAACTTTTAAAAAATTAAATTTTTTTTGAGAAAAAGGTGACTAGCTTGTGCATTTGTTATTAAAAAATAAAGAAGAGTAAATGACTATCAAAAAATAAATCGCTGCTCCGATGGTTAAAGTTTTACATCCTCTCCCCCCCCCCGAGTTAAACCCTGCCCCAGGAGATGTTTACATTAGGCAGTCTACGTCAGTAGTTACCGAGAAGTCCCAACCGGTATAATTTCTAGGGACAGCAGTGGTGAGCACTAAAACAAGAAGTGTCCGCCAGGCGGTATTAAACTAAAAGGGATTCAGATAGAAGTTAGTTCATTCTTAACTTTATCTACTTCCTCTTTCCTGATGTCTTTGTATTGTCTAAAACTTGTTGATGAACTAATATAACAGAAAAATGTTTAGCAATTTAATTATATAAATATATATATATATTATGATAAATAAGCCAAAAATAAAATTAGGCAAGTAATCTCTGTACAATATCATTTTAAGTTAATCATCATTCAAACATTAATATATCATAAAATGAAAAATTAAACTTTGTTGTAAGACTTATTGACCCCCAAGAATATCATGAAGGCATAATGTTATAGTACCACTGTCTAGCTAATAAATATAACACACGTGACAATGTAGGAAATATTCGCAAGTAAGTAATATATATATATATATATATATATATATATATATATATATATATATATATTTTTTATATATTTTTTATTTTTTGAAGAGAAAAGATTTGACCCCGGTTGGGATTCGAACCCAAGTCTCCACCTCTCTAGCGTGGTGCCTTATCCACTAGGCCACCGAGCTCGTATCCGAACCAGGGAAATCTTCTCTCTTCACTGATCCATACCCCCGGGCACTCGCAATTGCGATGTACAATTCGGGGATGATCTCCCGAAATGTACTTTCATCCCCGAATTGTACATCGCTATTGCGAGTGCCCGGGGGTATGGATCAGTGAAGAGAGAAGATTTCCCTGGTTCGGATACGAGCTCGGTGGCCTAGTGGATAAGGCACCACGCTAGAGAGGTGGAGACTTGGGTTCGAATCCCAACCGGGGTCAAATCTTTTCTCTTCAAAAAATAAAAAATATTTAATAATCAAGAATCATTTCATAATCATATATATATATATATATATATATATATATATATATATATATATATATATATATATATATATATATATATATATATATAGTTAAGGTGCAGGTGCAAGCCTTTTTCTAGAAGCTGATGCATGTACTTTGCTTGTTCTATATAATCCCCCCTCTCCTCACCATCCTCTCTCTCAGTCTGTTCCCACGCAGTTACTATGTTAGTTGTTCATTAGAATTAGTTATAATTGATACCCTTGATTGTAAATTGTGTTACTTCATAATAAATCCTTTTTAAAAACCCCTTCGGACCTTGCAATAATTTATATATATATATATATATATATATATATATATATATATATATATATATATATATATATAAGAGATTCGCTAGTATATATACAAACACAAACACAAAAAAATAACTAAAATCGAAAAATAAGTAAGAGAAGAAGAGATGGATAAATAACTCAAAAGTTGTTTGGGAACGAAATTGATCATGATTAAAATTAATAAAAAAAAAAGTGAATTACTTACGACGGATATATTTTATTACTATATTATTATTGTATATATATGTGTATATTTACTGAGATCCTTGCTCCAAGACTCTTTTTCGAATCCGGCTGTAAGCAGAAAATTCTATTACTGTTTCTGCAATCGTGAATTGGCTTTGGGACCCTAGAAGCTTTGCCTGAAATATTTCACCTAGCTCTGGCCTATAAATATAGAATCTTGGATGAATCCCTAGCACCTTATTATTGTTATAATCCACAACTCTAAAAATACTGTGTTGCTTCTTATAATACCGTCAGTAATGGTTGATATATCAAAAAATTAAATACTGAATCTAACCATTGATTTTGGTACGGGTAGATACCGATACTGTTTTCCGGTGAACATTGAGAATGGGAGAGAACAGTATTATAATAACAATAGTAAAAATAATAATGATGTCTATTGAATGAAAGTAATAAAATCCAATAAGTTATTGTCAATTCAAACCTAATATAGTTGGTCAGTCAGCCTAACCCCTTCAAGCTGCTGTGCTACAGTACCCGCAATACATTCCGGTCCTTCTGAGATAGTAGAGCCTTTCAGCCCACCCTGTGCTGGGGATACTGGTCCGAAGACTAATTAAAATAGAATTTAATTAAAATTATCCAATACACCAGTATGTTTAAATTTATTTTCGTATTTGCTTAAAATATTGCTTAGTTCTGAATAACCATGTGAACTTCAGTAAAATACATACAAAAGGAACAAGCGTAAGAAAGGCGAAAGTGCAAAACCAAGAGGTTCATTCCCATGACTTATAGCAGCACCATTGACATATTTTGGCAAGAACTCTTATCCGATTTCTTTTCTTGTAGATTATTGCCATTTTTTATGAGTTCGTTCATATTTTCGTTCATGGTGAAACCGTAGATAATTTTTAAATTTCTATTATCTGTATGCGTGTCTTTTAGAAGTCCATGAATTTTACACTTAGTTGTGAATAGATTTACACCTGTATAGGATACTTATACTCTATCGAATTCTAGTATTATCGAATATAGACAGTGATTAATTCAAGATTTCGTATTTTGTCTTGACAGCAAAATAAAAAAATAAAAATATCTGGCCCTCTTGAGCTTGTCGGCTAATTTTCAAAAGAAAACTTTTGAAATAAAAATGCAAACAAAATATCTTAATTCTGCTGAACGTCTGTGCTTACCTTTATGATTTTAGATAATTAACAATTAATGTGGTTTCTAGTCAAAATAGTGAGCATTAGTTAGTATAATAGAGCTCCTGATTACTCCTACTCTCCTAATATCAAACTATCTAACTATGCGTAACGTCCCCGCGTTCCCCAAAAGTGAATCGCTTTGGATCAACTAAGTCACCGGTAAAACATGTTCCATGCTAAAACGTTCCAGTACAATGTCAGATTGTGGTGTTAAATCGTTGCTTCTGTAAATAAGAGAGCATGTTTCGTTGTATAATGTAAAGGCGTATATTATTATGTATATTAGTTATGTTGGAATACTGAAGTGTTTTATATTGTGTTTGAGTTGTGAAACATGAAAAAACAACTTTCATTTTGACAGAATATTAAAAACTTTGTAAAAATGTCTGGAAAATGTTTATTTAATTATTTAAATATTTCTTGAACGGTGTTATTATAAAACTTTACTTTCATTTTATGGTTTAACACCCACAGATTTTTTGATATTTGATCCGTTTTATTCTAACGTAGACCTATTCAAAGTTAAAGCTTACAAACTAACAAATATTATTAAGCAATAAATAAACTTAAACATCATGATAATTATGTACCATATGTTAACAGCCAAAACCAGATACATGTCGTCCCATAGTAAGTTCAATAAATACTCAGAACAAAAATACGGGTTATTTTAAATTACAGAATGAAAAAAAAAAAAAAAAAAAAAAAAAAAAAAAAAACTGGATAAAGAACCTTCTGGATTAAATTATAAAAATGATAAAATCAAAACAGAAGTGTATGCTGCTTGATTCTCTCCTCTTAAGCTACACGTAGCATGTATCTGGATTATCATTTCGTTAGCAAATGTACTAGTTGTTCGTAATATGACGGATGTAAAACGTTTAAAAATGAAAATGTAAAAATCAAATATAATCGATTATGGACGAGTATTTTTTCAGGGAATAGCTTCGTCACTTGCTGGAATATATTTCAGTTATGTTCTAGATCATATCTGTGATGGTATATAAGTTAAGGTCTATAGGGGAATAATATATAGTTTAATCCCTAAACTTTATACCAAACAACCACCGATTGTATATAAGAGGATTGTAGAGGAATAAAGTCAGTTATTTGCCAGTACTCGTGAATTTAGCTCCTTAATTCCTTTTTTTTATGTTCTTCTTCTGGACAAACTTTTTTTCTTTTTCTTTTTTTGATTTTATATATTTATTCACACCTGTCAATTAAAAATTGACAACTAGTGAATGAATTGTAAGAATGTAAATGGCTTGAAAGGCATGAGGGGGAGCAGAACCCAGCGGCAGCTCCAGTTAGGACGAACATAACTTATAAAAGCTAATACATACCTCTGTATAATATATATATATATATATATATATATATATATATATATATATATATATATATATATATATATATATACACATATATAAAATGTACACTTTCATATGTATTAGCTTTTGTTAACGACTATATCTCTTGATATCACCAACCATGTCTAGCTTAAGTTGCCCAATGTAAGAATGATTTTCCGTTATATTTCACTGGCCCAAGTAAAAAAAGGAGTTATTATGTGCTAGGAATTGTTTTATTGGTGTATTATTTATATTATTAAATAATTATATTTTTCTGTGTTGCAGGTCAACTAGGAGGGTCCGGCCGGATGATAGGTGAGCGGTTGAGCTCGTCGGGGACACAGTTGGACTCGTGCAGCCCGCTGGGGGCGACCAAGTCCAGCACGGACAGCCTCAAGCCTAAGTCGGTATCCAGGCAGTCTCTTCTGGAGATCGTCACTTCTAAACTGGGCGTCACCAGAAAGACACCTCACCAGGTAGAATACTAAGGAATATAATAAAATTGGAGAAATCTACTTAAATAGCTAAATAAAAGAAAATGAGATATTTTGTAACACTTTTAACTACTGGTGTTGGTTGGTAACAGTATTGAAAAGAAAATCACTAAGTGAGCCTATTTTTTCTATGCTAAAATATTATAAAAAAAACTTCTACGTAGCAATTAAGAAGATTTCATGTATTGAGCGAATGTATATAAGACTTTCGGAAAAAATTATGAATATTTTGATATATCTGATATTGATAACTATTACTAGATGTGTATATTCGCCTAGAAGAACTAAAATGCAATATCTGAACTATTAAAAAGTCGTTCGGCAACTCTCTCATTGATTTTCTCGTATATTATCCCAAATTTCAAATCGGAAATAATATTTTGTTGCTTATTACTTTTTGTATATTTATTATCAAACACTACTTTAAAGTTTGCTGCGATAAAATTAAGAACTTTACAGTTTTCAAATAAACTGTCTAGAAGTAGTTTTAGGGTTTTGTTGATATCTATTCAAATAAAATAAATTTTTTTTGTTGTTAGATCCCAGTTAAAATTTGCTTCAAAAGTTCTCGATATTTTCAATATTATTAGAAGAAATTTATAGAACTGCTATATATATTAAAATATATTTGACGTCGATTACTGTCTGCAGTCGTCACTCTCTATCGTTTTCAAAGTTGATAGAACTTTGGAAATAACAGAGCGTCCTAATAACTTATTACGGAAGTGAGTACTGAATCTTAAATTGTCATACTAGTATTGTTGTATACTGTAAGTTCTTTCTGAATAGAAAGGAATTTAGTTTAGTACACTGCCATTTACAATTTTTGTTTACCTCTATCCTACTGAGAACGCCTTACTTAATATTCTATAGCAGAGATACTCCTTCTTATATTGTATGCTCTCAGAAATAGAAAATGGTCTACCTGTTTAAGATATTTGTTGTCAACGCTAATGACGCTTATATTATTTGACTTCTTTCCAGCCTACTAAATTAGAAACAATATGTAAAAAATAAGCTAAATAATGTGAATTTATAATTTCTGAAAAAAAAAAAAATCATCTGTCCGATTGCAAAAAACAGTAGAAAAATACAAGATAAACAAAAAACCTGTAGCTATATGTAAAGACGACTATAAATCTATAAAGAAAGCGCCTCGAACATTTCCGACGTCACCCTAATAGGGAAAGCAATGGTCGGCTTCTGCTTTTTGCCACCTGACTCGTCTGCCAACGTCATGGTTGGACCATCTCTAATTTAAATATATAAACAAAATATAAAATATATCTTTTCAAAGTTAATGGAAAGAAAGTATAATTAAAATAGAGAATGACACAAGAAAGAACAATATTTATAATTGTGTTATTATTAGGAGCTATATAACTAAATTAAACTATATATAAAGTTTTTTCACAACAGCATGACATTAGCAAATCGAAGATATAAATTAGTTTTTTACTAAGGGCCATTCCATGCCAAATCAACCAATTCTAAATTGGATTTGGACCTTGACCTCTCTGATTTCTATGATTTTTGGTATAGAAGTTATACTTACCAAGACTAGTAAAAATGTAAAATATTACATTTTCCTGACTTTTGGTTTTTGAGTTATAAGCTTTTAAAAATTCAAAAAATACAGTTTTCGGTCCTCACTAAGTATATTTAAAATTATGCCATTAAATTTGATTATAGTATGTGATTTATACTATAACTGACTACATGTGGACAAAATTTTAGAATGGGTTATTTATAAAATTTTAGAAACGGACCTTACGCGTCCCCACCCCTTCCTGTTCCCAGGCCTGAACACCATGACTTTTAGTATGTTTACTTCCTAACCACCCTGAACATTTTTCTGAAGAAAAATCTTGGATTACAGAAAACGCATCCTATAATATTTTATTAACTGGACTAACCCTCCATTAAAAAAAAATGCAAATTATTTTTTTTTTTTATCAAGAACCCATTTCCGTCCCATTCTGAAAATTGGCCACATGTAGTCAGTTATAGTACAGATCACATATTATAATCAAATTCAATGGCATAATTTTGAATATACTGAGTAAGAACCGAAAACTGTATTTTTTGAATTTTTAATAGCTTATAATTCAAAAATCAAAAGTCAGAAAAATGTAATATTTTACATTTTTACTAGTCTTGGTAAGTTCTATACCAAAAATCATAGAAATCGGAGAGGTCAAGGTCCAAACCATAGGTTGATTTGACATGGAATGACCCTTAGCCGACTTCATAAAGGAGGAGGTTCTCAATTCATCTGTGGTTTTTGTTTTGTATGTTTGTTATGCGATTACTCCGTCAATAATGAATCAATTTTGATGATTTTTTTTTTAATTGGTAGGCAATACCTTAGATGTTGTGCTTGAATTATTGAATTTAAAAAAGTGCCATTTATTGAAATCAAATTAGCGCTTTTTGAGAAAAATCAAATAACAATTAAAAAGAAATTGCTGTTATATAACCTTCCGCTCTCAACATATTTATCCATGGTAACTAAATCAAAATATTAATTTACACCTACAGTCCACTCTCGATGTGTCAAACTTCGATAAGCCGAATTCTTAAATAAGTCGAAGAAACCTATGGTCGCAAGTACATCATACGTAAATTTCACCTCAATGAGTAGATTTTAGGCAAAAAACCGTGAAACGTTGTGTAAATAAGCCAAAATGAAAATAGGGGTCATAAGAGGGAAACTCTGTGACTTCCTCCTCCATGAATCTAACTATTGGAAGTCATCACCTCTACACTCATATATGAGAAAAATAATAATAATTAAGGTTTGAAAAAAAAAAAAAAAAAAAAAAAAAAAAAACCGGCTTCAAGATTAAACCTGCTTGTACAAACTTGAACTAAAAAGTAAAAAATAATATATTAATTACTTCGAAACAAAGAATATTAAATGGTAAGAAACGAAACTATTGATACTTATATTTACAATTTACAATCAGTCATTTTTGGAGTCGGTGAGAATTCGAAAAAAAAAAAATGGTAATTGTAAAGATCCTCCCACTGTTTCATCACCACCACACCGCTGTCTCAGGCCATTTGAAAGGTTGTTGCAAAGGTAGGATTAAACTGCCCTTTTTAGCTGGCACCAACTACTAAAATAACTGATCATAAATTGTGATTAGGAATATAAGTATCCATAAATTCGTTAATGGTCCTTAAATGCTCTTTTTTCCGAAGTAATTAAAATATCAGTTTTTACTTTTGAAAAACTGTCTTTAGTCTTGAAGACGGTTTTTTTTTTAGAAATATTTTTATTTAGAAACAGGTTTAACACATACTGAAAAAAACTTGATATACCATATTGTACATCACCCACAAACCTTCAGAAAAAAACACATAGTTTTTAGTATCGATCTGTTGGCGAGCGGTGTACTTTCCTTATTTTTTTAGTCTATCTTCGGTTGTTCAAGTGAGAGGGGGCAGCGGAGGAAAATGTGCTTTTAGGTATTCTATTTCAGGTATTCAAGGGAACAAAGGCTGGGTCGGAAGCTTTCCTTCCTCTGAGTTTATATTTAGATTATTCGAATTAATATATATATATATATATATATATATATATATATATATATATATATTAGTGGATAAGGCACCACGCTAGAGAAGTGGAGACTTGGGTTCGAATCCCAACCGGGGTCAAATCTTTTCTCTTCAAAAAAAAATATTTAAAAAATATATCAACAAGAATTTTCCAAAAATATATAATATATATATATATATATATTTATCAGTACCAGAATTATTTGTATTATATATATATATATATATATATATATATATATATATATTTTTTTTTTTTTCTTCTTTTCCTTAACTGCGCAAAAATGTATAGGGATATGCCTTATTTATCCCTTATCCGGTCATTTAAATTAAATTAGCCAATATATTCAATATTAGTAGGATACAACAAAATTGAAAATACAGACCAAAGTTAAAACAATTGTTAATCCTTTTATTTATAACAAGGTTTCATAAGAATAGTAAACATGAAGATTTAACATTTTCTAAATGAACAGCTTTTCTCGTATTTTAATCCAGTAGTAATTTCAATAAACATGGAAAGACAATATCTTGAACCCGAAGTTCACGAAATTATAGTGAGAATGCGTAATCAAGGCCACCGACAAGCTGACATTGCAGAGGCGGTTGCCGTTTCCCAGAGTGTCGTCTCCCGGCCTTTAGCTCGATTCCGAGAGACTGGGAGTGCCAATAGAAGGCCGGGCAGTGGATCGCAACGCATTATAACTGAAAGAGAGGATAGAAATATTGTTATCACTGCCAGGAGAAACCCTTTTCATAGTGCACGCCAGATCCTCAATGAACTCCTTTGAGACGACCTGCAGCAACAGCTCGCCACCAGCAGCTCAGAATGTGGTGCAGCGAGCGCCTAGAAGAGGACACAAATTGGAATGCTGTGATGTTTATCGACGAGTCGCGTTTTTGTCGGTATAGTGACAGTAGACGCCGAAGAGTCTACAGAGAACAAGGAATGCATTCAATGCCCCAGTTTATTGTGCCTTCAGTGCAGTTTGGAGGAGGTGGTGTAATGGTCTGGGCTGGCATTTTCACTGGAGGACAAACCAACCTCCATATTATTGAAGTTAACCTCACAGCAGCTCGATATGCACATGAAATTATTGAGGAATACCTCCCTTCAACTAGGGATCTCATTGAGAGAGATTTTTGATTTCTGGATGACAACGCTCGACCTCTTAGAGGAATAGTTGTTCATCAAGTTTTAGAAAACCTGGGAATTTCCCGCCTGCCCCTTCCCCCATTGTCTCCAGACCTCAATCCTATTGAGTACATGTGGGACGCGTTACAGAGAAGGCTTTTTAATTACCATCCGCCGCCAATTGACCTTCAGCAACTGAACGCAGCATTGCAACATCTCTGGGGTGAAATTCCTCAAGAAACAAGTAACAACATTATTAATAGTATGCCTAATAGGTGATGACAGGTTTTGGCTAACAGAGGACGATATACAAGGTATTAATTGTTTCCAAAATCTAATCTGTTAAATAAAAAAAATTATGCAACTAAAACGTTTTTTTTTTGTTATTTTTTAAAACCCATTAAATGTATTTTATTTCAGCAAAATACATAATAATTTCTAATGAATATTAATGTAGTTTATAATAAAAATAATACAAGAATGGTAGGCAAAGTAAATAACCCAAAATTAGCAATATCCCTATTCATTTTTGCGCAGTTTATATATATATATATACATATATATATATATATATATATATATATATATATATATATATATACATATAATGAGATTGATTATAGTTCATAAGGTACTATTTATGAACATGAATCATTTCTAGTGTTAAAGTTGCGTGGGTGCTCCATGAGAAACAAAACTTAAAAAAAATTTCTAGAAATAAAATGGCTGAAGAAGGTATATACAGATTCAATAAACTACACTTCCAAGTTTAAAATTTTTAATAACCGACGTTTCGACCTGCTTTGCTGGTCTTATTCAGGGCTTGCTAAACATTCATGTGACAAAATGATAAATATTAATAAAAATAAAGGTGACCGAATTCATCATTTGGTCAGATCCAGGTCTTGATATTTTTACCCCTAAAGAAGACCTGGAAGGTAGTTCGAAACATCGGCACTTTATATAAAGGTTTTTTAAAACTTGGAAGTGTTTATTAAAACTGACTGATCAGTTTATTCTAACTGATTGTACAATTTTCAAGAAATAAAACTTTTATATAGTCAATAAATGAAATATTTACAGACATTAATATATTTTTTTCCTTTGTAAATTAACATTTTTAATTTATTTACGGATAGGGGCTTCTATTTAATTTAATGGAACGCAGCAATAAAATTAAAAATTATTCATACACCAAATATTTTAATCCACTTATTTATTGTTTAGCTGGACTAACTTTTGAGTTCTAAAAGCGCAAGGCACTTAAATATAAGCCATACTGTTTCCATTCCTTTTCTGCCACTAATATTTGCTCCGTTCCGATCCTGTATTCATACACACAGTAAAATTGAACGAAAGAAATTGTAGTTGAAACGAAAAGCTTTTATCATATCAGGTTGCAGCCAGTCTACTAAGAAATACAACCCTGGCCCAGTGTAAGAGAAAGGTGTAAAAAAAAAAAAGATCTTTTCACGAATCATTCTTCAGTATCAGTATTGTATGCTACGATTTAATAAACTATTTCTACATTTTATAAAATATGATATACTAAGATTAAAAGTTTTTTAAATTTCTCATAATTGCGGCTATATTCATATATATATATATATATATATATATATATATATATATATATATATATATATATTTTTTTTTTTTTTTTTTTTTTTTTTTTTTTTTTTTCCTTTCAAAGTAACCCTTTGAAAGGACTGTTTATTTAGGTTGTACGTTCCATACAAATGTATACTACGTATCTTAGTTATCATAATTACATTTACATTGAAACTTTTACAATAATATTATTAAAATAATTGAGATCATTGAACATATAACAATTTTTTTAGAATATAAAAGAAACAAATAAAACATTACAAATTGATTACGAAAATTAGAAATAAAAAATATGGTCCATGGTTGATTTTAGCACATCATTTTAAATATTTAAAGGACTTTTCATAAAATGTCCTTCCACCTTCTCAGTCCTTGGTCAGTTGGTCAAAGTCCAAGCTATAGATAAATTTTGTAATTTCAGCTCTGTATTTGTTGTACAAGTCATATTCTGTCACAGGCCAATTTTCACCTTATATAAAACACTATTCCTATTTTCGTTACTAACTAGTAAGGGCAAGGCGGTCAGCAGAATTGAACTATTTTGACAGGCTCAAGGGGGCCTTTTTTTATTTTTTAAATTATCTTATAAAAATTTACAAATGTTGAATACTGTTCAAAGAGTAAATCATCTGCTGTATTACGAGTATAATGACATGACAAAAATATATCAGGGAAAATACGCAACTGGTAGCACTCAATCGAAAGGTTAGTTAGAAGATACCGTGCCATCTTTTATTTTGACAACCAACCAAAGACAAAAAGTAACACTGCGATAAAATCAATATGTTTTATTAGTTTTAATTCAATGTTTACAGTTTTTTTAAACCTCTCTATAATGTGAGTCCAAATCGGTAAGAAAAATAAAATGCTTAGGTATAACTTTAAAAGTCAGTTTTACTTGTCATTTAAAAAAAAATCTAGAAACAACATAATAACGTGATTGTTGAAATGTTAATATATCTGAACGTTGAAATGTTATTTATCTAGCAAGGTAATGTTTCTGATTATTTTTTTTTTTTATTTGTCATGTTTGACTAATATTTAATTATTTTGTTTTAAATTTCTTTGAAGCGTTATTAGCGTGCTTTCTTCTGATCTTAAACCAATTATTTTTCTTATTAAAACATTATTATATTTTAAAAAAATATATTTTAAATATTGAAAAAAACCATTAGTGAAAAACTTTGTATTGTATTAATAATAAAACCCAATAATATTATTAAATCTGAAATTTCTCTTAAACAAATAAATTATTCCTTATGCATTTTCTATTGATTCATTTCACAAATGTTGAATCTTTATGCTTAGAATTCTGGTTGTGAAAAATATTTTGACAGAATACGTTTTCTTCCTTCGTAGCTGCCATTGGCTGATAAAACTAAGGAAATTCTGATGGCATTTAGAACTTTTGGAGAAGATAAATCTCTTGAGAAGTTGGGCCCGGGGGCGATCAATAGCCCGGACTGTTGCACCTGTAACCGAGCTGTTACCTTTACCGGTAACTGCCTTCTTCTTTGAGTGTCACAGGAGGACCAACAAAGTCGCTGACAAATTTAAGAATATATTCTAAAAGATACTATGATGATTTGAAGTATTTTTATCTGTATTTACCACATAATAAATATAGCTGATTTAAATAACTTCATTTAAATAAGTTCAACAATTATTTGTTGTATGTATACTTTTTTTTTTTTAATTTTCGAAATTCACACTATTGACTTGTGTTGTGTGTGGCCATAAGCAGAAGCGATGATAATATGAATGGCACGTGGATGAGGGATAAGGGAGGTCAGCACCCAGCGGTACTTACTCCTGACATATTTTTTTTTTTAACTTCATCTGGAATCGAACCTGTCTTCAGACTGAAGACAATCAGCAGCAAATATGCTAACAACATACATGTAATATGTAAGACTGAACTAAAGACAACATAATTATACTAACAGCGGTATACTGTCCACCTAGGTATACTCTGACCCCAGTTATGTTTGGACATTTTTTTTAAAAAGCTCGGCAGATGTTTTTTGGCAGCCTGAGACTATAACGATGTCCTTAAATCAGCTCTTTTTAGGTAAGTTTTGTCGAGAATATATACTGTAGCTATGTTTTGTATGAGTTTGTTGGGATGGTCATCAAATTTGTTGTAAAATGTTCTGTATTTTGTTTTGATGTGCTCCAGTACAGTAGTAATTTGTAGGTCTGTATGCAATGAGCTATTACTTACGCACTACGGATATCGTGTGATTAGTCACAATGTTTGTAATTGAGTGTGTTTTTAGTTTTTATATGTGAGTTTTCGTAGCCCTACACGGAATAGTTTGTTATAGACGTACCAGGGTAATTGTGATGAGTGATGTTTTTATTTTTTAATGTTTGTTCTATTAGCTGTCTGTAAATCCGAAAAAAAAAACCTTCACAGTGGTCTTTTTAAGTAAGTATAATATTTAGTCTTGCATTATTTGCAATGTCTATCGTTTATGTATAAGTAAATATAAAAGTATCAATCCTTTGTTAAGGTTTAGGCGTTCTGTATCATTTGTAGGCCACATATTAATCGAAATATTTTCCTAAATATTGAATTTAAAGATTTAAAAGAGCTATATCGTAGCTAGGCGAATCATGAGAACAAGGATTTTGAGCTCAGAGGAAGTGGACTACTCTGGTCGGTTAGGGGAGCTGAACCGATAAATATAGGAATTCTGAAACAGATAAGGGTAGGATGGTAATACTGAACTCAGTATAAAGAGTGAATCTATGAATCCTCTTGTTCAACCCTTATCCAGTTCCGCTGATCCCTAAAATCCTTCTAAATCCCTGTTGTAATGTGGAGAGACCAAGAACATTTATAAAAATTGACAAAACGGTTCGTTTTTAGTTTCAATAAATAAATTTGACTTAATAGAAATATTTAGTATTGGATTTTGTTCATATTGATAATATATTTTCTTGATTGTAAAATTCCGTTAGCCGGTACACATCTGAGGAGTACATTTCAAACATTATCCCAGATCATTTCTACTTTATTTTTAAAAAAGTATTAAGTTAAATGCAAAGATTTCTTTAAGAGCAGTGAATTTTGATTTCAAACGGAGCAATGAAAGTGGGAATAATGCATTGATAATATCAATCAATGAACTTCATTGACCAGCTGTAAATGTTTTAGAAACTGTCTTGTATGGTCTTCAAATTTATAAAATTTAATATACATGCCAGTCAAAAGCATTAAGACCTATTAAACAATCACCCTGGAACTACAATATCAATACATTACATCCAAACTTTCATTTACCCATGATACAAAATTATATCCAAACTTCATACAACGGAGTTCACAAACCATGGCCTTTAAAAACATGCAAATACCCGATGAAGGCTAAACAGGAATTGATTGAGATAAAAACATGGATAAAATTAATTTAACATCGTGTTAGGAGTAAATACCGCTGGGTGGTGACCTCTCTCATGCCAGTTATCTTTGATATATTCATCACATTTGTGTGCGCTTTGTAAAACGTAAAGAGACAAAAAAAAGACACATTCATAGCATTTTTCGTGCATTTTAATCATTTATATGGGGAATAAAAATTAGTTTTCTCTGAAATACATATCCAACTTTTTATTTCCTAGCGAATTCACTAGCGAAATAGTAATAGTTCATCTGCACATGAACAAGATAAATTTACTGATCACAAAGCTCTGTGCACTTTCACATTTGAGCGATCGATCAATTAAGTCACCAGCTTTGTCTTAGGCTTACTAGGGTTCATCAAGGTAACGTTTGCATCGTACATGACTTGCGTTTGTCTGAACGTACTTGTGTTTGTTACCTCCCTAAAAATCTAGCTCCCTAACTCCCAAAACCTTCTTAAGGCGTTACAATTTCCTTAATTGTAATTGTTAATAATCATTTCAGGGATTTAACCCACTACGGTGAATATGCAAGAAGTTTTTAGAGAACAGATTTTTACCTTCCACTTCAACGAGTTGAACTTAGTCGGTTGGCCACGTTATAATATTTGTTTGTTTTACAAAATGAGAAAATGTTAACATTTAAAGTGAATTGTATAATTTAATTGCCGATCTGCATCTTAATCACGAAAGAAAATGGGAGCAGCAGATAAGCGATAAGAATAAAAATGGTAACCGGTTTAAGACGCTGTCAATGCATACAAACGTGCTTATTTGAATATTTTCGAATTTCATTACGGTCTAATTATAATTAGTACGGTTTCTAATTATAATTACTCTATTCACCCAAATGTGGTCATTTAAAAATCGTGTCCAAATCGTTCTAGTATTGCAGTGCCTTAAGGATGATATAGCTGTAAAGTATAGATGAGAGAATCACTTTCATAATCCGAATCATTACCAATATATATTGATACTACATCATGCATTCAAACAGACAAATAGACAAATTTGTCATTGTGCTACTAATACTCCTGATATATGCAAGCCATATGGTTTTTTTTTACAAATTTATTTTACGGGAAACGTTTGTTAACAAACCAATCACAGGCCGATTTACCATGGGTGCTAAACGAGAAATGTTCACTGTATTACAACTTAGCTATATTCATTAAAACTACGAATCAATTCATTGTTTGAAATTGTCCTTGTATGAATATAAGATGGCGGTTACTAAGTTGTAGTTAAAGCTTGAATATTGAAACAAACAAAAATAAAACCATTTTCCTTTTCTAGTTTTGTTAGATAAATATCGCAACGAGGTTGGGCAAAGTTAGTAAAATATGTTTATTCTATATCCATCAGATCAAATCGGTGTAATAAGTGTTATGTATAGTTATAATTCTATTATTTTTTATTTTACAGTTTACCTACATACGATCACTTCCAGTTTACAGTTGCTAAGCAAACACTTTGCGTATGTATAGCAATGATCTAGGAATCCCTATTATTTTTTTAGATATTTTCTCACATATTGTTCAGTGCTTACGATGAAGGAAATAAGATGTAAAGTCGGAATATGTGGTGAAAGATCTGAGGATTTTCAGGAAAATAACTCAAGCATGAGAATACCGGTAAGGCCGTGACAGTTGAAAGGGTCCTGAGTAGTAGAAGAGGGTTAAGTTCTGTAAGCATGTACTGCCCTGCCAAGGAGAGAAGCCGTAAATCGAAAAATGTGAAATATAGATTTATTAATATCGACGGATTCGCTGTAAAATTTTCAATTCGATGCTCCGTAGAAAAGTAGTAAACATCACTGCTTTTCTACGAAGCATTGAATCGAAAATTTCACAACAAATCTTACGATACCAAATTAGTCATTGTCTCACAATTTTTGAGTTTCCTCCTTGACAGGCCAGTTTAGTATCTGAATTAAAAAAATAAAATAATAAATGTAATCAATTATTATGATATTATATAAAATATTATGAATTTGGCTCGAACCAAACCTGTTGATCCTTTCGGAAAACCCAGACGGAATCTGAAAATAAGATGCCTGAGAACATAAAAATAATAAATCGTTACTGGAGTGATTCCAATAGATAATGTGTCACATTAGAATCACTAATCCTCTCACTAACTTGATGTAGCTTTTTCTAAAACGTTTCAAACTATAATGAATATATATTTAATTTTAATATAAAAAAATAAAATAAAATAGGTCTTGGGTTCAGTACTTAAATAAGAATGAACTGTTACTGGATCAACTTTTGTGAGAGGAGATTTGGCCGAATTCACCCTCAACCGCCAGGATTTTTCCCCAGTTGCCCAACCTTAAAGTCGATCAAGGAAAAAAATAAAGGAGAAACAAAATCAATTTATCTCTGACTAGGGATAACAATATGCTATAGATATGTCCATCTAAAATCAACTCCTTTTGCTGATCTACATTTTATAGTTAAAAGGATCAAATTACTTTAATTAAATAAGCAATCAATGATTATTTGGAATAAACAAAGTTGAGAGAAAAAATATGTTTCAAACTAGACTTTTTTCATTAAAATCAATATAGCCCCTAAACGGTAGACCCTTGTGACTAATGTTATACAAAAAAACATATTCTCCATTGAATTTCTGATAGTAAAACTATTTTCAAAATTTAAATCCCAGAAACACCAATAAGAGCTAGAGCTACACCTTCTTCCTTCTGATTCACCCTGTAATGTCTTTTAGGGTAGAGGAGCGTCCACCATGACTACTATTGCTCTCTATCTCTTGCCAGGTTCCTGGTTTGGCGAAGATTTCTTCCCTTCGTTCTACGAAAACGGTCAACATATTCTAGGTGCGACATCCTTGGATGGCCTCGGGTTCTTCCACCATCAAGGACATAGTCCATGGTCTACATTGGATCTCTAAGTACCTCCATTCTGACGACATGGCTAAACCACTTCAGCTGGTGAGCCTCGAGAACCTTCTTCATTGGGAAGACCTCTAGTTCATTTCTAATTGCTTCATTGCGGACACAGTCCCTTTCTCTATTCCCAGCGATCCTTCGGAGGAATTTCATTTCTGCAGCTGTGGTTCTACTCTCTTGCTTGTCAGTTACTATCCAACTTTCAACACCGTATAGGAGTAGTAGAGAGCTGCACCAAAAAAGTATAGATCCCTAGCCACAAGAAATATCCATGTCAAAATTGTCTAACTTTAGTTGCATTTAAACTCAGAACTTGGAGCTAGGCAGTGCCTTACCCACTAACCCTTTAATTGTACAGAATATGGAACTTTGTAATTTATTATTTCTCAAGTACTTCTGTCTATTATTTTCATTTCTAATATTTCTTTTTAATACAGCATTAAGTATTTTTTTAATTTACTTGTAGTTATATAAAAGATAAATGTTGAAATAATAATTTTAAAACAAAAACATTATATTGTAAAATACTAGTGTAGATACGTAAAATTTTTACGTTGGACGGGAGCTAATTTCTATTGGATCATATTACTAGAATAAACCCCAACGGTACAGACCTTTCTTAATGAAAGTTCAAAAATTAGTTTAAACAATTAGAGATAACGACTCTTGACGACACGACTGAGGGAGGGGGAGGGAAAGAGGGAGGGAGAGAGGGAGGAGGGAGAGGGGCAGGGAAATAAAGATTAGTAAAAAATTGCCACTCCTGATTACTCCATTGATTACCCTCAGCCCACTTTCAGCCTAATTTGCATCTTAACGTGTTAGCACAATTTAGTAATCTTTTCGTTCGCCTTTATTTATCCTTCACAATTGTCAAATTCAAACATTATTATTTTTTATTTATAATGATGGTTCAGTAACGTAAATAAATATATATTTAAGATTTGTTCTGTAATTTTGGCATTATGCTATTACATAATGAGATTTCCTCACTTAATTGCTTAATGAAAGGTCAAAAATATTGAGGGTTTGTAAAATTGTAATAAATTTTAGTTAGGTTTATCGTGATTTATATCGATAAGGGATCGAAGCAATTATTTCTTTATACAAAGGAGTTCTTAAAATACTGTTTGAAAAAAAAAATTTATGTAAAAGAGGTTGATTGTAAAAGTTCTGAAATAATTTTAGGTTATAAAAGTTAAATTTCCAAAAAAAAACCTTTCATAGTCTACAATTTTGTATATAAGTTAAACTTTTACTTTAGTGATAAAGATTAACTATTTTTTTTAGGTCCCTGATATAGATTAAACCATGTAAAAGTGAGTTAAAATCTGTCTCAGTGACAATAAAAAACAAAACAAATTAATTAAGAGTGATAAAATAAGACTTTATCTATCAATTTAATTTGTTTTAATTTGTATTTTAATTAATACAACTTTTTGTATTCAAAACCACAGAAGTTTCCTGGAAATTTAACAATGCTTTTAACTAGGCATTTCACGGAATAAAAAAATAAAAAGAAAAAATGGTTCTTTACGTAACTGCGGAAATTGATTTGATTGATTTTGGGGAGTAGAGTAGTCACTACATGCAAAATCAGGAGGAGCTTGGACTAATATCTGATAAGGAAGTATTTAAAAATTATATCCTCTGTTTGAATAATTTCTTTAGTATTTTTCTTAATATTTTGTGTAGTTCGAGATTTATTATTTACCTTTTCAATGATTTATTTTTGTATATATTGTGTGTATAGATCTATAAAGCCATCCATATTACTTATGGCCATCATTGAGGAAGATTGTAATACGTTCTCAATTAATGATTTTATAATAAAAATAAATGATTTTTTTTTTAATTCGATTGTATAAATACTATCTTGGATATTTGAATTATAATTATAACAGTTCAACAAATACATTTATTTTGTAATAATTATTCATCAGCATTTGCTCATTCAATAATTTTATAAATATAAGATCTTAGTAAAAATTTTTTCGACAACGAATTTCTCCAATAAGTGATAAGATGTTACAATTTTTGATTCTCGAAAAAAAAATGTGTGAGGAGTGTCACTGACAAAACGATCCACAGAAAGGACAAAGTCAGGAAATATTCGTGTGAGTGACAGGAGGGGTTCGGGAAATGGACTGCACAACTTCTGAAGGCAACGTCAGTCCTCTGCGAGAAATATCGGAGGAAAAACTAAGTCAAAGAGTTCTCTAGCCTTCATCGGGAAACATAAAGACATTTCCAGTCCACCAGAATTTTGCTTTTCAAAACATTTTTAATAAACAGCCAAAAAAAAAAAAAAAAAAAATGAATAATAAAAAAAAAGATTGTTTTATGAAATTTGTTTTAATCTAGAAGAACAATTATTTAATGAAATAAAGGCTCTTCATTGATTGTATAAAAAAATGTTGAAGATATCTATATCTGATTTAGTAGATTTTACTTTCAAAGTAGCTTGGGAAACGATATAGGGAAAGATTAGAAATTAAAACAGCTCGATAATTTTAAGTATAATTTCTATTCTGTTATCTTTTACTTCAACTTTTTAATAATTAAATAATCACTTACTATAGATAGGTCTTTGCTAAACTAAAATATATCCAGCTAATATTATGAATTGTGATTTTAATGGCATGGCGATTACGTTTGAAGAATCTGTCAAGTCGTACGAATTGGTGAAAATTTAATAATAAAAAATTGAGTATAATACAAAATTAAAAAAGAATAATGAAAATAATATATAAAGAAAAAAAATTAAGGAAACAATAATATTACTTTTATAATAAATATCGTATATTATGAATACCACGAATGGGTTCATTTATTCATCCTTTGGATAATATTTCCTACTTTTGAAACAGACATCTGCAAGCTTATTTATCTATTTTTCTTTTCTTTTTTTTTTTATCCGTAGAATAGAGTGGAAGAAAATTGAAATAAGTTATGTGATATTTTTAATTTTCCAAATACTGTATACACTATACAGTAAACTTCGAATTGGTTCTTTACTTCCATTCAATACGTTTTTTAAACTTTTTTTTATATCGAATTTTCCTGATTGCACTACATATTTATGTTTTATTTTTGTTTTTTGTTTTTTTTATAATTTATTGAATATAAATAAATTTTATTATCAATTTCAAACTCCGCACCTTTGTAACCTCTAATGTAGAATGGCACTTGGCCAATCTTTTAGTCAACTTTTAAACTTCACATATTACCGCATTTTGTTATAACTATCCAAATGAAAACTTCAAATTTAATTATTACTAAACCTTCCTTGATGTGATTCAAATTTTCTGCAGATTGGGTCAGCAGTTTTCGTGGTTAGGTATTACAAACGAGAAATGGCTTGTCCTTTTATCTAATAGTATAGACGTCTTTAATTTTTTTTTTTACAAATTACAAATACAGGATACTTTATAAAACAATAATAGAAGAAAATCAATAAAGAAAATTTATTTTGTGGATGTGGTTACACTATTTCGCGTTAATAGACTTTCTATTTCCATTCTTATACTTATTAAATTTTACAAGACTAATATTCAGAAATAGTAAAGGTGAAATATGATAACAAATACATACTCAATGTAAAATGACTGAATATGAAAAATGCTACGAAATAAACCATATCCTTCTCCTGAGAAACTTAATTTCTTGTGAATTAAGAAGAAGCTGAGGAAAAAGAGTAAAAGAGAGAAAAAAAAGCTGAAAAAAAAGCGGTCATAGCAAAAGCAGTGATTAAAGCTGTCGCCTGACTCACACACAAAGATGCTCAAAATCTGTTCGGTTTGTAGATACCACAAACAAAGAAATGTTCTTTAAAAAAATAACTTGTTAAAGATTCTTCATGATCGAAACACGAAGGAATCGTAATATTGTTTTATATTAGAACACCAGCTTAGCTTTCTTATATAAATTAATCTTTTTCCATAAATAATTTTTTTTTAAAATCTTTACTATTTGAAAGCAACTGTTTAAACGTTAAAGAAATTATAAGAAAGAAAATGAATTTGTTAGACGAATTTAAAAACCGATATTAGTTGTGTTTTTTTTAATGATAGTTCAAATTCTATATATGGTATATATATGGTAGTTAGTACGAAAGGTTTTTTAGCTATTACAGTTAACAAATCACAGGACAAGACTTACTTAAACGCTGTAATGTATCTTTGGAATTACTGTTCCTCTTACGGTCAATTATATCAACCCTTACAATCAAATCATTGATAGTTTGATAGTTTTGATTGCAAAACTGTAGTTTACTCGGATACCTTATTAAATTATTTCTTTCATACTTTCTGCAATACAATATTTTTATTGATAAATAAATAAAGCTCCAATTAATAGTTAAACTTATCTTTACTTATGAGAGTGGGCCATGCTGATGTGGGAGATTTTGTTATAAATATAATCGTATCATTTTTCATATTTATTTTCTAATACTCACAAGGGGAGGACACACTCAGTCTCTCACGGATCTTGTTCGCAATTTTTTTGAAGGGTCCTAGTCAAAAAATATTGGACACATATTTTGCCGTTTCGACCAATGGGCCCTAGAAGCCGAGAAAAATAAAATAAAATAGCATTAAACTAATTTATTTTTTATCTCGAGTTTAAAAAATGATATTGACATGATTCTTGCACCAAAATTTTTAGTTTTGATTGCGAATTAAAGGAAAAATACAGCCACTCCATAGATTTTGGTTTAGGTTAATTAAATTCTAAAAAATGATTTGTTTTACAAGCAAACTACCTCTGTAGACTTTTTTACACAAAAATTGACGTCAGATCCTAATTCAGCACCCTAAAAAACATTGAAAAACGCTTATTCAACAAAATCTAAAAATATCATTTTGTTCACCCTCTTCCAGGAAGATGAAATTTTTAAACCGATTATTGGTTACATACCTTTAAATCACCATTAGTTTGTCATGCAATTCACTGGTTGGTATCGCTGGAAAGAGAAGAGTCTCAGCTTTCTTTTGATGTATATAAATGTAAAATTCGATGAACAAAAATCTATTGAAAAAATTGGAAAATCCGAAAATCATTTTGATTTTTAACTTGAGTTTGAAACCACATAGGATGTTGAAACCAAATACATTTCATGCGTATTACCACCCTATATTTTTTGTAAAAAAATGAAGTTGATACGTTAAACCGTCTAAGCGTAATTAATGTTTTTATCAATTTAAATAAAAGTCGCCTACCATTTCATTTGGGCAGGCAAATTTTGAAGCTTACAAATTTTTATTTTTATATTTGGATGAAATTTCGTATTTAAGGGTTCTTTTGAACGCTGAATTCGAATCCGATGTCGATTCTTGTGAAAAAAATATATTGAACGTACTTCACTTGAACAATTTTAGCTTTTACACAGTTAAGTGTGATAGAAAATTTTTTTGGACCTAGAATTTCATTTCAGCACCCTCAAAACTCAGGAAACGTATGTATATATATATATATATATACTAATTAGGAGAAATAATTTGTTACTTTAATTATTATTAAAGTAATTACTAATTATTTATTCTAATAACAATTTACTACAACTTAATATTTACATAATATACTGACAGAACCACATATTAGATTTGATTGTTTTAGTATTTACAATTTTTATTTTATTCTCCAAACCCAGAACACATCTCTAATCTGTTTTGTAATCCTAGTTTACTGGGTTGTTCTAATAACTGAAGCTTATTACCTTACAATGTCATTTTCATTATATTAAACAAAATCCTGTCAGCAATGGAAGTTATTGCTATAATGTTTTTATATCAACTATCACAATCATATTTTAACATGTTTAACTGTAAAATAAAACAAAAATTGCAAATACATAACAATCAAATCTTATAAGTGGTTCTGTTTGTATATTATGTGAATATATATATTCATACGTTTCCTGAGTTTTGAGGGTGCTGAAATGCAATTCTTGGGCTAAAAAAAGACTATTATAACATTTTACTGTGTAAAAGCTAAATTTTTCAAGTGAAGTACGTTCAATATATTTTTTTCACAAGAACCGACATCGGATTCGAATTCAGCATTCAAAAGAACCCTTAAATACGAAATTTCATCCAAATAGAAAAATAAAAATTCGTATGCTTCAAAATATGCCTGACCAAATGAAACATGAATTACGCTCTGACGGTTTAACGTATCGACTATATTTTTTTAAACAAAATATAGGGTGGTAATATGCTTGAAATGTATTTGGTTTCATCATCTTATCTTGTTTCAAACTCAAGTTAAAATTCAAAATGTTTTTGGGATTTACCAATTTTTTAAATAGGTTTTTGTTGATCGAATTTTACATTTATATACATCAAAAGAAAGCTGAGACTCTCCTCTTTCCAGCGATACCAACCAGTGAATTGCATGACAAACTAATGGTGATTTAAAGGTATGTAACCAATAATCGGTTTAAAAATTTCATTTTCCTCGAAGAGGGTAAAAAAATGATATTTTTTTATTTTGATTAAGAAGCGTTTTCAAATGTTTTTTAGGATGCTGAATTAGAATCTGACGTCAATTTTCGCGTGAAAAAATCTATTGAGGTAGTTTGCTTGAAAATCCAATCATTTTTTTAGAATTTAATTAACCTAAACCAAAATCTATAGAGCGACTGTATTTTTCCTATAGTTCGCAATCAAAACTAAAACTTTTGGTGCAAGAATCATGTCGATATCATTTTTTAAACTCGAGATAAAAAATAAATTAGTTTAATGCTATTTTTTTTTTTTTTTTTTCTCGGCTTCTAGGGCCCATTGGTCGGAACGGCAAAATAAGTGTCTAATATTTTTTGACCAGGAACCTCCCAAAAAATTGCCAACAAGATCCGTAAGAGACTTAGTGTGTCCTCCCCTTGCTCAGACGTAATATGCTCCTAAAAAATGCAGTGTTCAAGTCTGAGAAGCATATAATTTATATGCCTATGAATGATAATTTACTTAAATAAGATCAAGATTTTTGGAGGAAATAATTGTAGAAATTTAATTTCTTTATCATTAAGTTATAATAGCGGGGCGGAATACTCAGAGCCTTAATTAATTACCTGCTGAGCCAGTTCATTCAATGCACGGCCTTCCTGATTACTTAGGACAATGAGAGCCTTTATATTTATTGCCCTTCTCCTCAGGACTTAGTTCATATGCACCGCCACATGAGGCCGCTTTGTCCTCCGGATCCGTAATGGCTGACTTAAGGCTTATATCTTCAATGAGTATTCACTTAGTCTTTGTCCAAATTTTGAAATAAAATCAAAAATATTTAACTTATTATTGGGTTTTAAAGAAATCTGGGTGTAATCTATTATATATTTGTCAAATACCACTCACTCACTTAACACGAAATCTCAGAAACCACCGAACGGATTGGAATGAAATTCGATATGTAGATTCCTCTAGGGCCGTAGGTGCTCGCTAAGAAAGGAATTTAAAAAAATCGGCCTTGATCGCGGCTAATTTGCGAAAAATGCGATTTCAATTTTTATTGGGTGAATAATAAAAGATTAATTATCATATGGTATTTGGATATAAGCTAAGTTAAAAATAGGTTAGATCTTTAAGCCGCAAACTTTGACCACCGTTTAAGTTCCTTATAGTTGTAAACAAACAAAAATACGATCGATGTCGAAACCTTATAACATTAGTACTTTCTGTGAACTCATGGTAGCTGCAGAGGTTACTTACAACTTACAAGTTTGAGTTGTTTCGTGAAGAGAAGCTATTAAAAGACTTATGTTAAAGAGGAGGTTAAAAGACTTATGTTCTCTGGTGATGACATGTAAGGCCAGTTCGATGTAAGGACAAAAAACAGATAAAAATCAATAGTTCTACCAAGTGTATGATTCTCTTTAGTATCGTATCATGTTCTACCATGGAGAAGAAAGGTACAGTATTAACATCTCTCAGCGTGACCCAAACTCCAATACATGACTTAAGAAAACTGTGTCTGCAGCTGATTTTTACGCCTAAATGTTAGTGGAGTGACGAGGTGAAGAACCTTATTTACTTTAATTTCGTAATCTCCTCAACCAATTTATGCTTGATATGTACGCAAAAATAGAAACAGAAAGACTAAACTTTCTTAAAAAAAGTTGAAAAGTTGAGACTATATTCACTTAAAGTATGCCATAAGAAAAGCTGATGGTCTGGTATCAGAGCTGGGTAAGATGGTAGTGCTGCCTCGAAGCTTCACTGGAGGGCCATCAAAATAATATAAAATTAACTTTTGCAAATCGTCAAATTTACTTATTGAAATTATTCTAAGAATGGGACTGTTCAGGTTTATTTAAGTAATAATAATTATCAACGTTAAGCTTAACTTTTACTAATTTAAGTTGTCTTCATCCTAATGATATTAAACCGTAGCGGAGCGGGGTACTTTCAGCTAGTTTAACATAAAATCTCTCACACAATTTAATTGTGCCAACCCTCGTTTGGCTAAAATTAATATTTAAATCTTACTACACATTAGGTTTGAAAAATAGATTAATTAATTAATGAAATATATATTAAAAAAATACGAAATAAATAAGTTTAATGATTACATACCTTAAATATTAATCTGATGTAATAAAAAAAAAAATTAAACTTATACAAATTTTAAAAAAATGTTAAATGAATGTGGTAAATACGCAACAATGGACGTAAATGGGTTCAACAAATTTCACTGATTCCTCATTAACAGATCAAGATACTTAAAAAATTCATACAAACCTGAAACTACTACAATCGCAGGTGGATTGTAATTCCGAACGGTGCGATTTGAAGAAATTGTGATGTATTTGGCTTACAATAATGACAAATAAATAATATTAATTATTTTTATGTATTAAATGTTAAAGGTTACGGGCACCTAAGGGGCTGAATTTCTTCAGTGTACCCAATTAGGTTATAATGATCTCTACTTTAAGCACTAACACACTCAGGTGTTTTGTTGGAAAAATATATAAAACGACCTAGAAAAATCTTTCAAAGGATATAAAATTCGAAAAAATAAATTAAAAGGTTAGATAGGCGGGGAATACCCCTATATAAATAGACCGGGAAACAGGAAGAGGTCTTTAGGATGGAGATGAGTAAAGAGAAATATGATTCAAAACCAGGAGGCGAGGAAGAAGATATAGAAAAATTATTCCAATTTATAACTGATTTTTTTTTTCCCAATTAATACCGACTTTGTGTGAAAAAATGCATAACACTAAATTGAGACAGATCTTTTTACGAAGGTCTTATTTGTTTTTAAATTTTATAAAAATAGTGAACACTATCTTACTAATAATAAGATAATTAAACTGGATAGAGCTGTTAACGATTGCAGTAAAGACCTGAAGTTGAACAATTAATTAAACTATTGTATGTTTTCTTGAGAGGAAAACTCTACCGACAACAACAAAAGGGGATGTTATAACAAGGGTTAATTAGGTTTCTCCTGCTTCCCGATGCACCCTCCACCGGACTTCGGCAAACAAAAACTTTTTCCCTCTAACTTTATTAATGTATATTCAAAGGTTCACATTTTGAATAATAAGGAAAAAAAAGATAATATCCATTTGGAATTATAATGCTATGATGCAGGATTGACAGAAAGGTGTAAAGACTCGGTGTAATATTAGACTGGTTGATAGCCCTACAAGCAATGTATTGCGTTAAACTGAATCGACAGCGGATCATCTCCTAGGATATATCGAGGCAACGCATCAGGTCACACACACTTGGAGCGGAAAAAAAGTAGTAGTTTTTAAGTATGAAATATATGGATATTTCATAAAAAGATAAATGTTAATAGAAATGAAATGTAATTTATATTATTTTAATAATATATATTATAACATATTAGATGTCAACTGGCCATATATACATATATATATTATATATGAATAGGTACTATATTTTGGTTAACAAAAAAAAAAAGAAAAATGTATTATATAGGATAAACCAGACAGTTATTGACACTATTAAGAAAATATTCGGAAATATTCATACTAAAATTATAGAAACAATAGTCCAATAAAGTAGAAACTTGCAGTCATTATTACTACCTTTTACTATCCTCAGCAAGAAAGTTCACACCCAACATTATTCATGGAATTTATTTTATAAGATAGTGACAATAGCTAATGTAAAATCAGTTAATGACACCCTGATAATATCTTTTAAAATACAGACAGAGTTGAAAGTACTTTTGCACAGTTGAGATATAGGATTTTAAAGAAATTTTATGATTTTTTGGTAATTTTTTTTTTTTTTTTAAGATAGTGTGTCAATAACTGTTTGGTTTACCCTATTTACTTTTTGTTTTTTTAGTAAAACAATTTTATTTTGTTTTAATTTTTTATCTTTCATCGAAGTCCAAACTTTCTTGAGTAGTAGCGGCGTATATATTTTTATGTTTATTGCTCACAAGTGACGATGATAATAATTAATTTTTAAAAAATATGAAAATTAACAAGACACATTTTTAAAACTAAAACTAGAAATATCGTATGGTTATTTTCTTTTTTCATAGCTCGAAAGGTACAAATAAAAATAAAGGTTGATGGTTTAATTTAATCAAATAACAATATCATAGAATAAACCAAAGCTAAAGAGCAGGAATAAGGCTAGGATCCAATGAACGGTTAGGGAACACATATCTAACAGAACCTGATCTAAAAATAGTTATAAAATAGTCATTATTATTAACTCTTCTGCACCCAAAGATATAACGGTTTTCAACAGACCTGGGGGAAAAATCAGGATCATGAGACTACTTTTATGACCAACAACATCGGACTCAGCTGGAAATTATCCTCTGAACTGAGCGGCCATTGGAAGCCGCTCGAATATTGGATTCCCTTGTATGATGAGATTATGGCCATTGATACAGGACAGTGATCGGCCGATCCATTGTTGACCTAACTGTGACAATTAATCACCGAATCAATAGGCCACCGCCATTCCGATAACAGCGTCAAAATAGCCAACGCTCTTCCAACTGATCCGCCAACAGATCCAACAGATTAGCCTTTACAGCCGCGTACGAATTTCGATCTGACAAGAATATTCAATCAGTCGTAAAAATGTTTTCTCCGTCATTCCGGAAATCGATTGATAAACTGTTTATCGTAAATATTTCTTTATATACATTAACAATTATAACCATACATCTCACTAATGTTTTCATAAGCAGCATAGAAAAAAAATATCTCTTTCTTGCACTGTAGTTGATTAAATTGAAATAAAAAATAATGTTAAACAGTTACAACCCATCATAGTTTCTTTCATTCTTTTTCCCATTGTTAATTTTTATTTATTTCAGGACGCTTGGTAAAAAAATGCATTCAAGCCATAATTTAACTATGATATTATTCAAAAATAACATTTTACGTCAACGTTTTGTTATATCACTTTATCTTTAGTCATACCAAGCAATAATTAAAAAATACTTGATCAATACAAGTAAAATTTTCAAAATTATAAGCTCAGATTAAAGTTTAAAAAAAGTGAAAAGTAAGTGGTCTCGAGATCTATAGTAAACTTCGGCATAGAGGCATGGCCAACTCTTACTCAGCCTACACTGGGTTTTCACGCCCAAAAAGAGCAGTGGATTTAAATGTAACTGGCTTGTCACTCCATAAGTGATAAGCTTTGTTCTGGAATCCCTAGGCTTTGTATATGTTGTAAATAAAGAAAGGTTGTAATTTAAATATTTTTAATCTGTAGTGTTTAATTTTTCTGATACCTGCGAAACTTAAAAGAAAGGAAACTGCTCATCGTTTCCGTCTACTCCAACATTTACTTACTGAACAAGCGTTTAAAGCTCCTAAAAATTACAAAAGACTTATTTACATGACAGTAATTAGACTCATTTGCACATACCGAATTAAGCTTCTGGGCTCTACTAAAACTTCCAATTCTTTTCGTATCCTATCCTTACAATCGTAAATCCTTCGTTAAATTCTCAATGCTCTTTGTAAGTCATTAACAATCTTATTCATAAAGATTTCAATATTCTATATGTTGCTGATTTGACCCAAACCAGATTCATATCCTGTCATAGTAAATCCCATAACCACTCAAATCTAGTCTCTCAATTTGCTTTATAATAAGAGAGATGCCATGGTGTAAGGCGTCGTCGGTGGAAGTCATGGTCTCAGATCGGTGATGTGTCATCTGGGGATGACGTCTATTCGGCTACATCATAGTATGGGCGGGAGGACAAAAATAATAGATAAGACAAGGCCTCGAAAATATTGGTCCCACCCTTAGTCTAACAGTAAAACGCATACTTGGTAGTTTGAGGGTGGAATTTAAGGTAGGATATGAGTTTATCCAGAATATTATAAACTAAGGGATCCGTAACAACAAAACTAGCCTTTGTGTATGGCCCAGCTACAGTCTATTACTAAGAAGAGTTGTCGATTCCCATATCTCCTGTCAAGCGCTGTAAAGAGTTAGCCTACGGCATATAGCGGAAAATATTCGTATTAATTTAAAAATGTATAGTTTTGATAATTAGCAAGAAACTATTTAAAAAAAAACTATTTTATAGTACACTGATTGACAGTTTAGTTTTATGACTCTTGTTCATTTTTCTTCGACCCTTGAAAAATCCCAGGAAAAAAGACTTTGCAATGGAGATATATTTCTGAAAGAGATCTGAAGAGTTCTCAGAAACGGAGTATGCCAAAGACGCCGATATTAATGAAAAGGTTGAAGAACATAGAAACAGTTTAAAACTAAGAAATATAAATCGATTACTGAAGGGAATAATAAAACTGCAAAATAAAGTTAGAAGAAATAGAAAAATAACAAAAACATTTAGTACACCAGAGCAGTGCGAAATGTAGTTTGATGAAAGAGAAAGGAAAAGTGAAAAATAAAGTAGAACAAAAGGATTTGAAGAAACTTTCACTCGTAAAGATATTGTAGAAAAAAGAAATCTATTGTTATTATATATTCCATCATTAACAATTCTAATTTTTTTTAAAAATGTATAAGAATTATTCGGCACTTCGTTTCAAATCTGCACCCAATTTAGCAAATTTTCCCTAAATCAGAAGGGATCTTTACTAAAGTACTGAACCAAAGACAAATTAGTTCAATTAACTACTCTTTGGGTACGGCCCAGCTTCCTTGAAGGATTATATGGGTTCACGGATTCCTTGTCAAGTGATGTTCGTATTGATTTAAAAGTGTTTAAGTTTGATATATAGCAGAATGTAGATTCTGATTTAGAAAATTCTAAATTACATTGAATGATGTCTTAAGTTGTTTATTTCCTTCACATGCATTTTTCAACTCCACAGTAAAGAAAATATGCTTTTATTTTTTATATGCTTTCATTATTAAAAGGTATTTTGTTGTGTTGCAGAGATACTTGTCGAGATGGCGGGACTCGATGTCCGGTGGTAGCGGGGGCGCCTGCGGGACGCGGGGAGTGTGCTCCGAGATGGACCTGTCGAGAAGGCCCCCGGCCCAAAGGAGGCCCGCGCGCCCCAAACCTGTACCGGCCCATGGCCACGCAGGGCACTCCTCCTTCTCCTTAGTCTTCGACCCGGCTGGCAGGCTCTGTTACTATTGGTCTATGGTCGTGTCAATCGCCTTTTTATACAACTTCTGGGTCATAATCTACAGGTTCGCCTTCCAGGAGATCAATCGTGAGTATAACATTTTTATTTTTATAGCTATACTAGTTTAATAGTTTCATATTGATGTTATGTATTTAAATTTACAACTAATGATGGTGGAGATAGTTGGGGTGTGCAGTCATGGAAACATAATTAAAATATTAAAGTTTTGTCCCGTCGTTTCGGTCTACAATGTAAACCTTCATCAAGGCTAATGAACAATGTAATGACCTACATATGCCCTAATGAAGGCTTACATAGTAGTTTGAAATGACGGCACAATAAATTAAAGTTTTTAATTGTGTTTCTTTGACGGCACACCCCAACTACCTACATAATCATTAAATAGTTTTTATTAGTTCAAAAAATAACTGTCAGGTAATCTCTTACAATATATAAATATGGGCTCTTATTGTTGTATACTTAGTGCTAAACAAAGTTCAAGTTGAATCAATTGCAACCACTAGTGTCAGCAGTAGCATGTACTATTAGAAACAATATTACTGTAGATGTCCCGAGGTCACCGCCAAGAACTTTCCATCCTTTTGTAAAGGAGTATCCCTCTGTGGCTCTCAAAGAAATCATAACTTTTTCTATAAGTTCATATTGAACGAACCAATTTAATCACTTTACAAATCAACTATTAGTTTGTCGAGAAGCATAGAGGTTGAAATATCTAAAAAAAATATACATCGTTAGACTAAGCAGATTTGTTAAGTATCCGTCAGCGGCTCAGACTAGATGGTGGTTTTCCTTAATTTTAAGAGGCAGCTTGGTTTCTATTTTTTCCGATCCAGAAGTTCCTAAATATTTTTCTTCCCACGAAGACCATGGCCAGCGGATTTAACGCTTCTAATCGAAGAGATACTACTGGGAGATAGCACAGCCGAAATTGATTATTTCTAGTAAGGCAAAATAATCTCTATATTTATATTTATTCATCGTGTCTGCTAGCAAACTGGTCGCTCTAAATATAACAGAGACCCCCAAAAAGCCCTGCATCATATTACCCCGCTGCGCCATAGTACCTTACTCTCCCCTAGTTGATTATTTTTTTTTTTTTTAATTCTACATTATATATTTTGAAATGTTTCAGGAGATTCGATCCTGGTATGGTTCTGCCTCGACTACTTCGCAGACTTACTCTACCTGGTGGACATCCTCTTCCACTTCAGGACGGGCTACCTCGAGGACGGGGTGCTCCAGACGGACTCGACCAAGCTCCGTACTCACTACATGAACTCGACTACCTTCTATATCGATTGCCTCTGCCTCCTGCCGCTGGACTTCCTCTACCTATCGATAGGATTTAACTCGATCCTCCGCTCATTCCGCCTCGTCAAGATCTACAGGTTTTGGAATTTCATGGATCGTACCGAGAGGCACACAAATTACCCCAACCTGTTCCGCTCGACTAGCCTCATTCACTACTTACTTGTTATTTTCCAC
The DNA here is from genome assembly GCA_003667255.2 of Euschistus heros. Taxonomy (NCBI): domain Eukaryota; kingdom Metazoa; phylum Arthropoda; class Insecta; order Hemiptera; family Pentatomidae; genus Euschistus; species Euschistus heros. Next base: position 1,663,180 of record RCWM02000083.1, read on the forward strand.
TGGAACGGGTGCCTGTACAGGATCATATACAAAAACAATGGTTTTGGGTCCAAGAACTGGGTTTTCGGGGATTCAGAAACAGCAGACGTGGTGAAGCAATACCTCCAGAGCTACTATTGGTGTACCCTCGCCCTCACGACCATCGGAGACCTCCCACGGCCGAGAAGTAAGGGAGAGTACGTCTTCGTCATCCTCCAGCTCCTGTTTGGTCTCCTCCTCTTCGCAACCGTCCTTGGTCACGTCGCCAACATCGTCACCAGCGTCTCCGCTGCCCGCAAGGAATTCCAAGGTGAGTCAAGTGCAATCATTACTTTTTCTACACGGACTCCCATTACTATAAAATGTGGTTTGGAAATTTGTTTATACTGCTAATTTAAAAATTATGGTTTTATTTTGTTACAAAAAATTAATTGCCTCAAATCAGAATTTAAATAGAAAATAATTAAATTAAATTTATTACATACATAATTATGTTATTATGGGGGGTTAATCCACATCATTGTGATTCTAGTACCTAGTATCAAAATATACAGATCTTATTAATACATATGAATTTATATTAATTAAAATTATGTTTTATAACCCATAAAGTAGGCACTAAACTAGGAAAATAAAATTTTAAATTACTAATTATAAAGTCGTTAAAACTGCAATAAAGAAGAGCCCTGTAAATATATGAAATTCAACAAGAGAACGGTATACAGCCCTGGCATTAATTTAACGGAGACAATTCCCCGCCTGCCCGGGCAGGCGACAAAACAACTTCTGGTGCCGTAAAGTGGGTTATGGCGGAAATTTCATCAGGTGCACAATGAGGTGTAAATTCAGGTAGGAGGCACTAATTGGATTACCTGATGGCGTTGGGCCTCCAATACATAAACTCCCTCCGTAATCGGAAAAAGTGTAAACTCCCTCGATGGTACGGAACTTTAGAAATTATTTATTTAAATAAATGTTTTATAACAAATATTTTTTCATAACTAATAACTCTTTATATTGCAAAGTTGATGATTAAGAAAATAGAGGCCTTATTCCAATTTCGTTCATTTCTATTTATATATATATATATATATATATATATATATATATATATATATATATATATATATATATATATATATATATACGTATGTGTGTGTGTAAAGAAAACGGCTTCATTCATATACGAGTGCTTTTCTTAAGCTATTCGTGATGCTAATCGTCCACCATTACCCACAATTCTTATTACAAGTCACAATAAACAACTGTGAATGATAAGAGTGGACTTTTATAATGATAAGCAATAAACCTGTACAACTACAATAATATTAACTCTAAATATACTATAAAGAAGATCGAGTCTTTATTCCATTAATTAACTTTGGTATGTCTAATCAGAATCCAGCTTTAGTAGAGGATTATCTATTCCGTAATATTAGCCAAAAATCATCCCTAGGGACAGAGGATTCTCCTGTCTTTATAAAGTGGCTACTATAAACTGGGTAAAAAATTTGGTGGCTAAGCATGATTTTGACCAGGTCAACTCCTTTCATAACCCTTGATTTTGAAGCAGTGCGTTTTAGTAAAGTACTGAACCCAATACCCTTCATGGGTTATAGCGGTACATTAAAATTACTTTTAAAAAAAAGTAATAACGATGATTTATTTAAGACTCATTGCTACTCCGAGGAAGTTTTAAATCAATAAATATTTGTTTTCTATATATATTCATATCGCCTTATTCTATTTAGATACTAACAAATAAAGGATCTCCAATTTCGTAAAAGGGTAGTGTAACCACCATGTTAGGATTGATGAATTATAAGCCACTTCGATTGGAATTATTTTTATTTGAAAACTAATTTCGAATGTTAAATATTCATTATCAGTTCTAAAAACATACAAAAATTGGAAAACCTCAGCATTTTGGTACATAGATTATATATATTATGTTGTTTTTTTTTAATGTAGGACAAGAAATCATATATGATTTACTCAACTAAGGAGGTAAAATAAAAAGGATTCCTAAAAGGTATGAAATCCTTAGGAGACTGAATATAAGGATAGGTGTAAAGGTCTGAATGTAAAAATCAGGTTGGTCGGTTAAATACTTTCGGTTTTCCCTATGTGAGGTTTTTTTCCGTTCCTCCTGGAAACAAATTTAAAATAGGACCTTAACTACCTCCTTAGATATGTACAAACACATTTGATTTCTTGTTATACATTTTTTTTTAAAATATCATAAATAGTTATGTTGCAATGTGCTGATGCAGCAACTGGTGATGAAAGTTTAACTTTCGAAAATATTTTTCAAATAAGAAAAATTACTAATTTATAATTTTCTGATAGCTTCAACTTAATTGTAAAAAAAAGTATAAAAATATTAGGTTTTATTTCACATAAGTACAATAGAAAATACTTTCACTAATAAGAACAACCTTTGTATGTGTGTTTATGTTCTCCGTAATTTAGAGTTAGGTCAATAAGAAAGGCTATAAGAAGTGATCAACTAGGAAATTTGAACATTTAAGTGGTGTTGTAAAGGTAGACCATTTTGCCGAAATCCTCCTCAGTTAAGAACTGTCAGAACAATCTCAGAAGTAACGAGATAGAAACCAGGGGGAGGTTCCTAGAGCACGTACTAGGTATTAGAGTGTCCCAGTCTGACAGAGTGCTTCTAGTAGCCTAACAGTGCGGAAGAGGCTCAAATAAATCATCAACGGATAGTAATTTAAGTAAATTATTCGAATTTGTTACTTTAGAATAACGATGCACTAGTCCTTGTTTAATAAGTCATACTACTATTTTTTTTTATAAATATAATAAACAAGAGGCTGCCAGATACAAAGTGAGTATCGTTTAGAGCATAGATCATCACTTACGTTGTTAAAAAATCTTTTTAATATAAAAAAAAGACTATACTTGTTCTTCAAAATAATGACCCTTGATTGTGTGACTTGAAAATAAATTTATTTAGAAGCTGAATATGGTTTTCAAAGTAAAAAAAAAAACTCTCACATCTTTTTTTTTTTTTTTTTTTTCTTTCTTTCAAAAACGCGCCGAAGACCACAGACAGAGGGTACAAAGGGATTTACTTGAACCCTATTTTTTTTCTATAATTTGAGTAAAAGTTTGAACACAATGAATATATTAATTCATAGTGACAAAGTTTCGGCCATTTTTTTTTTTTTTTTTTTTTTTTTCGGCCAGGCATTTTAGGATTTTTAGAGGAAAGTTTTGATTTTCTGAACCTTAATGTTTTTTGGTTCGTTGAACACGAATTTTATCCATTTTTTTTGGCACATATTTAGCAGTAAAAAATTCAAAACTATAGCAAAACTTTCTCCTGAGCCCCCCTTTTTTTCTAATATTCCTGGCTTACTTATCTTTCTTCTTTTTTTTTTTCTTCTAGTTCTGATGAAGCCTTACATTAAAGTAGAAACGTAGGTGTATTAAATTAATATTTTTATTGGGTTTCCATGACAGAACACCCCAACTACTTCAACATTAAAAACCCATCAATTTTGGGGAAAAAAGTACGCATAGTTTTTTAATAGTTTACTGTGTTTTCTTTATTTGTCTAATGGATAGATGTTAAGCCCTAATCACAGACAATTTATGAAGATAAAAGCAGTAGTTGAGGTAGAGATCTACATTGCTCAGAAGAAAGTTTACAAGATGATCCTCATTGAGTTTTCATAAGATGCCGAAGAAATTTCGCTTTGACCGAGTTATAATCGTTTCATAAAGCACAAATGAACCGGTTGAGGAGGGAGGGAAGGGTTATAGGGGGGGTGCCCCCGACAATTTCATGTTAATAAATGATGAGCGAAGAACCATCATACTTCCAAATGCTCTTTCCGAGCACTGCTGAGGGTCGCCTTCATGAAAGGGAATTTATTTTAGGGTTTTATTGCTCTCTACTTTGCAAGGCCTCTTTATGGCAAGCACTGCTAAGCCCTTCCTGGGGTCAGCTACACCGCTTCGGTAAACAAACAGGAAATGAGCTTTAAATAATTCCAATGATTGCTTTTGAAATATTGACGAAATTGGTGCTTTCATCCAATTAAAATGGTTGATCCAAATAAAAGATGTAATGATCTAATATTTTTATAATTGTTGATTATATATATTGATTGCTAAGGGTTATAAGGAGACCAGGGTAGGTCATTAATCTTAATGAATTAGGATGATGAACTATTTGTCTCTTTATTTAATTTTTACATATAATACATCGAAATGAAAATTACTACAAATTCAACGGACTCGGGAATGAAAAAAATGCATTACCTCGATAACACTCTAGAATTAAATATTACCTACACAGTACCAATACTACTAATACTTAAACAGTACTATTTTAATTTTTTTTTCAATAGGAATAGAAAAACCAACTGATCATAGGTAAGATCAAAAGTATTGTCTACTAGATTATTTAGCTGACAACCTCGTCTCTTTTTCTTATATCCCAGTATACTGTAAGAACTGATTGTTAGAATAGCCCCACCAGTGATGTAGTAACTTCTACTCGGTTGTAAATAATGAAAAGATATTTGATAAAAAACATATAAAATTGAATATTATAAAACATGAATTTTTAATAATATTTACAATACAACAATTCTTAAATATGCTAAGATTATGGAAGCCCGTATTCTTTAATATCTGTGAGAATTCTTGTGAAGATATCCTTACTAATGTGGCTCTGCCTCTACATGGGCTCACACAAATAAGAATCAATCAGAGTCCTTCGTGTTCCGCACTCTCTTTTATTCCTTATTTTGGCTTTCGCCTACAATGATTCTATTAGTTTGGGTATGAGTTCCACTAATGGAATAAAAAAAAATTTTGGAATGGCTAACTGTTAAATGTTTGTTATCCTTTCTAATAACTTTATCTATCCCATATGACTTCCACATGTCTGATATAATTATAATAGTAATATAAATGACTTATATACTATTATAATATGTAAAAAAAAAAAGTATGTATGAATACAGCATATAGTAAGAATTGTCGAGTTTCCGGAGGTATACCTCTAAAAACCCATTCCTGGGGATAAATTCTTCCAACGTTATGTTTCTCTCTTTCTAATTCTGGTAGGATTTTTCAACAAGCTAAACCCACAAACTTCTCGTGGAGAGTTCTTCTATTCTGTGATTATTGTGGTTGATATTTTCAGTTCCTTTGAACAAAAGTTTGTCGATGTATATTCTTTCGCCCACGAATATGTGAGTAGCAGGCTCTTATTTAATGTTATGCTAGTTTATAGTAGAGTTTCCTGTATGTATCCGGTATTTTCCTGCCTCTTGTCTGTATTGCCATTCGCTACATATCCATGTTTCACAAAATTCTATTACGTGTCCTCTTTTACATTTCATTACAGCTGGGAGTATCCCCCGTATTTATGTGAAATAAACCCATACTTTTCTCGTCCTTGATATTTTTATTAAGATAAAAACTATTACTTATCATAATTAAGTGTTGATAGTGTCACTTAAATCATCTATTACAATGTTATATGTTCGACGATACCAAATATATACCTATGTCATATTTATATAATAGTTGTTATATAAAGTCATTGATAAATCCACCTGTAGGGCTATTCTAAAAAATACCCTAATTTAAGAAAAAATAATTAATAATAATAATAAGAAAAAATAAATTAATAATTAAAATACATAAAATTTCCTACAAGTTGTTTAGTATTTTTTTTTTTTTTTTTTTTTTTTTTTTTTTTTGTCGAACCCACTATTTAGAAGTGCGAATGGTATTATTTAGCATGTGGAATCTGAAGTTGCGCCTCATAAACTATTCTTAATTAGCAATTTTCGTTTTATAGTGGAAATGAAATATTGTCTTTTCGGAGCGATCTAGGTTTTCGAGTAGAAAAAGTAAAAATTTGGATACAGGAATCCAAGAAAAAAAAATCTTGAATATTTTTTTCCTGAATTAAATTATTTTTCCCTAGTGAAAGGACATTAAGAAAAGAAGAAATAATGCAAATTTGGTAATGCGGATTACTACGGGTCGATACAGTAAATCTCTAATCCATAGCCTTGAAAGTAGTCGTATGTGTACAATTATAGTATACAGAACTATTAACTTTATACATGTTAATTAAGTTTAGATGTAAAAAAAAACATAATAACTAATAAAAATATCATTCTTATATTGGTAAATTGTTAGCAAGCAGAGATTTAAAAAAATAGCCGGAGAGTAAATGAAATAGATATATGGAATGAATTGTAGACAAAGTAAGAAGAAAATCTGTAAAAAAACAAGAAATTAACCAATGTCGCTCTACTTCAGACTGCGATAAAAAAGCAGAATTGAAATCGAACTATGTGCAACAACTCCCTAATAAAATAAAACTTCAACACAGTAATTCTTTTTTTACGAGAAAACTAATTCAGATACTGCGATCTAAGCAGGGCTATAACTCTATCTTGGATTTTTATAATTTTTTGATTTTCTTAACTAGTCTATACCAATTTTTACGAACAAGTAGAATCCCCGTGGCCATCTTAACCAAATCTGTTTATATTTAATTTAATTTTTCATTATCTTTGAGTGTTATTCTATTAAAAAGAGACGTTGATGATCTAAATATTTTTGCTCTTTCAAACGATAATAACCTCAGATGTAATTTCTCGTAAGTGCCAGTTTATACAACGTGCACATAAGATTTATCACATATTAGCCGACGATAAACTAGTAATCATAACAAAAAATATTAATCAATAACCTTATCCAGCGAGAAATATAAAAATAACTCTTCTGAAAATTTCTGCTAATATTATATTACGTTATTATTATCTGAGTCCTATCCCACTTTTCGGTTTTATAAGTTAAGTGTGCTACACGTTCACATTCGAAACTAATTTTTGAAATATTTCTAAATTTTTTAATCTTTCTGAGTAAAAGGGAACAGCTTGTTGGGTCTCGCTTGGCTCACAAAATAGTAACCGCAAACTATTTATCCTGGATTTAAGAATAGCCCGTTAGCAGTTTTTCCGTAGCACCCAGCTTTCCTCAAGTCAAATTAATAACATGCACAAGTTTTACTGTTGTTGTCTATGAAAAGAGAAATCTTTCTATGAATGAATTGGAAAATGTATTTTTACTTACTTCAACAAAATTTTATTTACTTTTGTTATCGGTCTTTCATAATGCTGTCAAAAATGTTTGTAATTAATTTAGTGCAGATTAGTATTTTAGTCTGTCAAGAATTAGAATAGCTAGACTTATAACAGCTGTTTGATTATTATTATATTTTGTACAATGTTCTAATTATTACTTATTTCAATCTTAAGATGATTAATGTTACACCTTTTCATAGGAAATTCAACAAAAATTTTTTAAAAATGTTGCTCAGTGTAATACAGAATTCGATCCTAAATGAACAACAGATTCAAGGAAGATATTACTAGTTAAATATATGCAAAGTACTATATTATCCTGACTACAGCATTCGATTACTCTAATCTGATTCTTCATCTCGAGTTAAAGCATGGAGTGAAAGTTTAACAAAAATATTCGTATTGAGTAGGATGTTAAGAGGGATCAGTCATAAACATTCAGGCAATGTTATATATATATAGTAGGTCGTATAAAAAAAAAATGACCGTTTTATCAAATTCCAGAGTTCAAAAGTCTTAATATCTTAATGCTATTTATTATTTACCAATACTTAATAATCCCTTTAGAGTATTCTCTAAGCTTGTTTACTAACACTGGGCTTCTTCAAAAAAAGCCTTGAAGAAGTTGTTTATTTTAAAGAAGAAACATGACAGTATCCTACGAAATTCTCTTAATTTTAAGACATTACTGGAAAAAAAATGTCTCAGCCACACGAAGCAACTCGTGAAATTATTAAATATGAAGGGGGAGGTGTCCTTGGAGAGCGCACTGTTGCGGCGTTGGTTGGAAAATTTTAGAAGTGGAGATGCGACGTTGGAAAGGAAGAAGGGCTCCGGGCGGCCATTAATTGACATTGATGAGGTTCTGAAGGAAGCTGTTGAGTCAAATCCGTTCACAAGTACTCGCAAACTTGACAGGGAGTGTGGTGTGTCTTCTCTCGATGGGGAAGGTATAAAAGACCTGTAGACTGGTCCCTCACGAACTTACTCCTCAACAATCAGCAGAAAAGTTTACAGAACTTCATGGGTTTGAACTCCTGCCTCATCCACCATATAGTCTAGACCTCGCATCTGCGGATTACTACTTGTTTCGATCCATGGCCCATTTTCTTCAAGGGATAAAAGTTGAAAATGTTGTCCAAGAGTTCATTGACAGCCATCCCAAGGAATGGTATCAGCGTGGCATCGAGCAATAGGCTAGTAGATGGGTAATGACGGTAGATAACAATGGACTATACTTTGGGTATTAATTGTATTTCATATCAAAGAAATAATAATACAAATATTTGATTAAAAAACGGCTAATTTTTTTTATACACCCCATCATATTGCATTCGTTTCGGCCATAACATTCATGGCCACCATCAGGGCTAAAACTAAAAAAAAGTTGACGAAACAAAATTAAAGAAAAAAAAAAGTGAAAAAGGATAAGGCAATGAATAAAAAAAAAAAAAGTAAAAAAAAAAAAAAAAAAAAAGTGAAAAACAAAAGGGTTGATAAACAATTTGAAATAATCTGGAACAAATGTAGATGGACAATGTCTTTCTCCCTGCATCTTTGTCATTCTCACATGCCTCCTTTTAATTTCACTTCCTGGGAGAATAAGTAGTGTATATCCAGTTATTTAAATATAAATTAATGCGAATTATAATCAACTTATAAACAATTTTTGATTGGAATTAGATAAAAAATTTGATTGGAAGACATAAAAATGTGTATAACCCATGATCTTTTATGGAAATAGAGAAAAAGGAAAAAATTAAAGGAATAAATGAAATAACATAAAATAAAAAACAATAAGGTTAATAATCAATTCGATATGATCTGAAAAATGAAGATAAATTATGCAATGCTAAAGAAAAAAAAATATATATATAATAGGATTAATAAACAATATAAATTATTGTATAAAAAAAATTGACATTATTGCTCGTACAGAAAGCTTGAAAATAAAATACAGTAAAATAAATAAGATATAAGATATTAAAAGATTATCTTATGTGTATTTTATCAATACACAGATAAAATAATGGATTATATAATCGTCAGTATATATATATAATCTTCAGTTACAGTTCATATTGTTTATTAACCGTATTATATTTCAATTTGCTTTTATTTCCTTTAGCATCTAAATTTTTCATATCATCTCAAATTAATTATTATTTTTCATTTTATTATTCATTTATTTTATTTTATTTTATTCATTTAATTTTGTTTCCTTTTTATTTTTTTTCATCAGTGATATGGCCGAAACATAGACAAAGTAAATATATGTATTAATATCAAGCATTGCCTAATTTGTTTATAAATGTTCCACCTCAACACCCTGCTCAACATATTCATCTATTCATTCAACATAGCTCTTCGATAAAAATTCATGGGTTATACCTATTTTTATTTCGTCCAATCAAGTTTCTTCCAAGTCGATTATAATTCGCATTAATTTATCTTTAAATAATTGGATATACACCACTTATTCTCCCAGGAAGTGAAATTGAAAGAGAACATGTGAGGAAGACAAAGTGCAGGAAGAAAGTTAGCCGTGAATTCTCTTCCGAGCAGCACTAGAACTCCCCCCCCCCCCTACCACCCTCTCCAATTAAGGAAATTAAACTGGAAGGACTTATTTATAACTTGTTCTGACTAAGTTGAAGTAAGTTAGCTCGGGGCGAAACAGATGTAGGCATTGCTCCTTTTGCTAGCCTGAAATAATTAACGTAATGTAGTCACTGAATCAAACATAAAAAAAAAAAAATCCTCTATTTTTTTATGTTTATTTCATATTTTATGTATTTATTACTTGGAAAAATGTTTTGAGTCATATATATGTACATTAATATTGATAAATTATCTTTGGCTGCTAATTAGTAGATTAAGAAAATGTAATAAATAAATAATAATTCCCGCCCTTCCTCCTGTCACCACTTTCATCTTTCTCAAATTTGACTTTTGTTGTGCTGTCTATGGTGGTTTGTCGCGGAATCTCGAGGCCAGATTCAAATTACTTTAGAAATCGTCAACGCTGGGATGGGAAACTTGAAAAAATCCAGTTTGCGATTAATTCGTTTGTTCAGGAAACGATCGAATCGAAGGAAGTTCACCCCTGCTTTATTAAATTTCGGAAGAGAGTTAAGACCTCTCCATGATGTCTCTTCGGGGAAACTTTTAAACTCAGGCGAAGATGAACGTACCTCTTGGGCCGCTAAGATTAGTAGACTTCCAGAAATGCAAGATATAACGGAATAAAACTCCTAGAATGCCAGTAGATCACAGAGTCGCAGGTATAATATGAGACGTCGCCAAGACCGTTTCCGTCCTGGATAGAGATTTAGTTGCCTAGACGACTCTTTAACTGTCCTTAGTTGTAGCAAAATTGGCCGAGAAGCTAAATCAAAAATACGAAAGCCCATACGCTGTCGATTTCGTTACTGCTAGTGGATCTTGCAAGTTAAAGGATAATTAACTAAAACTGGCTCTACTAACTAAACTCAAATTATTTCGATCATCTGAACGTACTCGACCGCTGGGGGGGGGGGGGGGGGGGGGGGTGAAACGGCTTGTTCAGCTGTTGAGCTGTTCTTTGAGATTTGTAAAGCATTGGCGCTGCTGATGGACCATATGGCAAAACAAGTTACTATGTTTAATCATATATCACAACTTATAACGCAAAGGTAAGCATTCCTGATCAATTAATAAGTCATATTGTTTTAGTTATAAAAGAATTAAAATAAATCAATGTTTTGATTGTTTTATTATTTAATTTTAGTTGACGTCCTTTCGAAAATTGTGGTGTTGATGTTTCCCGTTAAAAAGGTGCCTCATGTACATATGAAACAAATTGTAAATGTATTAGTCACAGAGAAGATAGTGGAGTAACACATTTTATTGTATTTAAAAAAAAAAAAAATTCATGGACACCGACATCATATATGAACTAGTAACATATTAATAAAAAGTAACAAAAATACTCGAATGCATTCGGTGCAACTACAATAAAAGTTTATTTAAATAAATTGTTCACATTTTTAATCAAAGAAATGACAGCGATTGACAGTTTTCATGAACCTGTATAAGTGTGTGACGGACTGGCTATTGAAGTTTATATTCATGAAAAAAATGCAATTTAATTCTTCAGTTAGACCCATTGAGCCAAATGAACTAGCCGGACCACTCAAATTTAATATGTTTGACAGAGGCCAACTCGATCAAAGCTGGCTACAGTAATTGGATAGCACTATCCCCTCCTGCATAGCTTCTCCGCTTCTGTCCTTTCGGGCCATAGTTGGGGATTAGGGCCGCAATCCCAGGCTTCGAAATCAATTTGAAACGAGCGGATTACCTTCGTAATTCTTTCACACTTTAGGTTGATTAGTTTTATAGAACCGTTATCAATTTAAAACTCGATATAATTTTCTTTGATAAAGAACAAAAGAATTATTTTAAAAAAATCTAATATTGCTAGTCTAAAAACCTAACCTGCTATTCTTCTCACTTTCATTCCCGATAAAATTAATCTGTGCACTGAAAGCGTAAACCTTGTATTGAATGATTTTAAAAAATTGTTTGACTCCGTAATTCACTATGGCAAAAATTATTTAAAGATTGCTTTAGTACAAAATAACTAGGATTATGAAACTGATGTATGACAATGTGAATATGCAAATCAAAGGTGCCAAAGAAATTTCAGAAAGCATAACTATTAACTTAGATCTCCTCCAGGGAGAGATACTAAGGCCAGTACTCTTCATTCTGCCTGTATCAGATACAATTGAATCATATAGACATATCAGATAGATCCATAGAATATTTTCAAACTAACAGAACTACACGGATTCCCATTAATAATAGTAAAGAGGTCATAATTTTCCTTTTCGCGGAAGAAATTGTAACTCATGGTGCCCGAAAATATCAAGATTGTTGGAAACATATTGTGCTCAAAACACGTTATTTCTAATCCTAAATAAGAATAAATTAGTGGTATTCCATAACTAATTATCTGGCTACTAATTTCCTGGATTCAATCACACAATTTAACTATGATTAAATCTTTCATTTCATGTTTCAGCCAACTAATAATTTAATTTACTGAAAAATAAACCGAAAGGTTTAATCATTATTCATTTATTTGATTGGTTTCAGCAAATTAGTTGCCTAATAATTAGTTATGATTATTTTGCGTAACTCTGAATTGCAGCTCTTTCATGAGCTGTCCTCAATCTTATTCTCTTGGACATGTCTATCTTTTTAGTAACATATTAACTAAATTATATAGTTGTTTACTTCATTTTGTAAATACTGGTGAGATGAAAAAGTGGGTATAAAGTGTTCAGTGCGGTCGCTTTTTAGTATTTGTTATGTATTGGTACCGAACTCACATCCAATAGGGCCAGTCACCCTGGGAAGTGCTGATTATTACTCCCGAAAGGGAAGGCCTATGCACTTAAAAAAAGAAGAAAGGAAAGAAAATGTATATGATTTATATTTATATAACAAAAGCTCTAAACTAAAAGTCAATATTTTTATTATATATATATTTTTTTCTCCTGTTTAAATTCTGAATATTTATTGTTATACAATTTCTTTTGCATAAATAAAAGGCTATTTTCATTTCATTTCATGTATTCTAATGCTAGTATAATTGAAAACAAGTTTATTACATTTATTTTTAAGATGGAACATGTTTTCCGGTGACCAAGCTAGTCAAAAGCGATACATTTTTGGGAACACGAAAGCGTAACGCGTTGTTTGATATTAGGATAGAAGGAACAGCTCAACTGTCGATGTACTAAATAACACAAGCTGACTCTGTTTCTCCTAATGACAATTTCAACTTGGAATTGACCAATTTCGCTCAATCCCTCCTGTTTGTTGTGTATAAAATATTGCTCTTCTTTGGAAATAAACCATACAATCATACAGGTATGCGAAAAAAATAAAGACGGTCAACAGGATTAAGCTATTTAATTTGAAAATTTACATCCTACAGAAAAATGAATCACAGGTAAGCAAAAAAAAAAATATAAACATATCGTCGGGGAGATTGCCAGTTCCGTTATGTCCATTTTAGCATCTTCTATGACATTACATACAAAATGTGCTTTGATGCACAAGTGTAATTATTTTTTGGGCTAAAATCACAAAAGTGTTTTGCCAAAACCTGATCCAAGATGAATTTACGTATTCGGGTTTTTTGCTTTATTTATTTTTTTTTTTTTCTAACCTCCGACTGTATTATAAATTCATACAAAGGAAAAGGAAATTAGGGTAATGGATCTTTTATTGCCTTTCGGCACTGTAAGATTTATTTGTAGCTCTGCCATCTCTGGAGGGTCTCAGTCTGTTGGAGGCAATCCGTCCATGTCGAGTGCGGAGGATACACTTTGCCGGCGATGGTGGGTATCGGGTCAGTACATATGGTCTGAACCCCTTCCCTCGGCGAGTACGTCCACTAAGGGGATCGTTCCTTGCCACCTCCCAGGCCTGGGAGGCGGGGCTATGTCCCTGAAGAGAGGGTTGGCACAGTAGCTCAGCCCGTCAAAGAATTTGACGTGCCGGCGACTGATAAAGGCCGGATCGTGGGCATCCTCAGCTCCTCGAGGATCCGGGTGTTTTTGGCCCTCTCAAGGCTGGTGCCGCGGACGATTCGTTGAAGGACGTCGTTCTGGAACGTCTGGAGGGCGCGTAGTGTAGTTTCGAACATATGATGCAGCAGTGGAACACCGTGGAGGAGGGTGGGTCTGATGATGGACTTATAAATCTGCTGGTTCAGCCTGAGGGATATCTGGGGAGAGCTAAGGAGGTGATGGAGGCGGTATGTCCGCGCCCGGGCCAGCTCGATTCTGCTTCTGACATGCGTCTAAAAGGTGAGGTGCCTGTCTGGACTGGTGCCGTGGGGATGTTGAACAAGATTGGGCCCAGCACTGACCCCTGAGGTAAACCACAGTTGGGGGACTGGCGAAGACAGGCTCCCACCGACCCGCACAACGAATGATCTTCCGCTGAGGTAGCTTCCGATCAGTCGGCACAGGGCGACGGGAAACCGGAATTCCTCCAGTCGGTGCAGCAGCAAGGGGTGCGAGACGCAATCAAAGGCTTGAGTGCAATCCAGCGAGATGCGCGCCGTGGCCTTGTTCCGATGCATCTGCTCGATGGTGAAAGCCTGGAGTTTGGCCTGATGATGTTCACACGCGACACTTCGCTGGAAGCCTGTTTGCTCTGGTGGAATAACATCTTCACGGCGGCAGTGGTCAAGAATATGGTAGTGGATCAGCCGCTCGAACACTTTGCTGATGTGGGAGAGGAGGCTGATCGGATGATAATGCTCCGCAACATTCCCGGACTTCTTAGGTTTCAGGAGTGGTACCACCACAGCTTTCTTTCAGGCCACAGGGAAGTAGGGGATCCGGAGGCATGAGTTGAAGATGTTAAGCAGGAAGGCCTTGCCCCTCCTGGATAACATCACCAGCAGCGTGGTGGGAATACCATCCAGTCCGGATGCCTTCTTCCCTTTGATGCGGCGCAGGACTGATTCGAGCTCCTTGTAAGTTGAGAAGATGGCCGTCTCATTGGGGCTCCGTAGTGGTCCAAGTGGCGGCTGCGGAGCATCACTCGTTCTCTCAGCATCCTTGACGGCATATGCGCGGGCTAGTTGTTCAGCCTTTTCAGTAGATGTGAGCAGCTGGTCCCCATCGGTCAAGAAAACCGCCCTCCTTTTATTGACAAAGGTTCTGACCAACCTCCAAAACTGTCCATGGTCGTTGTGAGTCCGTACCAGTTGGTCGTGCCACAAGGCCGTCTTCCAATCGCTCATAAGCCTGGCAGTTTGCCGGGTCATGGCGTTGATGCACGGCTTCAAGCTATAGTCTCTAGTGCGACAAAATATGTTTCGGAGGTTGTTCCTCTGCTTTATCAACTCCAGGATGTGCGGGGGTGAAGGTCAGAGGTAGTTTGGTAGTGGAGCAAACATCGGGATGTTGGCGTCGGCTGCATCGATGATGGTGGTTGAGAAGGTCTCCACTGCTGCATCAATCTCACCAGGGGTCAGGCAAGGCGTCACCTTAGGTAGACACTCCCCGATCGAGGCCCTGTAACCTTTCCAGTCCTCTTTCTGTAGCCTGTACTTTGTAGCCGGTGGTGTGGCTGGAGTACCCTCGAAGATGTAGAGTACAGGGCGATGATCAGAGGTGCTGAACGGTAGTGCTTTGCAGTCGGTGACGCTGTGCGTGTCCCTGGTGATCAGGAGGTCCAAAGTCAATGTCTTGGTAGGGTCGAAGTCCGGGCGGAAGGTGTGAACGCCAGGGTGGTAGACCTGGAGTCGCATCCTGGTGATATTTCCCACTGGATTGCTGCTGCGACACTGCCACGCCGGATGCTTGGCATTGAGGTCGCCCAGGACGACAAACGTGAAGCAACAGGTCACGAACAGGTGTATTTGCCGCCCGGGGTCTCCTGTAGACACAGGCAAACGTATACCTGTGTTTGAGCCGCACATCCACCGTGATCATGTGAACACAATCACAGCAATCCACTGGGTTCGGGACGAGTCTCGATGACAGGTCTTTCCTCACCAGGATGGCAACTCCCTGCCTTTCACCATCTCTGACAGCCTCCCTGTAGACGTTGTAGTCCGTGATGTATAGTCTGGTCTTTGGGGAGAGCATGGTGTCGGTCAGGGCCACCACCGCCGGTCTGTATTGTAGCAGGAGTACCTCCAGTTCGGGTTGCGCAGTGACGAAACCTCGGATGTTATAGTTGATCACTAAGGCTTCATCCATCATGTTTTTGAAGGAGTCTGAATACGAGCCCCATCAGATTGGTCATAGCATCCATCATCTGGTCCATACGCCCGATGACCCTATTAATTAAGTTGTTGTCAACTATGGGAGCGGCGTATGGTACCACCTCAGATGGTTCCTCGACGATGACCCGTTGTCTGGTTGGTTGACTTCTTCAAAGTGGTCGACGACTGCTGCTGCTGGTCCCATCCGGATGCCTCCGCGACGGATAGGCTGCCTCGTGCAGGCTTGGGCTGAGAAAAGTTCTTTTCGTCCATTATCGGAACCAGAGCCGGAGCTGGAACAGAGACGGGGGCGTTGTTGGTCTTAGCCCTCCTTTGTTTTATTAGCCCTTGGCGGTAGCTGCATTCCTTCGAGAAGGCGGCGTGTGGTCCTTTGCAGTTAGCGCATACTGGAGCGGCTGTGGTCTTCTTCGGGCATTGTTCAATGAGGTGTGGTCCTTCACACCATGGGCTGGCGCAGGTATTGCTGGCACTGACGACACTGAACCGGGCCCCCTTCTTCCTTAATGTTAGACACCCAGAAACGGACCATATTGATCTTTTTTAGCTTCTGGATCGCCTCGATTTTCACTGTGTGCTCTGTAATGAGGAGGACACCTTCAGTTGCGTACGACCCGCCGGCGCCTACTCTTCGGGTGAGTCGTCGTACAAGTTTAAAGCCTGGTAGTCTGGCTGCGAGGTCTTCAGTCATTTCCTCGAGGCAATGATCCAGGTCGACTCCGTGGAGGACAAATTTCTTTGATCTCCGGGTCCCCCTGAAGCGTACGAATGGAATTGACACTCTTGGTCACTGGGAAGCAGCAAGGTAGCAGTATTATACTGCCGGGCGGTGTTAAGGTAGACCCTGGACTCCCGCCGGGAGTTGTTAAAGCCAAATTTAATGATCCCAACTTCTGCCAGTTTCCTCCTCATATGAGTGAAAGATATCGGCGGTGAGATGATATTAGGAGGAGGTGGTGTCTCCTTGGCAGGCTCGGTGCTGACTTCCGCCGGCAGGCCATCATAACGGTTGAGCGTTACTGAGCTAGGCTCAGCCATTGGCCGAGGCTTGGAGACTCTCTTCGGGTCTGGGGTAATGAAGCCCTCGACATCGGACCTAGAGCGGGCACCTCTTCGTGCACTGGCAGTAGGGTCACCACCTGCATGGTGCTCCGATGAGTCTCTCATCTCCACAACACTCATCTCCAAGTCTTCTTTCTTTCTCTCTCCCTGGCTTGACACTCCACGTCCTAGAGTCTCCTGTGCAGGAGGGGGGGGGGGTAAGTTTTTTAAATTTACTATCTAAAAGTTACATTGATTATGTTTGCCTTTACACGGATGGCTCAAAAGATAAGGAGAGTGTTGGATGTTCAGTTATCCTTCCTTCAGAAACCCTCCGATACTGTCTTCCAAACATTTTTTTTCATTTTTTCCGCCGAACTATTTTCAATATACCTGTGTGTGAATTTAATTGAAAATTTGGACAGCAGGCAATTCCTAATCTGCAGTGACTCATTCTCCGCCCTTCAAGCAATCCAAAAATTTCATTTAACTGACAATCCTATCGTCATGAAAATTATGAAATCAGCACTAATGACGAATAAAAACATTACATTTCTTTGGGTCCCTAGTCACACCAATATAGAAGGGAATGAATTGGCAGACATAAGTGCAAAGGAAGCAAGAACCATGTTCCCTTTTCCAAATATCAATGTCACTCTCTACGACTATCATAAATATATATTTAACCTGTGCAGAGAAGCATGGATTAACATCTGGGCAAAAATACCTGATACCAATAAACTAAAAAGGATTTATGAAAGCTTTCTTCCGTCAACACCTCTCCCATTAAACAGGAGAGAACAAACAATAATAACGAGACTCAGAATTGGGCACAGTAAGTTGACACATCGCCATCTAATTGAAGGCAATCCTCCACCAGAATGCAGCACCTGTAACTGCCTCCTTACAACGGAGCACATTATCAAGGATTGCACACAGCTTTTATCTTACAGGACTTCGTTGCATCTTTAAAGATACTTTAAAACCCGAAAACTTGAAAAAAACTGTTTACTGTACTCAAAAAAAACAACTTGTATCGACTAATCTAGAAGTCTAATGACAAATGTTATGTAATAGTGCCTCTAGCCCGAGTTGTTTTACATGGCACCTAAAACAGTAATCAAATAAATAAATAAAAATTCATTGAATTAATTATTATTTACATTTCATCTTAACTCAGTTATTCTAAATTGTTTATTCTAAAAATAGTTTGTATAAATATTTATTTAAATAGGTGTTATGTAGGGAGATCGAACGCGTAGAAATAGATGCACCCGTTGGAGGGTTACTGAGATGTGAAAAAACTAAAGTTTATTACATAAGAATTTATTATAATATTTTTTTAAATATCTATCCAAAAAAATAAAGTTTTATTTCATGTAAGAATATTTTTGTTTTTAATTTGTCACTGTTCAGTAAAATCTATTATTCGCAATGTGTGGGAAAAAAGAATTAATTATTTGTGTGTGGTCAAGATACTTTGTAAATTAAATTAATCGTATAATTTATTTAGTTAATTTATTTTAATTCAGACCATATAAACTACCTACCTACCTTCCGGATGGCACTATAATTAAATGATCCAGGTCTGCTCTATGAGGCTCAGTTTTGGCTACGTTTTGGGCTGCTGCATAGTTCCAAAAAAATTCCTTGCATCCTCAATCACACCATCAATCCACCTAAGCATGGGACGCCTAACTCTTCTGGTATGATGGTCCTCCTCTTAATTTTTGTATGATGCACCCACATCTGCGTCACCAATGGTCTCGTAGAGCTCTCAGTTCTTCCCCCTTCTTCCCATAGATCCTGAAGAGGATCTTCCGTTCCAATAAATCATCCTTACCCTTGCTGGCCTGGGATTAAGCCTGTGATTCATATGTTAGAAATGGGCAGAGTTTTATGGAGATGATATTTGGTCTTTCTGCTTAGAAGTGCACTTTTCAGATGTCTGAAGAGTTCTAAATAGGAACGCTTAGCGTTGTTAGTACTCCTCTTAATCTCTACTAAGTTGCGGATGTTGCCTGAGATCTGAGGTATGTAAATTCTTGAACCCTCTCAAAGGAATACGATACAATGACTAAGTGTTCTTTCTGTGGCTCAACTCCTCCAGCATTTATGGCTGTTCCTTTACATCATCAGAATGAAATATATATTATGTTTTTAAGTTCGATTTTATTTTTTTGTATTAAAAAAAAAAAAAAAAAAAATCCTGAAAATCTTCTGGATTGTGTGTCCAACTAAACTTTACCCCTCGATATACCTTTCTTCTTTGAACTCATATCCCATACAATTTCAAATATTAAAACTTTTGTAACTATCCCAAATCTTTGGGTTAATCATTATCAATTTTTACGTCTCCTTATAATAACGACACCTATTGTAAATATGCAATTATGTTGAAATTCTGGCAATAGCCAACTGTAGTCTATAAAGCTTCTAATGTGCTCTCAATCAATCCCTACTGGATTCACCATTAAATAAAACAACAGAGAAGAGCACTGGGATCTCATTGGATCTCACCAGCTGTGAGAAAACTGGCTTAGTTCGGGGTATGCTGGGTAAAAGTTTCAGTATTTATACAACTTTATACATTTATACAAATTTAATATGATTATGTATTTCTTTAATTCTGTTATTTCATGCATGTGAACACATAGTATGCATATGCTTGCTATAGAAGATTCTTAAAAAATGTTTTAGTTGAATACATGTAAAATTTTTATATATTCCACTAAACTATAAATGGTGATAGGAAACTGCAACCAAAAATGGTGTTTCACCCCATTTTAGTTATATTCAAAGAAATTAAATCTTCTGAAAACGTCATATAAAAAGTTCTTTTGTTTATATTGAAATTAAAGAAAAAAAATGATTACAAATAAATACATTGTTTATTTAAAATTACATTACATTATTAACCTTTACCCATAGTTCAGTAAATAATTAATTCCGTTCTTAAAAAAACATACCTCAACTGTCTCGTCACTAGCAAGATATTTCGTAAACCAAAATTGAGCTTTCCTCTATGTGAGAGCGTCATTTACAAACACGAGACATATTTATCTAGCAGCTTCAGTAGCTTCTACATAAGGTCGTACTAAAAGAGCGAAAACGATTGAATGACCACTCGAACCCTACAATTAGATTACAATCGATTCCCTTGTACAAAGTTTAATCATTAAATTCATATGTATAAAAGCAGTTTTGAAATTTATGAAATAGCAATAGCATTAAAATCAATATGGTTATATCATGGTTATATCTATCTATAATCTACTTATTTAATTTATATTTGAAAATCCAAGATATCAGATTACTTCTATTAATAATTAAATTAAATTAAAGAGTGACGAGTAATTCGGAACAAACAAATTTGAGAGAAAGTAGAGGTATCAAACGTTACTTTTTTTACATTCAAACCAATATAGCCCCTAAATGGTGGGTCCTTGGGACAAATTTAATATAACAACAAATATTTTCCATTAAATTTCTGACTAAGATACTGCCGTCAAAATTTCGACTTAAGCAACAACAACAGAGCTAGAGTGTGTCAAACGTATTACAGTATTTAAAGACATATCCATATGAAAAAAAATCCAGGGTGAGTACTCTTAGTGTAAAAAAAAAAAAAAAAGTATAGACCCCCAGCCTAAATGCCGTTGCAGATATATGATAATCAAAGATATCCATATGAGGAAATCAAAGACTTTTTTGAGGAAATCACGTTTTTTTCCCATAAAAACTGTAATATCTCCATTTTGTCAAAATATTTTTCAAATTTTGGCCACATTTTCAGATTTAGCATTAAATTTCCTATAAGAACAGAGTACACGTAACCTTGAATTTTACAAACTTGGTATCTAAAGAACAGCTTGATCTTCACCTTATTTAGGGAAGTCACAATGTCTTATTTACCTCAACGCTCACCGTTTTTCGTAAAAACTATCCACAAAACGTCAAATCTCACAAAAACTTACAAATTTAATCAGCTTTCGAATGATATGTTAAACGTAATGATTTTGTTTCAATTTCATGGAGATATTTACTTTTGAAACCGAAAAAACATGGTGTTCTCATTTTGTATACAAATCAGTTACTTGGGTAAATAAAACATTATGACAATCCCTTAATGAAAATGTGCATTTTAAACATAATAAACTCTTCATTGGAATAAAAAGCAAAGGAAAAAATGATTGTTTAATAGAAAATAAAGGAAAACTGTCAATAAAGCGACACTACATCAGAGGATATGATATTTTACATTTATTTATTTATTTATGTGATTTATGGCTAGATGAGTATCATTTTTACAGGGGAAGGCATTTCGACCATTCCTAATAACGATATACATGGATTGGTACAAATGCCATCCCCTGTAAAAACAGACTCATCTGCCCATAAAATTCACTTCAAAAAGTAGTATTCTTAGACACAATCTGCATTCAGAAGCTAACGGCAAAATTAAGGTCTATGTTCATTATCACTGGATTTTAAACATTACATTGAAAATCTAATAAAATAAATCCTAAATAATAATAATAAATAAATGTAATAATATCATATCCTCTGATGTTGTGTCGCTTTATTGACAGTTTTCCTTTATTTTCTATTAAACAATCATTTTTTCCTTTGCTTTTTATTCCAATGAAGAGTTTATTATGTTTAAAATGCACATTTTCATTAAGGGATTGTCATAATGTTTTATTTACCCAAGTAACTGATTTGTATACAAAATGAGAACACCATGTTTTTTTATGTATATAGGAAATGATCTGGTAGTATTGGATCCTGCTATAATATTAATATATTAATAAGTAATTTATTATTAATTAATAATAAGTATTTATTCTAATTTGTAAGGGAATATTCAAGCATTTATAAAAGGAATTCATATTTGAATTTCTAGAGACGTATAAAACAGGTAACACCTCATGCTAACCTAACGAATTTCTCACATTCTTTAAGAAATTCTGAAAAGAAGTTGGGTGAGAGACCCTGTTCTGTAGCCACTAACACTATCAAGTCTAGAGAAGCTGACGATCAATACCAAGTCCCCTCCTACCCAATGGCAGACAGAACAGTGTTAACACATCGCGTAGGGAAGCCAGTGTACCTTAATAATGTTGCACTAACCGATATTTCCTTTTGAACATTTGAGAAGAGTAGAGAATGGAAGACGACGTTCTTAACTTCAAGTAAACTGGGGATTCACAGTTCCGAGAGGGGAGCCGCCTTTTGAGAGCTTCATGATATGGGAATATTTCATGTCTTTTTTATATATTTTTTTTTCATTTTTTAATTATTATTTGTGATGGTCATCGTTTAACAACGAAATACTTTAGCTTTATTTTTCTTATATATTAATCGTAATTATAACCTACTTCCTTATATCCATTTTTTTTTAAGTTCGAACTTCATTGATTTTTGCAACTGTAAACACTTTATAGGGGTCACCTGTGGTGTAGTGGTGAGCATAGCAACCTACTAAACCCAAGATCGCGGGTTCGCAGCCCGACAGATGACCTTAGAAAGGGAGTAAGAAATCCTTAGGTATGCCGTCCTTCGGAAGGGACGTAAAATGGGGGTCCCGAGCTTGTGCGATGTCAGGTACTCGTTAAAGATCCCTATCGTAATTATACCTGGATAGGCAAAATTTAGGACTCCCAGCGTAGCACCGTCCGATTAACCATAGCAGCATAAAGTGACGTTAAACGAAATAAACAAACAATACTGTATACAATAAGGAAATTTGCGGCATAGTGACACATTCAGTAACTTGTGAAACCTTCTCATTAGTAGTATTTCAATTACTGTTCTACATTAGAAAGTCCATAGGCCATTTTCTTTTCAGACGCTTTGGAGGGTTGTTGTGAATCGATAGAGGAGCATGGTGGAAGACTAGTGGATTCACGTCGGTATGTAGTTTGTCATAAAAAGATAGATATCTTGTTAGGGCAAAATCTAAATAATCTTTATGGATAAGCTTATTTGTGATATAATCAGGAGCATTAAGGATTTTGCGAAGGTTTTCGGTTCGTAAGGATTGGATACGAGAGGAATTATAAGTTTTTGTGGAGCCCCAAAGCACAGCTCTGTATGTCAAGATGGGTCTGATTTTTAAGTGCATTTTTTTTTTAATTTGGAACTTAGAACGCTTCTCTAGTAAAAGTTGGAGTTGACGAAAACGACCAACAGTTTCTTGTCATTCAAGTCTCGTATACGAATTTTAAGTGATCCGTTTGTCTCGATGGAGTGCAAGTAGTGGATCTATTCAATGGTGATTAATGGAATATTATTAAAGAATACTGCAGGACAAGGAGTCGTAGGTTTACGGAGAAGGGTATTGGTTATTTGATGAGATTTGTTTGGATTTACTTTATCATCCAATTTTAAATAAAAAATGTTGTACTTGCATAGGCTGAAAGGTGATGAAGGCCAACTGAAGGAAAAGAAAAAAAAATAGCTAATCGCGATTCCTGACTCTCCCAAAAAATAGTCCTTTAAAATTAAAATTATCACAAAAGAGCAGACCGATAAAAATGTTATAAAAATAAATAATTGGAGCAAAAATATTTTAGGTTTTTATAACACCGTAGCAAATCTACTTCTATCTAATTTGTATTTTTGTATATAAATAAATAATTCGATGAACTCGGGACCAAAAAATACGTACATATAAAGCGCACGATTTTTTTTGTTCTGAGTTACATTAGATTGTTGTACCAAACGACTATCATTCCAAATCTAGATTTTGTATTTTACGAAAATACCTTATTTAAAAAATTTAATAACAAAAATAATAATAATTTATACACAAGGGTATAAACATTAAGAAATATATATTCCAATATATTACAGCCAATGAAATTTAAAATATAAATTTATCTTCAGCAGTCTCCTCTGCCTGTATTTTCATAGCTATATTGGACTAACAGTAGTACCATCCGGACCATCTGTTATCCTGCCCGGGCTATCTATAACGCTTGAGTTGGTAAATCTTTTTCTAGTGATTCTGTATTGAAAAACAAATTGATGTATTCATATTCGACTAACGGACCCTAGCATTTGAGAAAAAAAATACATGGTAATGCTCTTAATTTATATCTTATATCATATCTAGTTTGGAAAATGGTGAGCAAATGTGGACAGTATTATATATTAATGTAGGTTAAGAGAAGAAAAATAATTGTTTTTTTGGTAAACATTTTTTTTTTTCAAATGACATCGCGTAGACAAGGCTTTAAAGTGTTTTCTTACAACTGACATTGTTTTCCTTTTTGAAAATTGAAAATATGTTGAATATACATTTTTTACACCTGTCATCATACTACATATACTATATAAATTTGATATGTATTGGTTATTAGGCGATAAAATAATTGGAATTTCGTTTCAATTTCAAAATGTGTTTTAAGGTTTTCCCCTCTGATGATTTTCTTTTATGATGATATTTTTCCTAATTCCATTAGGCATAACCAAAAGTTTATATTGACGCAGATTCAACAGAGAATGCTATTTTTTATATATTTTTTACCGAAAGTCTGGAAAGTATTTTGAAGTGAAACATTAAGGGTAAAATAAAACGTGGATGAATTTAAACTAAAAATATCACTGAAGCCCAGAATTAGAGACATTTGTACTTCCCTCTTCCTCATCGAATTTGTTGAATTGTGTAATCTTCTTTCCTCGAAGTCCTGATCTGACGATTGGACTTAGAAGGCAGTTTTGGATAACCTATATATAGGCTTTGGATGAAAATATTGACTGCTACCAGGGCGATTTCTACGTCGTTGAAAATTGTTGTTTTTAAGAATTTATGAATAATTTTCCAATCCTATTGTGTTTGATTTGAAAACTAGTTCTGAATGTTAAACATTATTTTCTTTATTGTAGATGAGTTTCCATGCAACGCCCGTAGAATAATGTTTCCATTCAAAATCTCATGTCCTTATATATTGAGTACGTTAATCAGAAACCTAGACTCCTAACAGAACATCCGCACATTGATTGCTAAAGTCATTCTTATCAAATGGGTCACGGTTTTGATTAATGAATAAATTTAATTTATTTTTAAGACCCTCCTCCTTTATAGGGACTCGATGGGCCAAATGTCCCATAAAACGTTTTAGGGCCGAAAATGGTGAGATCCATTAACCCGGCCATTGAGGCAAAAAATGGGTCAGGATCTTTCGGCTATTCTCGAGTTAGGTCAGAGATCTGACACTATCTCATCAGATTTACGCCCTACGTAAGGTTTTTCTTCTTATTTCAGAATTTTGGTATATTCGGATTCGTTTACCTTCTAAACGGTTAAACAAGATTATAAATAATTTAGGAAT
Source organism: Euschistus heros (assembly GCA_003667255.2). Classification (NCBI taxonomy): domain Eukaryota; kingdom Metazoa; phylum Arthropoda; class Insecta; order Hemiptera; family Pentatomidae; genus Euschistus; species Euschistus heros. The sequence continues at coordinate 1,688,484 of RCWM02000083.1, forward strand.
GCCTTTTAAAAATATGTTAATTGACAAGAATTATTATTATTATTATTATTTATTGGCACTACGTCCCAAGTTGAGACTTGGCCTGCTCCAACATCGACCGCCAGTTTTCCCGATCAAGTGCTGCTGCCTTCCAATTTCGGGTACCAAGCAGAATCCTGGCATCAGTAGCTACGGAATCTTCCCATCTAAGCTTCGGACGACCAACTCTTCTTGTTCCGTACACCCGCTCACCTAACACCCTCTTTGGAATTTCTTCATGGTTCATCCTTATTACGTGACCGGCCCATCGTAATCTGGCTAGTTTAATGACATGCACAATATCAACATCCTTATAAAGGTCCTTTAGCTCATTATTTGTCCTTCCTCGCCAGGTTTGATTAATGCATACTGGTCCGAATATTCTTCGGAGAATTTTCCTCTCAAACCTCAGGAGTGACAATTCGGTTGCTTTTGTCATTGTCCACATTTCTGAGCCATAGGTAAGGACTGGGCGGATCAGCGTCTTATAAATTCTAAGCTTTGCAGCCCTGGACAGAGCTTTGCTTCGGAGATATTTTTGTAGTGAGAAATAGCATCGATTTGCTGAGAATATGCGTCTGTTTATTTCTTCTGCGATCCTATTTTGGGAATTGACTTGGGCCCCTAGGTACACAAATTCTCGTACCTTCTGGAATTTGTGAATCCCTATTTCGACATTTCCTTCTTGCTCCTGTTGTTGGTTTGATGTAGTCATATACTTTGTCTTCTCGTTGTTCACTGTGAGTCCCATTCTTGCAGCCGAGACCTCTAGTGCTTCGAATGATGTAGCTACATCTCTCCATGTTCTACTCATAAGGTCTAAATCGTCGGCATATCCAAGAAGCTGAACAGATCTATTCAACAAGGTCCCTACTACCTGTATTCCTGAATTTCTCACAGCCTTTTCTAAGGCTATATTAAAAACAAGGCAAGCCAGGCCATCACCCTGCCTGACACCAGTCTCTGTAGTGAACCCTCTAGACAAATCTCCACCAACTTTAACATAAGAGATATTGTTCTCCATTGTCATTTTTACTAGTCGAACAAGTTTATGGGGTATATTCATTTCTAACATGGCTATATAAGCTTCCTGACGATTTATGGAGTCATAGGCCTGTTGGAAGTCTATGAAGACATGGTGCGTGGGAATCTGGTATTCTGCCGTCTTCTCCAGTAGTATCCGGAGGGTAAAGATCTGGTCAGAGGTTGACCTTCCCCTTCGGAATCCAGCTTGGTATTTTTCAATTTCCTTTTCAGCAAGAGGTAGTAGTCTGCCGTATAAGATAGTTGAAAGGATCTTGTAGGCGCATGGAAGTAGGGATATGCCTCGGTAGTTGCAACAGTCCAGTGCGTTACCTTTTTTATATTGACAAGAATTATATTGTCCATTATTATTAGATTTAACATTTTATGAAATAAAGAAAGCCTAGAAATTCCACACATCAATCAAACTTTGTTTAATTGATATTTTAATAACTCTTATGTGCCGCTAAGCGTGGAGTAGCAGTCCTAGCCCATCTAGTCCACGGGTCTATGCCTCTCCAAATCTCCTCATCACTTAGGTACGGTTCATCCTCATGCTGTTCTCTTTTTTAACACTTCAGCACTATGTTACACAGATTTTATATATCAAAGTTTTCAAAAATTTAATTTAAGAAATCAAATATTGGTGCTCACCTGAGAAGATCTAACAAATATCTGAAATATATCCTACGTGGAAAAAGGAAGGGGCAGGTAGTTTAAATTTTTGGGGTTTATCATAGGATTTTCCCTTTGACTCATTGGATTTTTCCGTTCCTATATAGGAACCATGGGATTTTAGAGGGGAAATCCCAAGTTAAACCCCAAAAATTTAACCTACCTGCCTCCTTCCCCTTTCCAGGATGGATATATTTCAGATATCTGTTAGATCTGCTCAGGTGAGTACCAATATTTGGTTTCTTGTCTTACATTTCGAAATCTTTAGTATATATAATCCATATAACATAGTGCTGATGAATTGAAAATTTTGTATGTTTTAGAACTGAAGACGAATGTTTAACATTCGAAACTAGTATTCTAATAAAATAATTCCATTAGAAGTGGCAATTAATTCGTCGATCCTAAAAGTGGAAAGGTTGTGATCTCAGACCATTGAATTTTACTCTTACTTGCATTGAATATTAGGATCTTGGTACACCAGTAATTTCTATTTACTCTTTTCTCTAGAGAGTTTAAATAATGAATTAGGATTGATGAATAATTTTCCATTTCTCTTGGAATTTTTATTTGAATGGTTTTAAAGTTCCACTTTGCTTCTTTAGATGAGTATATACATGTTTGATTTCAAGTCTTTCATTTGTAAGATCAATATATATATATAATCTTCATATCGAATCGCTGTAATAATTTTGTATGTTTTTTAGAACTGAAAATGAATGTTTAACTATTCTTCGAATAGCAGTGGCAAATTATTCACCAATCCATCATCATTTATCATTTATCATTTATCATCATCATCCATCCATACCATCTTACTAACCTCAACTAAATAATCAGCATTTGAATACTTGGAATCAATAACAACGATAAAAAATCATGTTTCCAATATTTCATTTTTTTTTTTAATCTTAGAAAGTAGGATAATCAATTAAGGTTTATTCCGAGGAAAAAAGAGTGTTATTATAATATTTTCCAAGTCCAAATTAGTTAGGAAAATAGAAATAAGAAAGAAACCTTATCCAACAAAGATTTATAAGAACTAATATTGTACAAAGCGACCACTCTTCTAACAAGAGCTGAGAGGGGGAGGGAGGGGGCTGAGTAGCGACGACACCTGTTGCTCCGAGCTAAGAAACTCACCTCATCTCACCAGTTTTTGTCCTCGACCGAAAACAAAACTAGAAATTGCTTTTTCATGAAGAGTACAACCACTCTCTTCCCCTGCCCCTTGGGGGAGGGGGATGGTTGTAGTCCAACAGGATACCTCTTGTCCCAAGTCAAGAAACCATAAAACACTCTCCACACTCTGTTGCATGTCACTTGAATAATTAAAATAATGTATTTGTGATAAAAACAGAATTATAATACACAGTGATAATTTAGTACTTAATCATTATATAGTATACATTTTAATGTCATATATAATAAAATATGCGCTTACCTGCAGCATAGGAAATTTAAGAATACTTAACAACTAATTAATTCATAATTAATACTGTAACGGATATACGAAGCCAAGAATAAGAAAGAGAACTTCCAGTTTACACTAAATTTTCCACTACCAACAAGTTCATCTCTCATCAAAGAAATCTATATTTATATATATATTTTTTTTTTATCTTTTATTATTTGAAATTTACAACTGTATAACAAAATACATCTAGTAAATATGCGGTGTATATAAGATATAATGACATGAATAAAACTTGAAGACGAACCACCCATTGGTAGTACTCTAATGAATATTTACAAAAGAAGATCCCGAGGCCATCTTCTTTTCAGGCGCCTCAGAGGATTGCCAGGAATGGAATGGGAAGCAACAAGTGGATTTGGATGAGCAGTGAGTTTATTATGAAAGGAGAGGTATCTGGTTCGTGCCAAATCAGCGACGTATGGGATATTAAGGTCTTAGTGGATGATTTCATTTGTGACAAAGTAAGGAGCATTAAGGATTTTAGATTGGAGTGATTGAATGCGGGAAGAATTCGATGGTTTGGTGGATCCCCATAACTCTATACCGTAAGTCCAAATAGGTCTGATAATCGTCATATAGATGAGTTTTTAGTAGTGAATCGGGAGATTTGAACGTTTGTCAAGTAAGTGTTGTAACAGTCGAAATCGACATGCAGCTTCTTGTCTTTAAATATTTATATTTAATTCTCATTTACATGACAGTAACTAGACCTATCTGAACATACGGATTTGAGCTTTGGGGCTTCACTAAACCATCCAATTCGTCTGGTGTTCAATTCTTACAATCCCTTATCCTTCGAAAAATCCTCAATGCTCTTTACTTTTTCACTAACAAATTTACCCATAAATATCTTAATGTACAATATATTGTTGATTTAGCCTGAACTGAAAGTTTAATTTATAACTTTTTCAGTTTTTATTTATCTTAATTGTAACTCTATATATATTTTTGAGGCTAGTGGTAGTGTTGGTTCAAATAAAATGTGATGAAAGTATAACGATAAATAAAAATCTAATGACACCTCTCCAACGTACAGATAGGTATATTTTTGTATCAGAGGTAGGTTTTTCTGAATCTTATTGAAAGTTACTGGAAGCCACAGTAGCTCAGTGGGTAAGCTACGAGTCCATCTGAAGGCAGAAAATTGATTTTCTGTTACCTTTGCCGCGGCTCGAATTCCAGGTGGGGATACGCTCTAGAGGCACACCTAACCTCTATAAAATTGGCGGAAAACTGGATTTTTAAGTCAATGCTGCATAAAACTCACACATCTACTGAATGTGAAAGTTTGAACATTATAAATTTGAAATTAGTATAGTACATTTAATGTGTTTACAGTTTTTATTATATTTTCTTCGGTCGGTGCTCGATTTAGAGTCTTGGCCTACTATACCAGTTTCCGCCTATTGTCTCTTTTATTCCGCCACTTGTGCTGCTGTCATCCCAATTCCTCACTATCACCCAATAAATTTTGTATTATTAAATTACTAATAGTTACATCTTCAGATGTATTTTATATAATTAGTGTTTTTACTTTGTTTCTATATTCACACCTGTCCATTACAATATACACTATTAGTGAATCTGCTCTGTGTAAGTATATGGCGTAAATGGCATGAGGGGGAACCAAGGGCTCCTCCTGTCTTGTTTTTTAATTTTTTTTATTTTAGTTTAGGAGGTCCCTTATCCAGCTTCTTTTTAGCCTTCTCTGGGTGTTGTCTGGGATATATATTGTGGCCTTGTCGTATATAAGTGTATTAGGATGTTAGGATTTTTCGTACAATCGTTTGTAGCAGGCTCGTATTTGTTCGTTAACTGTTGGCTTGCGTTGGCCAGTATGTAAAGTTATGTTGTTTACTTACCAGAGTGTTTTTGCCTAAAGATTTGGTGTTTTTTAATAACTATATCTTCGAAGCGTCATGTCAAATAAAACTGAAATTGAAAAATATATCTTATTCTGAAACTCAAGTAGCCTGAAGTATTTATAATGTTTTATTTCATTGCAAGTATAAAAATATGCACATAATAAAAGGTATAATTTTTTTTTTTTTAAAACCACTGAACTAAATAAATATAACTGACAAATTTCGTAATTCTAACACAAAATAATAATAAAAAAATCAAATAAATTTTATTTATTTTAATGAGGAGGAGGTAATGAAATGAAAGTGATTTATTTTTTGGTTTTAAAGATGCAGCATGACAAATGTTGAGAGGAAAAGAATTCCATAATAAAGGAGCGGATTAGGAAGAATTAATCATATGCTGTATTTCTGAAGTTCGAAAGCTCTCGTGATTCTTAAATCTAAAGGGGATATTAAGAGTAGAAATTCAAAAACATAAATAAGTTCACGACGAGTAGAAGAATAGAAAGCAACAGTCTAGGAAAGGGAAGGAGTGAGGAAACATTTTCTATTAAGAAAAGGATAGAAATTTTGATTCAATTGGTTACATGGAAGTTTCACGCCGAAGAAAAATCTCACAGAATATTTCATTAAGAATTTCAATTTTTGATTGAGTAGTTGACTCGATTTTGAGCCTCTTTTTCCTTTCCTTAAACGTTAAGTTAACAGTAAAACCAGATGTTAGATAGGATAGATGGAATTTTTAAAATTTTGTTTGTACTATACTAACCGATTAAGAGTTTGAGTTTGAGTTTGAGTATTTTACTTTGAAATTAATATAATTTAAGTACGTTTCTATATGTAACGTTTACTTATATTTCTCCTAACCAGTCTATTGAAAGGACTAAACAGATCTGTAGTTTCTCAGTTAGTGGATCATCTCCTTTAAAGAAGTAGTAATAATTTGAACTCCATGTTTAGTTTCGTTTCTAGGTATTCTACTGTTTAGGTCTAATTATCCAGACTAGTAATTCGAATTGAATAGTGTATTTTATTGTAAATATAATCTATAGTTGTCTCAGCCTGTTAGGTTCTCCGTAGTTAACATATTGGAACACTAACATATATAAATGTTCAATTTTGATTTGGGATTCAGATGATGTACCAATATATGTTATGTACGCATTTTTATAACTGCATATTCTTTTAATGAGAATTAAATGTGATAATAAAAATTTCAGAAATGTGATAAACTGTAATATTCCATGACAAAAAAACATATAATTAAAAGATTACGTGTGCGCGCGCTTGTAATCCAAGTCAGTAACTGTATATTTCAGGCTAGAGGCAATTAGACAAAACGTTTTCATTAGTACATTTCGATTACTGAGAACAAAGCGATTTTGGGGGCATTGGATATGGCAGGCACGGAACGATTAAAAGGTCCTATTTCACTAATTGGTCCGGAATCCTTCTGTTTTATTAAACCACCTTGGGAGGAAATTGAACTTTTAAAAGAAAAAAAATTAAAAAAGGCAGTCGGTTGAAGTAGCGGTGGCCACTGGACCGGGAATTATGAAGTTTACTGCAGCGGCCATCATAAATTCCCCCTCCCCCTTCACCCCTCTATCCCTCCCCTCCACTGTTATTTAGTAGCAGGGTCATCGGACCACCAGATACTGTCAACTATCAACAACAGGTTGTGTAGTCGAGTCAATACTCCTAGTTTACTAACAATATTTAAAAAAAAAAAAAAAATATATATATATATATATATATATATATATATATATATATATATTCTATTTATTAATAACTTAAAAATTATATAGTTGTTTAATTGTAAGAAGAAGGCGATCTGGGGTGCATTTAGGAGAAAGAAAAAGCACGTCCAAGTAAAAAACTTTTTATGTAGTTTCGACTTTTCGACTTGCCTTACAGGTCTTCTTCAGGAACCAGCGGTGACTCCTTCCGAGACGCGGTAGCTCAGTGGGAAGGGCGCTTGACTACCATGCTCCCGGGCCCGAGTTCGAGACCGGCTGAAGGCAGAAAATTTACATTCTGTCATTTCGGCCGTGGATCGGATTCGAGGTCGGGAGACACTGGGGCACACCCAGTCTGTTAAAAAGTGGGTACCCTTAATCGGGGAAAAACCTGGCGGTTGAGGGTGAATTCGGGTTGTAAGTGGTGCAGGTTTTTTTTTTTTTTTTTTTTTTTTTTTTTTTTTTTTTTTTTTTTTTTTCTTACAGGTCTTCTCCAGGAACCAGCGGTGACTCCTTCCGAGGCAATCTAAACTTCTTAAATGCACTCAAAACTCCCAAAGCCGGTTTTTTTTCATTTAATAAATTTATTTTAAATAATAAACTAACTAAGATTGTTATAATTATTATTATTAGGAGCGAGCTGGTCCTAAGATAGATCACGTGAAGCTCTTGTGGTTCCTCTCTCCCTACGACGCGCCCAAATGATCTTCATTTTCTCCCCATGTTCTCTCCTCCTATCCTCCGACCAAGTTCTCCCAGTCCTCTTGACTCCGTTTTCCGGCCGTACTTCCCACGCATTCACCTTTCGTCCGTAAGCATTTCTGTCTAGAGCTTCCTCTGGGTTTGTTTTTGCACTTTTTAGGTCTTTCTTCACTTGTGTGCTATTGAGTTATAATTGTATTTTTAAAAAACCATTAGTTTTAATGATGTTTTAATTTAATAAAATGTATTTATTTTAATAATGTAAGTACATGTACGTAGTAATGTATCTTATTGTCGATGACAGGATTTGTACAATAAGATTGAAGGGTAGATTTTGCAATATTACACTGATCAGTGTACATACACCATGCGAAGATGCAGAATAAATTGACAAAGAGATGTTCTATGCCCAACTGGTAAAGCTATTTGACGAACGACACTTTTCTCATATTTCAGATGCACGAAGTTACAGGGGGGCGGATTGCTGCTCGGACCATTTTTGGTATTAGCAAAATATGAACAGCATCTAACACGAAGGAAGAAATGTCTGGAAGAAAAAACATGTAGATTCGAGATTAAGGGACTGATGGAAGAATCTACAAGGTATAAGTATATAGACCGACTACAGCACCGACACCGAGAGTGGACTGGGGGAGAGCTGTGCGCGGAGGAAAGGTGGAAAAGATTGAAGGAAGATTTTAGGAACACGGCACTGGAAGTTCTTGGAGAGAAAACAAAAAATAAGAGGAATCCTTGGTTTGATGACGATTGTCAAGTAGGTGGCAGCAGTACTTTAACGACTTGTTATACCCTAAGACATGCAACAATCACCTTTACCAGACGTATCAAACCGACAATCATGAGGATATTGATGAGGGGGCCCCTCCTGACAAAGAAGAAATAGCGGAAATAATTCTATCACTAAAAAATAATAAGTCCCCGGGACCTGACGAAATTCCGTCAGAGCTATTAAAATATGCAGGTGAAGAAACCTGGGAAGAGATTTTCAAGGTAATATGGGACATCTGGGTAGAAGAAAAAATTCCGTCCGACTGGAGGGAGGCTACCATAGTCCCTATACATAAGAAGGGAAATAAACTGAAATGTGGGAACTACAGGGGCATAGCACTACTTCCAACAGTCTATAAAGTCCTGTCTGTGGCGATATGTCGGAGGCTGGTGGAGAGGAGTGAACGACTACTCGGAAAATATCAGAGTGGTTTCCGCCCAGGACGATCAACCACAGACCACCTATTTTCTATTAGGCAAATGCTTGAAAAGGCGTATGAATATCTGCACCATCTCTTCATTGATTTCAGACAGGCATATGATGGTGTCGATAGAGGAAAGCTGCTGGAAGCCTTACGGTCACTCGGAATACCAGGAAAACTAATAAGACTGACGAGGATGACATTAGAAAGGACAAGAGCTAAAGTAAAAACCAGAATGGGCATCTCGGAAAGCTTTGAAGTTAATAGTGGTTTGAGACAGGGGGACCCACTATCGCCTGTATTGTTCAATCTCGCCCTAGAAGTAGCGATTTGAGGAATAAAGATGAACCCAGGATGCACTATTTACAATGGCCTTACACAGCACATGGCATATGCTGATGATGTGGTTATCACAGGTAGAACCGAAACAGCATTGGCCGGTGCTGTTGAAGAATTGAAGACAGCAGCTCTCAATTTGGGTCTCCAAATGAACATGGACAAGACCAAATATATGAAAACCTCCAGACGGAAAGATGAAAGAAGAGATACGGTTGATGTGGAGGAGGACACGTTTCACAGCTGTAGTACATTTAAATACCTGGGAGGAGTTGTGACGGAGAAGAACAATCTAGACAATGAAATAAAAAGCAGAATGGTTGCAGGAACCAGATATTTTTATGCAGTACAAAAAGCTCTCCATTGTAAAACTCTCTCAAGAAAGGCAAAACTGTTGATTTATAAATCTATAATAAGACCAATAGTGATGTATGACAGTGAGACGTGGACTCTCACTAAAGATACCGGAAGAGTACTGCTGGTCTGGTAAAGAAGAATATTAAGAAGGATCTTTGGTGCTGTGAGAGAGGAGCACAGGTGGCGGATAAGAAGCAACGCCGAGATCGCACTATTGTATGTTGAGCCTGATATACTCTGTGCTATCAAGAAGGGCAGGCTTAGATGGTTGGGACACGTCAAAAGAATGGACCCCACAGGCTACCTAAAATAATGTTTAATGGTGCACCAGGAGGAAAGAGGAAGAGAGGCAGTCCCAGGCGCAGATGGATAGATGACCTGGAGGAGGATTTGCGGAGGATACGGAATTGGAGGAGCCTGGCGAGGGACCGAGAGGAGTGGAGAGGGGTGGTGGCAGAGGCCCAGGTCCTGCAAGGACTGTAGCGCCCAAGAACAAACAAACAAACGTACATTATATATTTAATATAAATCTTTCTTTGATAGAATTATTCTAACTATAAATAAAAATTTTAGAACTACATATTGAACAACTGAATAAAGACAATTTATATGATATGTACCTGTAGTATATAAATAATAAAATACTGTACTTACACATATTTTACACAATATTTACACATAAAACTATAAAATATAAGCAACATTTAACATATTTTAAGTATAATCATAATTTCAGGAATATAATTACATATGCCTATGTTGTATTTTTTTTTTTTTACATAATTTCAGTATATTTGTTAATCAAAAGTCAGGTAAATTTTGAAGAATTTATCCCCTCGTGGGGATATCGAGATATAGAACAGAGAGACGAAGAAGTTGAAACATGGCACACTGAAGTCTTCCTTCAGCTGATCAACAGACCTGATGACCCTCCTTCGTTCTATTCACGGACCTGGATATCAACTACCTTACCGGACCAAGCGTTCGCTGTCAATAATCTAGCAAGGGCTACAAAGCGACTAGTGAGAGACCAACTTGGAGGTAGCGACCAAAGACCTATCACACTGGAAATAGACTTGAACCTTCCTGCATCTGAAGCCAACCCTCTCCCTAGATGGAACTTTAAGAAAGCCAAATGGAACATATATACCGACCTTGTGAATAAGTACACATCATGCATCAATGTAACATCCAAGAAGGTAAATGTATCTGCCCAGCGCTTTGCCTCAGCCATATTACATGCAGCAAATGAAAGTATACCTAGAGGATGCAGAAAACAGTATAAGCCATACTGGAGGGAGGAGCTGGACAGACTAGAAAATAATGTTTCGCTGTTGCGTCATGAGGTAGAAAGATTCCCTTCCTCTCAAAACAATATAAAACTGAAAGAGGCAACTGCAAAACTGCGTCATGCTACTCAAAAACCTAAAAAGAAGACCTGGCGCGGAAAAAACAGTGGGCCTCAACATGGACAGGGAAAGCAGAAAGCTTTGGAAATTGGCAAAATCATTGTCAGGTGACACAAACAGGAACGACCCAATGATAGTGGAATGAAATGGAAAACTCATTACTGGGAAAACAGCAGGAAATATACTTGTCGACCATATTTCCCAAAGCGGAACTCTAAATATTAGCCCTGTGAAGAAAAAACAAATGAGGAGAAAAGTGAAAGAAACCCTCCGGGCAACGAAATCCAGGAAAGAGGAGCTGGATCGGCCATTCACTATGAATGGATTGAACAATGCTATCATCTGTTTAAAAACCAAAGGGCTCTCCGGGCATTGACGGTATTATGAACGAGTTTCTCATTAATCTGGGGCTCCAAACCAAGCAGCGTCTCCTCAAACTCTTCAACACTAGCTGGAAGATAGGTAAAGTACCTTAAATCTGGAAGGAAGGAGTAATAATCCCTGTACTAAAAGATGGCAAACAAAAAACTGACCCAAACAGCTACCGACCCATCACCCTTCGCAGTTGCATGGGTAAGCTACTGGAGAGACTTGTAAACAACAAGCTTCCGCAGATTCCGCTCTACAGAGGATCAAGTCGCCTTTATCGTCCAGAAAATAGAGGATGGCTTTCATTGAGCCATATGAGGGCTTTTCTATGGATGCCCATGGTGGCAGCTTTTATAATTAGACCATATCTTTTTCGAGATCGACCCAGACCGCAAGAGTGTGCACTTTTTCTGAAAAATAGAGCACACGCTTGCGGTCTGGGTCGATCTCGAAAAAACTTTTGATAAGGTGTGGACAGAAGGTATAATTATAAAAGCTGCCACCATGGGCATCCATGAAAAAAGCCCTCCTATGGCTCAATGATTATCTGAGGGTTCGAAAAGCAAGAGTGAAATCTGGAAATACGAAGGAGCCAAAAAATTTGAAAACGGGGTACCACAGGGTGGAATCCTGTCCCCAGCACTGTTCCCAATATTCATAAACGACATCATTCAGGATCTTCCAAATACTATTAAAGTGTCGTTGTTTGCAGATGACATTGCCCTCTGGAGTAGATCGACTTCAATAGACGCAGCGAAATGCAGGATGCAAATGGCCTTGGATAGTATCTGCCGTTGGACTGAAGAATGGGCCATGACCATCAATCTGATCAAAACAAAATACTCCATTTTTAGCCTTTTTCCCAAAATTGCGGACGCTCTAAACCTAAATTACAAGCACGAACCTCTTGCAAAAGATGAGAGCCCCACTTACCTTGGTATTAAGCTGGACCCAAGACTCACATGGAGACCTCATATCGAGCAGTCTGTTCGTAGGGGAATGATAAGAACTGTCCTTATGAAGAAAATTACAGGATCAAATTGGGGCGCAGACCTGAGAACATATATGGGCTATGTTAGGTCCTTGGAGTACGGCATCACAAGTTGGGTAACCGCTGCTGTCTCAAACCTCCGAAAAGGTTCGACCCTGCAAAACCAGGGACTAAGGATCATGACAGGAGCAATGAAATCTACGCGTACAGACAAAATGGAGGCCCTTACGAAAGTTCCTTCAATAGAAGACCGGAGAGATGTGAAACTCTTACACCTTGATGCTAAAGCCAGGTCAACTCCGAAACATCCTTTCCAAAAAAGACTGGAATAAATGGCAATCGATTAAAACGGGAAAGCAGTATTCACATTACGGCAAGGTTACATTCGAAATTCTATGGAAAGCTGTTGATCTCAGAAAGATCTACAGCGGTAGAAGACAATCCTCCATGGCTTGAGGCTCCGAAACCACAAATAGTTCTGACAATCCCTGGTATCGCTAGCCAGGAGAACTCATCCGAAGAGCAAATGAGATTTCTTTCCCTTCAACACATAAATAATAAGTACCCAAAAGACCAGTGGACCCACATATATACTGATGGATCGGCCACAAATGCAACAAAAAACGGTGGCACCGGTATCCATATACAATTTCCTGCAGGAAACATGATCGAGAAGGCTGTTCCTACTAGCTTTTCTTCTTCAAATTATCAAGCTGAGCAGGAAGCCATATGTGAGGCATCGAGAATACTTAGGATACTTAAGAGACCAAAGAACTCAAAAATAGTATTCCTTACTGATGCAGCATCAGTGTTGCAATCTCTTACATCGAAGTGGGGTACGGGCCTGAAAAATCTCTCCAAGGAGCTCGAATGCTTGATGGCTATCTACAAAAAGGTCATCCTGCAGTGGATTCCTGAACACTGCGGACTCGCTGGAAACGAGAGGGCGGACCAGCTGGCCAAGGAAGGAGCTTCAAGTGAGCAGTTCGAATGTACCCTCAGTCTCGAGGAAGTAAAAACGCTCAACAAAGTCGCAGTCTGCCAGAGATGGATTGGGAGACATCCACATCACGACCCTGGAGATGCAATCTACGAACTCACTCGAAGAGATATGCGGATCAAGCTCCATGGAAGTTTTCCAATTCCCTTGTGCTAAATTTAATTAACCTAATCTAAATCAAAGATTCAGGTTTCAATCTTTGTGATTTATGTTCAATGTCATCCTTTTAATAAGTTTTATTTATTAGTATTTTATATAACGTACCTTCATTTGAACACCAAATACAGTGAATGTAAAAAGAAAACGGACTAAAAATTTTGAAAGTAAACGAATTGGAGGACTTATTGTTCACAAGTTGATTTACCATATTATTTAGTTTCTTATAGTCACAAACAAAAAGTCCAAATACTAATAAATCATGGTTTAAAAAATAAAACATGGTTTTGAGCAGAATTAATAAGGAAATGGTCCCAGTGTGCGTCAGCACTCTATTAACGTTTGTTACTAAGCAGGTTTGTTCACTATTTTCGTCACAGCTACAATATCAGTTAGTTTAAATTTGTATAAATAACTTTTAGTTTAACTACGTCCTGTCAAAAATAGAGGTAGTTTTGATGTCAGTGTGGTAAGCTTTATGCTGCTTCATTACAGAACAAAAAAAATTGCTAATGTGGTTACAAATGTATCTATTTTTTTAAATGTTTAAAGAGCTAAATGAGTTTTATTTCCTAAACTTTTTTTTTTTTAATTTCTTCACAGCAATTTTATGAATAAAATATCCATTTTATTTGACGTAGAGGTGTAAAAAAACCTTGTCACAATTAATAAAAGGCGGTCAATTTTAAACATTTAAAACCCTTTATCGGTAACAGGGTTGTCTACATTTTGATGTTAATAAATCAAGTTTATCCGGAAAAATATATCTCCCTTGAAAAGAAGTCAATTTACTCCTGTCACTATTTTGTGTAGGTGTTGTGTTTGATTGCTTCGTTATCAATTCAATTCCTGATTGCTTTTTCTGTATCATGGAAAATGAAATGTCTTTGAAATATTAAGAATTTAAAACACAATAAGATTACTGGACTAGTCGAAACGTTAAATTGTCATTTGCTTAATTAAATACTTTTGTAATACTATAATCAAAATATGTGTTTAGTTATTATATTATATACATATGTATATTTAAACATTATAAAAACATGAATCATATCTTTTTTGTATTCTCTTTCTGTGACAAAGCCCTCTAAAAAAGTAAATAATGACTTTTTGTTTGTTACTCACGCATTCTAAAAATGTCTTTGATGTCCTTATCACTGGAATGAAGGTATGTCCAACATGGCACAGGACACGTACTCTCCTGAATTCACAAAATCATACTTTACAAGAAGTGGTGGAACTAAAAGTTATTTATACAGATTTAAACTAACTGAAAACAGCATTTGTAGCTTTGACGGAAATAATGAACAAACCTACGACCATCTTATTTATATTCCAACAATACTTGGAAAGATACAGCACAAAATTATAGCCAAATTTCTGCTGATTAGAGACCAATGGCCACCTTCAAAGAAAGATCTTTGGAAAACATTAGCGTCTCCAAACTACTACTCACACTTCATTTATTTATATTTATATTTCTGTTCCTAGATTTCAAGGTCCTGATGATTGTTTTATGGTTTTCTATTTATGTCCGATGATATCGTTTCCTTTTCTAAATTTTTCTAAATAAAGATTTTAAAACAATCGTGCTAAGTATTTCATTGAATTTAGAGTTCGTAGAAGAAAAAGTAAAATTGAATAAATATCCAACCCAGTGGATCAAAATAAACATTATTGAAAATCGACGACTAATGATTTAGTAATTTACAAAAAAATAATGAAGAGAAATGCATGGTTTTTTCTAGATAAGTACAACTTTAATTGTTTCTGTTATATAACGATCTAAGAATTTCATAATATCGGGATCAATAATTACCAGAATTGTGGATTAGCGAACTAGTTGTTTCTTAATATTTTAAAGTTTATAATTATAGTCCCTAAAAGTTGTCTGCTAGATTTATAAATATGATACTAGATAAATTTATTCGATATGTTTAATTCCAGACTGAGGTAAGTAACAGTTTGTTCCCAAGAGATTCAAATATTATTCAAGGCAATATGTTCCGCTAAGGCCTTCTTTTCGTAAGCGTTATCGTTTAAGTTTTGAGTTCATTTTTATTTTATTTTCCATTTCTAATAGTATTCATTAAATCTTGTAAGTAAAATTCTAATATATTTTCAATTTCATCTATCCTGTAGGAGCTAGTGTAAAAATAAACCACCTTCATTTTTTCTTGCAATAAGAGTTACGTGTAGTCTCTCTTTGTGTGACCCATTATCATTCAGAGAGAAATCATCTCTGCAACCTTTTTCGTTTTTTGTTTTTCTTGAAAAAACGTATTCAGTGATGTCAATGTTCAGCTGCATATAGCACCGCATGTAGCACCGACAGAAATATTTTTTTAAGACGATAACTAGATGCACTGTAGGTTCTGAATACTTAAATTAATTAAGATACTGTAAATTAAAGTGGAATTTAGAACAATTTCGTTTTTGTTATGTTATTTATTATTATAAAAAATTGCAGTTCAGGAATTTTTTTGTTGCTTCTTATGTACTCCAACTAGGGCAGGAAGAACGGGCTATCCTACAGGTTATCAAGCTGTTCTAGCCATGATTGGAAGGTCAAGGTTCCACCACGAAATAAATTCGAACCCACCCAGGTGGGATTTGAACCCATAATCTGTATTCCAATACCCCCAAATCGCTTGGCCATCAAGGCCCGCGATTAAAAGGCTTATTTAATCTTAAATAGCCTAATAATTTGAAGTTTATATATATTTGGAGTTAGGTTAGATGACGATTTAAAAAAAGAATATTTTGACGAAGATAGTAACCTATGTTTCGGGGATCTCCTTTTAGAAGAAATTAATTTAACGCCGGATACTAGCTTGGAAATAACTCAAAGTGAAAATAAAATTTTAATGAGCCGAATTCTAATTCGCTCTAGAATTAGAGTTAAAACTGAATAGTGATGAAGTAAATTTGCACGAGGTCGAAAAGAAATTCATTTTAGAGAAATTTTATAGAAGACAGAATTCTGTAGAATGGTGGGAACAATTTGAAAAAGAATGTGCTAGGCATAAGGTTGTCAATATCTCAAAAATGATAGAAATCCTAAGATTTTTTGTAACTGGAGCATCTAAAGATTGGTACGAGGCCAATTAAAAAAAAATTGGGTTATCAAATTGGAACCAATGGAGAGATTCTTTTTTGACGAAATTTGAAGATAAAGGGTGGTCTAAAATATAAAAGGCTTTTAACTATAAATTTATAGGTGGCTCATTGGTCGAATGTGCACTGACGAAAGAAAGGTTATGTTTGGACATCGAGGTTAATAGCACGGAGACAGCACGAATTTACATGATTGTTGTTGGACTACCTTTGGAAGTTCAAAATGTCCTAAATCGCCAGGAGGTGACTACAATGAAGAGTTTTGAAACAAATAAATTCAGAATTAATAGAAAACGACGAATGCATGAGTTTAATATTGGCAATATGGTATACGTGGAAAATGGTAATAAGTTAAATCGGAAACAACAGACAAGATTAGGATAGGCCCCTTTCCTATTTTGCAACGGATATCAACAACAATTTCTGAAGTTTGATGCGGCAAGAAAAGAAGATCTCAAATTGTTTTCATTCAAGCAAGTTGTCTCCTTTTCCGTGGAAAAAGTGACCTCAGAGGGGGAGGTGTAAATAGACTATTCTAATAGTCATTTTGGTTAATCATATGTTTGATTACTATATTAGTGTGTGGCAGGTTATAATTGCAAAGGTTATAAGACAATATAGTTAGTTGGTGTTCAGACTTTTATTTGCTGTTTAACTACTTGTAATTTAATTATTCTTTACAGGTATGCCTAGTTATTATTTTATGTTAATTGTTCTATGAAATATATGTTAATTTATTGTTAATTCTTTACAGAATAATAAATTTGGTTTTAAACCAAGAAGTCATTTTTAAAACCGACTTACATATACATACATACATACATACATACATATATATATATATATATATATATATATATATATATATATATATATATATATATATAAACACACATACATATTCCTTGGGTTACAATCTATTCCATTAAAGTCAGTTACTGACAATTAAATGTTACCCTACACCAACAACAAAACATATCCTCTAGCTGTTACATTCGAGAACAGCAATCCCAAGGCGAAGGATTACTAATGTATTCAACGACACAATTATCCAGCCGATGGGAAGCCATCAGGAGCAAAGCCTATAACACTATCGGCTACTTGATACACACTGTACCAGGCTACCTTCCAGCTTTGCCGCTCATCCAGTTTAATTGTCAGCATATAATGAGATTCGTTATTTTTAAAAATTCTGATTGGTTTCACAAGGATTGGGGTTTAAATAGTTAATCTAAATGACCGATCCGAATTATTTTTTTACCGTCCATATAGCTTCGTTATTTTTAATTGAAATTAAAACCTTCATGAATTTTTAAAAGACAATTATTGAATCGGTATGAGGAAAAAATGAATTCCTTCTCCATTTGAGATATTTTTGATTGGAATTTTGATTACGGTTTCAGAATCGTTGTTTAAGATGTAAGTATATTCAGATTGAGGGGGTCTGTTGTCATAATGAATTGTTAAATTGCCAAAAAGGTGTGATTAGTATATCATTTACTAATCAATTTTCGCACCTAATAATTTAAGACTGTCCTGTTCCAAACAATAAATCGAATTTAGGATGGAAGTCAAAAATGCCAAATTTCAGGGGAGTTTTGGTGTTGGGAAATAATTTAGATGAATCTACATTAGCATTAAAATTTTGTATAGAAGAACCGTGGCGCCGCTAGCTAAGTAAGTTTAAATGGTTCGTGAGTAATGTTATTAAAAAATATTTATTTGCTACAAGGACGGATACAAGCGATTTTGTGCACGCAGTGTCTATTAGAATTTTTTAAGTTTGACTTTGTGGAATTATATATGGAAGAGCACTAAAACGGGTTAAATTAAATAGGTCTATTACGTCCATGGTTCCTGTGCTAGGCTGGGATCTAAAAAATTACTTTGATCACTATCCAGATTATTTTTGATCAGTGTATTGTTGATTTTCTTGATGATCGTCTGGAAATGATACAGTGGGGATAGTCGGGTGGTTGAGCATTTGGTAATTCAGTAATTTGGGATTCACTTACGGACTGTTCCGAGTTTAGATTATGAAGTTCTTCAATTTCTAGGTTTGGGTTTTTCCGAACTGGGGTATTTGAGGAAAAAGATTTAATTTTACACTTTGATCAGGTTGTCTCTGATATTGGGAATTACTTCTATAATTACTATTGACACTCATAGGGGTTGACTGATTAGGTTGTTGGGGTCTATATTGATGATATTGGTGTGGTAGATATGATTAGGTTGTTGGGGTCTATATTGATTAGGTTGTGGGGGTCTATACTGATTAGGTTGTTGGGGTCTATACTGATTTGAGATTACATTTTTAGCAGGTTGAATTGCTTTGTACTGGTTTACTGGGAAATAGTTTATAAATTGTTGGCGATTTTTGTGTATTGTGTTTGTTATGGTTTTGGTGTGGGCGATAAGTGTCTATGACAATTGAAAATCGTTCGTTAGCATGTTTATTGCCTGATTTAGGTCTATCGGATTTTGGTTCTCATGAAAGAGCCAAGCGGTTCTTTCAGTCCTTTTAACAAAACTCTTAGTGCTAATTTTTCGATATAATTTCGTGAGGACTAACGCCTCCATCGGCATTTCGCTCCTTAAATAACTAATTTGCAACTGTAATGGTTTTTTGTATTTTATTATAAAATTCGAAAGGGGTTTCGTTGCCTTGTTTCATTCCCGCCATTTCAATATTTAGAGTGTACGCGTCGCGTTTGTCGGCGTACCCTTGTTTTAACGCATTTTTAATATCGTCCCAGGTATTGATATATTTACTATTAACCATGTCGGCGGCAGCTCCTTTAATTTTAGCACGAATTGATCCTATTAAATAATCGTTTTGGAAATCGGCAGTATTTTCGTGATTATAAAATTTGTTTATCAGAAATTTCTAGAAATCGCGTTAGTGACATAGGGTCACCATGGAAATCAGGTATCATCTCTAGATACTCTTTCTTTAATGTGGGAGGTGCCATTTTTATAAAATATTTTAATATAACAAACAAAAATAAAATGAGATAGTATGCAATGAAATTAAAATAATATGAAATGAAAATTAAAATTTATCCTTAATATACAGTAAACTTAATATTTAACTTAATATTAAATAAAAATTATATTTTAAATAACAAAATAGTTCTTTATAGTTATAGTAATGAAATCATAACCTTTTCTTTAAAAATAGAATAGATTTTATTCAAAAATTATTAAATGAAAAAAATAAAAAAAAGTTTAATATTGAGATAATATCTCTTAAATAAAAAAATCACTTACACTAAGATGACTTCGATAGTCAGATCCATGCCAGTTTAACGTCTCGTCTTCCTCTGAATGGACTCGTCAGCAAACCAGTTGATACTGATCCTTGATATGCCCTCAAGTTTGACGATGTCCTACCGACTGCGCCAGTTATCTTCAATTTAAAAGTAAAAGACTTTTTTAAAAAGAAGTTTATTCAATAAAAGTTTACAATATCAGAAAGAAGAGTGGCGTGGAGACGGCTCTGGATGTACTGAGAGAGAATTACAAAATTTCTTGAGGTTTATAAAGGGTTACAAATGGCTTCTTCTAGGAAGCTTTATGCTAACATTACAGTTCACAGGAGAGCAAGTTCCCACGAGGGGTTTTGGGGTTTTCTAAGAAATAGATTACAATGGTTAGGAGTCAAAGCTTAAAATTAAAAATATCTAAGTAGCATTCTATACAGCATATCGATAGACTCAGGTTATAGATAACTCACTTGAAACATGAAACACAACGAACACTAATCATCAATTTTAAAGAAAATAGTAAATTGGTTTCCTTTGAAATATCTAAAATTAAAATAAATTGAACACTAAAACACTAAAATTTGGTCTTGGTTTCAGTACTTGTGAGTATAACTGTTTATTAATCAACGCGTTTCAACGATTGTGTATAGAAGCAAGATTAGGCCAAAATCTCACTCAACTGCTTGGTTTGCTTTTAAGAGTACCAACTTTATAGAATAGCTGGGTACGCCAAGGAGGGTCTCCATACCCTGAATTTGAATAATATGAAATAACTATATGATATAATGGAGAAGAAGATAGGGATGCAGTGAAGGTAACACCACGTTAAAGAAGGAATTCTTTAATACGTGCCAACGTTTCGACCTGCGTTGAAGGTCTTCTTCAGGGCCACCGAACCACACTTGCGAAGAGAAGGACGATGACGCCTTTTTATTCGTCCTTAATATTGGCGTATATATGATATATTATATACGAAAAAACAGAAAATATATATTTTTTTTTTTCAAAAACGGGTTCAAACTCGGGCCCGAAAGAGTATTGTGCCTTACCCAGCGAGCCACCACTCCTTCAGAAATTTCTGGCATAGAATATGTTTTTCTTTTATTAATATACTCATGGTAAATGTTAATGCGTTATACGGATAACATGTTATTTAACAATGAATAATTTGATTTCTTATTCAAAATTAATTATTATTTTTTCCCTATCTCATTTAATTGTTATTCTCATATTTTCATGTCCTTGAGACGTATATACCACCGAACGCCAATTTATTGGCAAGTTCAATTAATTTCTACCCATTAGAATGCACTTACATATACTTTACTTTAAGAATATGTCATAGAATTAAACATACACATATTAAAAGTTGAAATGTTATATTTCGGATTTTAGCAACAAAAATGTCATTATTGTAACTGTTCATCACTCTACGTTCAATTATTTCCTCACTTGAAATGAAACTTTTTTTTTTTTTTTTACGTAAACCAAATATAAAAAATCGTTTAACGATTATTGTGGATCATTATTTGTTTCTCCGAGTATTTTCATCTATAATAATAATAAGTTCAAAAACACGTCTCCCATAAAATTTTGATATTACTGTAACCAAAATCAAAATCGAGCAGCAAAAAGAGTGATTTTTTGTGAAAAAGAAAATTTATCGAAGATTAGTGACTCTTGCTGACAGGAACGAGTCCATTCGGTTCAAGACAATTTTCACCCTACCCACGACGGTCTTGAAGGATTTTCTCCAGGTTCGTACTTTTTCAATTATCATTACCGTAACACTTTACAGTCATTTTTTCGTTATAATTATTTTTTTTATTACGTTTTAAAGCGATGGAAAGGCGTAACAAAATTATGGACCAACCTTTTCTATTTTCTTGCAGTTTAATAACTTTTTGTTCTAATATAAATCTAAAACGTCATCAACGTAGCTTTAATGGTGTCATTATTACCTTAGTTAAAACTTTTGCTTATGGCAACGTTTTAGGCATAATAATAACATTCTATGTATATTTTTGGTCAAAAAAGTGCTAATAAATAATACTCATCTGCGATACATAGTATTGATTTGCCGTTTTGAATACTTCATGACTAAAAAAAAAAGTTTTTTAAATACGGCATTATTATTTTTTAAATTTATATATTAATAAAATGTGTTTGAAAACGTTAGATCTTTTAATTTGCTATTTACTTCCTAAAAAAACATTTAATTAACTTTTAAATTTTAAAAGAAACCTAGTAGTGTAAACTATGTGATTTCTTTAACTATAAATAAATATACGTCACTAAACATCACTTGAAATAGCTGTAATAATAGGTTGTTATTACCGTAGATTGTCTTCTTTACCGTGTTGGTTGTTATTCCCTTATATGCTCAATTTTAAAATTGTGAAGATTCACATCTTTAAATCTATATAACTACCAATACTCCTAAACGGTGCTGAAAGTTGGATAATTATAGACAAGCAAGAGGGTAGAATCACAGCTGCAGAAATGAAATTCCTCCGAAGGATTGCTGGGAAAACAAGAAGGGACTGTATCCGCGATGAAGCCATTCGAAATGAACTAGGGGTCTCCTCAATGAAGGAGATTCTCGAGGCTCACCTGCTGTGGTTTGGGCATGTCGACAGGATGGAGGAGCATCGAAATCCGTGGAAGACCATGGACTATGGTAGAAGACCCTAAGGCCGTCCAAGGATGTCTTACCTGGAATATGCTGACCGTCTATGCAGAATGAAATATTTGTCAAGCCAGAAACCTGGCAAGAGATAGAGAGTTCTTAGATATCTAAATATTTAATTTAACTAAGACGTGTTGATGTTTGGAATCGCTGGAACGGAGTGAATTTTCACTTCAGATTTTGACTATAATAGGTTTTTAACCTGTAGGATAACTCTTTTGAGTTCATAAGAAGACTAAGTCCCAACAAACGAGGTTTGAGGGACCTATAAAAAAATTTCACTTTTTAAAGAGAAATACACATGATAGTGTTGAATATATAAACACCTAAATCATCGGAGGGTAAAATCAAAATTATATAAGGGTGCTAATATTTTTACTCCCTAGATATTCCCAAATTAATACAATAATTATTTTTTAGTAAGTGATAAAATAATTTTAAGACTCCTTCCAATTTAACAAACATTATCGACAACTGTATATTCATGGCAGTGTTGTTGCAATCTATGCAAGCATCGAGTTCTAGCGCTGACTGGGAGAAGTAAGTGATGTTCGCTACCGCGTATAATTGCATTGCGATGACAGTTGTGCTTCTCATTGCTATGCAAATGCAAGGCAGTCAGTTTTATCTGCCGAGCTATTTCTGCCCGTTATTCCTCTTTACTGATCTCTCTGTTAGAATAATGTATTCAAACCAATGTGTCCCAACTAAAATTAGACTTTGTTTTAGAAGAAATCAATTGTCACAAACAGACGTTCGCTTGACTCTAATTATCACTGTGAACAAAACAGTGGAACATTATACTTGGGTTTTCATTTTTGAGGTTGAATTATATAATCATTAAGATTTTAACTAACTTGAATTGTTCTGTTCTAAGACTATTTTTAGGCTAAAAATGTTTCGGCAGAACACCTTCAGCACCAGAGCAGACTGGTTATTTTTTTCTACAATTGATGATACTTGGTTGTTACAAAAACCCTTGTGCACAAGTATAGCTATATTTCAGATATTTTAAGTACTAATGAATACTATTCTTAAAAGTAAAAATGATTTTCAACTACTTTCACCTAGTGATTGGATTTGGTGCCGTAGAAAAACAGCTCATCACACACATACATACTGTTTTTACATCCTCATAATTATCGAAGTTCCGACCTTTTATAAAATGGGCCATTGATTTAAACAACTATAATTAGGTCGCTTATGCAATATTAGCATCTTGTCCGTACATAGTAGTACAAGTTCGATGATTTATATAAGGTCAAACAAGAACGAAGTGCAAGGATATTTATTGTCAGGTTGCAGAATGGAATAGCTCGGTACTTTACGGTACTATAAAATGCATACAATCATGCTGTTATCAGTATAGGTTTTAGTCCAGTGATAGACCATCAGTATCAAGCTCAAAAGGAAAATGCTTTAGAAGTTCCACCAAACAATAAGCATCACCTTTTCCTCAAACCTCTTTTTCTTCCTGAAAGAGCATTGCTTCTTCCAATTTAAGAAGCAAGAAAATTAAGGAATGGTCACAATAAGCATTCTTATAAATAGTACTAACTAAAAAATTCGTATAAAAATAGATATGAGCGTTCGGATTAAGAGTTGGATTCATGCATAAGATCTCTTGTAACAACCTGTGAGAAGTCTAGCCAAAGGTTAGACTAAGCTCAGCCTAGTTCTCATGTCACGAAGGGAATATGTAAATTTCATGAGGGTACTTAAAGTATAAATATATCTCTTTATATTTGAGTGCAAGAGTAACGTATTCATTATTTCAGTATTATATCTTTATTAAAATACAAATCGAGTTTGATGAAGTTGTTCATTTATGTGTTTCCCTTTAAATCCCTTTAAATTTAGCCACCAACTTCAATACATATATACATTTCTTTTTTCAGGAAATATACATTCTTCTTACTATGCTTGAAAATTTTTAGAATTTTAGAACCTCACTATCAACCTTTTGCTAGTCCAAATAACCTGATAATCCGACCTTCCCACGGAGGATATTTTAGCAGAGTCCATAATAGTTCAGTAAAATTGTACGTTTCGGTGTGAAAAAGATTGGGTAGTTTTGATTTTTTAATATATTATTAGTGCTGTGTGTACGAAATCCAAGTTTTGGAAGCCACCACTCACAAGTTAGTAGCATCAAAACGTGAAAACAATGGATCTTTTCCACGTTTTATTAACGTTTCTACTCCACTTTTGGATCTAAATGAAAACTTGCATCAATCAAAATCAAAATAAACTAAATATTGTATAGCCTGCAGATAAGCTCTCTGTAGCTTAAACGGTGAATAAGATAAAATAAAAACGACGTTTATTGCATACTTCATTGTGAACTATTTAGAAGTGATTAAAACCAACACAATATAGTGTTACTACGGCCAATGTTGCAAAATATCAATAGCTGGCTAAATCATATCTTTGCAAACATATAACACAGAATTAAAGGATTTGATGAAAAAAAAAAAAAAAGGAGGTACGCTATCTCCATCCTTAATCGAAGATTTAAACAATTGTCACCACTACTGTACAACTACCCAGGTGTTAATTTAAGTTAAAACGTAAACAGAAACCTACACATATTTACTAAAAACACGTTTGAGTTACGATTCTGAGGTTATTAGTCATGTAAAAAAGATACACATATAAAGCCTGCAGACTTTTTAATCAAAAACTCTCAGACTGAGACCGAAAAGGTGGAAGTTAAATCTACTTTGTAATTAAATAAAAAATAATCTTTATTCTGGTACTTGCTGTCCCCTAAGATCATTAATAAGGTACATTTACTAGTCTGACCGTATTACTTTCAATTGAAAGCGTTTGTAATTACGGCACATATTGTCATCAGGAAAATAAAATAAAATAAAATGAATTACAATCATGTATGATTGACACTTTCAGTAAGTTATGTTCTTGAGAAGAGACCTTACAGTATCTCTAAAATAATACCTGATGAGCAAACCTGCTGACGCCTGGAAATAGATTTTCCTTCGATATATATATTTAAACACTTAGCCCTGACACATACAAACACAAGACGTTATTTAATAAATCCTTGGCCCTCCCCCCACCTCCCTCCAAGAAGCCCAAACAGAGCTAAGGTCCGCCAATAGGATTAGAGCTATCGACACAATGGCTGGCAGCTATTGGTTCTGGAACATTCCATTAATCTGATAGTGTTTTCTCCAGCCAATCCCCTAATGCGGTTCTAATTCCAGTCATAAAGGCCCCCGGTTCCCTCCTTCTTCTTACCTTACCACAGCTCAATCCCTCGGTTTCTTAACCCCTCTTGGATAGAATAATACGGAGTTGTAATAACTAAGCACCAACATTGCTTTTGATATACCCATGATTTGTGTTTCAAATAATATAGCATCAAATGAACAATGTAAAAAAAAAAAAAAATTACACCAAAGTTGAAAGTGGAATACTGCTAATGACAAATGCGTCTTATTTCTCAGGAATAGGAAAACAACAAGGAACGCAATTAACAGAGGAATGCTAACGGTGGAAATTCCTTTCAAAATAACAAATTTTCTTACCTATTGCGGTGGCCTGTAGTGGAATAATTGGAGATAATGAAAAAATACTTTTAAGTTTCTTCAGATAACAATTATTTATTTTCAGTTAAAAAGAGGAACGATTAAATAGATTCTAAAAAGAAATTCACCATTATCTTTTTAAATGATATTAAACCATTCCCTTTAAAGAGATTAGCTGTTTTGGTCTATATTAAGACTAATTGCACATCGTTTTTTACATTTACTAGACAAATTCTAGATACCTACAACTCTCAAAAAACTTATGTACACATCTATAATCAGGCCTATTGAGTTAAGCTTTTGGATTACACAGACCATCTATTTCATCTGTATCCTGGGATCTGTAATCTCTTTAGCGCTCCTAATTATTGCTCTAATAAACTAATTGATAAAGATCTTAAAATCCTATATGTTACAGATTTGTCTCAAACCAAATATGAAAATATGATAAACCTTATCCCTCACATTTACATGATATACTTCTTTACAGAGTTATAAATTTCCATTTGATTGATAAAGTATGTCATTTAGTGATCAAATCTCTGGTAAAATAAACCTACAAGTTCTCAACGTTTGCTTTGTCCGTAAAAAATTAAATCTTATTCGAAAACTATACATATAATTGAAAGGTTTGGTGGATGAAAGGGTTTCGTCACATTTTTTTTATTTTTTTTTTATTGGTTACAGAACCTATGAGCAGAAGTTTTAGGTAGCTAAATCTAAATAGTTCAAAAAAGTAGATAAAGAGATATAAAGAAGACGAAGGTGCTACGTAACATTTTTAATCTAAAGAAAATTGTGTATTGTTACATAACCCCTTCCACCAAGGGCCCAATCCACCTAATACTTCAATTGAGAATAGAAGTAGATATAGTTATATAAAGCTGTTCAATTATTGAGCTTTAAGTCGATCTGATCTACAAATGCATCGAATTCCAGTATTTGTCAATGAGATCCTTCTTTGAAGGAGTTTTGCAAAATTATCAATTATAAATGATCAAACTATATAAAGATTGAAGTTGTATAAATTGAAAACACTATTATTTATTCATTATTTTTAATAAAATATATTGATAAATAATAATATGAAATTTATATTATATAAGGTGAGTCCCTCTAAATGTTTAAAAAAAAAAAAAAAAAAAAAAAAATGGGTGAAACTAGATCAGAAATGCCGAAGACCTTTCAATATGATCAAATTAATGATTTCGTTTCAATTTCATGGAGAAATTGAATTTTAAAACCGGAAAAAAACATAGTGTTTTCATTTGGCATACAAATCAGTTACTTGTGTAATAAGACATTATGATAATCGCTTAATGGAAATATGTATTTTAAGCATAATAAACTCTTCATTGGAATAAAAAGTAAGGAATAATTTGCTGAACATCTGGTGGAATATAGTGATGAAGTTGTGTTAGAATATTTTGTAACAAATCCTAGTAATTCTCACCATTTAATCTGTTGGGCAAACTATGATTTGTCAACACTATTCGACAGCAGTACAAAATGAATAAACAAACGATACCCCACAAGGATAGGTATAAGTGCTATCCCCTGTAAACACAGACTCATCTGTCCATAATATTCACCTCAAAAAGTGGTATTCTTCAATATCAACTGCATTCAGAAGCCAAAGACAAAATTGAGGTCTATGTTCATTATCATTTGGTTTTAAACCTTAAAATAAATCTTAAATAATTGTAATAAATAAATAAATGTAATAACATAAAACCGTGGTTTCCTCAAAAAAGTCTTTGAATTATTCTATATTTGCCAATTGGAATAGAAAGGTAAGTTCTGCAGAATTTTTCTTCATTTTTGGTCTAGTTTCACCCATTTTTTTTTTTTTTTTTTTTTTTTTTTTTTTTTTTTTTTTTCCCGAGTTCCCGAAAAATAAAAAGTAGTTTGCCATGTTGTAAACAAATGACAGTCACTCGGATTTTCTAATTGTATTGTATTTACAATTTTCTGTAGATCTAAATTTCTAAGATTATTTATTTCGTTTTCTTACGTTCAAAGCACCCGCGGAACAGTTACGTTAATTTTTCATGCATATTTTCTACAAAACAAAGAATAAATCATGGCAGATTGGGAGAGCACAGGAGCTGGTAGGAAGCAGGGGTGCGTGGGCCTTACGTTCAGTGCGCATATTTTCCACTCAGATTTAGGGCTGCCGACTCAGTGGTAGGAAGCAGGGGTGCGTGGGCCCGCAGTGCGCCACTCAGTTGGCTGCCGATCAACTAGCCTCGGGCCCCCTGGAGCCCAGCTGTAGGAGGCAAAGAGGGAATGCCACTGTCAGAAAAGTTGAGGCTAGTACTGACATCTGTCGGCAACTGTCAGCTTAAGAACGTACCACGAGATCAGTGCTAGTGGCAGTGCAACTGAGTCAATGTAAATAATACGAAAAACGTAAACATTGAACAGAGTTGGCCACACTGAAAAATATTTTAACTATACCACACTAATAAACGTTATCAGTAATATTTTTAATTTATTACCACCCAATATGATTCATTACCTGGTAATTTAATATTACTTGTGATTTTTTTTTTTTTTTCAAGCTCCTTCTTATGTCTCCAACGAAACCCTACACAATAATCTCAATATGTTTTTCCTATATTGAGTTATTGAATTTTAAACACTTTGTTGCGTTTTTACCCCACTGTGCAGCGTTTCGATCGGTGGCTTAGTTGTTTCTTTGGTAGCGATTGTTAAATATTGTGTCTTTGTTTGTTTGTTGGGGTTTAGTGTCCTTATAAACTCTAACTAGGACAGGAAGGACGGATATTCAACCTACTCTATCAGGGTAAGAAGGTCAAGATTCATTTCGAGGGTTCGCTACGTAATCGGTATTCTGTATTTGATCTTATTTTTGAGATGAATAGTTTGAATAACGAGAACGACAGGGTCTGACGTATGTTTCTTATTCATGGTAGTTCCTAAAGACAGTGAGTGACAAGCTTGTATTAATTTATAACTTTTTTGTTTAGTGTGCTTTCCATCGTAATTTTCTTAATATTTTTAAGAAAATGGACTGCAGTTTGTTAATACAGTTATTAATCATGAATTTGATTGGAAATTCCTTTTTCGAAAAAAAAAAAATTACAACAAATTCTCTAATGTCCAAATATGTATATTTAATTATATATTATTTTAAATGTTTCATTTTATATTTTTATGTTTTATATTATTATTTTCATCTCCATATATTTTTTCTGGCACACTCTTTCTGACCATCTCAAAGGTTTCTAAACTGATGCTTGTGAAAATCATATACCACATTTCAATTGGCTCCATTTTTTCCTGCGTAAAAAGAAAATAATATTGACATCACACTGCACCTTGTGTAACACCAAACTTGAGAAACATGGGGTCAGAATAATCTCTAATGACTTTTACTCTCAATGATGGATTTAATAATTTATTCAAGACAAGCAACTTCAATGAGTACTCGTATTTGTCAAAGCAATCCATGTGATATTGAATGAAACGCATTCGAACTGTCTGGTACTACCACAACGGTAGCTTTATTTTTGATTAAATAAAACGAAATGGAAAGCAGAATTTGGTTTGTTTTGCAGCATTATATTTGATTGTATTGGATTAGGCATTATAAAGTATTGTAGTAAGTAAAGTATTCAAAGCATCTGGATCAGATTCAATGGATAAATTGGTGAAAGCTCTTGTAATTATAGTGTCTGTGAATAACTTATTAGATAATTATTAACTAATTGTTTAAGGAGTTAGATTTTTTTTTCTTTAATAAACACCTGTCATTTATCCCGTTACAAAGAGTAGATGGCATGGTATTATGAAAAATAACAGGCATATTTATATTTCTGATGAATATTAATATTTAATAAATGTCCCATAGTATTGAATATTGAGCGATTTAAGGGCAAAGTCTTTACTAAGATTTATCGTTATAAACTTGAAGGCTATTAATTACTTGAGTATATTTAACTGCAAAAGTTGGCTCGCTTACAGCAGGATAGATTATAATATTTTCCAGATTTTTTTTTTTTTAACAGCGTTACATTAATTATAACTTAGGGATTTAAATGAAAAACTGAGTATTGATTTTACGTATAGCTAGCTAATATAATAGCCATAAATGTAGAGAGGAGATTATACTGATACTGACTATACTAATAACTTCCCGTCCCTACTGCTCTAGGTAGAGTTCATATGGACATCAAGTCCCAACAAACAAACTAATAATAAGACTGTCTCATATTCTCACAAGACTGGTCCACACTTACCTTTTCATTGAACAAGCTCAACAACAATGCCAATATTGTTATAAATTCATGAAAATAAACCTAATGTCCGTTGAATACTTTAAATTTTATGCTTTAAATTTTAATAGTTAACTCCTGTTAAAGATGATTGGACTTATCCATCATTGCTTTATGACAAACACCTACATATCCATGAATGTTCTTTTGATGATTTTAGGAATGACAATACATTTCTGGATTTAAAAAATAGATTAATGTTAATCGGCCGTGGAATGAACATCAAATTGAATCACTAATTCAACTAAAGACTTGACTAAAAAGACAAGAAGCTGCACATCGAATGCTACTGCTCCAACACTTACTTGACAAACGTTCTAATCTCCTCTACAAGTCTTAGCCATGCATCACTCGTGTAATTACAGCATATTTGCTGTATGTATTTTTTTAATCCAGTTGAAATTTGTATTAATATATGAATAAAAAAAATAAAATAAAAAATAAACCTGACCAAACCTCTATGCTGAATTTGCTCTCATGTTGTATTTTAATAGTTAAAATAACTTAAGGGAGAGATCCAATACATCCAATACATGCCAATATGTAATTTAGAAATGTTTTCGAATCCTAGGAAGTGGAGAACGGTTAGAAATATGTGATTGGCTGTAGACGAACCGGCAGCCGATCGGAGGGAGCCAATCAGAGCCGCCTTCTTTCCCTAATCTCGTTTCGGCCCCTTCCCCTTCCCCCCCTTCCCCCAGGCTCGCTCTGCTTCAATAATCAATCGCACGTCCTTCTCCCAGCGAGGACACCCACAGCCAGGAATCCTTTAATACCATTGCCGGTGGAACTGACGTCTCTAAGGCCCCACCGCCCGATTGGAAACAGCTTCTCAACTCTGCCCTTCCCCTGTCCTTAGAGGGGGGGAAACAGAAACGGAATTTTCTTTACCAGCTTTTCTATGTCACTCTTTATTCAATTTTGTCAACTTTATTTTTAAAATCTTTGCCACCGATTTAAATACTCACGTAAGCAATTCTCGATACATCAGCAAAACCCCTGCTATACGGGATAATGATGGGTATGGGAGTTTACGGACAATTGGAAACCCCGAATAATCAAGTATACAAAGTTTTATTGACTTAGTATGATAAATAAAAAAGTTGGTTGAAAAAAAATCACTTTTATTAATAAACAAACGTTTTATAGACCATAGGGACCAAATCGACAGAGCAGAGAAAGCTGGCTCGTAGTCAGAAAATGAAGGAGTACTAGAGGAAGAAGATTTTCACCGAAGAGTAGATACGAGCCCTGTGGTCCTCAGAAGGCCCAAATAAAGAAAAATAACAAATAACCATGTTTATTAAATAGCAATAATTCTAACTGATTGTGAGTATATAATCTCGTTTTATAGGCAAACATCCCAATTGTATTTCCATATAAAGGCATAAAAACAATAGTATTCCTAGAATATGGATTGCTTTACCATACAGTGTAATCCCGATAACACCGAATAAGAATAAGAATACCACCATGTTTACTATAACGAGACCATGATGTATCGGTTGTATATATTGTGTACATACATATATATTGTATTGTTGTTTTGTTTTTTTTGTCAATTTATTTTACATATTCGGTTTAATTTTATTAGTATTTGTATGCATGAACGAAACTGTATTTAAATACAACTGTATGAATTGTGAAGGTGTTTTTCACAACTGTTTATGGCTGTTTTATTTTATTTGTTTAATTTTAACAGATTGATTTTTTCTTTTAGGGCGAGTATTTAAATATCCGGTGGAAAGAAACGAAATCCTGGAAAACCAAAATTAATTCAAAAACTCTAATTCAATGGTAAAATTATGAGACATTTACCCGATCTTGGAGAGAAAAAAAAAAAACTTGATACCGAGAGGACTAAAATGAATTGTTTTATATGAATTAACGAGGTTTTTTTAAGAGACCAGCACTTTCTGACGTTTTATCGGGATACAAAATATCGGGATACCAATGTAGTTGCAGAAATCATCTCATTCATACGTTACCAGCATTCCGTGTTTCTTTATTTATTGCTTTATTTCAACATTTTTAAGAACAATTCATGATTAAAAACCATATAATCGTTAGAAATAATTTTGCGTATTCATTTTTTAAACATCTGCTGAGGCTTACACTCGATTTGACTTCTGTTAGATAATGACGATCACCAGAATGAATGGAAAAACCAAACCTTGCTCAATGAACTGAGGAGAAATGTTTTTCAATATCAGAAATCGCTTTGCTGCCTACTGTTAGGGGAAAAAAAACCAATGCTGGTTTAGCTATGTTTTGTATAGTTGTGTGATGAGTTTATTTTCTGCCGGTAACTTGCATAGTCGTGCAGTGCCTATTTATAAATATAATACGGATGTGGTAACTCACAATGAAAATGACTAATTCAATGAAAGCTGAAGTAAATATATTAATTGACTTTCATGTAGCTGATTTGGCCGAAATCGGATTCAGTTTCTTACGTTTTCCCAAATAATCTGATTCTGCAAACAAATAATGTAGAACAAAAAGAAGTAAAAATCTAGGGGAATGTTTCCGGTCGGCAATATAATAAAAAATAATCTTTTAGAAATGTAAACCATTCTAGACGTAAGCTTTTAGCTTTTAGATTCAATTATTACATTTACTTTGAACTATACATACCTTGGAAATCAGGACACCCTCATTAAATATTCATCCCCATACCATACAGCTCGTACAGAGACCAATGTTTCTTACTGCACTTTATTTCCCAATCAGAAGTTCTCTTGAAAGTAATTTTCAAAATTGCACGATTTTAAGATAAAACAAAATTTTTGTTCACTTTACAGAACTATTTGTTGATCTGATGAATAACTAAGAAGTAAGAAATATTAAATCAACGATAAAGTAATCTTTTAGGGGTGAATTGAAATGAAAAACAAGGTTTCATTCTCCATTTTATCAAATATGGATCGATTTAACTATTTTTTATAATATAAAACTGATAGATTCTTTCATTGGTGTTTTTTTACATTGCTTACACTACTTGATGGTTCCACGTGATAGCCAGAGGCACATTTTGTTTGCGATCCTCTCGTGTAAGCGACAAATATTTGCTAAAGGTGTGGTGTATCGTTTTTTGTTATTATTTTGAGCTTCACAACGCAATATACAGGCAGATGTGTTTGAAAATTTATTGTTAAATAGTTTATTAAATTGTATAGGTCAATAAAGAAAAATATTATTTGTATTTTTCACTTACCTACATAAATAATTTTCAATACCTACTTATAATTATTTTTTATTAGAAATTTATGAAATTGTGGAAACATCCATAGTGTACCACAAAACCAATACCACCATAATTCTATGCTTTTGTTTGTCCCTGAAACTTTACAATTGGATATGGAGTTTACTATGAAAGAATAGGTATCTGGGCATTTTAAAAAAATTAATAAGAATCAAAGCACATAACAATTAAAGGTACTATAGTATTTATTTTCCATAATTTGTAATTATTAAACAATGGATGCTCAGTAATTAAAGCAGGTGGCTGTTAATACTCTACTGTGTATGTCGATCTGATAAGAGCATTATAACGGGGAGCAACTACCACAGATAAGGTGTTGTCCAACTTCTGCCAACCAAACCATCTGATATGTATATAGATAATTAACTTAATTTAAACAAATGCCTTAATTAAGCAAATAGAATTTGATTTCATTGTTTTTTTAATTATTTTGGATATTTACAACTTTAAATAATATATTTATCAAGTATATATGTAGAAAAATAATTACATTAGCTTGTCAAGATACTACTTATTATTAGCTAGTTGTGAGACTAGTGGATTTGAGTGGGTATCATGAAAAAGACAGGTATCTGGTCTAGGTCTATTCAACAACATAAGGAACCTTGAGATCATTATGTACAATGGATTTGTTGAATAACGAGCATTGGGGATTTTACGAAGGATTTCGGTTTGTAATAATTGGATAGATAAAGAATTGGAAGGGTTTGTGGAACCCCAAATCTCAACTCCGTATGTCCAAATAAGTCTAATTACTGTCATGTAAATGAGCCATTCATAATTTATTTGAAGCTTTGATTGTTTGTCAAATAAATGTTGGAGTAGTCAATAACGACGAACAATTCTTTTTGTCTTAGTTTTGTGTGTTGGAATCCACATACAAGACTAAAAAGACGACGTAAGACGTTTGCACAGATGGAGTCCAAGTTAGAAGATCCGTTCAAAGAGATTAGTGGAACAATACTAAAAGATACTGTAGGATGGGGAATCGTCGGTTTATGACGAAATGTAAAGATAAGTTGATGAGATGTGTTTGGACTTTATTTGCTTCTCCAGCTTCGATACCTGAAACTGGTTTGTAATATGGGATCGAATTGTTTGGGATGCAATATATGTAATAATGTGTGGATGGATATATAGGATACCAAGTGCTAAGCGAGTTGATCATAGAGAATTACGATCGTAAGAATTTATTTATTTCACCTGACACTATTTCAAGATTTTTTTTAGTTCACCTGTCTTAGAAGCGGTGTTGTTATTGCGGTCATATCTTAACCGTTCGGTCATATTCTCGAAACCCATCCTTCTGACGGTGTTCCATCATATGAGGCATCATCTATCAAAACAGGAAACAAATAGATAAATCCTCTATTTGTCAAAAAAAAAAAATAATTCTCAAGTGTCGAAAGTTTTTTCTTTTATCGCTTGAAAAAATTGTTTCCATTTAAAAACGAATTAAATGCCATTACAATTTCAGGTATTGAAGGTAAACATTAACTTAAAAAAAAAAAAATCCAAATTCTTTCATTAATGTAAATGGTACATACCAAGTAATACAGCGATAATGGCCGAAAATATAATATTGGACTCCCTGGGAATTATTCACCACCACATACATGGTGCATAGGATGGCCCATTGCAATGTACAGTTATTAAATGTGCATTTATGTATATGAACGTGTGGTAGATATGTGAATATTAGGGGGGGGATAACATAAAATGAAAGAATAAAGTGAAAGAGGAAAAGAAGCGAAAAAGGAAAAAAAAAAAAAAAAAAGGGGGAAAAAAAAAAAAAAAAAATGTTATCAGTTTGTCTAGTATTAGGTAATAGTAAGTAGTATATTATATAATTATAACTAAATTATAAATTACAGTGTTGTCTTTAATTGGATAGATGAGTATGCTGTGTTTATAGCAACCCAATAAAGTTGGGCAGCACTATGTTTATTGTTAAGTCTCAATAAAGCATATATCTCTCTACATCAAGAAACGATAGAAAGCATGGATACAGGTTTCTTCTTACCAGTGACAAAGGAAAATTCGAAGATTTTGGACTTGGCATTAAACATTACATCAATAAATCTAGGGATCCCAGAAAACGCACCAAAAATATATTCCTCCCTTCATTATTTTTCTAATTTCGTCTCGGAAATGTATTTCAGAGAAGAAATAAAATGTCCTAATTTGAAAAAAATATAAAGCCTTTAGTGATCAAAGTTATATTGTTAATTTGAAACATTTATATAGCATGTTTCCTCAAATTTACTATTATTATTTGAACTCCATTGGGTCAATATTATTTTCCTCTTTCATCTCTTTTAAATATGAATGGTCTTTCCAGAAAAATGGCTCGATTTTTGAATGTTCACATCGAAAACAACGGAAGTGAGTAGTTTTTTACTTCGAAATCTCTCCTCTGGTATCCATCTTCTGGCAGAAATGTGGATAAAAATAATTCTTAATGATGGCCTACATATAGAAGAATAATTTTTGTAAATATTAATCTTAAATTTAAATGAAAACTTTTTTATGCTTAGAAGCATTTGTAAGGACCTAGTACCGATAAGACAACAGCTCTACTATGAGGTTAATTTCATTTCGCGCTACGAAGTCGATTTGGACATTGGTAATGAAGTTGGTGAAGAGTTTAAGATGATAACAAGGGCTAAGGCGGGGGGGGAGAAGGGGGAGGTGACTAAATGCTTAATGCACAAGGACGGGGCTAGCTAGCAGTCACCTGTTGCCAGGTCTCTTCCCCTTCATTATTCTCCAAAGATAGCCGATGACTTCTTGTTTAGGCTCCAGTAGGTTAAACAAGTGTCGTTTTTTTTTTCGAAAAAAAAAATTCCCCATCACAAATTTACCATGAAGACCCAATTTAATTCAGTATTCATTATAAGTAAATAAAGGCTTAGCGAACCCGAAGGTTCGATGCCACCACCACCCGTTGACCACACACCTCCCTCCAATCCATTCCTTAAAAACCCAATCCCCACAGGTTTTTTTATTTTTATTTTTTTTTTCATCAAAAGTGAATTTGGAAGAATTATAGTTGAAAATAATTTTGGTATTTAAACTAAATAAATAAAACATTTTTAAGAAAATATAAAATATTTTTTTTATGAATAGTAGAAGAGGAGTTAATAGATTCATAGAGTATTATAGATCACTATGAATTTTAATTAATATATCAAATATATTATCAAATATATCTCGTATTTGCTACTATATAGACAACCGTTACTAAATTAATAAATAAAATAAAAAAGTGTTTTATTTTTTCTATTAAATGAATAATACGCGCTGCTTCAATCAATGACAATGAGTAATATGGATGACAATGAATCCATTCATATATACAACGAAAGAAAAAACAAATAAAACATTATAATAAAATCAACATGAACATATGACTAGCAATTTAATTAAGTAACTGCATTATTATTGTTACTTGAAGATATTGAAATGGTTATATTAGTTGGATTACTAAGAGAAGGAATGAGTTAGGTGAATATGATGGACCAGGAATTCCAGAGATGGGATACTTATTTTACGGATCTGCCCGATCTAAGGCAAATGTTTTTGACCTCTGAATATTTTACTTATAAACATACGATAATTACAAACTCGTACATATGCAATTACACTAATATTCTTGATAATCTTTGAATACAGATAAAGCAAAATATTTACTAAATAAATAAATACTAAATATCATTCTGATAGAAGTAATACTAAAATTGGTTGGTTAGTAATTTTTAATTAAAGAAGTAACAGAAGAACGAAATATCAAATAGAAATGAAGGTAGCTTTCTAGTTTCTTTTTTTATAGACCTAGTTATTGATATTTACAACAGTACAAGTTATAATACAACAAATAAATGAGAGGTGTTGTTAATTTAATAACAGGTCAGTGCCTTTTATTCAAGTATTCTATATTATAGTACTTCCTGATCTAAAAGAAATGTTAAGGAATGATACCATATACATCGTGCTGAAGTTAATAAGGATAAAGCCGCCTCAACTTGGCATAGAGATCGGAACAGCAGGGAACCCAGATGATGAATCTTATGAAACCATTCATGAGTCTTTTCAGTTGTATCTCCTGCCTACCAGAATACCTCCCTTGTAGGGCATTTAGACAGTACACCCGAGGTATTTTGAGGTATAGGATATAGAGATATGGATAGCAACTTGAAAAATTTCATATAATTAATGTTTAAATATAGAAATAGTGAAAATAATGAATCTTTGTGTATATAACAATACATATATTTTATTTTCTGTTACATGTGTTTATTATACAGGGTTTTCGGCATAAGCCTGTAGAAGCTTCAGAAATCGGTTTTGGGCACCATTCGTAACTAAAAAATACAAATAAACTATGGCTCATTTCTCATCCTTTTTATAAATATAATGTGTTTTAAACCAATGTGGTTTGTCGAAATAATACTAAATTGAGCTTCACTGTAAAAAAAAAAATAATAATAATAATAAATTAAATAAATTAAAACTTATTTACAAAAAAAACAATATTTTTAATTTTTCTTTTTTTTAAGACACTACTACTTCTTGAGAAATAATCTATATTGCCCAAACTACTAAAGCTATGGCTATTTCAATATTTCCATTAAAAATAAGATTACATTTCCATTAAAATGTGCTTTAATTAATACTTAGACATCAAAATAGTGAAATCCAATATATATTTTTTGGTCCTAACATAAGAAACAGCTAGTTCATAATATCATTATCATAACTTTGACTACATTTTTCTCAAACAAAATTTTTGGGTGCACAACTCAACAAGATAAAAGAAAAACTTCTCCAAACATCTTTTCAAAGGTATACACATTCCAAAATAGTATTATTGTTTTTAGCGCTACAGTCCAGGGTGGACCTTGACATTTCGCACAATTCTGTTCCAGTCGCTCCTTTCCTCCCGTCCAGTCCCAAGTATTCTCAAGTCCTCCTCAACATCCTTTTGCCAGGATTTTTCCCTCTCTTTCTTTTTCCGGGAAGCTCTCTCTCGTAATCCTCTTCGCCATTCTTTCACTGGTCATCTTTTCGACTTGTCCAAGCCAGCATATTCTTCTTGATTTTATAAACCACACAATATCAGCATGTTTGATTACTTCCTCTAGTTCTTGGTTACTCCCTAAGCACCAAGTGCCTTGTTCACAGATTGGACCATATATTCGTCTCAAAGACTCGAAGAGCTTGATGGTCTACTTTGTACAGTGGCCAAGCCTAAGCATCGTAACAAACTATGGTTCTAATTAACGATTAATACAGATTTAATGTGGTGCGTTTAGAGAACGGAAGTCACTAAATCTATTCGCAGAATTAATTTCAGTGCCTAGTTATGTAAAATGACATTCCTTAATCATTTTTCCCCAAAAACCTGATTTAGCATCTCTCAGTTTTTATTTATTTTTAAGCGATATCAGTATTGTTTATAACAATTATCATGCTATACGCATACCATTCAAATGATGTTGGTTTGTAGAGTTCTTTTTGAGGAGTGAACGTTTCTGACATATGCATAATTTTTGAGAAAAATGAAGGTAAAGTTTTTGAATGCAATTATAAACTTATTATTTCTTACCGCTAAGTTAAATATTGAATGAAATGTAATCTTTCTGATGCAAATACTAAAATAACTCTAGCTTAAGTATTTTGGAAAATATAGATTATTTCTCAAGAAGTCGTTTTTTCTTGAAACAACAAAAATAAAAATATGTATAAAACGGATGAGAATCGAGATATAGCTTATAAGGAATTTATATTGCAAATGATACCCAAAAACGATTTCCGAAGCTACTGCGCTCTTTTGCCGAGCACCCTGTGCATTTACAAGATTTGACTACGTTGAACAGGAATACTGTATTCTGTTATGATCTCAGGAATACGCTCGTGATGAGAAACAAATGTTTTTGAATTTTTCCTAGACTTGTTTTCTATTGTTGCTGACAAAAGTACAAGAAGAAACTTGAAAGTTCATTAGCTGAAGATCAATGGGAGGCTAACAACTCAACACTCGAATGAAGTGCCAATTAGGAAGGCAGGGTACGAGTGCTTCTGTTCTTCTCAGCGCACGGTCACCGCAAGATCGCTATTTCGCGCCTCCTAATGCGAACTGAAACTGCCTTATTTACGACTTTATTCCGCATACAAATGTCTTAATAAAATTAGGAGAACCTGTCGTGTCTTTACACCAAATGTAAATAATACATATCAGTTGGAATGCTTCATCATTTCATCTTATATTTCCTGAATCTAGTATTATTTTTCTTCTTCACTGCCTTATAACGGTTATTTTTGGCTCTTTAATACATTCCATTGCATTATACATCAACAAGTTTTGTGTTCAAAAGTTTTAAAACACGGAGGAAAAACTCAATTCGATATCTGGAACATTGCTGTAGGGCATCCTTTAGCTGAGAACATAAAAAGGAGTTTGTGTAGTCGCAGGTCTCGCTTTGATCTCTCTAACATAACTTCTCCGTTGAATTTATCTGTCCTTGGATGTCTTCTTTCTGTTTCATTTTTAACAACTCTCAGATCCTGAGTTAGCAATGCTTCAACGCCCTGACAAGGTTAGTCACCTAAATTAAAGATACATTTTATATAAATCAATAATATTTTTTAACAACAAAACATTTAAAGGCTTGATAAAATACATTATAGTTTAAGGCTTGAAAAATGATTCATTAACAGTATATCCTATATTTATACGTTGGATAATTTTATCAGTCGAAAATATTGTTTGCCTCATCCAGCATACAGTCCGGATATTTAGATGTTTAGATCTAAGGTTCATTTTTAAAAGGTTGGTTCTTTCTAGTTTTCCATATTGCAGTAACCCTGCAATGGGTGCATGTATTCCTACGCGTCTCATCTCTCAACATTATCATTGATATTATACAAACATGTTCAGTAATATATGTAAAAATATTATAAATAAAATCTAAAATAAATATAGGTCGAATTATAGATAAACTGTTCAATTGTTGAGTTCCGTATAATCAACATGATCCACAAATGCATCAGTCATCAAAATATTTATCTATGAGATCCTTCTTTGAAAGCGGCCTTTTGTCTCACAATCAGTTCAGTAGGACTTTGGATATCAGTTTGTATCTGTGTCTTTCCTAATTTCTGCAGTCATAAATTAGATGATCGTAAGTTTGTTCACTGTTCCCGTCACAGTTACAAATGCTGTTGTCAGTAAGTTTAAATCAGTGTAAGTAACTTTTAGCTCCACCATGTCCTGTCAAAAATTGGGTAAGTTTGTAATTCAGTATTATAATTTTTTTTTTTTTTTTTCTGTCTTCTAAAGTTTTAATGAATTCATAAGTATGTCTTCCTTTTGTTGGATTCATCCATATTTCGTTCCAAGTTTGTCAAGTCGTTGTTTTCAAAATGTGCTCAACTGCACTAATTGGTGCTTTATTGGATAAAATTTGAAAAGTTGTATCCTTTGCCGCGTTTTTAGCTTCTATATCTGCCTGCTCCTTTCCAAGTAAGCCGGGATGGCCTTTTATCCATTTGAAGGAAATTTGTAATCCTTGTCTATAGCAAGAGATCTTTAATAATTACGAGAACCTAAGAATTGGGTATGAACAATTCTTTACCTCAAAACCAAAGCGGTGGTACTAGTATATCAACCCAATTACTGGAAGAAAGATATTTGAAAGTAGTTGAAAAAAATGAACTTCACTTTGAAGAATAGCATTCAATGATGTTTAAAGTATGTTCTCAGAAATTAAGGTATAATAATGCATGAGGACTTCTAGGACTGAGAAGAGGGAAAGTGTTCTCTAATAAACGAGTCATTTATTTTTTGTTCACATTACAGTTAAATCGATTAATTTGTTGAATAAAAGGACAGATTGAAACATAGAAGATTCGGCCGTCAATTACATATCGCTAAATAGGACAAATTTGGAAGAAATATCCATCAATGCATCTGATATTCTCTTAAAATTTTAAAGGTTCTATTATTTTAATTATTGATGGTGAAGAAGATCAGAAACGAAATGAGATTTACTGAGTAAAGTCTACGAGCTAATAAGGAGATGGCTGGGCGGAGGTGTGTTCATGACCAGGCTCTTGGTGATGGCCTAGGGTTCCATCAAGGCTTTATAGTGAGGCCAATGGCCGCTTCTGAGATTGGCTCACTGCCAGGCTCCCAGGGCATCATAAAATTCCTCCTTAGAATTTGGGAAAATGATTAGAACCAGTACCTCAGAAACATTTGAAAAAAAAAAAAACTATTAAATTGCATTAACCTAAACTCGAATAATTAACAATACATTTATTTTTGTTCAATAAACTTTAAATAAAAAAAACTAGCACCAGTAATAATTCTATATAATATATCTTTTTTTTTTAATTTTCAAATTTTTATTCGCACTTGTTATTGGAGTAACAATAAGTGTATTTGAGCATAATGTCTTTCTGATAGTATTCCCAGATACGGCACTCGTGGCCATGTCATTAATGAGTATGTTGTTATGTCCTTGAAGTGTTTAGTGAACTCGTCTATAAAGGTTATGTATATGTTCGTTTACTGTGAGTAATTGTATATCTGAATGATTTAAAATGATAAATAATAATTAAATAGAATACCTTCAAAATAAATTATTTGTTTGTTATGTTGGTATATGAAATTTCTATATTACATATATATATGAAATAAAAACTTTTATACCTATGCAGTGTATAAAATAAAATTTCAAAATTAATTTGTTATTCAAATGAAATTAAATCATCAAAAAGATAATTTACGTGAGCTCAGATTCAATGTATAAATATTAATTCGTTTTACTATCTAAGCAAATATTTAAATTTATAATTAAAAGTTATAAATTCATTCAATAATTAAAATTTTTTTGTTTAAAACCCAATTTATTACTTTATTTAAATGTATTTGAACATAAACTAAATAAAAGAATTGTATCGCACAACCTTCTATTTTCTTCCTGCCATTGCTTCACAGCAATAGTTCA
Organism: Euschistus heros; assembly: GCA_003667255.2. Taxonomy (NCBI): domain Eukaryota; kingdom Metazoa; phylum Arthropoda; class Insecta; order Hemiptera; family Pentatomidae; genus Euschistus; species Euschistus heros. The sequence goes on from RCWM02000083.1 coordinate 1,731,018, forward strand.
CTTCATTATTAATTTTCAAATAATTCTATCATATTGTTGCCTTGTGCAAAAGAGATGTTACCTGACTGGATTCTCAACAGTGGCTTCCTCTAGCAAAACTCTTTTCTCATTCGCTTCATGCTTTTTTAATCAGCATCATCTCTACTTATTTTTAGTCAACTATTTAATGTTTCAAAATATATAATGATATTTACATTACTTATCAAATACTTCATATTTTAATTTTGCTACCAATTTAAATAATTATCATATCATATAAAGGATGTGTTCAGCATTTGTTATTAAACCAGTTAATCAAATACATCGAAATACTTATGCCACTGCCTCTCTTTTATGTTTGAAAAACGCAATTATTAATTTTAAAACCAAATGCAAACTTTCTCTTCATATTTTCAAAAGGTGAATAAATGAAACACCAAAATAATGGGTGTAAAAATGAGTTATATTGAATTATTTTATCATTATTACTTTTCCCTCACATTACACCTATCTATTCAAACAAAAAAATAATCATACAACTGTTTTATTCAGTTAGTTATTCCCTCTAATAAAATTAATACACACACACACTCACAAATTTTAGCTAATTAACAACATTTAATTGCATGAAACAATTACTTCTGAACATTCGGCGTAACTTGGATCGTTATTTAACGTGCCAAGCCTAATAAATGTAAAACTTTCAGATAACTCCCAATCATTTTTATTACGCAACCAACGAAACGTTATATTAATAATGCCATTGTTTCCTTATTTTTAATTGGAATGAACAAAAAGGGATCGTTATGTATTTGAAGGTTTTGTGAAAAAGTTGTCAAAGAAGCAGGAAAATCACTGAAATAATATTCAACCTTTCAACTAAAGAAACGAAATGTACAATTTTTTTTTTTCATTTTGAAATTTTAAATTTTTTGGTTTTTTTAATATTGGAAATCTGTCAAAGTCCATGCAATAAAAATTAAAACCTGGGCTATCACAGTACTTTAAAAGATGTCTTGTAATTAGAAAACTTCAGGCGACACGACAAATACTCAAATACCGCACAGTTTTAAGGCACACCCTGCCAATACTGTATAAGGAATGCGTTCGCGGTTCAATGGCCCCTAACCGTGTCACTTTCCGTTTTAACTTTCCTTCTTTGGATTTTAACAGAGGTTTGTATCATGCCAAGTGAAGATTTCTATGTGATGATGATACTCTCGTCTATTATTACGCAAACTATTATTAAAATAAGTGATATTCAATGCAAAAATGTTTTAGTGATTTAGCAGAGAGTCCTAAGTTACGATCAGTACCGTGTAAAAATAAACCTTCAGCATTATGTAAAAGCATAATAACAAAAATCATAGAGATATATATAATATATTCAAATATATTCAGATATATTCAAAGAAGAAATATCTTTGAGGATAATTCATGATAATAATATAAACAATGTGACATAATTATATAAATAAGTATATATTAAAAAAAAATACAAACAATAATTTATAGAGGTAATATAAAAAAGAATAAGGGAGTATTAAAAAAAAAAATTAAAAGCGACTGTTTAAGTTAGTAAAGTAAAAAGAATAAAACAAGAAAGCGTAAAAAATAAACACGAATAATAAAAAAACGGATAAAAAATAAAAAAAGGTAAAGAGGAAAAAATTAGAAGAGATATATTTTTTTTTTTCAGTTGAATTTCCTCTTTTTTATTATATTTTGTAAACATATGCTCGCATATTTGTATACAATACCAGTTCATTTTATTTTTATTTTTATATTTCTTCTGTTTTTAAACATAACCTTTTTTTGTTTTAATTTTCAGTCCTGATGGCATCCTTAGTATTATTCCTAGGCTCAATTCTATATTCTGTTTACAGTTCATATCCTAACTCATCCTAATACTTTTCTCAATACCTATGCTAATGAATGACACCTACGGGATACCAGTCACTGATGATCTACTTACTTCTCACCATACTCCCTTACAGTCACATTCCATATCGCCTTTACTCCACGTAGAAAACCAACATCTTACACATCGGTATCAATTATTAAATCAATCTATCATTTAACAAATCCGATATCTAGTATTTCATGTCGAGAGGCTCACATAAAACCCTTATTTGAGAGAGAAACAAAGCAGCTTGTCGGTCAAACACTTACTCTGCAAACGATCTGATCTTCTAATATACCACAAACTTGACATGGCATTGAATTATACAGTACCACCATACCACAGAATTCTTCTCGTATCTACTACTTCTATCCAAATGTTTGGTATAATCCGTAATGCTATTTTTGAAGTCCTTAGAACCTTAATGACCTTAATATGTAATTAGATGTTGATATTGTCAAAACCACATATTTTCGTAATAAATTACATACTCATACAAATAAACCACAATCACAATTTGCTTTTGATTTGATCCCCGATCATTTTTCAGAGCTAAACGCACGGAAAAACAAGCAGGTCTCGAGATCTTCCAATGTAGAACTGTCTTGCTTCCAATAGGGTATGTTCAACTTTTGTCGATCAAACCATGATGTGTCTTGGGTTTAGTACTTGGTAAGAAAGCATCGTTTAGAGACAAGAGACAAATGGTTGTGGAAGGAGTGATGAAGTCAGGCAGTCATGCTTAACCACCAGATTTTTGTAACAATTTAAGGGTATCCAATTTACATGGGTGGGTGTGTGCCTTAGAGCTTTTTTGGACCCCGAAGCCGATACACGACCAAAATTACTGAAAATAAAATTTCTGCCTTCACCCGGGCTAAACTCAGGCTACAGAGGTTAAAGTTCAGTGCCTTATCCACTGAACTTGCTGCCAAATGGGATACATTTAACATATATAAATTCTTTAATTAGCTTAAAAGCTAGTTGTATGTCTTTATAAAGTTAAAAATTTCAATACACAGTTTAATAAATATTATATTCTGATATTATAATAGAATGTGATTTTAATAATATATATTTAAAAAAATAAATAACCCTTAATCGATAGGAACAGGACATTAAATGTTTTCCCCACCGATTTCGTATGAGAGGACTTGAATATTATACGAGATCGGATCTATTGGAGTGTAAACTTGCTCATCAAACTTTGCTTAAAACTGGGCATATAAATTCATATTCCCTCCTAAGAATATCTTATTACTATTATAGAACATATATATTTTTTTTTACATGGGTATGTCCTTTGCCAAAAGTCTATACTTTTTTGGTGTAACCTATTTGCATCCTCAAAAATGTAACATTTTGACACTCTCTAGCTCTGTTGGTGATGCTCGGATCAAAAATTTGTCGACAGCTTCCTAATCATAAATTTAATGGAAAATAGTTTTTAGGCTAAGCATGATTAGCGTAACAATTGGGGCTCAGAAAAAAATGGTTGCTATAGTTGATATCTTCTCAACCTTTATGTTTCTTGTGTCCCTAAACAGGAATTTAAAGTTTGTGGCCAAAAATTTTGCCTAGAACTTTGTTTTTCCGGCACTTTTGGCCAAATGTTGGCAATTTTCAGTTTTTGGCCTATATCTCAAAACGAAAGTGGTTATTGGATAGTGGAAAATCCACGATTTTCGACACTTTTGGCCGTCAATGATGTTGAACTCATTGAAATAAATTCAGGAAAGCAAGAAATACAAAATTACAGCTATGTATATATATAAATATAAATTCTAGTATAAATTTGTATATATAAATTCTAGTATAAATTTGTATATCTAGTATAAATTTGTGTTCAGCGATCCAAAAAACTTTTCTCTGAAAATACTAATACCCCTAGACTATTTTGTTATACAGTACTTGTTTCTAGGACCTACCGTTTAGGAGCTATAATAGGTATGATTAAGCAGCTATATTGGTTTGAATGAAAAAAGTCACCTTTTCCTACATTATTTAAGTGTCGGCGCTATTTTTTTTTTTCACTCTCTAGCTACGTTATTATGGCTCAAATCGAAATTCCCCGACATTTTCCTAATTAAAATGTAATGGTTAATATTTTTTGTTATGTAACAATTGTCGGTAGGATATCCTGTTTAGGAGCTATATAAGTGTGAATGAAAAAGGTCTCGATTACAACCTCATTTTCTCTCAACCTCATTATATTAGCTCATGTTCACCAGCTTCAGAAGACTCGTCTCATTTCAATAGTGAAGGGCCGTTCCGACTTAAAAGTAGAATGAGATTTTACGTTCAGTTTCACTATTGGAACCAGTTCCAGTTTTCGGTCCGTTCCATTTTTCGTTCCACGTCAGTTTGGCTAACCTACTACATACTAAAGAAGGGCCGTTCCGAGAAAAAGGAGTAATAAATTCTTGTGACTGCTCCATTAGTTTTTAAACAAATAGTGAAAAAATCATTTAATTACTTACGCAGTAAAACCTTGTGTGGTTCATTTCTCTGAATTCAGAAAAAGAAGCCCAGCTCCGTCGGCAGGATAGAAAATTTCAAAGGAAGCGGTTTATTTTGAAGATATCCAAGCGCGAGGTGGTGGAGCGATGGAGAGGGGAGAGGAAATCAACAGCGGAAGGATCAACATAACAAAGCAGTCGGAACAACCTTGGATGAAACGAAACGAGAGATCTTTTGGCGTTGGTTTTCGTTCCAGGTGGAACGAAAAACTTGAGCGATTGGTTTCGTTCCAAACAGATTCAACGCTGGAACCAGTTCCAAGTTCCGTTCCACCCAGTACGACCCATCACTAGTTTTCAACCTCCCTTTTATTTTAAGATGGAAATGGTTTGAATGGTCTTGCTGAAAAAGGCTAAAAATTTAATGTTTCTCATTAATTAATTGAACTTCTTATCCATTTAACTAACATAATACATCGTTGTATCGCAATGAATTCCGGAATAATTTTCTATATATTTCACTTACCGACCTGCATCTTACTCATAATTTCATTCATACACAAAATGGTAAAAGTTTAAGCGAAAAAAGTTTTTTCCGTACAAATCCTAATATTGGATTTGCAAGTCAACCCCTACCAATCCGAGTCCAGGCAAAGAGAATCCCGAAATAAGCTGGGTATCATAATCCTTGTTCCGCGGAGGGAAAAATTAAAAGTCGAGAACCGCTAAAATTATACGCGTACCCCCCCCCCCCTCCTCTTCAGCACTTTGTGAATTATTTATTTCTTAAAAGCTTTTGAATTATTCCGACGGAGGGGCAAATATTAATAAAGACTGGATTGTTTTTTAAGACTCCTGACAATGAGCAATATCCATTAGAGATCAGTAAAGTTAGATATTTGTATTTAATTTTCGCTCTGTATACTTCAGTACACACGAGGATTTATTATAAAAAAAAATAAAATACGTCAAACATAAGTCATCAAACTTATGCATGAATTAATGATCTATACTATGTATTAACTCTCATTGATTAATTTATAACAGATCTCTCGACTTCAAAAAATCGAGTATTCATGCACTTTTTTAATTTTTTTTTTCAATATTGCATTACCAATGTATCTTTCAAAATAACACGTATATAAATACATATTCATACAAACATGCTTAATTTTACATAATGTACAATATTTTTAGTATAATAAACATTAATATAATGGACACTGACTTAAAAAGAAATTAAATGTAAACCAATATTTAATGGAATGGATTCATAAGTTAATTAATAAATATGAGAAAAGATTGAACAAATATATAATAAGGTTGACGAATTAATTATCACTGCTATTGGAATTAATTTATTTGAAAACTAGTTTCGAATGTTAAACTTAATCATTTCTAAAACATACACAATTTCAAACAGTACTTTGTTACATAAATTTTATATATATATATATATATATATATATATATATATATATATATATATATATATATATATATAAAAAATTTTTAAAAATGTTAGACAAGAAATCAAATATATTGGAACTCTCCTAAGGAGGAAACCCGGATTCTGAAACCTTTGGGTTTCCTTATGACTAGTTGGTTTTTGCCGTCCCTCTTGGAACAAATTTAAAATAGGACAATAGGAAATATTTATCCGGTCATTTAAATAAAAATCTGGATTGGTTTTTAACGATTTTATTATTTCTAATGATTCATAAAAATTTAACTTTAGGTTATTTTCTACTTGATGTGTTTCACTCCCACGTTTTTATCGAATTTATGGTTATTTTCCATTATTATTAATCTATGTAACAAAGTTTTGATGTATTGAATAATTTGTATGTTTTAGTACTGATGATGAATGTTTAAAATCCGAAACTAGTTTTCAAGTAAAATAATTCCAACAGAAGTGGTAATTAATTCATCGATCTTAATTGTATTTATCATTCACTACCATCATACGAACCTCAAGTGAAAAAGAAATACACTTTTTACTTTAATTGCATCTGTTTGAGACTAGAATTTAGTCCTTTGAATATATGATGCTCAATATAAATGACCTTATAATTGTATAGAATATATTACTTACTTACTTACTTACTTTAAATAATATTGCTGTCATGTAACATGTATCGAAGAACGAAAAAGTTTTTTCATTGCCCTAAGTGAAGATCCACTGTTTTAGAATACACGATATGTATTAGTAAGGTATAATTTACCGTGAGAAGATAAAAAAAAATAAATAAATAAATAATAAAAAGCAGTATAAAAGCTTATTCTTGTAAATAGATACAAAAAAAAATGTACAGGATAGAGTATATAGAAAAAAAAAATTGTATGCTTGTTAATTTGGTAAAACAAATTTCTGAGGGAAAATATAGGACCCAGTTACATATATAAATAATAAAAAGAAAATCAGATTTGCAATTTACACCACCCACACAAGATACCTATCCTTTCATAGTATAAGCTCCATAACCAATCAAATCCGTTAGTTTCTCAACTTGCTATCCACTCCATTCCTGATAATCCTCCGAGTCGATGGCCTAGAGACCTTCTAGTGTAGAATTTTTAATAAAGTGCTACTGATGAGTAGTTCTTTTCAAGTTTTAACATTTACTTAATGTATATATTTTGTATAGTTGTAAATTTCAGGAAATATATATATATATATATATATATATATATATATATATATATATATATATATATATATATATAATATTTGCAATTTAAAAACATAATCAATTAAGCAATTAAATTAATATAAAATATTTTATATTTTATAAATACGTAAACTAAAATAAAACAACCATTTAATTTGTTATTTTTCAAAACACCTTAATTAAATATGACTGCAGTGAAAAATATAGTAATTTCTAAAAAATATTAATGCAGTTTATAATAAAAATAATATAATAATGCTTGGCAGAGTAAATAGCACAAAATTGACAGTATACTAATGAACAGTTAAGTTAAACATAAGACTGAATTTATTAATAGTTATTCATTTCTATCTATTTGTTTGGTTGTTTTATTCTCAAGACAGTAATACAGTTCATAAAAAATACATTATGGTTTTCATGGAGTATGTTTTTAATAAGTTTTCTATAAATTTATATTTATCGTAAAATATTTTCTTTAAAAATATACCTCAAGAAATTGATATTTGGTGTAGAATATCCCAAAATATTTTCTTTATATAAGGCTGGAGAGATGTACAGTTTTCCGAGCAAAAGATAGAGGAGTCACTCGGAAGAAAAAGCAACCCTGGTATAAGGGAGCAGTTGAGGCATAAGACATTGATAAAACCTAGGGGGTCTATCCCCCCCCCCAACGACTCCCCCTCTATTGAAAACAATATCAACCAGCCTTCGGTTCTTCCGAGAAGATTTTATATTTATTGAAGAGCTTGTAATCGTTTTTGTGCTAAAATATATTTTAAAAATGCAAGTTAAATACTAAAACAAGACTTTGCTAAAAAAAACGTCACTTTATTTCAAGTATAAATTTAAGGATTTTTTTTTTTTTTAAACATTAAGATAATTTGGATCGATGAATCATTTGCCACTTCTATTGGAATTTTTTTATTCAAAAACTCGTTTGGAATGATATACATTCATTATCAGTTCTAAAAACTTAAAAAAACAAAACAAAAAAAAAACAGCACATTGCTACAGAGATTATATTCATTAAATATGTTTCCAGTAAGAAAAAAACTGACCAGTCATTGGGAAAATTCAAAGGACTGCCCATTTATCTGACTAATAAATGTAGGGCATAGAATTATACAAAAGTATAGACTACCGATCTCACTTTAATTAAAATAATACACATCTGGAGCGTTCATTGATGTTACTCAAGCATTGGATACAGTATGGCACCCTGGTCTTCTATTTAAGATTATATATATTCTCTCTAGCACTTATTATTTAATTTTATAGTTCTTTCAGTTTGACAGATTTTCGTCTGTCCGACACTGCTTAGATATCTCATAAATAAAACCAATTTCTGCAGGAGTACCTCAAAGTTTAGTACTAATGTACCATATATAAACCTAATACTGTATATTATATACACAAACGGCTTATCCGCAGAAAATTATATATTAACTGCCACCTATACTGATGACCCCACTATTATCACAAAAAAACTCAGACCCCTTTCTAGTCGCACTAAAAGCGCTACACAATTTGAACAATATAAAACACTACTGCAAACACAACGAAATGAAACTTGCTCTCCTGTTTATACCGACACCACAAAGACAGTGGCCTACCTGGTACCTATTTTTGTCAGAAGAGTGACATTTCAAAAAATAACATAAAAGATTAAATGTCTTTGAAGCACAAATTTCTAAGGCAGCTGTATTTGCGCTTAGACCTTTTTTCTTCTGTATGCATTATATATATATATATATATATATAGAGAGAGAGAGAGAGAGAGAGAGTGATAGAGAATATATGATGTACGTAATTAAATGTTGTATTTAATTTGATTTGTACGCAAACTGAATGTAAGTTTTATTCAATATATTTTCTTGAACTTTTTTCTTTATGCAATTGATTGCCATAAAAAAACAAAATTTAATTATAAAAAACTAGCTGAAAGGACCCTGCTCCGCTACGGTTTAATATCATTAGGATGAAGGACAACTTAAATTAGTAAAAGTTAAGGTTAACATTGATAATAATTATTACTTAAATAAACCTAAAGAATTCCATTCTTAGAATAATTTCAATAAGTAAATTTGACAATTTGCAAAAGTTAATTTTATCTTATTTTGATAGTCCTCCAGTGAAGCTTCGAGGCAGCATTACCATCTTACCCAGCTCTGATACCAGACCATCAGCTTTTCTTATGGCATACTTTAAGTGAATATAGTCTCAACTTCTCATCTTTTTTCGAATAAAGTTTAGTCTTTCTATTTCTATTTTTGCTTACATATCAAGCATAAATTGGTTGAGGAGATTACAAAGTTAAAGTAAATAAGGTTCTTCCCCTCATAACATTAAGGCTTAAAAATCAGCTTCAAACACGGTTTTCTTAAGTGGTGTATTAGTGTTTGAGTCACGCTGAAGGATGTTAATACTGTACCCATGTTCTCCATGGTAAAACATGAGACAATACTGAAGAGAATCATACACTTGATAGAACTCACTGACTCTTATCAGTTTTTTGTCCCTACATCAAACTGGCCTTACATGTCATCACCAGAGAACATAACCTTGAGACTTTTAACCTCCTCTTTAACATAAGTTTTTTAAAAGCTTTTCGTCACGAAACAACTCAAACTTGTAAGGGTCCACCTCTGCAGCCACCATCACAGTTCACAGGAAGTAATTATAAGGTTTCGACATCGATCGTATTTTTGTTTGTTTTCCAAAAGGAACTTAATTTGTGGTAAAAGTGTGCGGTTTAAACATCTAACCTATTTTTTAACTTAGCTTATGACTATTAATCTATTATTATTATTCACCCAATAAAAATTGTAATCGCATTTTTCGCGAATTAGCCGCGATCCAGGCCGATTTATTAAAATTCCTTTCTTAGCGAGCACTTAGAGAACTAGAGGAAGCTACATATAGAATTTCATTCCAATCCGTTCGGTGGTTTCTGAGATTTCGTGTTAAATGAGTGAGTGGTATTTGACAAATATATAGTAGATTAAAAAATTTAAATTTAGGATCCGTTAAGGATTTGTATCAGGGATATCCCAATGTTGAGTGATTAAACATTTGTTAATGTAACAATAAGTTTTTAAAAATTATTAATTACAAAAAATCATTTATTGTTTGCAGAACAAAGAAAATATGTAATACAAAATACATGTTTATTCAATACCATTAAAAACAAATATCAACACATTTTACTAATCATATATGTCCATGAATAGAAATTATGTATTATAACATAAGGTAGAACAAAAGTATAAAATAAAAAACTACGATTTATTAATTTATTTATTTATTAATAAAATAACATTGCACTCTTGACATAAATAAAATGTTTAACATAAAAACCGTGCCCGCCGTTAGTTAAAACAATACACAGAGGTAAATCTTCCTACAAAAAACAGTAGTTACGATTTTTAATTTATTTAAATAACATTGCACTAACATAACCGTGCCCGCCGTTAGTTAAAACATCAGAGGTAAATCTTCCTCATGAATATTAACAATGCACTATAACCGCATCTAATCATTGTAAAAAAATTAATTAATAAATTAATTAATTAAAAAAGTTTTTGATGGACATTATATTATAATACAGCTTTTTTTTTTTCTTTGTTTCCTTGCCTGAAAATGTCTGATCAACAAATATGCTCGTATAAATATCTGTAAAATAATAATAAAAACATTTTATTACATATATTTAATTTCTTATTTTATGCTCTACATTTATAATTTACATAATACGTAATTTATCTTGAGAATTTTATCCTTTTCCGACCATCTGTGAAAATTAAGGGTGAAACAAAACATGAAGAGACAAAAAACGTAATCTAAATAAAGGGGCGATAATAAATGAGATAAAGGTACACAGGGTCTTTGTTATCTTGGGAAAAAATGAAAAATGCTAGTTAAACATGAAGAGGCAACACAGGAAAGACAGGAAAAAAATAAAAACTTTAGGGTCTGATAAAGAAAAACTACGGTGGCGCATCTTAAAAAAATTTGAAAAAAACATTTAACCCACCTTATTTAAATAGTGTTGGGAATTTTCAATTAACTATTTTTAATTTGTTTATTTGACTCTCCTGAATGTCTGAAAAGAAAATGGTAATGCAAAGGTGGTAAAAGGTCCCAATACCATCTCCTTTTCTTAAGAAATTTATAAGTCGCTTTGGAAAATTTCCCACACAATGAAAACCAGCGGACAGTTTCTTGTCGTTTTATACTTGGAATACTTTCTAGATTGCAAAACAAAGCCAAGAACTATCATACCATCATACCACTAGGTGATGTTCAAGTTCATCTTACGTGGTAAATATATTCAAAATCATTTTTTTTTTTTTTTTTCTAATAAAAACAATATATAAATACATAATGAGGGAGTAATAGAAAATATAACGATAATTGAGAATGTAAGATTAACACTAACATCAACAACAAATATACAATAAAAGAACGTTTGTGAAACTATAAAAATTAAAAATTTAATCATAAAAGTTACGAAATTGAAACATTAAGAAGTATAAAAAATGAGAACAACTGATTGTAATATAATAATAACACAAGTCTTCGACTAAAAAACTGCATAGGATTTTTTAACACTTTCTTATAGATTTTGACCTCCCAAAAATAGGAAAAATATTCAAAAAATTCTATCACATAGGTTTTATGTGGTTTGCAGTATTATGTTTATTCTTATTAGTATTATTTTTATTTATTAGTATTATGTTTATGACACATCTGAATGGCACCTATTCATTGATTCATCCAAAACTAGTCTTAAAATAGTATTATTGTACAAAGGAATTGAATTTGCATCACTTCCGATGGGGCAATCTGTGCATATGGAAGAAAACTATAAGGATTTGGCCATTATCTTGAAGGAAACCAAATATTAGGACCATCAATGGATGGTTTGTGGGGACTTAAAAATACTCATGATGCTTTTGGGTCAGCGGGCAGGCTATACTAAATACCGATGCTTCTTATGCTTGTGGGCTCTACTGAGCCAGAGAACAGCACTGGACTAAAAGTGAATGGCCACCCCGAGAAACATTAAAACCTGGAAAGAAAAATGTTATCAATACTACTTTTGTACCACCTGAAAAGGTTTTGTTGCCCCCTTTCCTTATCAAATTGGGGTTGATGAAACAATTGGTAAAATCGTTGAAAAAGGATGGTGACTGTTTTAAATATCTATGTACAAGCATGGTATAAGAAGCAAAGTTGAAAGAGGGAGTTTTCACTGGCACCGATATAAGAAAACTTTTAACCGACAAACTCTTTGTGGAAAGTATGAATGAGAAGGAAAAAGAAGCTTGGTTATCGTTAAATGATGAAGTGCGAAAGTTTTTGGGAAATACTGAGGATCCTGACTACATAACCATTGTTCAACGGATGCCAGCAGCATATGAAGCTCAAAACAGCAAGATGAGCTTAAAGGTCCATTTTTTACAATCCCACATAGACTATTTTCCTGAAAACCTGAAAGCTTACAGTGAAGAACAGAGGGAGCGCTTTTATCAGGATGTCCGTGATATCAAAAGACTGTACCAAGGAAGATGGGATGTCACTATGCTTGCAGACTACTGTTGGATGCTTAAGCGGGAAACTAAAGATGGAAATCAGAAAAGGACTCGAAGAAGTATCAAGGAAAAGAAGAAAAGTTTTCATAAAATACATGAATAAGTGTAATATTGTTACTTTATGTCTCAAAACAATGTTTCATTGGTAAAAAAAAAATAATATTTTTGATAATAATTTTGAATAAACGAGTGCTTGTACCAATTTTTTGTGTTTGAATTAGTAAAAAATCCTTTTGTGATAGAAAAAATAGACATCACTTCTGAAATCAGCACATTTTAAAACATATAATTCAGTTAAAATATCTAATGCAGCTGACAAACAAAATTTTTTTGCAGACCTGTGTAATCAGGAGATGAGCAAAGCACTAGCTTGTGTAATTAATTATTTATTTATTTTTATAGATAATCAAACCCAATTTTTCACTGAATACAATATAAGTTTTAATGTATACATATGTATGCATTCCACAAGTTTTATGATCGATTTTTAAACGTTCATTATGATACAAATATGATTCTATTTTGCATTTCCTGTCAATGTTAATTTGTATTTTATATTCTTGAGATTGTATCAATATTTTCTTAATTATGTTTTTAATACAACATTAAGATGTTGATTCTAAAATCTTTCCTCTTGCATCAGTTTTATGGTTAGGACCCCATGTTTAATGATATTAATTATTTTTAATATTTGTTTCAAATTTGTTCTGGGTTTTTTTATATATAAATTAATTTTCCTTTTTTATAACTTTGTTTTTACAATTTTCTTGACCACATTTAATTTTCCCCACTCCTTTTTTTTTTTTTTTTTTTTTTTTTTTTTTTTTTTTTTTAATTTCAATTTTCTATCTGTTTGTTTTGAACATCTTATATCTTATTTTACTATATTTTATTTTTAACCTCTATCTACATACAAGTAATGTCAATGTATTGTATAATTCAAATTGTTTATTAATTCTATTAAATTTCATTTTCTTTACCATTCTATAATTTATCGACATTTTAATATGGAAAATGTTTTACCCTCGGACTAGTTGGTCAAAAGTGATATATTTTGGGAGAACGCGAGAGATTTACGCCCAGCTTGACACATTTTATCTCTATTGGTGCTGCTCGGATCTAAAATTTTACGACAGTTTACTACCAGAAATTAAATGGAAAATATTTTTAGTTATAACATTTGTTGCTAGGGCCTACCGTTTAACAGCGAAAAAAAATCATTAGCATTGACGGTCAAGGGGACAACTCGTAAAACATGTGCTATGTTATTCTTTCTTTTGACGGTAGGCTCAAGGGGGCCTTTTTTTAGATCATTTCAAATTGTTTATTAACTTGGTTATATTTTATTTTATTTTCTTACTTTTCTCTTCTGATTATGTGTTCGAATATTTCTTGTTGGTCATCGAAAATATAGCCGAAACGTTAGGAATATATTAAAATATTAAACAATGCCTGAAATACATTCGACTGATCCCTCTCAACGTCCTATTCTGTATAATATTCATCCAATCATTCAAAGCTTTTCAAATTTATACAATAATTAAAAAAACATATAGCAAAATTAAAGACACGACGGCCAACAATAAACCAAAGTAAACCAAGACAGAGTATTCCCCAAGTTGCAGAATTGGCCGACAGGTAGCGATTGATTAAGTTCACGATCGCCAATAAGGTGAAAATATGCGCTAATTATTAAATTATTTTACTATACAGTATTTCTACAAGGATTAGGACATCATTGAAATATTGTGCGATTAAACGGCATATTGTAAAATTTTAATTGAAAAAACAATAACTAAGTATTCATAAATTCAAAATGGACGGAATGTTTAGAGAGAGCCCTAATGCAGTGGTTGTATGGAACGAACCCCAGGCAGGGGGAAGGAGAGGGGGAGGGAAAGCGGGGGTAACCGAGGAGGATAATTAGGCCCTCGTTATTGGAATAATAATTGGAATTGATGACAGCCCCAGCACTGCCCCCTATATCTGATTTAGCGGCTATGTATACTGTATTTGTTAGTGCTGGAAGGGAGGAGCTATTGATAATATTCCAATGTTTGCGAAAATTCTCTATCTCTATTTAAGTTTAGCAAAACTGGAAGTAAAGAGATTATGATTTACTAGATACGAATTATTGCTCATGAACCAGAATAATGCAATATACACTTATTAGAAGTTATTTGAGAGAGGGAAGGACGGTAGCACAAAGAATTTCATGGACCAATAATGGCCTAATGGGAAAAACAATAGTTCTTGGAAATTTTTATCTATAATCTACTGCTGATAAGGAAACTGTCAGAAAATTTTCGATCCGAGCAACACCAACAGATGTAGAGCGTGTCAAAAAAACCCCCAACACTTGAAAGATTTTGGCAAAACGTGACTTTTTTTATTCAAACCTATATAGCTCCTAAACGGTAGGTCCTAGTAAGGAAAATTATATAACAAAAATTATCCTCCATTAAATTTCCGATGAGAAAATAATCGTCAAACTTTTAATCTGAACAACGCCAACAGAACTATATCATGTCAAATTTTTACGTTTTTAAGAGTAAAAAAAACGTTACAGATTTTCATGATGAATAAAACTTTATACAAGAAAATTACAGAATCACAGCTAAAATACATATCATGTCAGAAAAAAAAAATGATAAATTGATTGAAATCGCCAAAAAATCGACGTTTAGGGATATATACGTATCTTGAACATAAAAATGGTCAGTAATCATAGAATCACCCAGAATGATAAGAGCAGCTATAAAAAACTTTCGGCTTCGTATCTTAAATACGTCATTATGAAACAGTAGCTGACTTGAGATGTTGCCATGAAGGCTATTCGCCCCTCCTGACAAAAAAAGACAAAGTGTAACCAGAGGATGAATGGCTCAATCAGGAACAGGCGAGGCCGGTAACACATTGAGCTCGTTGCCGGTTCGCAGGTGGTTCTCCTTTTTGCCTGAGGAGAGAGGCACCCTCTGTTTTCTTATATGATATATCAACGAGGCTATCCAGGCTATCCGTCCTTATTCAAATTATAGCAGGGGAATGCGCTAGGCCCTGAGGACGATATATCATGAGCAGCCCGCTCCATCCTCTCTCGCCCCTCACTGCTGTTCCAGATTTATTTCGTGGGCCGACCTTTAGCTCCCAGTGTCTGACCTCTTCTTAGTAGAATATGTAGCAAATGGCTCGTCATCTCTGACATGGTAGATTTATTTTATACTAACTTGAAATATTTAAATACTTAGGGTAAAGAATTTAAATACTTAGGGTAGCTTGTAACAAATAATAATGATGCTATCGCGGGAATCAAGAGACGAATAGTGGCAGGTAACAAATGTCTGTTTGCAGTTCAAAAAGTTCTTAAGTTTAAAGATTTATCGCATAAGACTAAAATAATAGCCTGTAAAACTATTAATACACCCGTCGTTACACACGCGAGTGAAACATGGGTACTTACAAAAATCAGTGAAAAGCTACTCGGGGTTTGGGAGAGGAAAATATTTACAAAGATATTTGGCCTAAAGTGTCTATATTATAAAGTGTCTCAAACATTCGAGATGAGATGTAAAAGAGTAATGAACTGTTTTATTAGATTTATTTTCGGGATCTCCAGACGTTCTCACATATCTCACAGGTATTCTGAAATCGGGTGGCTGTACCCCGGTTTTCGACGTCAATACTTCCTGGGTGCTCTCATATTTCAAACCTTGAAAACCAAAAAACCCACCTATATCCATGACCTCCTTACTCTGCGCTCCTCCATTCACCTCTTAAATACTAGAACCCAACCCATCAACCTATACACTCCGGCGCATCGAACTGCATCCTTCGAGAAATCCTTTATTATCCGTGCTTCCTCGTTATGGAATTCATTGCCCATCACAATTCGAAAAAGATCCACTCTTACTTCCTTTAAACATCATTTATTCCTTTACCTCCTGGATCTTCAATCTTCCGAGCTAATGTAAAACGTGAACATTTATGTAATATGCATTATAATAGTATACATAAGATGTATCATTTTACAAGATGTCACAGTTATCTTGTAACATATAATTTAATTCTTTATCAATTTTTATTATTATCTATTGTTATTATTTATTATAATTAATTATCAAAGCCAGATGATTGTCCTATGTACTGTAATCATATGTTATTCTTAGGGGACAAGTAGTCCCAGAATAAAGTTCATTCTCTTCTTCTTCTTCTTCTTCTTCTATATTGCGAATAGAAAATAAGAAAAAATGAAGAACTAATGACCCTCTATTGTTTGGAGACCCAAATATAGTCGCCCAAATAAAGAGAGCTAGATTAAGGTGGCTGGAACACGTGGAGAGGATTACCACGAAAATTACTAAAAATGCATCACTTCTGAAACATTACAGAAAATCTTTATTTTAATATTGAGGCAATTCAGATCAATTTCCTTATGGGTCGACACGTTCATAGTCAACTCCAAAACTATTCTAATTCACTAGTATCTCAACTTGCTTATCAATTTCTTCTAGATAACTTCCCGAGGCGTCTGAAAAGCAGATTTTTCTAAATTTTTTGTTCCTCAGAGTAATTCATCACATTGTAGCATGTTTCAAAACCATAAATATTAGGGGAAAAAAACATCTTCAGTGCATACAATTTTAATTCTAATTAAAGCATTTACTTAGCTTCCACCATGTATCTTAAGCCATTTATAAGAATATCAGTCCCGGTAGAATAACCCCTTCTAACGTCTGGATGACGATAAAAGTAAAAATAACTTACTTTGATCGATTAAAAACTCATTAGACGGTATATTGCCCGCTATAGGGGTAAGGCAGAGTGTGTTCCGTATTACGTCAGATGTTTTATAAATGGCTGAGAAGCGGTGGGCTCAAGTCCTTGAAAAGGGCTTAGGAGCGATACCTCCAAGCTAATCCTTCCTTCTGCACTTAGCCAGCCCCTGAACCTTAAAGCTGTTGAGGGACCTCACCAACTTGGGAAGGCTTCCTCCAAGGACGGCTTCATTAAGGAGCAACTTCCCTAAACTACATATTTTAGCGAATAGCAACCAGTTATGCCTTAATTCAATAAGCAACTCCCACTTGTATTTGGATTCAACAAACAGTTTTCCTAGAGATGGTTATATATTATTCTAAAATAGAAGAAGTTCATACAGACGTTATAATCTATCGGTATTATAAAATCTAGTCTTTGGACTATATAAATGTAATTTGGTATGAGTTCGATACGGTTTCAATTGATTAATAACAGTCTACTGCATATTACATCGAAAAATGCGCTTAAGATTAAACCCTAATTTTAATCGCAAGAAATCCGCAAAGAGCAAGGACCGGGTGGTCGTATAACTATTAAACAGCCCGACAACCCGCAGACTGACAATACTATTTTTATTTGGTTCATTCAGCAGAGAAGGATGTTCCTGAACATGGATTCGAGTAGCGACGTAATGCTGCTCCGTCGTATAAGGGATTATGCTTGTGAATCCCATTTACAGGATACAATTCAATCCAAAATAACTGACTTTTTCCAACTCAAATAAGTTTTGATCTGTTTAAGTGTACATGAAAATTCATCATCATATTATATTATTATATTTTTTGCTAGATAGCCGTTTTATTTGTGCACGAATAAATACATACCTCTCTTTTCATTGTTCATTTTATTTTAGATACATTTAAATCACTAACTTACATTTAAATCACATACATAGATTTTTTTTTTTAAATATAAACCTATATAAAAATGTACATTAATCAGAACAAAAGTGATCAAGATTCTTGGAGGGAGAGATGATAGACAATGAGGCAATATCAAACGTTGGTAGAGAAGAGGAGTAAGTAGCAAATAAGGATTATAAACTTCCATAAAGAGGTAGCACAACAAATGAAGGATTTGTAATAAGCAGCCGCTTCAAAAGCTCATAAACGAAGAAACAGAAGGAAACGAGCGCGGAAAACATTTGGTATGAATAATAAGATATTTGAAGAAATAATGAAAAATACTTGTGACCGTGGTTAGTGAAAAACCACTTGCCGCAGTATTGTGAAGAAGGTAATCCATAGGAAGACTGGAGATAGCTCTTAAAAATGAATTCAATCTTTTAAGTTTTGAGGCTGACTCACCATAAATTACCACCATCGTCAAAGTAGAGGAAGATTAGCAAAGAAACGGGAAGTTGTGGAGTACAAATAGGAAGATGATAACGGGAATAATAGAGCTGCCATAGAATGGAAATTAGGGGACGGGAAAAACAGGTTTTACAACCTACAACCTTACACCAGTAAGGTTCCTTTACAATAGAACAAAATTAAATTGGTTTGTTGTTTTGAAAAGGCATAGGAATGGATGGAATGGATTTCAAAATTAGATGCGACCACGATGGCTTTGAATTTAAAGAAAATAGATCGTTGTTACTGATTCTGTTAAGATCATCTTTTAGATTTTCTGTTGCAGAATAAAAGGATAGATGAATTTGACTATCATCTGCACATAGATGATAACTAGAATAGTGAATGTATTGCCAAGTCGTAATATGCAAATAAACAAAACAGTTGGGGAAAGAGATGAGCTCGACAGAACACCACTTCAAAAAAGATTTTTCAGAATGTTACTAGTTTTAATTAGTCGAAGTTTATTAATATTTTCACCTTTGTTAATGCCAACGTTGTTGTTATTGGTATATTTTGATTTTTAATACTACATCATTTTATAAGCATGTCATTCAGTAAGGTTGGTACTTCTTTGGCATTCATCCAGGCCAAATGGTGTTGGGGTTTGAAGTTCGAATGATTCTGCGACATAACCAGGAGTTTGAAGCGGGAAGTTGAAGAGAAACCTAAGCGTAATGAGCGTTATGAGGTGGTTCGCTGAATTTGAAAACGGTGAAACAAGCTTGGAAAGGTAGTCCTGGATCCGGACGCCCTAAGAGTGGTACACTGAGGGAATCGAACTAACCATAGACCATAACCATCACCATGATATTGACTGTCTCAGTTATAAGAGATTTTACCAATGAAATAGAAAACAAAAACTCTTATACAAGCCCTCGATAGGATCATTTCCTATTCCCTCATTTCAACATTATATTCAGCACCCCACATTGTATTTACACATTGTACAAATTTCATTTTAAATCAATATGCTGCTGTTGGTTTTAGTAGTATAATGTTGAAAAGTTAACAACATATTATAAATTATAATACATTTAATACTTTCAGGTCTGTTAGTCATATTTGAAATTATGTTATTTTCTACAGTATGAATTACCAACTATGAATAACCCATTGCACGGAATATCATTCATGATGAGCACCATTTCGAAAACGGTGAAGAACTTATATTTCAGGAGTGGTGATGTTTTGAATGTAGGCCCATTGAAAAATTGTTTATTTTTGATGGGTCAGCCAAATATGATAAATAGAAGCTATTTCAAATAGACATAACTTTGTTTCAAACGTTTCTGTCATAGATATAACACCTAGTCAATTATTATTAAACTCGAAACACTTTTTAATATTAACATCCGATGGTATACATACATATGTTGTACAATAGAAACTCGATAATTCGTCATGAGTGGAGGAGGGTAGGTGACGAAAGAATGAAAATGACGAATTATAGAATTTTGCTGGCAAAGTAACAAAAAAGCATTTTAAACTATATAATTGTAATTTGTTTCAATTTATTGAATGTAAAAACGATCAGATGAACATTATAAACATTGGACATGAGTGACAATGACAAAAAACCTTGGAACACAAACATTTTTAAAAAATGAAGTCATATACGAAAACGTACATACATGTATAAACTAGAAAAAAAAACCGAAAGTATTGATTTAAAATACTTTTTTACTTGAACAACGAATACATTTTGAATACGAATACGACAGATTCCCTGTTAGCACTCATCAGTTCTCCTTGAATAGACAGCTGCCAAATACTATATTGCTCCTTAAATTTTCCAAGCCACCTAATTCTGGCTTTGAATTGGGGACCTCAAACAGTGCCCCATTTCAAATTCATTTAAAGAGCATTTTGCATTAAAATTGGCCCACTAAGCTGTACACCTAAACTTCTTTATTGTACAAACCAAAGGAACATAGCCTCATTCAATTGTGTGTTTGCAGCGGAAGTAAGTCGAATCATCTTGGTTACATCGCCGTCTGCGACTTCCATTTAAGCCATAAGGTTTTAAACTTTATCTCCATTTTTTTTTAATATCATTTACAGTAGTCCGGGGTATTTTGTAAATTTCCGAGAGTTTACTCGCACTTTTGCCTTTTCTAAGTCGTTGCAGTATTTCATATTACATTGGTAAATCCAGAGGTTTATAATTAACGGGTCTTTTGGAAGCCATCTCGTAAATACACTCTAAATTTGAACGGAAATTTAGCAACTTAAATTTAGACAAGAAAAACGGCGGAAACCCGAACAAGTCAATACCTGGATATATATGGTATGGATTAAATAAGTAGCAAGGGGGAAAAATGAATTGCATACACCTGACAAATTACAGAATAAGACGAATTATCGAGTGACGAAATAACGAGTTTCCACTGTATATCGTCGTTGCCATGGTGAAGCCTCCTATGTGACAACAAATTCAAAACGTGATTTTGGCACAATTCGATCTTACTATATTTCTTTCTTACTTGTGTTTTGCCTAAATTTTTTAGGGGAAAATTTACTATACTTTCGTCACATATGAGGTTTCACCGCGGTAACAACGATATATAGTTTTGTATTTTTTATTATTTTTTTTAAAATTTAATCTTAATTGATTTTACTGGTATTATTATTTTTAATGTATTTATAATGTGAAAGTTTATGGATTATTTCACTGCCTGTCGTGAAGAAGTCGATAAGTCACAATTGTGTACTTCTCAGTAAGGCATTTTTTTTATCGTTTTCCAAAATTCTTCAATTACTCTAAAACCACCATTTTTGCCAATATAGATATTTTAAGACTTTATTAAAAAGTACTTCTTAACCAATTTTTCACAACACTAATGTCTGTTAAAATCGATCTTTAAAGACACGGTGGGCGAGTTTTCAAGGAAATTGGACCGTAAACTGGGACAACTTTGCCATGTGGTTAGGGGTTGCAAAAAAAAAAATGTAAAAAAAATGTTGTATGGCGCTTCGTGCAGTTTCTGACCCATTACATAGAAGTGCTTTAAATCAATAGAGGGGTTATTTTTTTAAAGAAACTCTTATGTTTAATCAGATTTATCCAATGTTTACAGGTTTTATCAGTGTTTTTCTTTTCTTGTTTTGCAACAGTTGGTTTTGATACCCTTAAAAAGTGTCTCGTTCTGCTCATACATTCAAAAGTAAATAATGACTATTTTTTTTTGTCTAATACATAATTTAATATTCATTTAGAAAAACTTGACAATATAAATTTTACTTTTTCTTTAGGTTTATATTATAACTTGGCAAAGTTGCACTAGAAAGTAAGGTCAAGATGGGGCAACTTTGCCAACCTATAATTTTGTGTTTGTTTTTACATATAAAGCTATATTGCAAAAGTGTAAAGTATTTCTTGGGCAAACTCACCAAATTCTACGGAGGCGAAATATCCTACCTCCGCACAAACATTACAGGAAGGTCAGTTTACTTCCCAAACGTGGCTGTTGAAGCTTTATTTAAATGTAGGAGACGTCATTTATATAATTGACCCACCCTATATTGAACTCCGAGGCAAATATACATTTATGGATGAAAATGTCAGAAGTTTTTTTGGTTTTTAAATTTCATTAGGTATTTCCTAAGCCGGCGAAGAGTTGGAAGACCCAGGTTACGGTGGTCGGACTGTGTGGCAGGGGATTGCAGGTTCATCGAGCAAGGGATTGAAAGGTGGCACCCCAGGACAAAAACATATGACGATTGCTGTTCGAGGAAGCCAAGACTTGCTTGCGGGTTGTTGAGCCAAATAAATAAATAAATTTCAAGTTTCGTTTTAATTAATTTCATTATTACGATGTTTTATTCTAAATATATGTCATTTTCTCGTTAATATGTTTTCATATTAGTTCATAAATTGTATATTTTAAATTAAAAGATCTAGACTCAGAATTATAATGGGTTTGAAACAGATTTGAACGCAATTGGTTGAGGTAAAAGTTGTAAGGTACATGCCAACAGGTAACTATGCCAATGAAATAAAAAAATTGATTGCACAAAAAAAAAAATCTGAAATTTTTAACACTGACTTAGAACTTTGATATATGAAGTATGCTTAGAGGGGTAAATAGTTATAATGACAGGCTTAAAAATATATATATATATAGGGTTTAACAAAATGTGGCTAATAGCGCGGTCCTGTTAGAGTACGGGTGTACGTTTGCCTGATGCACTTTCTAGGTTTAAGGTATTGAGCTCATAACGTTGTTATTTTTTCCAAATCGAAGAAACTTCATTCTATACGAAATGTCGTGAGAGAGACGTGATGAGGCTTCTAACCCAAGTTAACCCTAAAACAATCAGTTGCTATAATAGAGAAGAGTGAGGAAACAACATAAGAAATGAGACAAACAAGAGAAGGGGAGAGAAGAGAAGGCAACAAAGGCTAATAAATTGGTTTTAAAATGTTTCCGAGAGGGAGACTCCTGCGGCTGATAAAGCCATTGTCAGCGCTAGTCATTGAGTGCACGCAAGAGATATCATCTTTTTATCCCGATACAATACTATCTCCCTTATTTCCCAAAGGATTCATTTAAATTTGACTGCTGAGATATCCCGCTGCTTTTTGATTGTCCTAACAGAATAGTTCACGTAAAACTTGGGGTTTTATAAATTCATGAGTGGGAGTCCGAAAAAAAAAATTTACATAAAAAAATAATATATTACTAAAAATATTTCATTTCAAAACGCCCAACTTGTTTTTTTGGATGTGTATATATGGGCACCCCTCAATAGTGGCTCAAGGAGATGCTGACGACTGGTGGCGTGGACTGTCGATGCAGCCATTTCCTAATATTAGATATCAGAGAGCAGTTGGAAGCATTCTTTCAAGTAGTTTGGAGTAAATTGGTGTTTATTCTGGACTTCAAACTTTTGAGAGGCTTGTGAAATCGTTTACTTTTCATGTTCTTATGCTTAGTTAAAAATAATTTCACAGTGATCCGGGAAGCGAAAATCTTAAGCTAATTTTTGAACGTCTTTTGTCATGGACGCTTTTAGGTTACAAGTAATATTGGCCAACTTTTTTGGGTGAGGTTAGTGTAATCATGGACATCATTTTTTGGTATAAATATGCCCTACGGCAACTTCAAGTTCTATTTCTCTGTTCGACATATCTCCTGTTTCTAACATTAAAAAGAGAACCACTACTCGTGGACGCTAAGCAGCAAGGTCCATCCTCATCTGTGGACCACCATTCAAGAATCAGTTGACCAAGTCGCTTGCCAAAAGTGCTCGCAAGAAGACGTCCCTGGGGTTTCCCGGAGTAAGAGACCGGCCAGGGGGCAGGGGTGATAAGACGAAAGACCTTCAAAAAAAGAAAATTTGACCAACGCAACGATATGATTCATCGTCGGACTCTTGATCATCAGACTACAATGACCCTCCTCTTGCGGACAGCGATGATGCTACCAATCTAGATGTCTACGGTGGGGATAAACCAGACTCAAGTGATGCATCTTGCATCTTTTCTGATGGAAATTTCTCTGAAGACAATCGGAGATAAGTGTGGCATGAAACGCTTTATGTGCCAAATGTGGACACACATAGATTGCGCCCAGCCTGAAAGTGCCAGTTTGAAATTCCTGTAAAAAAAAAAAATCCTGTAATAAATACGTTCTCCACCGTTTTGTATTGTTTTGAACTATATTTGATGACTTTTTTAAAGAAGGCCCATATTTACACTCCTTTGTGTAATTTTTCTGGTGCTATTTTAAAAGCTATTTTTATATCATTTTGAAATGTTAAAAATTGATGTTAAGCATTGTTCTCCCTTCTCGCGATTAAGAAAATTATTATTCTTAATGAAAGACAAAAAACTAGAAATTTTCAATTTGAAAGTAACTTTAAATCAAAAACAAAAGAGCGTGCCCATATATTTCCTTTATTAGCATATAGTTTTTTAGTTTCTCGCTGGAGCCAATCTGTACCAGCTGATATAAATCAACTAGATTATCAATGAATGTAGATGAATGTTTAGCATTCGAAACTAGTATTCTAATAGAATAATCCCAAAAGAAGTGGCAATCAATTCATCAATCCTAATTGTATTGGTCCTTCTATACCATCATGCGTACCTCAAGTAGATCATCAATGGTACTCGTACTTGGAGGCCTGTGGTCGCATCCTAAAATACAAATATAATCCTGGCTAAGTTGCCCTTGATCCTGGCCGTGGTCGATATCGGGTATCCTATTACGTTCTTAATCCTGATTGATGTCCCCGCTGACCTTGGCTCTGTTTAGGAGTACACGTGCCGATGGAAACCAGCATTCGATGAATTTGGTCCAAGCAAAATTTGATACAATCAGCTTGATACAATAAAACACCATTATCGAAAATATATAATGTTATATTTGCGATAAGCAATGGAAAGCTGTTTTTTTTTTTTTTTTTTTTTTTTTTCTATGTTCTAATATGATAGAAATTAATAATAAGTCATATGTAAGAAAAGCTGTTGGGAAATAGATCGGCTCCAGAGAAGAGGTTGAGCAGAGGAAATGGTGTAGGAAGGATCCAGTAATTGATGGTCGTTCCTGCGGTCATTGGACAAAGGATAGTCTCTTTAAGCCGGGGTCTTCTATCCCTCTTACCGATCCTCAGCCTCTGTACCCTGGGTGGAGTAACCATGTTCTTCATTGAAAGGGCTTCAAGGGAATTAAGCTTAGACATAATAAAGACCGCAGTTTCTGTATGCATGATGTTTAATGTTCAAATAAGATATAAGGAATCTGTGAATGTTCATTAGTTATTTCCTATAAAAAAAAAAAAAAAAAAAAAAAAAAAAAAAAAAAAAAAAAAAAAAAAAAAATATATATATATATATATATATATATATATATATGAAATAATACCAATATATTCGGTGTGCGTGCCTACACACACATATATACCGCTACAAACCATGAAGGGTCTCGGAATCAGTACTTGGTAAGGAAGTAATGTTTCGTGACAAACGCTTATATAAGAATATGATGTGGTCAGCAGTCAAGCTTAACCACCAAGTTTTCTCCCAATTAAGGGTACTCACTTTATAGAGACTGGGTGTGCCTCGAGAGTGTATCCAGAACCCTAAGTCGATCCACGGGCGAAACAACAGAAATTAAGCTTTCTGACTTCGGGCACGAGAGCTCAGGACCGGAGCAAAGCAGTTCAGTGCCTTACCCACCGAGCTATTCCGCTTCCTATATATATTGATAACTTAATTGTTTATAATTAATGTGTAAGTTGTAATACTATGTACAAGGCAGTGTAATATACATTGTTCTCAGTAATCTGAGTGAATTAAGTTGGAATAACATGTGTTTAGATTTTGGAAGCCTGATTTTTTTAAATAACGTAATTTTTCTATGTTTCTATATTAATTATACAGTTATAATTTTTTTGAATTTCATTTAAAATTATTTTGTTATGGTGCATAATAAAGTAAATAATAAATAAATGATAACCATATAAAAATATAAAATATAAAAATCGCGCAATGAACCGAAAATCAGACCTAAATCTTAACACATATTATTCAAATTTCATATACTCAGATTAATATTATACATTAATATATATATATATATATATATATGTGTGTGTGTGTGTGTGTGTGTGTGTGTGTGTGTGTGTGTGTGTGTGTGTGTGTGTGTGTGTGTGGGTTTATAAATAATATATAATGGTAAGAACCATTCAGCCATTTAAATAATTACACAGCAAGCGATATTTCCGTCTACCAGTAAAACCTGGGAATAACATAAAGTCTGGAAAAACCTCATAACCCTCTACCCTTCTTACCTTTTCTTAAACAGTTCCCTCTCCCAGTGTATTTTAGAGTTATAGGTTGTTAGTCTCTACACATTTATCTTGTATATGTAGCAATATCCACCAGTAACATTGTACTCTTCCATATTTTTTAGTTATTCACAGTTACATATTCCAACTTATAAATTTTATATATTGATATATATAGTTAACTAAATCCTTTAAATTACCTGAGTAACTTATATAATAATATTGTGACCTGTTTCGTTCACTGTAGGGCATGATTATGAGAACAATATAGTCTCGAAACGTAATAAAATCGTGTTGCTTTATTGCTATGTTTCCTGTATTTTTCGATGCTGTTCGACCAGATATGTTTCATGACTAAGCTCCTTTTTCTGAAGCTGTCATGAAGTGTCAAGCATAGGCCATAGATTCGATATCTCACGTCTTTTTTCATCCTTACGTCGAGTTGATCTTTTACCTTCTATTATTCTTGTCAAATCACTTTATTTGTTGAATAGTATAAGATTTGGTATTTTAAAGTGACGGTTTCTTTTGTCAATATGCAAGAAAATCCTAGATATAAATCTAAATTATTAAAGTGAAATTAAAGATATAAATTCACACTTTAATTTCCATAGGTTGAGATGGAATTTCATATCTTAAAATTCAATCATGCATTTTTTCTTTAACATGTTTACAAAATTCAATCAATCAATCAATTATGGTTTAATTAGTAAATATTCAGTTCCACATGTTTCTGTAATGCTCCCTAGCACTTCCTACTCTTTCGTACGTTAAGGGCTAGAGGAAAATGTATATTCTACTTTCACCGCTAGATTTGCGCTAGTAGGGCAAAATGATTTAATTGCCACTAGTGCCACTTTTGTATATGCATCTTTGACGTGGTGGTCCAAAGAGCTCTTTCTCCGACTCTTTTTTTCATCTACGTAAATGTCTTGATTAAATGCATTAACCATTCTAATTCTAATTTTTTTTTTTTTTTTTTTTTTTTTTTTTTTTTTTTTTTTTTTTTTTTTTTTTTTTTTTTTTTTTTTTTTTTTTTTTTTTTTTTCCTTATCCTCCATGTAATTCTATTTATAAACATAAATAACTATAACTATATAGTCTCGTGTTTTTTTTTTTCTTCTAATCCCCTTTTATTTTTATTGATTTAAAATACAATAACAAACATTTAAATCCATCCCTTTTTCTGCACTTGGTGAGTCTCGTGTAAACTATGTCTAAATCATTTAATTACCTAAATCATATTCATTTCTCGGGATGAGAAGTGAGTTTTAAAATGCTTACAAAGTTGCCGTTTGTAATAATAAGAAAGTAAATTCTTAACAATAACTTTGACTTCGATAATTTATAAATATCTTTAGCTCGGAGGTACAGAACAGTAAGTTACATGTCCGTAACTTTACAGGAGAGCAGTTTAAAGAAAAAAAGATTTCATTTCCTGAACTGTTTATTATACTTATGTGTACGAAATAAATCTTGACTTTCCCATCCAGGCTAGAATAGGTTGCTAACCCGTCCTTCCTGTCTCCTGTCCTGGAGTACATAAGGACGTTATGCCCTCCCCCCCCCCCCAAAAAAAAAACAACAAAAAAACAACATATTTATGTAACTTACCTTACAATTAATTTAAAGGAAATATAATTCTATACCTCAGTATAAAGGGAAAAAAGGTGAATAAGAACACATAATAAAATATTTTTGGTAAAAAAAGGAAATATTGTTCTGTACCTCCGAGGTACATATATATATAAAGCCCTAAAAGACCTGGGAGTAGAAATAAGCATCAATTGGACAGAGGCGAGGAATTGTGGCAGAGAAGATGGCTTTTATTGTGCGGAAGGATCGAGAGGAGGGTTCGCATTCGGACACCAACAAACAGAATTAGGGGAGATGATGGGGTCAGCGGCTGTAATGGAATGAGAGTAGCCCCTTCCCTCAGGAGGAAGTGGTCTCCACTGCTTTAGTCCAGTCAACTGCTTTTCCTGTACTCATTTCAGTTTATTCACAATGAACAAGAAGAAAGTTAGAAATTCATCTAAACCCTGCAGTAAGAGTTAGAGAAGTTAAAAGAACAGCTAAAAAAATACCAATTGCGGAAAAGTTGTGTCTTTAGAACAGTATAGAAAATAAAATGTAATAATCTTTAATATTAATTGAATGATGATGTTAGGGAGCGTATATACAGTAGAACCTCATTAATCCGCCTCCTTCTAGTCCAACTGTCTGGGTAATCCGCCTCTCTCGCGGAGTCCCGTAGGGTGTACAATATTTTGCTATTACTCCAAGTTTTTAAAACAATGCCAATGATACTGTATATTCTGCAATTTTAACTATTATTATTTTACTATGTTGAAGCTTTTTATTATACTTTATTCATCTATATCTGTTCCTTAACTATGTCCATTATTTTTTTGCTATATTTTTTTATCAATTTTGTTGTTTTTAACCGACAATAAAAAAAGGAGGAGGTTCTCAAGTCGATTTTTTTTTTTTTTTTTAATGTTTGTTTTTGTTTGATCGGTAGATGATACTTTAAGGGGACTACACACTATCAACCTTGTTGTCAACAGTGTTGAGATTGTTGCCCACACAATAGAATTTCAACCGCCAACCAGCCCACAGACGCTGTACACCGTCTTCAACATTGCAAGTTGTCGACAAGGTTGACAACCATTAGAGGTGGTACCATAAAAATTTAATTGGAATCAACGCAGCGCTTTCTCAAAAAAACAAAAACCGACTGCAAGATTAAACCTACATGTTCAAACTTGAAATAAAAAGTTAACAAAAACAAAATACCCTCACTTATCACTAAAAATTGAAAAATAAAGCTAATTTTTAAGAAAATATATAAAACCGACTTCAAGATTAAACCTACATGTTCAAACTTGAACTAAAAGTAGAAAATAATATTTTAATTACTTAGGAACAAAGATAATTAAAGGACCATCAACGAAATTATCGATACTTATATACCTATTCACAGTTTATGATCAATTATTTATGGAGTCGGTACCAACCAAAACAAACAGAAATCGTGCAGAAAGGCAGGATTTAACTGCTCTTCTTGGCACCGACTTCAAAAATAACTGATCATAAATTGTGAATAGGTATATAAGTATCGATAAATTCGGTTATTGTCCTTTAATGTTCTTTGATCGGAAGTAATTTAAAGTTGTTTTTTTTACTTTTTAGTTCAAGTTCGTACATGTATATTTAATATTGAATTCGGTGTTGTTTTTTGTTTTGTTTTGTTTTTCCCCTAAATATTAACTTTATTATTTTTGTACTTTTTAAATTTGACTGTAATTCCCTGTATATTTCTACAGTCAACGACATTACTTCAATAAAATTATTGTGGTCTGCCTGATTTATTAGGTCATAGTATTAGTGTTAAACTGTATCAATATTTTAGCATTATTAACCCTGAAAACATTTTCTAGGAACGCAAAAGAGGCCATCTTGTTGGTTTTGTTGAGAAATAGGAGAGGGGATGGGTTGTGCGAAAACAAAGAATGTTTTACAACCCCCTGGGGGTACTTTTAGCCACTGCCAAGATCTCAATAGAGTGGTGAGCTTCAAGATTCATTTCGTGGGACCGTCACCAAATAAACATTAACTGGCCCTTGTGGGGATAACGCCACTTTAACTGGAATTAATTGGTGAGGGGAACACGGGAGCGCCTAGGGGTCCTTTCTGTACGCAGTTGAAATTGAATGAAACCTTATGTTGTAACAGTATTTTTTTGTAAACTTTCTAACACGATTGAATCTGTGATTGGAGAAACAACATAGGTCATAGTATTAACATAATGACTTATATTGTTTCTTGAATCAGTATTTCAATTCCCATAAATAATTTAACTCGTTTGGTAAAAAAACTTTAAAATTCGTACCATTAGACAATCTATCAATTTCGGAATAAATAGTTTCGAATTTTAATTAAAAATTTTTATTGATTACCAAATACGCATTAGGTATACCATGAATCATTACCTACCTATAGTCCAGTCAATAAACACATTGTAGAGTGCATGGAATATGCGATAATTTTTGACTTCATAGCTTCGTTAGGAATAGTTGGAAGGTAAACATACTAAAAGTCCCCACCGCTGGGGGGTGAACTAACGGTGGTGGGGAGGGGAGAAGTTCCATTTTTTTGGTTTTTCGATAATATCTCGAAAACTGTTGGCTCTAGAAAAATATGTTTTTAATAAACATAAAAGCTAATTAAATTTACTATAAAATTTATTATATATACATTTGTCGTAATGCTAATCGTTTACGAGATATACGTTATTGAAAATAGGTGATTTTCGGGAAAAAACAAATGTCACCTCACTTTTTGTCAAATTTTTGCTTCTATTACGTTGCACAATTTTTTCTCAGAAAAAACGTCAGAATCAAAATTGTAGAGCATTAAATGTACTTTAGTTTCATACATACGTTTTTGGTATTTGCTTCAAATGTTTAATAAATAGTGGGGTAAATTTTTCTTCATTTCTAAAATTGTCGATTTTTAATAACGTATATCTCGAAAACCATTGGAATTTCTTCGAATACGTATATAATTAATGTTATAGGAAATTTAATGAGCTTTAATTTTGATCCGCTACATATTTTTCTAGAGTCCACCGTTTTCGAGATATAATCGAAAAACAAAATTGGGACCTTCTCCCCTCCCCCTACCTTTAGCTCACCTCCCAGGGGCGGGGACTTTTAATATGTTTACCTTCTAACTATTCCTAACAAAGCTGCGAAGTCAAAAATTATCGCATATTCCATGCACTCTACATCCCTCATTAGAAGCACTCTACATCACAGTAGTTAGAAGGTAAACATATTAAAAGTAAATATAAGGAAATGTATATTTTATTTTGTTGTATTTTTTTTTTTTTTTTTTTTTTTTCGTAGTATCTTGGTTAGAATGATAATTTCTCACATTGAAAATTTTGAAGACAATTTATTGTTGTTTTGAAGAGTTAACTACATTAAAAGTTAGATAAAAAATATAATAAATAGATTAATAATAAGAAATGTTGAGGAAGCAGTTACATGACATACTCTTATTTATTGTTTTGTTTTATTTTTTTATTTAGGGTATTTTTTTTAAATACCCTACAAATATAGTGCAGATAAAATATATAATCTATATTTTTCTAATATTTATATCTTACTCTATATATGATACAATATTAGGTGTTAGTATTTAAGTGAGTGTCTATCAATGCTATAATTTACTTTTGTTTTTTTTTAAGTTATTTTTTTAATCTGTAAATTGAGGTTATGTTCATTGAATTTAATTTTAGTTTTATTCAAGCTTATTTTTTGTTGTATATCAGCTAGGTAAAATAAAAAATATTTGCTTTTAGTTTATGATTGCTAATGTTTCAGCTAGATAACGTAAGCCATCTTCAGAGGTAGAGTTCTTCCTCCATATTTCCTGTTAAAAAAGTTGTCTTGAAGATGTTCTACGCAATCAGACCAAAACATTGTCTGTCACAATAGAAAAAAAATTGTTTTAATTTTATTTTTCCTGGCTGATTTAAATTTTTTTTTTTTCAAAAATACAGCAACCATAACTACTATTTTTCCCTATAGATTACATAATGCCATAAATTTTATTTTATTTTTTTACATTTACATTTAACACATTTTATACAAGTATTGATGTTATCAATAATTTTAAGGGGAAAAGTTACAATATAATGCAGTATACTTGAAGGAATAAAAAAAGGTGCAGTTTTATTGATCGACTTTATTTTCTTCTCAAAGTGCATTGCTGATTTCCGTTTGAAAAAAAAAAAAAAAATGTATAGTGATTTATTAAAATAATCACCAGTTTAGCATTCTTCTATAGATAGATCTGGTTCAACAAAATAAAAGTCTCATGAGAACGTAGAACACTAAGGTTATAATGCTCTGAAATTTTTTTTATTAATTTCAGAAACTAAATTGATATTTTTAATTTTTCTTTTCTTTCCTTTTCTTTTATAAAACAAAAATGCTCTTTTATTATTAATGAAAGATGTTTAAAATTTGTATTGTATTTTTTTGCAGATGGTACTCTTGGAAGTAAGTAAAGTCGGCCTTGGTCACTGTCATTATTCTATCTTATAAATCACCTTGACCATTGAGAATTGTTTGGCACCAATTCTTTTTTCAGTGTAAAATTAGCCTAGCCCCAGTAGTAATGCTTCAGTAGAGATTGTATTTTTTAATCAACCCCCACCTTTCCAAGCAGATAAAATACATATTAAATTAAACAAATAAAAATGTGTTCAGAATGTTTCATTTAATAAAACATGGATGGAAACCTTACTGATTCGTATTATTTGCTGCTTCGTGCTGTAAGCATACGTAGGCTTCATTACAGTACGGACTAATGCTGTAGAAAAGATATGCTTTTGATAACTGTAGGCATTAAGGGTTCAATCATTAGTTTGTAATATATTTTAAATTAAATTATAAATAAAGATATGATACAAGTAATCAGAGGAGAAGTAAAATAAGGGACAAAAATTATAATTGAAAAGTTATAAAACAAAGCCTTCAGTATGATAAATGACATTCTGCATCAACTTGCAAAAAACTAGTTGACTAAAAATTATGATAACTTATGCCTCAATGATAACTCAAAGTTTATGTCTTGTTATCCCAAGGAATCCAACTTTGGCAAACTATTTCTTGAGGTCTAAATTCAGTTATATTATTTTGTTGTATGTTATATTACCATAGGAGAAATGTTAAAATATAGATGGTTAGCAAGTCAGCTAAAATGAAATAACAAATAGGTAGTTATTAAAAACTTTAAAATTTGGAAGAGTTTTTTTAAAAATACACTACCTACCACAGATTTTATTTAAATTATCAGGTTTTTCAAAGACGACTATTCTTATATTTTATCTCATCTATACAACTATATTTTGTCTTTGAATCAATAAGTATACAATAAAATTATAATTACAATATCTTGTGTCATGCTGAGAGATGGTTTTTTAGAAAAAAAAACAGTAATATAACCTTCGGCAGCAAGAGAGTGTTCAAGTTGATCTCTGGTTCCTAATAGTAATATGCCAGAATTCGGCCTTGATTTATGCAATAACCTAATGTTTTTCAATTTATAGTTATCAATAAATGTTTATGTAAATTGTTATAATTTCATGAGCAGGGGATCATATGATGCACCATCTTCATTTTTCTTTTATTTGTTTCAAGTTGAACATTATGACAAATATTACATTAAACAATGACTCTCCTGCAGTAGTACGATATTATTGATATAGAATTTCATGGCAAACACCTGGCTAGAAATAGGGAAGAATTTAATATTATGTCACTTAAGTTAAAACAGCATTAATAATGACTACTTCTATGCTCAGTTTGACTTAATGGATTGTGGCTGAATAACACTAATCAAAAAATATGTCAGAAATAATTCCAAATGAATAAACTACAGAGAGAAGCAACCAGTGAAAAATAAAATATGTAAAATCATTTTATTTTACAATTAAAATTACCATTAATGATTAATTGAAAGTAAAAACTATCCCCCTTCAATATTTGTGATTTTAAGATGTAAGTGCTCTAAAGAACATTCTGAACACATTATTTAAATAATAACCTAAATCATTAAAATTTTTACTTTTGATTAAATTCTTGAAAATTATTTCAATAAAAACAAATACTAAAGAGACAAGGTGATACTAAGAATGAAAATGAGTTTAATGTTGTTTATTTGATTAGGTACTAATCACTCTTTACAGGATTCACTTACATATGAAATTTTCATCTTTTGTTTTGCTTTGTCTAGAAAATGCTAATTAGATATTAAAAATATAAACACATTTTAAAAAATCATAAAAAAAAAATATTACTATAGTTGCTAAATAAAGTAAGATATTGTTTAAACAGAAAATAAAAATTTAACTTATTATAACCTTGTGTGCTACCTTATCCTTTGAGGCTGTCTACCTGTTTTGTCTATTTTGGAATGCTTTACTCATAAGGCTCTTTCTATTTGTATTCTTCTTTATTTTGTTTTGTTTTAAAAATTTTCTTTAATTATCTCTATCTTTTAACGACTGCTTCATACAATTTTCTATTTTTATTATCGTCTTGATTTGCGTAGCCACCCTAGCAGAAACCCGATGTAGACTTAGATGTCAAAAGATAGGGTAACGGTAAAAACATTAAAAAAAAAATTATAAATTCTCTAGCGAAGAAGAAAAGGAGAGCTTCAAATGAAGTAAGCCAAACTTTTAAAATTTCTGCTATTTTTCATAATTTATTTATTTTTTTAATGTAGCTTGGAGAAATAGACAGCATATTAATTGTTTTTATTTGGTTGTCTTGAATGATTTTTTTTTATTATATTGTCTGGATGAGACTAGATAAATTATAGCTTGAGAACTGAAAGGATTTCTTGTAGCAATTTTGTCTTTTCATTCTTTGGATTTTGATTTTTTGATTTTAAACAACCATGCAATTCTACAGCATTTAAAACTTTTTTTCGATTACATGGTTCAATGCATGAATGCATCACATCATTACTAAATGTGATATAAATTGGTATTTATTAGTTTTATTACAATGCTATTATATTTTATTCTATTCTATAAGGTAAATAAAGATTTTTTTACATATAAAGGTAAATACAAACATTTTTATGTTATTGTAATTACTTATTGCAGCTTCAACAAAAACTGGAACAGCTGTTATGTCAGATGTAACTATAGTTGCTGCAGTTAATGTCAGCATAACTTTAATTGCATTTTAAACCTCTTTGAATCATGATTTTTAGAGATCTGAGCATAATATCATCAAAAATGTGAAATATAAATTATTATTTTTAAAATGTTTAGTGCTAGATTTAACAGCAGATCCCCACAACAGTTTTGGTCAGTATTTCAAGATGCCCAAGCAATACCATTCATTAAAAAAAATAAAAATATATACATATATATGTATATATGTATATATATATATATATATATATATATATATATATATATATATATATATATATGTATGTGTGTGTATAAATAAATTTCATAATATCTATATAAGCAAATAGAGTATGTCAGTTATTTTGCAATATGTTTGATTGATTTACAAAATACTGTCCTAATAATTTAATCTAAATTTCAAACAACTACTTGAGAACCAGTTTCTACAGAAAGAAAATTCATTATTATATTTTATTTAAATTGTTTACTTTTAATCATAATTTAAAATTATATATCATAACTAGGAGCCAGATTAGGGTAAATCATTAGTTATGGTCATAGTTAAGGGAACTTGTCGATTTAAAAGGGAATTTCGTTGATACAGTTTGTAATATGACATCTTTGGTTATATACTTAGATTCTCAAAAGTTTATCCTATTGAATGTAAAATTGACAAACACACTAAAGCTTCCTTCCAAATAAATTTATATATATATTTTTTTTTTAAAAAGCTAAAAATACCAAGTTATGGGCATGTATACCAGCTATGGTCATAGCCAAAACTAATTATGGTAATGTGGCAAAATAAGCTTTATACAAATGTTTTTAATAATTTAAAAATGAGTATTAATTAATGAACAGCTAGAAATATAAAAATAATCTAAATACTAATACAGCGTGGTCTAACAATAAAGTAAAATATATATTTAAAACACAATCACTTGATGCACTCATTCACAAACTTTGTAGTTACTTATTAGTTTAGAAAACCATCATGAAATGATAGCTGAAAATTAATCTAAACAACTATCTATCAGAGTATAATTTATAGCCGCACTTCTCGTTAATTGTTCATCATAATCAGTAACGGCATACAATATGGTAATCATTGTCACTAAAAAATGTATGTATTAAAAGAAATCAGAATGATTTTTTTGTAAATTATCTACTTTCAATGTTTTAGTTTTTTTTAAACAGCAGTAGCAATCTGTGAAGTACATAATATAACTAATTATATTAACTAGTAATGCTCATTTAAGAGAAGAAAGCTCTAACATGAAAACTACTAGTAACGGATATAGTATATAAGTTTTAAAATGACATGATGTTCAGACACATCCAACTAGTAATTTATTTAATAGTATAATAACTCTAAATTATATTAGTTAATTTACTGTTAACATTATTTCTGAATAATTTAGGAACAGTTACAGTTTGTAGTGTTGAAAAAATAATTCAAAGCTATGATTTTAGAGGGATATTCCTTTAGTTATCAACCGAATTATTGGTTATAATCAAATAAGAAATAAACAATATTTCAAGGATCATACAATAACAAAGTAGCATATTTTGATTATATAAATTAATTGAGACAATATTATGACACTTAAACTAGCAATTTGTGATACTGGCCTTGGGTAAGGAAAAACAATACAAAATCAATTTCATTTTGTTTGTTTTTGTTGAGAGCTTGTGTGCAGAACGTTACGGCAAGAGCTTGTTACAGCAAGGGATCGTGGGATCATGGCCTCAGACCATGGGATTAGTTTATACTTTATTTAACACATTCATATTCCAAGCAGGGATTAGAGTCCGGCTTCTCTACGTGCATAATCTCTTCAGGTTCGATGAATAAATTGTAAAAGAGGAGGATTTATTTTTATATTTAATACATGAAGTGTAACAGTATGAGTCACTGTATAACAATTAAAGAACTAGTAATTAAAATGAAGCAATATACTTTCTTATGGTACTATAGTGATAATTATTGAACATTTGATACAATGGTTAGTATGAACGAAAAATGAAATAATACTTCATTTTGTAAAGTTAGAATCACAAGAGGCCTGGGTCTATTGAGAACAATATAGAGAGTAACATATTAATCAAAATGTCTAAGTGGTTAAAAGTGAATAATGCAAAGATTTCAACCCATTGCTAAAAGATAATCATCAGTTTTTGTTGTCTTAGTAACTTGTTTTGTCATAATTTTTGTGTGGAATCTATTATGTTAATAATAATCATTATCAGAACATATGTGGAGGTAACTTTCAAAAAGTGTTTTGTCACAAAAAAATGTTTTTTTGAGTTTTTGGTATCACTAGATTTTTTTTTTCAGAACCCTACAATATGTGATGAGTATTCGCCATCAAAACAAGCTTTGTTCCATCCAAAATTAGTAAACAAAATCAGGGTTTTAAGCAAAGAGTGTTTTGTTCATAACCTCTTTTTAGTTCAAACCATGCTTTTTCCACTAACCCAATGGTAACACTACATTATTGACAATAATCGCTTATACTGGTACAAGATTGTACTTTAAC
Organism: Euschistus heros; assembly: GCA_003667255.2. Lineage (NCBI taxonomy): Eukaryota > Metazoa > Arthropoda > Insecta > Hemiptera > Pentatomidae > Euschistus > Euschistus heros. The sequence goes on from RCWM02000083.1 coordinate 1,768,860, forward strand.
ACTCTCCAAATGTTGAAAATGTTGTGGAAGAGGATGACACTTGTGAATGTTTAGAAAATGAAAGATGTGAACTGCATATTTAAAAGCTAGTGACTGTTAAGAAAATGAAAATATTCCCTGAAAATTATGAGTGTCATTAACATACATCATCTATTATCTAATTATAATTTTTATTTTGTGTACTTTTGAGCAAACAATGACTTCTATCAAATAAAACAGCCACTTGAAACAGTGTTTTGCCCCTTTGTTATTTCATCAAACCGTGTTTTGTCCTGTGTTCCTTCAAAACTTGTTTTGTCCATATTTAAAATTAAAAATGCTAATTTTAGGAGTAAAGAATATCTCAGATCCTTGTTGTAATGTGTTTTTTTAGATGCTATAAGTTTAATTAGGAATTTTTTGTTTCTGAAGGGTAATTACATCTCATAATATAAGCTTTTTGTTATTGCTGAAAAGTGAGATTACTGTGGCAAAACACGTTTAGAAAGTTACCTCCTCATATATGTTATTACATATATATTATTTATATACATGAGATTACATTTACCATCTTTGTAGACAAAATAATTTCAAAATATTTTTATTTTTCAAAAGTATCTTAAAAAGCCAATTTTACCTTAGGAATTGAATTAACTGAAGAAAGGGGGAAAAAACTATAGCTGATCCATGGCTATAAAATTAGATTTCTGCCACAGACAGGTTCAATCAGCCCATCAAGCCATAATTGTGTTCACTAGTCAAGTAACTATTCCACGACACTGTTACTAATTAATTATTAGTATTTAGATTGTATAATGTGAATACAATTATAAGAAAACCAAATTAAATTCCAAACATAGAAATTTTAACATACAGTGTCTTGCAAAAGTATTCGAACAGTTTCCTAATTAAAACTTAAAAAGAAAATATTTTTTGTTCTATAACATTTGTTGCTAAGACCTACAGTTTATGAGGTATATTGGTTTGAATGAAAAAAGTCACGTTTTACCTACATTTCTTAAGTGCTGGGGCTTTTTTGACACGCCTGCCTTTGATCTGTAGGTGCTGCTCTGATCGAAAATTTGCCGACAGTTTCCTTATCAGAAGCAGTTGATATAAAATCAGTAGATTATAATAAGACATATCCATGCTCTATATTAATATCTATATGTTTTTCCATGTCAGGGATAAATTTAGCTTTTTTCAACATATTGTTTTGCGAAATTTAGCCTTTATTTCTATTAATCAAATGAATTAATGGCTTTTTCCTTGCCCGTTAGATATTATTACGAATTGCACATAAGTAAATAAATCTTTAATATATTTGATTTTAAAAATCTTTAAGGACCATCAGGAATTGTAATGGCATTATGCTTTGATTTCAATTATTAGTCACAATGTACGATGTTGTGGATCATCTGATTATTGTCATAACAATTAAAGAAAAAAAAAGAGAAAATCTAAATCAAATTTAATTAGAATTAATACCATCATGCGTATCTTAAGTGATTACAAATTTAATTCTTTAATGTAAGCTTTTGCTAAACAATGAAGTTTTATATATATATATATATATATATATATATATATATATATATATATATATATATATATATATATATATATATAAAATGAAATTCCCTACATGAAATATTAAAATTTTCTTTTATATGATATTATAATAGTTGCTCTTGGTGGTACAAAATATAACCTATAAGATGCGACAGCTGCCAACAGTAAATTATCTCGACCAAATAGTGGCAGCCCATGGACAGCTATTGGTCCAGGATATTGGGAGGACATGCTGGAGGATATGGTGTCCTCCGATAATTCAGGATACAGGGGGTAGGGATTTAAGTAAATAACTGATAAATATTCATGGAAAGGGGCGCAGTGCGGTAGCCCTTCTTGAGGGCCACTCTACGGTAGTCGTCCATCATTTTTCGTCACTCAGTGGATCGCACCGTGCCCATCTCTCATGTCTATCCTATATTTACGTCCGTTATTTCAAAAGGATTTAAGTCAAATATCAAATAATATTACATGAACTAATGTAAACAAGCAAAACAACAATCTTCTAATTAAATTTTCTTTTATCATGCAATCAACATATATTTTGTCTAAGAATTTCAATAAAGAGGTGACCTTATTAAATTGGTCCGACGCACTGTTGTTCAAAATTGCAACCTAGCGCACAGTGGGGAAACCAGCGACTCTAGGTCAAAAATCGAAGTTGCTATTTTGAGTCCGAAATTTTCATGAATGTAAACCTAAGTGTCTAATTTAATGAAAACAAGAATTTGCATTTGGAAATTCTTTGTTTATAGGTAAGAGTAAATAAACTATTTTTAATGTTGACATCTCAGTTGTGTTTGTAGCACCTAACGGCCAAAATTAATAAAAACTCGACTAGACTGTTATAGTTTTTCGGGAATTGTTTAATAATTGTTTTAAATACCATTTTTTGAAATAAAGAATGGCACCTTCAAGCGAAAGTAACAGAAATAATTAGCTTAAAAAATATAAATGTACATAATGATTTTTTAATTCTTCCCGTCGTATTTAATTAATGAACTCCCTCTAAGATTCGCCCGGATTCGCTTTGCCGTTTATGCAGACTTATTCTATTGGAACCAAAGAACTAGATTTACAAAAATTAGCTGCAACTATTTGAAACGTTTAAAGTTATGTATTTTTATTTAAGAAAAACGAGGCTTTTACAAAAGGAAACTTTATAGGAAGTAGAAATGTCGAATGAGTCGATAAAGGCTATATAAAATTTAACCTAATAAGACGGTTTGGTGTAATAATAAACACAATGTCCAGTGGATTCAATATTGACTCCGATAAGGTCCAAGTATATACAAAAAAAAAACTGCAAAATTGTTTGTTAGTTTATATTTTTGGTATTACATGCATTTCAATATCCACCGAATTCTGATACATGGGGCAGATTGTCTAGTCCACTATTCTTCCTATTGGAAACACTTGAGACCCGTGAAAAGGACCTGCGAAGGTATTGACAGACAAAATAACTCGAGAAAATGTTCCCTTCTTAATAATATAACTGATTTGTAGCATTCATTATTTATTCTTCTGACCCTGTTGTATCTTCTATATCTAATTAGAACAATACAGCCAATAATTTTTAAAAACATCGGTAATTGAAGAGAATATGAAGACCGGAATCAGACGAACATCAAGATGAATATGACGATGATGATGGTGATGATGATGATGAATAATGAAATTGTTTTAAATGTTCATTTGCTTTGTTTATTTAATTGTTATTAATACATTTAATAGATTTATTTTTTTAATGATTATTTTTTAGTATTTATTAATATATTATGTTGATTTTCAATAAAACTACGAAATTATATTAAATCTAGCGGCATCAATATCTTCAAAATTTTACGCTCATATTTAAAAGTGAATTTTTTATTTATTTTTATTTTCCTTAAAAAAATTAAATAATCTGATAACCCATGGAGCTTTTACTTAATTTAACATGTTTAGAAGACACGAGATTTCAAAATTTGCAAATAAATTTGAAGGTTTTGAAGAGAATACGACTTTTGCACTCCTAGACTGGATGTTTTCCCCACTGTGTAGCGTGTGAAAACCATGTTTTTGGGAAAGCACAAATTTTATTGACAAACATATTTTTTACATTTGAAAAAATTATTGGGTCATATAAAAAAACTCAGTTTTTGTAAACAGAACAATATTCGAACCAATCAAAAGACGAATTAAATCCAGATTGTTTATATGGCCTGGAATACAACATTTAATCCTTTGTTTACTTTTCATTTGGGAATTATTTTATTCTTATATTGGTCTTCAACCAGGACTACACAAAAAGTCCGAAATTTCTTTTTTTTTATTTTTATTCGAACCTATATATAAATTAACCAGCGAATAATTTGTACAATTTAAATGACAAGAGCAGGTATAAGGGAGACAGAATCCAACGGTGTATCTCCTTGTCCTTTAGTCGAATGATATTAGGCAAGAAGATCTCTCATTCATCGCCTTTTGAGCCCTGTGTGGTCAGGCGTGTGGTTTGAAACCATATTTTACGAACGTCCATTAGCCTAAGTAGTGTTTCATGAAAACTTTTATGCTTTATTTGCAATTGGACTACATAAGTTCTTGTATAAGGTCTCGCTAGAAACATAGGGTGGTGAGTTCATTTTAAGTCAGTCATTTTGATTGAAATATTTGTATTTTTGGGATAGATGTTTTATTAGCTGGTTCATACATTTAGAATAGAATTTATAAGTTATGATAAATAAGAGTATAGATTGTGCATCAAAATTAAAAATAAACTAAATCAATTTAAAAAATATAATAATATTTTTCAAAATTCGAAAGATCACAATATGTTAAATTTAAATAAAATTCAGAAAAAGATTATTCAACAAATTATTTTCCTCTTGAAAAACAAATCTTGTATTAACATCCCTCAGGTTCTTGGAAAAATTTTAATCACGGTGCTCTTGCTCGACTTGGCTTAAGGACTCCAACCCTAAGGATGATGAATACGACAGGAACTCCTTTCTCCTGGCTAATGCCCAAAGAAGATCGCTAATCGCCGACTTGGGAAGAATCCGATGAAAAGGAAACCCTCCCGATAATAACCATAATTTCCTGAACAAAGATATAAGAGCCCTCGCCGTTCATCATTGATGACCTGGAACTTCATGACTGGAGGGAGACTGATAATTCATCGTCAAGTTCTCCCTCGCCAAGGACGTCCATGATATTTATAAATTTATTAGTAATATTTATTAATACTTTTTAGCTCATAATATAAGATTAGAAGAAGGGTGGAGGGTGTTCCTCTAGCAGGAAGATCACTAAGGAAGACTACTTTCTTCAAAGGATGTTGATAAATGGAATAATTTAAAGATTCGATAATCGAAATAAGTAATTTTTAAAAATCTTTTTTTATGAATGGTTGAAATTAAATTAAAAATAAACTTTATTCTATACTAATTGTCTCCTAAGAATACTGCAGTAACAATGGCATGGTACTGTTGCCTGGCTACATAAATCTTGAGCAGATACATTCTACGTAAATTCAATACAAGAGACTTAAATGTATAAAAAAAAAAAAAAATTAAATTAAAACAGGTCAGCATGTACACAAGCATAAAAAATAAAAACAAAAAATACTAGAGACTACATTGCATATACATAAGAGAAGAAGAGATATATAATTTAAAAATCGAGAAAGAAAAAATAATATAATCATTGATCAAAAATAAAATTAATAGCATACACTCATATATAAACCTATTATCAACATACAATAAGCCTGTTGTAATATGAAATAAAAATAATTTGAATTCCTTCTAATCCACGTGAAAGACTAAAACGACAATTACTTAGAATAATTAGTAATTAGACCTATTTGGACGTATGGAGTTGAGCTTTGGGAATACACTAAACCACCCAATTCATTCCATACGTCAATCCTTAAAATCCTAAATTCTTAGAAAAATCCTCAATGCTCCTTACTTTGTCACAAACAAACTTATGCATAAAGATCTTAATGTACCCTAGGTTTCTGACTTAGCTCAAACCAGATACCTAGTTTTTCATAGTAAACCCCATAACCATTCAAATCCACTAGTATATCTACTTGCTTACCATTCTCTTCCTGATAACCCTCTTAGATATCTGAAAAGAAGATGACCTGAGGACCTTCTAATATAGGACTTATTGAAGTATTACCAATGGGTAGCTGCTTTACAAGCTATTGACATGATATTACGAACATGATCATCTCCTTTACTAGATACATTTTTAGTTTATTTTGTATATAGTTGTAAAATTTAATAAATGACTAAATCATAAAAAAAAAAAACTCCTTCTTTGGCCAATTCATGAAGGATTTTTTAAAACTAAATTACTGCAAATTAAACAAAATTATTTTGCATTATGATTCCCCTTTTAGTATGCGCCAGACAGGATAGTGAGGAAGTGCCAGAACAAAAGAGTTTTGAATGAACCTAGGGTAAGTCTGATTTCAGGTGGAAGAGAATTCGAAAGGGTGATGGAACGGGCAAGGGACGAATGCTGAATTCTATGCAGTGCTTGGGTTCTGTATTTAATACCCACACCCAATCGTCAGGTTTTTCACTAACCGAATACAACGACAGGTAAAAGTAGTGATATTGTGTGTTCTTCAGAAGAATTTTAAGACCAACAACTTCAATATCGAAAAATAAATATTCTTAACATTCGTTCCTGAACCTTATCTACCAAATAAATTTTTATAATTTTTTATTATTAATACCTAATGCATCTAACATGTCTCATGATAAATCACAAAAATAAATCGATAATGCTATATTAAAAATCAAAAAGGTATAATTTAGAAGTTTTTAAACGATGAAAAAAAAATTGCTAACTTTGGTAAATGCATTAGCTACTACGAGAAGGGGTTCCCATAGTGCTGGTCAGTTTCATAGAATTAAATTAAGAAAAATAATATTTTTCCACCTTTCAATTTTATTTTCAAAATTTTCTTTGTTTAATGCAAGAAGTACCATCTCCGGGTATTAATGAATAGTATGTAACCTAAAATCCGAAAATATCACCTTTGTTTATAATAAAAGTATCCGTTAATTTTAACCGATGAACGATTATCAGTTGTGAGTCACAAATAAAATAATTATTTGGTCCACGATGTATTAATGTAAAATAATATATACATCACCTCACCAACCCCCCCCCCAAAAAAAAAAATTCATTGTCAAATAGGTAATATCTTTAGAAGGGCCACAAAATACTAAAAAAAATATTGGGTACACAATTGGCAAATCAGTTAACCAAATTTCCTTCAGCTAAATCAGTTTTCCAACGTAGCAATATATTTCTGAACGTTGAAATTAATTGTTAAAAGGTCCATTTGCAGAGAAGTAGTTCTATTATACCTCTATATAAAGAAATGCTGATAAGAATGAAATTTCTAACAATAGGGATGGAAGGAAGGGGGGAGGTAGGTAAATTGGAAAATATTACCCGGTCAAGTAAAAAGTGCGGCTTATTCACTCTCTATAACGTTATTTGATTTAGAATTGAAAAAACCATTAGATAGGGAATAATAGGAAGTTAGGTCAACTACATTTTTTTTAAATAAATCTACAACATACTTTTTCAGAGATTTCTTTTTTTAAACTTTTTAATTACTACCTTTTTCAGTTACTCGCTGAAATAGCCGAAACTAATAGAAAATGAGTATACAAATTAATAAACTAACGTGTATTTTTCAAGCATTAGCCAATCCAGCGACTGTTCCTTTTCCTGATTCCTTCACTAAGGTTGTAATGAAAAACGGCAGTGCAGACAGAATCAGCAAACAGCTCCGTAGCATTTCAGAGAATAAACAAGCAAAAGGACTGGAGAAAGATTTGTTTAATAAGCAGAAGAGTTTAGCAAACGAAAGAACCCACCCCATACTATTAGTTGGAATCTCATAAAATATCTGTCTTTGTTATTTCAAAAATTCTGAGAAGAATAAGTGGTTTTCTGTTGTTTTGTACGTTTATGTTTTCAGATTATAATGAGTCGTTAATAACTCTTTTCTAATAATATTTTTTACCACTCCAATTGATTGCACATTGCTTAGTATTCCATCAAATATGACCACGGAAACACGCGGTTTTAGATTTTTTTTTATTTAAACATGAACACTCGGCAGCCTAAGCTGCAAGAAACGTTACTATAGTTTTCAGGGAAGGGAGTTGTATTGACATGCCCCAAGACACAAGCCAAAACCAAATTTGAATCCAGAACCATTTTTGTTTTTTCTGTGGTGGTCAGTGACAGGAATATCTTCTTTTTACCCAGAGGTGGAACCATCACATCCATATCTCACTGCAGTATTATTGACATAATGCATAAAAAACCTATCAAAAAAACAACCAACATTGATTAATGGGAAGGGTATACTCTTAAACCACAGCTACAGACATCATGTTTCACGAAAGACAGTGAAGAATCTAAACTAACTGTGTTACAGAGTCATTCCGCACCAACCTTATTCACCTGACTAGCCTTCAATAGATTTCCATCAGGTCAGAAATTTGGACGACTCCCTATACGATAAAATTGTTGAAAACGACTCTTAGGTCTAGAACGCATTTTCTGACTTCTTCACAATACCTTCAATTCCGGTATTGGTATAACAGGCTGGAAAATATGTATAAAAAATGAGGATAAACATTTCGAATACATTTTTTTTTTTTTAATTTCATGAAGTTGTTTTACTAATAATGCTTCCTGTGAAAACATACATTTCATATTACACGATCCTATGCCATACTAAAATAATATTATTAAATAATAATATTAAAATAACCATAAATATCAAAGGTTTAGAAAACTGGGGATATTTATCGACGATAAGTCTAGATTCAATCAAGTCCAGGTAAATTAATTAATCCGTAAAGCTTGTAAAACGTAAAAAAGCTCCGTAATTATTAAAAACAATTTCAATTCTTCATCATAGTAATGTACTGTTATAATTACTTTGACTATTCTTGTTATAAAATTGGATCGCAATTATGTTTTCCTATTATCGTTTCATTAGGGAATCCGTTTAAATTTGTAATTAAAATAAAAGCAATTCCCGATCCCCACTAATACTAAAAGCCGGTTTAAACAGAATCAGAACAATAATTTACGTAGGAGATACAAGTAATTAAGATTTCAAATGCACGTGTAGTCTAGATAAATATATGAATACATAATTCGTAAAAATTTAATGACTAGTGAAGTGCTGTTCATTTTATATTCAATATAGTATAAATTTAAAGGTGTATAACGATTAAGTTTTATCTATAGATTTCTAATGCAGTATCAATTAATGAATAATAAATAATAAATTTAATTCATCGACGAAACTTTTTGTTGTTATTTTTAGAAATATGAATACTATATTACTGAATATGGCTTAGCCAAGAAACGTTGTTTTAATAAAGAAATATAGAAGTTTTCTAATGACGTTTATATTAGGAGATATTATTTTCTCAATCCATTTCTATATAAATGAACTCATTTATACCATAGCCACGACTAATATGCCCATGTTTAAAAATAAAGCTAGATAGAAGCTGGATGAGAGATCTACTAAAATAATTCGTTTATATATATATATATATATATATATATATATATATATATATATATATATATATATATATATATATATATATATTGTTTAATATTTTGATCCATGCTAGGTGGAGGTACTGTTGAGTGCCACTCTCCCTCACACCTATATCAGATACTCCACGTATTAACAGCAAAATCACTTCAATGTAGTATATACAATAAATAGAAATATAGAAATGAAAGAGAAAAAACAATTTTTCTCTGACTAGGAAAAATAATAGAAAATGGATATGTCTATCTATAACAACTGGTTTTTCTAATTTACATTTGGAATTTGGAAAGGACCAAATTGTTCAATTGGTAATAAAATTAAATTAACAATTAATGATTATTCTAAATTAAGTTAAGAGAAAACTTTTTAGATTGAAACCAATATAGCCCCTAAACAGTAGGTCCGAGCGACAAACATTATATAACAAAATATATTTCCCATACAATTCCTAATCAGGAAATTGTCGCGAATTTTCGATCCGATCAACACCAAAAGAGCTAAATCGTGTCAAAATGTTACACTTTTGAGGATGAAAAACACTTTACAAAAAAAACCTATGGTGACTCTTGAAATTATTCAAATGTTTGTAGTAATATTAAAAATTGGTCCTAATCCGACATGTTTGTTGTCAATACCTATTTATCATTTCGTTTAAATAAAACATTGATTACTCTCTTATTTTGATCCTCTTTCCTACCTGCATTGTAAACAATAATCATTCAGCCGTTTTCATAAGTCTCCCAGGACCACGTGATCAATTTTGTGAGTTTCAATTATACTTTTAAAATTATCTATTAATAATAATTAAAAATTTCTGCAGCTATAAAATAGTAAGCACGAAGCAATTTTACTTCTTTTTTTTTTCAATTCTAAATGCAATACAAAATATTAAATTTTTTTCCTAAAGTGAAATCAACATCAGAAAATATTCGGAAAGCAATTATAAATCAGCTACAAAATGGAGTTTCTCTTCGTTCTTTAAGTATCAAATACGGATGCTCAGTAGGGACTATAATTTTTTTTTTTTTAACATTTATTTAAATAAAGTATTACAATCTGCCTCAATGTGCGCAATAAGTAATATGGATGGTTTAATGGTTCCATTCACACAATATGTACAATATGAAATAAAAATAAAGAAAGTGAAATTTATAATAGATCACGAGGCCACTGCCTTTTTAACCTGCGAGGAAGATTATAGGGGTGAGTGGAGCTGGATAGGAATTGTGTTAGTGGTTTAAGATGATGCGAAAGTTTTTGATGAAATTTTGAAAATATGACAGGTATGGATTCTAGGACAAAAGGTACATTAAGATTGTTATGTAAGGTTTTGTTTGAGACATAATATGGGGTGTTGGTTATGGTTCTCAGGAATTTGGATTGAAAGGATTGGATACGTTTGATGTTCGAGTGTTTTGCTGATCCCCAAATTTCTAGTCCGTAGTTCCAGATAGGCTTTCGGATTGTCTTATAAATTAAAAGATTGTTGTCAATTGAAAGTTTTGAAGTTTTGCATAGTATGGGGTATAGTTGGCTGAATCTTCTGTTAAGTTCTTGTCTTTTAAGTCTAGTATGTGGGTTCCAAGAGCGTCTTTTGTCTAAGATGAAACCAAGATATTGCATCAGATCTGGGTAATGGGATCTTATTGAATAGGATAGTTGGGCAGGAACTACGACGTAGAGTAAAAGTCATGTGGGTGCATTTGGATTCATTGGCTTTTATTCTCCATCTGTTGCACCATAGTTCAATCTTTGAGAGGTGATTTTGTAGGTTAGAAGAGGCTGTTTTAGGATCATTATGTGGTGATAGTATCGCTGTATCATCAGCGAAGGTCGGAAAATTCAGAGCCTCATCGGACTCGGAAGGAGCGATTTGTAAGGTAGGAATGAAGGATGGGGTAGAGGGTTTGTGGTAGTAGGTCCTTAAGTTTAAAAAGCAGCCCGGTCTGCCAAACCCGGAGGGACTATATTTAATATTCGAAAAATAAATGCAACCCATTTGAAAGAGATGGAAAAGAATAAAGCAGGTCGTAAGCCTTTACCCTTAGATACTGTAAAGCGCGGTATTATTCGTTTAATTAGGTCACGCGAAGTTGATAATGCCGTTCAAATATAATGGAAGCTTAGATGGGTTGATAATATCAACATCAGCGCTGAAGGAGTGCGCTTTGTCTTGAGACAAACTGGTTGTGGTGGAAGGGGACAAGTTAAAAAGCCTTTGCTAATAGATAGGTTTGAAAAACTAAGGTTAGCATTCACCAAAATATGCCCACTATACTAATAATTATTGGTCAAACATCATAGGGTCTGATGAGACCAAAATTAATAAATTTGGATCTGACAGGAAATATTGGATACGGAAAGGCCGAAATGAGCAATTTATCTCCAATCATTTGCGATTTGATCAATTTTGTGAATCATCATATAAACTCCCAGTCAAATAACATATTCATGTAAAAAAAAATCTGATATTTGTCAAAATTTAAGAAAACGAGGATACGCACCATACATAGCTTTGGCCTAGCATAAAACGAAGAACTGATTTCAATACAGACCGCGCTGTACCGCAAGTAGCCGGTGGCCGTGAGCCAGCGCAGAAGAAGACATCCTTTATTCAAATTACAGCGCTCACCTTTGTCTTCCAAAGACCGGAGCTCCTATGAATTTTACAGAGTTGAGTCTGTAGTCCAAACTTCTAAAGGAGTATTATTTTGCCATTCTTCTCTCAAGTTTCTGGAGTTCAGTGCAGAACTTAAGTTGGAACTGTAGTCACTCTCGAAGGAGTTGTGTTAAATTTATAAAGCTCTATAACATTTCCAGAGTTGATTTGTTCAATTAAGTACAACAGTCACAAATAAGCTACATTTAATAATAAAGCGACTGATTTAACGGAGGTTTCAATAAATTGTCTTAACTTGATTCATACTTAATCATGATCTTTAGTACTAAAGAGTAAATAATTAATAACTAAAGGTCGGATTTCGAGCATTAAAAAAATTAAAAAAGTGTAATAAAAATAAAACAGATTGACAAATGTGTGATTCAACCTTATTCTGATGTCAAGTCCCTGAAGGTCTGTAGTTTAATCTACCATGATGTGAATAAATATATATATTTTTTTTCCATTTTCTCTTAAAGAGAATGTTCACAACAGTGTTTGAGATAATTTTATCTTTGGGGCTAGCGTCAGAATTTTTTTGTTTAGTGTATTTTCGCAAAAAAAGACTTAAAGATCTTGGACTGCAATTTATTAAATGAAATATTGAAAGCGACCATGGCTTAACATAAATCGGCAAAAATAAGTTGGTTTATTGTCTAATTAAGAGCAGTTTTGTGTGATTAACTGTTACTGGAGCTCTCTTGGATTTCTGAGCTACAGAGAACTGTATGTGCCCACCTATTAAAATAAAAAGATATAGGGAGTAGTCAAGTGCTATCGTGTGCTACTTCTGAAAAGATAGGACATTTTTACTTTTAGAATAGATAGAATGAATTACTTGAGTTGCAGTGAGCATCCGCTTGAGATTTTTGATCGGAACCAATTGATTTATTGTAAAATCAAAAATCTGTTTTTCCGTCTGATTTCAATTCTGTGTATATTCTTAGCCAAAGATTAATTTTTGACGATTGGATGGCTGTCATTTTAGTCTATAACTTGTTCTTGTTCACCGAACTAAACTATGCTGTGAAATGAAATGAAAATATGAAAGTAGGTCGAAATGTGGAATGAAATCAAATTAGAAATTCTACAAATTTGAATACAATGAAAACGTTGTCCAACATTATATGTTCGATTTTATTAACGATTTCGAAAAAATAATTGGAAAATATAATTTTGGATTTCTTTCTTATAAAATAATGTAGGCGAAAGTTATTGTTAATTATGTCAAAATAAATCACATCTTTTCTCAAAAATAAAAATAAAAACTTCAGCATTTTTAATGAAATATTAAAAAGTACGCTTTCGTGCACTTAATATCTTAAAAGTGCAAATTTGTGAGGTAAAAATGTGAAACTGTACGGAAATCCGGTCTTCAGTAATAACTAATAAATATTTTAAAGTTAAATTATACAAACATTAAAAGATTAATAAAAAAAAATTTTAATAAGAAGGAACAAAGTGACTAAAAATTCTATGAAAATTTCAGATCTGTTGTAGAATGAGACAGTCTATTTTTTTCCATTCTCACCTGAAATCAGGTCAGAGGGTGAATTATTTCACCAGGATATAAAGGAAATGGAATGAAGGCATCAAGGAATGTGGAATGTTAATAAGACAGTGGGCTATCCCTGGGAAAAGAAAAAGGAATGAACTTGGGTAAATTTATGGGATAAAAGAAAGAAAATGAATTTTCGAGGTGGAGGTAAAAGATTACTTTAGCAACATATAATAATTTAACTAAATGAGTTATCCTATTTGATTTCGGCAACAAACAGGAACTTACCGAATGGAAATAATAAATGAAGATTACATTTAATCATAGCATGAATCTAACAAACACCTACAGAAACACTTAGGGTTGGGTATAGATACAGGATACTTCAAAATATTGGTATTTTTTCTTCCAATATCTATACAAACCTTATGATATGTTGGTTTTTCTTTATCATGTAAATAAAACTATATATATTTTTAAAAGAGCAACAAAACCTTTTAAAATCGGTCTAGATACGGTTTAAATTGGAAGTGCTTACTTTTTAATGAAACTTTTCTTATGTTATGAAAGTTGTCTAGGAAATATATTGCTTCTGTTTCCACTGCAGTGCCAACAGAACGATTGTTTTCTAGAGCAGGGTGAACCATCTAATTCTCTAGGAATAAATTAAGTAAAAAATTTTAGGAAAGTCACTTTTCCAACAATCCATTGATGAAAATGTACCGGAGTTAAATTCTTGTCCTAATAATATTGAGTTCTGATTAAATATATGAACCTACTGCCCACTGTTTAATTCATAACAAACCAATTTAAAAGTTTTAAATAATTGTATTCTTACTTAAGTTGTAAAATAAGTTAAAGACACCGAAACATTGCTCTGCCCTTTCCCGCCCAAATATTTTTTATATACCAAAACAGAAAACACTAAATTAATGTTGAAAGGAATGTTATTAACTTCTGGTAAACTTTTCCACGTTAGGAAGTGGAGACAACAAAATATCAATACAACCGCACTAAAAACATAAGAAATTGAAAACATAAAGTTATAGAAAAGAGCTATCGATAAATGTGAAACTCAAAGTGAATCATTGGAATCAATCTGGAATGCGGATTGGACGAATTTGGTGGAGCAGTGGTTCGATGTTGTTACCTGAATTAACTAAAATTGTAAAGAAAACAGGAATACTATTGTAACGTGATAGAGAATATTTAAAATGGCATTTCATACAAAAAAACAAACAAACACTGTATATCGAAATATCGATATTTTTCGCCATTGATATATCGTGTATTGATATTCAGAATCTTCGCCCTTGACCACATACTTATATTATTTATTTTTATTTCCCTTACAGTATTATGCTATCCCAACTCTCTTGCTCAATCATTATTCAGTTTCACACTTCCTGATACCCCCCACTCATAGACTATAACAATGGTGGTCTAAACCTTTTGTTATAACGTCCTCATTCAGCCTCCTCTGGGTTTTCAGATTAGTGACGTAGCTGAGAACTGGAATCTCTCGGGGGCTAGCTTGTTCCTCCATAAATGACGGAAGAACATGGATAAGGGATATGGGACTGTGAGCGATAGGCTTTGTCCGGGGATCTAGTTTCTCTTTTTATTTTTATTTTTTTTTTCCATTTACATTATAAACATACTTTATAGGTTTCATTTTAATAATTTTTCTGATTTATTTTCTACCGAACATATTGCATGAATGATTTCATAACAATCCATATTTCTTATTGCCCTCAAATACCGCAGATTTTAATATTTACTTAACAAAAGCAGAAAAAATAAAATTAATCAATAGATTAATGAAAATAATAATCTAGTTACTAGCCATTCCTTAATTTCTAAAGTTGATATTATTGTTTAAATTCCTTAAGAATCATGAAAAGAGAGGAAAGATGAATTATCCTATAGGTTACCAACCTATTCTTCTCATAGCGAAACGATCAGTATTTGTTCCAGACTTCCCTTAAGTTTCCATTCATTTACCTACCAACAGTCAACAGGTTCAGCTTTTGACTTCAGCTTTCGAAAAGGTATATGACAAATTCAACTGGACGGAACCCCATTTGATTTTATCGAGAACTCACTAATGAAGAATATACGCCACTCTATACAATTTAAATTTTTTATTTTTTTTGTTTAAATTGATCACTGAACTACCACTTTCCAATCACCTTACTGTTAGTTGGCTACCAAATTTGTATTCTCTCAAATTTTATTCAATTCATCATTTTTACAGTCTCGATCGATAATTTTCATAATCTACTTCAACAGTTTGTTTTCAATATTTTAATTGTTTCATTAAAAAATTGTAATATATCAATTGAATCAAGCATTTTAGATTTTTTTTTTTTATTCAGTACTTAATCTGCAGGGATATTATGAATAATCAAGGGTAGTATTGTGATAATTTAAGAAAAATAAAGCTGTTAATTTTCTGTAATTAATAATATGTTTATAAATAAGCAATATTTTGCATTGTCTGTGTTCACTGTAATTTTAAAATAATTTCGCTACACCTCTGGAAGTAATTCATTCTCCACTGAGCAGAAAAGTCATACAATAATAGCGTTGCATAAAAATGTATTATCTTCTTTATGAACGGTCGTCAGGTATGAACGCGTAGAGTACAACTTAGTAATCCTGATTTCCCTCCCAGTCTCGCATCAACTTTATTAAATTTTTGAAACCACTTTTGAACCAATATTTTATTTAAAGAGTTAATAAGTTTTAATAAGAGAGCATCAATGAGTCCCAAGTGTCAATGTCCAAACTCAAAAATAAAATGTTGTTGTTGATCTCATTAATTTTAAAATAACTTCAGACTTTAAATCTACTTTTTAAATTGTAGCAATAGGCAATTTTTAACGAGACTGTTTTATATAAATTATAACGTTATCCAAATCTATAGTAATTATATATATATAATTACTTTCAAAACATATTTAATTAAATTACATGATGCAATACGCTTATTAATTAGATGGTACCACAAATGTTCACTCATTTGCGGTGAGCCAAGGCCTTGGAGATCTGACTACCATATTTTTTCCATATCTTCTTAGTACTGAGCACAGTCCTCGAAGACATTTCTTACAGTGAGAGCAACTTTACAGAGTTTAAAAAAAAAAAAAAAAAAAAAAAAAAAAAAAAAAAAAAAAAAAAAAAAAAAAAAAAAAAAAAAAAAAAAAAAAAAAAAAAAAAAAAAAAAAATCAATCTGTTATGAATTGATTTGTAAAAAAAAATAATTCTATCAACTCCTGTTTTACCCAAATTTAGATTGATTGTAGGATGTTGAGAGAGGTCATTGATAAAAAAATTAGACAATGTTTGACATTAACATATTAATTTGATTTCATTTTTTTTTTCGGCCATCATCAGAGCGGAATAAAAATTGGAAAAAAAAATAAAAAAAATAAATAAAAATAACTGACATAAAGAGAACTGAGGCAAGCTATACAACAATATCTCAATAAGTTGATTAACCTTTTTTAGTTTTCCATCTGCCCTGATGTTGGCCATCAATAATATGGCCGAAACGTTGGCAAAATAAATAAATATTTTAATGTCAAACATTGCCTAATTTTTTATGACTGATCCCTCTCAACATCCTTCTCAATACATACACCCAGCCATTCAGCATAGCTCTTAAATTAATTTTTTTTTTTTTAATCTTTATGAAATTGATAAAAGGCCTACTACTGATTTATGAAAGTAATAAAGATAACAAGTTTCATAAATTTCCTTTATAGACCTATTTTGAGACCTTAATTTTTTCTTTCTGTTGTTATCAAAATTACAAGGTTAGCAGCATTGTATGTTTAGGTGTATGTATTTGTAAACATACACAATGAACATAAGTATACCTCTTCTGGTATATGCACCTGTTTCGTTTCCTTCATTTTGTTCAGGCATTTAATATAATTATAATCGGCAAGAGCAGGCTTTAAATAATTATTCAATCCAATAGTTTTGAAGTATTATTTTATTGACGTAGAATCAATAAATTATCGCCCTGTTAAGTTTACTCGACCGATTTTAGATCCCCTTCCCTTACGCTTTTTTTTTTTTTTTTTTTTTTTTTATGTTTAACACAAATAAAAAAAAAATTCCTGAAGACTGGACACAGTAATTGGCTGGGAATTAAGGATTGTGCAAGACTGTATCTGGCCGGGAGGGGGTCCCAGTAGCGGCTATTTTTAGACCTCGCATCGATCGGCCGCTATTTCTGCCTCACAGCTGTCTCTATATCAGTTCATCATATCATTTCTTAACATATATTTTATTGCATAACTGTATTCCAGCTCTAATCCTGATCAACTAGGTATTATATAATATAATATGAAAAAAAGTAATGCCCGAAAAAGCAGCTTCCAATGTTCACACACAATCAAATTATATTATGAAATGATTCATAAAATCCTTCAAAGAAATATAAAAACAATTTTCACACAAAAATCACAATTTTAATTTTTTAATTGTGGTATGCTTGAAAGCAATCTCGGTATCCTTTAACATTAAACCACCCACACAATTTGATTGTATCAACCCTTATTTGGCTGGAATTAACATTTAAATCTTACTAATCATCAGAGTTGAAGAATAACCGATTGTGCTATTATTCAATAGATTAAAAAAAAAAAAACACAGAAATTATTTTTAATAATTAAAAACCTTAAATAATAAGCTAATGTAATACAATATAAAAATATCTTTCAGAAGTCCATTTACCTCCTTAGATGATTACCAATACATTTCTTGTCTTACATTTTTTAAAATCTTTAATATATATAATATACCTAACAAAGTGCCGATGTTTTAAAAATCGTCTGTTTTAGAATTGAAGATGGATGTGTAACATTCAAACCCAGTTTTCAAATAAACTAATTTTTATAGAAGTGTCAATTACTTCATTAATTCTAAGTCATGAATCGTGTATTGAAATTTTAACTATTTTGTTTTTATTTCAACTGGTCTCGCTCCCGCCTAGACTAACCTTCACACACACCAGTTTCGGAGCCACTGGTCTATTATTGCTATCACTTAGAGAATTCTTTATTTTAAATATCCCTGTTAATTTCCAAGGTATAATTATTCCGGGATCCTTCCGCCGGAGAACCGGGGTCGAAAAACAAGCCACCAGGAGGCCGTAATCATTTCAAATAAGCAAACACTTTTATCAGGCCATTAGCTTCCTTTTATAAACACAAAAACTTACTTAGGCCCAGGGGGGCTTCTCACCCTAACCTAATGCACCTTTCCACTAATAGACTTTTTCTTTTAAATTATGAAAAATAAACTCCCATTTCGTGTTCTCCTACCTTCTCCCTCAGGTATAATCAGTTATTTCTGGGTGAAATAAAGCAAAAGCTAGAGTAATATTTACTTTAAAGA
Source organism: Euschistus heros (assembly GCA_003667255.2). NCBI lineage: Eukaryota > Metazoa > Arthropoda > Insecta > Hemiptera > Pentatomidae > Euschistus > Euschistus heros. Next base: position 1,787,590 of record RCWM02000083.1, read on the forward strand.
AGCTGAACTATCTATTCTTCTACTACAATATTCATAGGTATAATAAGTTTTGTATATCCCAGGATGCCGTGAAGAAGTCAATAAGACAATACTGTGCAGTTTTCAAAGAAAATTTTTTATTGTTTTCCAAAATCCTGTAATTACTCTCAAAACAACATTTGTAAGATTGTATTAATACACAAAGTAATAGCAACCCATATTGATTTATCTTATTTGAAAACTATTTTCGAATGTTAGACATTCATCAACAGTTCTAAATCATACAAAATTTCCAAACATCTTTTTAAAATGTAAGAGAAGAAATAAATTAAATTGGTATGAATACGTATGTGAACCTAAGGAGGCAACCGGATAAATCATGAAAGATATTGTATTGGGACATTTCGGTTTTCCCTATGATTGATTTAGCCATAAGTGTGTATGAATTAAACTTCAATGACAGTGAAGCTCAATATACGGTAAAAACAGGACGATCAGTAAATCAAAGCTTAAAAGAACATAAATGGTTATACAATAATAAAACCCGATCTTCGCTATCCATTTAAGTAAATATAACCACAGTCCAATAAAGAATTAGGAGTGAAACCAATACATCAAGTAGAAAATAGCCTAAAATTAAATGTTTATGAATCATTAGGAATAATAAAATCGCTCAAAACCAATCCAAATTTTTGTTAAAATTTTTAAGTCCGTTAGCCTCCTTAGATAACCACCAATATTTTAGATTTCTTATCATAGATTTTTTTAAAACTTTAATATATATTATCAATATAACAAAATGCTGATGTTTTGAAAATTTCGAATGTCTTAGAGCTGATGATGAATGTTTAACATTCGAAAGAAGTTTTCAAATAAAATAATCCCAATATAATGGCAATTAATTCATCAATTCTAATTGCATTGATCCTTCTATACCATCATTAAATGATCTGTTCACAAATTGATAATTTTAAGTCTTTATAAAGAATAATTTTCCTGGCAAGATTAGAAATAATCGGATTACTATTGTATTACTGAATTATTACTGAAGAATCAGAAAGTAATAATTATAAATCTGTATAAGATGGATTAGGTTTTCATTCTAGAGGTACTGTCTTGGTGAATTACCATGTCAAATTTATTTCGGAGTAATCTAACGATGATGGGCACTTCTCATTCTTCAGTTGTAAACGATACTTGATTTCATGAATTTAAATATTTTTAACATTTCTTGTAAGAGCGATCTGGATCGGTCGGCTGTAGTCGGACGTGTAGAAAGTTGGTAACACGTGTCCCGAGAAGATACCACAAAGTTTCTACGTATTCATGTCAAGAGATCGCCCAGCCCAGATAAGTTCTGCAATCTCCTTTTCCTCCAAGAACTGGGGTATCGTTCTAGCAACATGAGCTCAAGCTTTACCATGTTTCATCATTTCTTCTCCTTTAAATATAGCAAAGAAATGTCTTATAAAGTTTTCTTATATAGATAAGCAACTGATTCAATTTAAATAGTTTATAATTAACCACCATCGATTAAATAAAAAAGTACAGAATATAAACAATATTTGATGAATCTAAAATTGTTAATTTACGTTTAGTGATGATGATGATGATAAAGAGTTAGGATCATGTTTTGTTTTTTTTTTTCTTTACTTTCCTTATGGGTAACTTATATGTTTATAAGTGGATGGCGAAATACCATCTTCTTAGGAACGGTATGACGTTAGTAAGATATCGTTAGTGTACAGTTTGAGACTCCCTGAAGATACAAGAAAATCAAAGTTATTTATATATATAAAGATTTCTCCTTAAAACAGAAAATCGGCAATAAAGCTAAAAATAGAATCAATAGCTTGTTTTACAGAAACTATTTGCCTCTGCATTTTACGGTGGTATGCAGCCTCAACCCATCATTTTTATGCCAGAAAAAAAAAAGCTAAAGGATCAAACATGGAATAGATAACGAAGCCATTTGCTCAGTAAACTTTGTACGATTGGACATTCAAATCATCGGATAATGATTCTAGGCTTTGTGTTCTGTGGTTCAGTAGACTCCAACTTATCCAGAAAAGGGAAAACGCCGGGTAATGGAAATAATCACTTATAATTAAAAAAATATATCGATAGTAAAAATAAAATTAGTACGGTAAGAACCCTGTAAGATCACCATCGTAGCTTTGTTTTCCTGTATTAAAAATCATCTTTAGTATATTTTTTTTTCAAACGAATTATAATTAACTACAGGGTTGTTTTTTATTGGTTTTTATTTAATTTTTTTTTTTTTGCTTCAAGACTTCTAAATGCAAGTCTTATATTGCCAGTGTAGCACTATATAATCAAGTAAATTACGAGGATTGATTAGTAAGGGAAAACCATAGCATTTAAACATAAAAAAGGTCGGCTGCCATTATGGATATAATGAATATAATTGATTTTATACCCAGTTGAATGTCCCTTGTCTAGCTCTATTTTATGAGAACTTTTATTTCCGATAAAAATTTATTTATAAATCATTGATTTGATATTATCAATAGTGTATGTATGTAATAATATATATTATAACTGTTTTATTTACTTTAGTGTATCAAAAAACAAACAGTTAAATTACCCGTAATTATACAAACGATACAATTGTCAAACTAAGTAATTTGTTTCTGGTCATTTTAAGCTGTTACTTGTTAAGGATAAATAAAATATAATTTATTTTCATTTTAATCGTATACGATATAATTTTTTCTCGTTTTCAAGTGCCGGTTAAAAGAACACCGGATAAGAGAGAATTTACTTTATATATTGTTTCTAATAAAGTCTTTGTAGTGAACCCTTCAGATTCCACCACTAGTCCTGCATTTTCTAACTAATCTGATAAAAGTTCTCGATAAAAATCTCCTTATATAAGTTCTTTTTATCGTTATGTCTCGAGATTTCCATACATATCCCATATGATTTTTTTCTGTATATAAAATATGTTTAATATTGTATTTAATATTAGGTAAATGTGCGGGAAAATAATCACAATGATATGCCAATAACTCGTCATGAACTATCCATTTTCAACATTTCAATAAATGTTCTGCATTAAAAAGTTCCTAGGCCATCCTTACAGACGCCTCAGAGGATCATCGGGAATCAAGTGGGATACAAAGTGGGAGACTAGTGAATTCGAGAGGATTCGTAGCTTGTCATGGTAGGTATCATTTGGGCCGAATCCGCAACTTATGCGACATTTAGATCATTACCATTATTTGTGACATGGTGAAAAGCATTGAGAATTTTACGGACGGTTTTGAATTGTAGAGATTAGAAACAAGAAGAATTGCAATATTTATTGGAGCTCCAAAGCTCGACTATCCGTATTTCGAAATATGTCAAATTATTGTCATATAAATGGTTCGTTTGTGATTGATTTGAGACTTAGAAACATATCTAGTTCATTTCAAAGCAGTAATACAAGATCTTATGTAAATCATTCGTGATCTCTTTTATTTCTCAGGATTTCCACACACATCCGGTAGAAAAACAAGCATAGAAAACACGAGTCTTATGAATGAGAAAATTAGGGTCTAATTAGAGTTTTGTATCACCTGATCATAAATGAGTTTGCTATAGTACAGCCGTAGATATTTTTTTAATATATAGGTACATTTGTAATTTAAAATCATTCAGTGGGGATATTTGAGGTAGATTTGGGATGTTTGGGTAGATGATATAAATCCACTATTTGTCAAATAAACACAATCTTTCTTAAGTTTCTAAAGTTCCTCTATCGCTTGGTAAAACTGTTCCCAATCAAAACGAACTAATAATTCGATTATAATTTAAGATATTGAAACCTCCTAGCCAGTGGCATTTTAAAATTTAATACATTTTAATAATATAAAAATATATAAAATTAAAAAAGATAATACATTTCTTTTGAAAAAATAAAATGCAAATTCTTGCATTTACGTTTATGAATGACAAGGAAAGTATTTGTATAATGGTCTGCAAAGTATTTTTTAGAAATCGAAATCATTCTAGTTATTTTCGTATCTTTGAAAAGTTTTACGATTTTCACTTATCCCATTTTCAAAGTCAACGCCTATTTTGAAAATCGATTAAAAAAATAATGTATATTTTGTTCATAAAAAAGGTATCATCAATACTCATGATGAAATTGACCGACAATTATTTCCATTACCGAAAGCTCCTGACTCGACAAGATTCGACCTCGAAGATGATGGAAAGGAAGAGACGGATAAAGGTCGGAGGGCACTCAATATAAACGAGAGCTATCAAAAGTTGGCCAACGGGAGCCCTTATGACAGTTATATTGTCGTTAGGGACTTCTTGGCCCTTCCTTCAGCCCCGACTTCCCAACAGTCCTTTATCGCTGGATATTAGTCTCCTTATATTTATTTCCAGGGTCCTCGGGTGATTACGGGGAAGTAGGTGTCGAGATTTGTGATGGCCAATTTATTATTGAAAACAATCGAAGAGTTTTGATCTTTTGTCCAACTTTTATCACGATTATTTAGGAAAAACGTTTTTAATATTAAATAACTGCTATCAACATACTTATGTGTATTTACTACTTCCAAAGAAATATTAAAAAATGTTATATTATTTGGTTAGGAATTTTTTATTGATTTATAGAAAATGAACGAGCGAAAATATCTTCCGACAAAATACCTTATCATAACATTTCTAAATTTCATAAATAAGTCTAAGCCATATTCTCAAGTTCTGGAATCAATAATAATAATAATTCATAACATCAAAATATATAAACACTATTTTATATTATTATGCATTCGATTTCTGTTACCTTTAATATATAACCATAGTCTAATTCACTAAAACAAATCAACTAACCTTTGTATTTATGCTCTAGTTCAAAAAACAAAATTTATTATTTTATTATTTTTTAATTTAATTATGAAGTTTATAAAAAAAATAATAATAATATTTTTAAATCGTGAACTCACTATATTTAATTTAGTGGAGCTTGTAAGAGAATCCAGTCAAGTAACATAGGGTATTTGTTATAATAATGCTTTATTTACACGAGAAAAAATAGATAAAATTAGTTAAATTATTGAAAAATAAAATTAACATTCAATATAGATCTATGAAAATAAGAGTTAATATAAAATAAAATTTATCTAAACTGAAATTTCAGGGTCTTATAAGGAAAACTTTTCAGATAAAAATAGGGTTAATACAAGGCGACGGCTTGTTCCCCATACTTTCCAACTTAATCCTGGATAAAATCATGAAGGAATTCTGGGGAAAAAAAATAACTAAGGAGCCATAGCAGAGAATAAAAGCAACCATATAAAAGTAAGTTGTTTGGCGTTTGCTGACGATTTCGTACTTTTGATAGAATCGGAAGGAGAGGCTATTAGTCAAATAAATATCCTACAAATAAAACGAGAAAAACTAGGCCTACAAATATCATATGAAAAAACAGAGTTCATGACTACAGAAAAAAATTTTAAGAAACAAAAAAACAGTACACACCAAATATGGAAAAATTAAAGTAACCAGAAAATTTAAGTATTTGGGGGAATATGGGGGAAATATGTTACAAAATTAGGTTTGTTAAAATAATCCGAGAGAAAATCACAAAATTAGAAAATTTAAGTTTCCAAACTGGCAAAATTGAAAATAAAAAGTACATCTCCTCAAATGTAAAATTAAGACATTAAGGCAACGTTGTGATAAAGCCTGATATTTTGTATGAGATGGAGACCACATGTCTCCCTAACTTGGGAAAGCTGCTGAGACTAGAAAGGAGGATCTTAAGGAAAATCTATGGGCCAAGGAAAACAGAGGAAGGTTACAGGCGAAGATCTGACAAAGAGATCCACAGAGAAATTAAAGACCTGGAAACCGAGATAAGAATCAGAAGGCTGATGTTCTATGGGCACATGAAAAGGATGATGCAGGAAAGATTGAATAAAAAGATTTTTAACAAAATTTTTAGCTACAAATGCATGGGAGGATACACGAAGCAAATGAGAGAAGAATTGAAGAACCTTAAACTATTAGATGGCGTCAGTCTGGATAGAGACACATACCGAAAACACTGAAAAATCTCACCAATATTAGAAGAGAAAAAAAGAGGGATACAAAGTGGTCCGAAGAAAGAATAGAAATGCCGTCGAAAATCATGAAACTGGGATGGGAAGAAAGAAAATCTAGATTCTCAAAGAAGCCTAACCAATGATAATCGCGTAGTCCTTAGAGACCATACGTGATAAAAAAACAAACAAAAAAACAACACAATTTAATGGCTAATGAAAAATTACACTAACCAGGATAGATATTAAATTATAAAAAAAAAAAAAAAAAAAAAAAAAAAAAGATACAACAGATAAAAAATAAGAAAAGAGAAAAATATAGAAAATGAAGATTATGAATGCAATATTATAAATAACACAAGTTATTGAAATAAAAAGTAGAGTTAATATTAAATGTTATATTATTTCTTATTATACTATATTAACCTTAGTTTTCATGAACTATCAATTCATTTTTTTTTTTTTTTTTTTTTTTTTTTTTAATCTTCATTTTCTTCAATTGTTCCTTTTTTTAATATTTTTTTTATTTTTTATTTGACATATCTTATTTTATTCCTGATAATGGTCACTAATGTGATCCTACTTATAAACAACACAATTATATTAATCGTTAGTCAAATATTTTACAAATCCATTTAAATATGTGTAAAGATAATGCAGTTACAACGCACATGAAAGATAAACAAGCTTATCAGTGCTAAGTAGACAACCTTAAAGATGGAATAAAACTTAAATAGTATTGTAAAATAAATAGATTCGAACGGTAGTTAGAAGAGTCTGGATAGAGCAAACAGTAAATGACCGCTCATTTCCTGACCAAGTTAGTGGACTGCACTTAATAGAAAGGACTGCAGTAATAGAATGGAACTAGGGAACCATTTGGAGCCTGGATGCTAAGCTTGCAATACTCGCGAGTAATTCTGGAATATAGGGATTGCCTCCGGGAGGGGGGCATAGCCACTTAAGTTTTTAATAAAATTTTTCATATTTGACGAATATTTTATTTATAGTTCCCACAGAAGGACGAAAACTACCCTTTAAAGGTAAAAAGTAGAATTGATATAAGAGTTTAAATGATGAAAAAAAATTCAAAGAGTAAAATTAGTAGGAGATGGCACTAAAGGTCAAAGAACAAACCTTACGCCGAACTACAAAAAAGAAAAAAGAAAAAAAATTATCCAGATAAAGCGTTTTTTATATTATTTTTTAGAAAATTAATAAATGTTTTCAACAGATTTATTCGGCTTTATATTTCCAAATATTATATACATTATGTATATAGTTCCTAATAAAATAGTATCAATATTAAAAAAAAAAAAATAAATAATTTAGTGGTATATAGGTATAAACTTTAAAACTACCAACTTTAACAAAATTCTAAGTAAAAACAGAGCCAGATAGAATTTTATTTTTGTATTTTTATTCATCCCTCCCGTCTAAATAATCCAATTTTTTAAGAAAACAGTAATTTTTCAATTTCAGCATCACCAAAATATAAAAAAAAGAATTAAAAATATTTGTTGGCTTATAAAAATATCCCTTTCCTCGAAATCGACCATTGATATTTATGCTAACTGTAGGTTAATTGGTATTCCTCACCCTAGACAGAATTCGTTGAATCAAGTGGATTTTGAAAAAATCGACGCTGTTTTAAATTTTATGTTTATATGTTTATAAATAGTATCCATACCAAACCAGCCACTTTCCTCTTCTCTTTCGTTGACATCAGGGGTCGCTCAAGGCTCCAGTGTCTCTCCTACCCTCTTTTGTGCCTACATAAACGATTTACCAAATTCCATCCACCACTGTTCCTACCGTCTATACGCGGATGATTTCCAGATATATCTATCCTTCCATCCCTCTGATTTAATAAAATCATTCTCCCTTATCCAAGAGGACCTTAATAGCATTTGCAAGTGGGCCTATGATAACCAGTTAAAATTAAATGTAGAAAAAACGCAGGCTATTATTATAGGTTCTAATACCCATTTGAGATCCCTTCCCCACCTCCCGATCCTGTCTATGAACTCCCAACCTATTCAATTCCACTCCACAGTTAAAAACCTTGGTATAACCTTCGACCAAACCCTTTCATGGAAACCTCATATCTCCCAAATTTCTCGACGGGTTATATCCATCCTTAAACTATTCCATTCTTCTCAGGACTCCCTTCCGAAACCTACTCGTCAACTTTTGGTTTCTTCCCTTATCCTACCCCATTTTGACTACAGCTGTGTGGCATATGGTGGGTTGACGGCGGAACTCGAGAGTAAACTAAGAAGACTAATGAACTGTTTCGTTAGGTTTATATTTAGGGTTCCAAAAGCCTCCCACACATCACATCTATATACGGAGTTAAAATGGCTTTATCCTTTATCCCGCAGAAATTACTTCCTAGCCTCCTTCCTTTACCAAACCATTAATTCTCGGAATCCCTCCTACATCTATAACATCTTCCAGTTCAGATCCTCGGTCTCCTCCCGCACTACAAGATCTCGCTCTTCAGACCTGTATACTTCTTCCCATAAGAGTACATCATTTGACCACTCCTTCATTTCCCGTGCTACTTCCTTATGGAATTCACTACCCTGTAATATCCGTAATGCTCCATCTCTGTCCACATTTAAATCCCTTCTTTTTCAATACCTCCTTTCCCTCCAGAATGATACTGACTAGCAAAACCTCACTAAAAAAAAAAAAAAAGCATTCAGTAGATGTACATAGGTTTTTATTTTTCTCCTACAATTATTGGATTTTTTTAAATTTTTATATCATCTGTTTCTGTTTTTGTTCTTTATTTGTAAAATTGTAAATAGTTAACCAGATTGTTAATTTATTTTATTTCATCTTATGAAAGCTAGACTTATTGTATTCATTTATGTACATTATATTATTCTTAGGGGACATCGTCCCAGAATAAAGTTTATTTTCTATTCTATTCTATTCTATGTTTATTCATTTAAAATTCATCTTGTTTCGAAAGAAAAATATTAAAATTGAAATCTTTATTTTCCATTAAAAACTTTTTTGTTTCTTTTTATTTGTACACAGACAAACCTCTTTAATTGCACTTTTAATTGGAATGCGGATTTGAAAAAAATAAAACAGCAACTTTAGATTAGAAGTATATTGGTTTCTTATTTAAAATTCAATCAACAGGATATTTTTAATCATCCAGCAATTCATTATTTGATCAAGATTTTTTTATTATTTTATTTCAACTTTTAATCAATATATGTTCTGCATTTACATCTAATAACATTTTTCTTCAACAGTTGATCTTGTCCGAAAATATAAATTAAAAATTAATTAAATAAAAAATCATTTTTCATCCATTAGAAAATAGATGGATTTTTAATTTCTCAGCATAAATTTTAAAACTATATAGGATTTTTTTTTTAATTCTATTTATTTTTCACTAAGATTCAGCTTCATTAGATTTCTTTTTGATGTCCCGAGGCGTTCTTCGTAACGAAATTGACTGGCTTTTCCCTCCTTCCGTAGACATTATTTCATAACTACATTTTTTTATCATGTCGTTACCAATCATCATCCGTCCTATATTTAAAACCTCCAGATATTCAAGAGCTCCATCTAACTCCCAACCCACAAGATAATGTTCTTCTGACCTTTACACTCCTTTCCATAGAACCGCATCATTTCAACATTACTTCTTGCCTGTTCCACTACCCTCTAGAATCCCCTCCTTCCTGAAATCAGACATGCACCTACACTAGGCTCATTCAAAACTCTCCTATTCCAACTCCTGCTTACAGTCCAGTCAGGTGAAAGGAATTGTTAGCAAATTAATTCAGTTCAATTTCCAGTAATTCAAATAAATCCGATACTAATGAATAGGTTCAAGAGAAATATAAATTTATTCTATTGTTATATTTTCTAATAGTTCTTATCGTATGTGTATGTATGAGAGTTTATTATCAATTTTATTTCTGATCAATGTTTATATAGTATTATTTTTTTTTCTGCCTCATTTCTTTAAATTGTTTATCTTTGTCTATTACCCTTAGGGGACAATTACTTCTATAATAATGTTTATTTTACTTAAATAAGTTTTTTAAAAAAATATGTTAGTCTTTTAAATTTGGGCGTGCAGTACCTACTGACTCTTAGCGTATGTTTATTTGATAGTATTTCTGTGTAACATGCAAATCAATTTTTTGTTTGTTTTTTAAATTGTACTCATCTTAAAGAATACTCCGCTATATATTCTTATTTATTTATTTATTAACCTCTTAATTTTATTTTCTGATGTTCCATATTAGTGATTAATGATCTATGTTGTACTACAGCGAAGCTGGACGGTGTGAAGACGTACATGCGGATGAGGAGGGTGCCAAACCACCTCCAGGTGAAGGTCATCAAGTGGTTCGACTACCTCTGGCTCACGCAGAAGTGCTCAGACGAAGAGAAAGCTGTTAGCTGTCTCCCAGGTAGTTAACTATCATCAAAATTTATAGTGTAACCCAAAAGTTGTTCGAAATTGAAATTTCAGTTTATAGCGAATTGCAAAAGTTACAAGAATATTCATAACTTTAAAAGTGTTTGTTTTAGAAGGATAAAACAAAAACCATCTTGTTTATTATTTTGAAAGAAAAAATAATGGTTTAGTAGTTTATTTAACTATCTTTCTTTATTCTACATAAACAGCAAAGAACAAATTGAATGTAAAGTCCATCGAAATTTCACTTTTTGTAAATATTTTTCAACCAGAAAAAGAGTCAATTTCAATCTAATAAAGATTTTATTTGTTGATGTATGTTCTTCGTATAACAACAAGTAATATCAATCGTAATATAAAAAAACCCTAAAATATTTACGCATTTTCAAAAAAAAAATCATCTTTTTAGAAAAATCGTAAATGTTGTCTTTCAATAGCTCTAATGGGGCTGGAGATAAAAATCTGAAACTTATACAAATTTTAGTTCTCATTCATATGTTTCAAGAGAATTTTTATAAAACGAAAAACAACGGAATATCAGTTCAGTGCGGCTGGCCTTTCAGACAGAGAAAATCAAGGGCATAAAAAAATTGGAGGTAAAAGCAAGGTAAGACACTTGTGCTATGTGTTAATAACCACTTTGCTATATTAAATCTTTGTTGTTCTGCCAGCCGATCTCATCCAAATGAAAAAAGTTAATTTAATAGCCACATTGATATTAAAACGTTCTGATCTGTTGCCTCAAATACAAATGTAATGTACACAAAGCCTGGAATAATAGTCTAATTTACTATTCTAAAATTGTTTGCGAAATGATTTATACAAATAAAAATGTTACCATAACGCGAGGAAATATTTCAACTAGGGAATTTTACATACATTAAAACAGACCAATGATTCAATATTCTCTGCAAGAAATTCATTCCGTTTCGTTGAAAACTGAAAAAAAAAAAAATGTAAAATTAAATTATCTAACTTTACGTTTTGCAGACAAACTAAAGGCTGAGATCGCCATCAACGTTCACTTGGACACACTGAAGAGGGTGGAGATCTTCCAGAACACTGAAGCAGGCTTTCTCTGCGAATTAGTTCTCAGGCTACGACCAGTGCTTTTTTCGCCTGGGGACTACATTTGCCGGAAGGGTAAATATTCCATTATTTAAAAAGCTATCATTTACAAGTTAGTTAATAACAATCTAAATGGCCACTGTATGATTTTAGATCTTAAATATTGTAATGTATACTCAAGTTAATCCTAAAGGTATTCGTTTGAGCTAATAGGCGGATTAATAGCTCATTAGGGACTGGTTAAGAGTAAAAATCATTAGAAACTTGGGAGTTAGGAGTTATTGTAAACAGGAATTACTACATGTATTCCTTAGTATACAATAGTATTCAACTTAGTGAATTTTAAGATATATCTTTTATAAAGACTTAATCAAACAACTTGGTATGAACCACAAAGTAGGGGAGACTGTTGTACCTTGAAACACTTTTTTGATTTTTGGTGTTGGTACCCCCGATTTAGCTCATATGAGTTTTTTTTTTCTTTTGGCTAGCCGTCGAGGTAACATTAACCAACAGTTATAGAGAATCGAATTCTAGTGTTTTAGCGTTAATTGAATATGAGCAGTAAAATACGAAATACGATTTTGGTCACCCTTCTTTCTCAGATAGCTCACAACAAATTTCGATGGAGAAAGCTTTTAATAGCTACAGCAGCGGTCATCTGAGACGGATTTACAGGCTGTCATTGCAAAATGAAATGCGAAAAAAACAACAAGTTTTTCAAGGTACAAGAGGTTTCACACTCCTTACAGATCTGTTTCGTGCTACAAGACCCTTAAACCCTTAATGTTTCAAGGTACAAGATGAAACGCCATTAGGAAAAAGTGGAAGCGCCTCAGTCCATATTCTTTCTTTATGCCGAATCTACTGAGCACTTTCCCGAGGGGAATCTGAAAGTACATCAGAGCAAACAATTTATCTCTTAATTTAATTTTAAAAACATGGTAGGAAACAACAATGTTCCGAAGCAATGAAAATAAAAAATAAAACAGTAGATGTCAGTAAAAACAAAGAAGCTCTTCTCCGGGAGGGAAAGTACACTGACGGATTTGGGACCAAATATGAATAGCTCGCAAAACATCTGCTAGAATGTAACACCAAGAGTAATGCCAACTGTTTCAAGGTGTAACAGTCTCCCCTATACATGTTTCAAAAACGTAAATGTCACATTTTTTAAAAATATTTTTAATGAAGAGTTCTCATGACTGCCGTATATTTTATGCTCAACACTGCTTTCAGTCGGACGCTGGTATCGATGAGGTTCATATCACATTGAATCGCTCCTCGCTCCCCCCCCCCCCCCCCCCGACAGCGAGGACCCAATTTCCTTAACTACCTTTGAGCAGCCGGCTGAAAGGGGAATGATGAGCCCAACCCTCATCCCTCAGATAGTAGGAATTTAATTTTGAAAAGACATCTATGTCAATAAAAATTGTGACACTGTCAATAAAAATTGTGACACTGTCAATAAAATACAAAAGGCCTGAACACAAAAATTTCTAAAATCTAATCAAATATTTTGAGAAGTATACTTTTGAAGTTATTTCTTCTACGACTCAAACATTACCTACAAACGTATCTACAATAAATAATTTACAATAAAATAATAATGTAGGTGTAATTTTATCATTTTCTTTACTTTACTTTTTAGTTGGGTAACTATTTTTGAAATAGGATTTCTTCCTAGCAGTTAGTCATGTTGATTTAATTTATCTAAACTAAGGATTATAAGGGCAGAAGATAGATAAGAATGGCTGTCATTCTTGGTGATTTGGATGTAGGACTAAACCTGATGAATGAACATCAAATAACCTAACATAATCATATTATGTTTCTTTTAGCTGATTAATTATTATAATACTAATAAATGAATAAATGAATGAAAAATTAACTTTATTCTGGGACTTACTGTCTCCTATGAATAGTTATAATGCAAAATGACTGGTAAATTGTCTGGTTGCATTACTTAAAAATAAAATGCTTCAGTAATTATGACACATATTGTTGACAGGAAAAAAATAAAATACAATCATATATGATAAAATAAAACAAATATAAATATTTACCTAACTACATATTTGAAGAAGATTTATTGTCTAAAAGGTATTAAATTAAAGCTTCACTAATATCAATGGATAGGGAATTCCAGAAGGAGGTAGCAGGAATGATAAATGTTTTTTCAAAAGAAGTAGTTCAATGTGAGGGGGGTACACAGGTTGGGAACTTGTGTTAAGGAGGTGGATAGAAGAAGGCAGAGATGTTCGGTCAAGAATAGTGGAAAGATTTTTGTTTTTTAGTGATTTGAATAGAAAAGAACCCAGAATGTATTGCCGTCGGAAATTAGGACAAAAGCCACCCACGCTCAGAATATCAGCAAGTAGCATGCAACTGCCTGGGGATCCAGAAGATAAATCTGATGAAACAATTCATCAGTCTCCTCAATTTCATCTCAAGAACATAAGACAGCCCCCCTTAAACCAAGTAACTTAACAAAGCAATGGAAAATAGGAGAGGCATGAAGGATCGATAAAACCCATATTAACACATCCTCTAACTTCCTCTGTATAGAATCCTTTTGATGATTCCCTGTACACTGCAGAGGCTCTTCAGTATTTTTTACAACATTCTATACTCTTGCTGATGAAAATGACACTAAATCTTAGCTTAAAGATTCAACTACCAATTTCATCTTTTACTATCCAATACCACTTTTATATCTTAGAGACATTGTTTCAAAGACAGTAAATTAGGCCAAACCCGAAGAAACCAAGTTGAAAGAGAGAGATAACTGTTTAACAGTTTTATTAAACAAAAAGAAAATATCAACAAAAACTGTTGCTAAATATCTTGTACTATATTTGTAATATAGAGTTACTTGAACAAGACTTAACTTGCCGATAATATCTTCTTGAAAATATAATCAAGCTTGCATATTTGTAATTTTTCATCCAACACCTCAATTTAAAAAATGGCACATTATATGAGTTATAACCAGTCTTGACCGTACATAGATGAGTTTTGAATAAAGCATGAATCAATATCAATACAAATTGAGTGTGTTCATATGCAAATATTTACTTCATTAATATTTCTATGAATATTCTATCAGCATAAGTTCTTGTCTATAGCCATTACAGCCTGTTTAGTGGTTGGCATCAAAATGATTTCTCAGAACTTTCAGGAAAGGAATCGACAGCATATGAAACCTTAAATTTAAATTTCAGAATAAAATTTGTCTCAAAAGAAAACTAATACAAAGTATTGAAGAGAAGCTGGTCAGGGGTACAGTCTTGGGTGAAAAACACACATAAGTTATTAAAAAAAAAGTCATTTCGACCATCAGGTTTAAAAATAACATATATCAAACAAATTAATAAGCAAAATTAAATTAAAAATGGTTACAAAAAGTATCAAAAGTAATTCCATAATTAATTATGACAAAATTTTAAGTTAAAGCTGAATAATAATAAAAATTATTTAAAAAAAAAAAAAAATCTATAGTTAAACAATCAAGCTTACATAATTGTTATTACAAGTTTTACTTTTTCATTCTTCATCAAATTTGTTTTCCTTTTAGTTTATGAAGTGCCAATATTGTTTTCTCCCCCAGCTTTCTTATTTTGTATTGATCCTTACACCTTTATATTGTTTAATATACAAGCTATTGTTTAACTATTAAATCTTTTTAAAATTTTTAAATACTTTTGTTATTGCTCGGCTCAAACTTAAGAATTTTGTCATAGAAAATCATAAAAAATACTTTGGAAACTTTTGATGACCATTTATAATTTAATTTAGTTAATTTATTTTTTGGTGGGGAATGTTTGCTGCCTTGTTTTCCTTGTCATCTGGATACAAGTGACTACTTATACCCTTTGGACTGACTACTCCAATTTCCAAGGTTCCTTCACAGTCCATCAACCTTTACATTGGTCTTGAGTTCAGCTTGATGATTCCAGTCCATTAACCAAGCCGGAACTTACCAGCTTCAGCTCCATGCCAGTACTGGTAGCACTGTTGCCTGCCACCAGAGATATTTATTGACCTTCCGGTATAGATCCGCAATGTTCATTTAAAATCAAGACCACCTTGGGCAGGATGCAGGTTACATGAATGGTCATGGCAGTAGAGTACTCGAGGTTTCCACTAACTTCTCAGGTGTATCGGCTACTCCCCTTATTTCGTTGAGGACCAGTCCCTAGGTCCTCCCTAGTTATCAGTACTACCTCAGCACCTTGGACTCCCATAATAACTAATTTATATCTTATAAAGATTATTTTTTACAAAATTTAACTTCAAATATGTAATTTTTTATTCCTAAATGTTGAGTATTAATAAGGAATCTTAAATCTTTTAACTCAAAAACAACATAACATTGTGATAGAGAAAAAAAGGACCAGTTTTAAAAAATAAATAAAATATCCTTTTTTAAATAAATTTTTCTCTTTTCAAATTGCTTTAATTCAATTATCAATCTTATTAAATTATTTTCTAACATAAATCATTTTTGTAAAAAATTTTAATTGATTTAAATAATTTTTCTATCCATTCGATTAAGACTTAACAAGCACTAAATTATACATTTTAGTCCTTAAGATAAAAAAACAAAAAAAAAAAAACATCGTAAAACATCTAATTGTTAATTAAATAAATATTTTAAATAATATTTTGCAAATTTCCCTGCATAAATAATTTTTTTATTTTAAAATCTTAATCTTAATTTATCTTCAATGCATAGATACATACATTTTTAATTTTGCAGGAGAAGTTGGTAAGGAGATGTACATAGTTAATAGAGGAAGACTTCAAGTGGTTGCTGACAACGGTCGAACCGTCTTGGCAACTCTCAAAGCAGGCTCTTATTTTGGAGAGATAAGCATATTAAATATGGGCACTGCAGGTAAAAATTTGGGTAAATATCACCACATCGCAAACATTTTTTTTTTTTTTTTGTTTATTTCTTCATTAAAATTTATTTGCATCTTTTATTCTTTTATATATTAAATTTCTTTAAATCTTTTTCTGACTTGTCTGCATTCATTTGACATCCATTTGTGTTTGTTCTTTTTTGGTTCTGTCATTGTCCGTTTCGATTTTATTTTCAAGCATGATTTTTAATATATTTTTCAGCTTTTTAGCTCACACACAGCACTTAAATTATGATTTTAGCTTAAAAATGTGTATGATTATTAAGAAATTTTATTTAAATTATTACTTTGATCAAATAACTCAAATCAAAGGTGAAAGTTAATTTTTAACAGTTTATATTCCTTGAGATCTTGAAGAATATAAAATTTATTGATTGACTATTTAAAATTATTTATATTTCACTAATGTAGTGTTATCTTAGTCCATTGAAGTCATAAAATTTTCTGAAAATGTAATGCCTAGATTTTAAGATATTGTACTGGTGAAATTTAAAAAAGTGTATATTTTGATCAAATATAAGTATAATTTGATAAAAGATTTTCCACTCCTATGATATTAATTACTAATTTATCAGAAAACTAGTTTTGGATATTCAATAAGAAGACATGTTCGAAGTCATACTTGTTGCAACACAGTATACCGAATACAAAGAATGTAGAATTGAGTTCCTTTCAGACATTAGACAACAAGTCAATCAAAAACTCCAGTTAGTTTTATGATTTTAGTTGCTTATTTGATTTTAAAACTGTTGTAATTTTTAGAAAATTCTAAATTGCTTCTACCATTATAAACACTAATGTTTAAAATTTAAACATTCATTTTGAGATTCATTTTAATCCCAACTCTAACAATGTGACAAAGCTCTGATGATGGCGATGGAAACTTGTGTTTTGATCTATTGTTGTGTATGAGTACAAACTTGGTTTTAAAGCTACTGAAATATATAAATTTCATACTGGTAATAGGACACTTACGGAGATGAGGCTCATTCGGACATGCCAAACATTATGAATAAGGAAGAAGTTCGGAGAATGAGTTGGATTTGTGTTAAAGTTGGGCAGAGGTAGTTTAACAACTTAATTTTAAATGTGTTTACTTATAATTATTTAATTTTGTTTCACCAAAATATAACAGAACTTTTTGAATGAAAGTATTTTTTCATGTATATCAGCAAATTATGTAATTTTGAAAATAGTTTTGTATAATTTTTTTTTATCAATATATTCATCTGATGATTGATCAGCTAATGATCCACCAGTTAGTACTTGAAAAACAATGGTAAGTAGGTTCAGAGATGTTTTCACTAATTTTCCGTTTCAAAGTAGCCTAAAACTGCGTAGACAAAGATCAACTATTCTGGATCATGACTTGTTATAACCAGTAAATAGTTAGGTAATCATGATTAGGTTTTTTTCAATAAAATCACAAATTTACTGTGCATACAGCTCCAGATGTAAGGTAAAGTTTGAAGTTTAGATATAATAGCCTCAAGACTGAGAGATCTTTATCCTTCTGAAATATGAAATCCGTTGGCATGATATAGCAGTTTTTAAGAATTAATAACTTAATGAACCCATTTTAAAATTTAAAAAAATACTATAAAATAAAAATAGGATTTTTCAATCAATAAAAACAATTTTCGCAACACAAAATTTGCTGCTTCCATATGAAGATTTTATTGTTTAATCAATATAAAAATTATTTAAGAAATGATGTACTCACCAATTTGATCTTGTAATCAATACTATAAAGAATAACAGAAGTAACTTCTCAAAACAAAATTGACAATTTTACTTCGAAAATTTTTATGAACCTAAATTTTGAAAACATGTGAATACTTTATCCTGTGTCAAAACTTTAGTGAAATACAAAAATGTATTATTGTCATTCCTTTTTAATTGAAAAAATAAAATAAAATAAGTGTTCTTTAATTTCTATTTGTATATATTGTTTATTCATTTCAACTTAATCTTTCTTATGTGTTAAGATGGTTTGATTATAATATTTATTTTTATATAAATATAAATGGAGGGGGATGTGAGACTCACTTGCCATGCTACTGGACAGCATGGTTAGCATGGTTAAACGCTTAGCTCTTATGTTTAATTGAGCAGGTTTTAACAATTCCTAACTGAAAATATCATCTTTTTTTTTTTAATCACCTTGATATTTTACAAAGCTTGTAAAGTTTTCTTTCTAGAAATCATGCCTGGTGAGATTATCTTGAACTTCATATACTCAATTAAAGATAGGGAGAGAGAGAATTGAAAATTAGTGGCACTGGTTATGGTATATTCTCTTAACCTATAGATTTTCAAGAAAATGGTGTATGCATTAATGTCTGGATGAGAACCTTTTGTTTTTCTTTTTTTTTTAACTAATATATCAGTATTTGTTTTTATTTATTGTATACGCTATTTATTATTTTTGGCAGTTGGTGTCTCTTCCCCTATTTGGTATCTGTTCTTTATTCAATTAGTGTGAACATAAATTTAATATTTAATACGAGTGCTTAGCATGATTCCAATTCAACGTTTTACATAATTTTTTTTATTTCTTTAAGTATCAAATAACTTGCCTGTTTTGGTAATGTATGCCCTACTATGATTTTCTCTTTTTTGTTTACTTTGATATTTTAATCTTGCTTTAAAACTTCTATATTTTCCTAATCCTTGGATGAAATTTTCAAAAAAGTGTATGAAAAAAAATTTATTATTTTCTTAAATTGAATATTTTTTGTAGTCCATTATAAATCATATAAATGAAAGAAATTTAGGCAAATTCATACTGAGAATAGCCTTTTAATTAAGTTGGCTGTGCAGGAAATAGAAGAACAGCATCTGTTCGCTCAGTCGGCTACAGCGACCTCTTTGTCCTTTCCAAGAAAGACATGTGGGATGTTTTAAAGGAGTACCCTGCCGCAAGAGTACGACTCGAAGCAATAGCAGTCAAGAGACTTGAGAAATACAAGAAGGCTCCACTTCAGAAAGGTAAAATTTTGTTGTTATTAAAAAAAAAAAAAAAAATCAAAATCAAATGTTTCTTTTCTGTATATAATATATTAGCTCTAGTTTCATTCTAGAAGTTAAGGATATTTCAAGTGGTTTCAAAAAAAGGAATATTTTAGCTTAAGAAAATGATAATTTGGTGTATCATGTTTTGTCATTTTTTAAAATGTTTATTTCAATTATTGCTAGATTGCAATGTATATATAGCACTTACAGTTTTGCTACAAATGCTATGTTTAAATGTTGTGGGAAGTGTGAATGCGAATCAAAATATATAATTCAATAACTTCAATTTCACAGGCAAACTGACATAATTTTAAATTTTAAAATAGAACTAAAAACTTTAGGAGTTCCTTTTGAATTACAACCTTCGTAACTATTTGATATTTTAATTAAATATACTTTTAAATGCTTAATTGGGCTTGAACCAACTACTGGTTGAAGTCTATTTAATAAACAGAACTCTTACAGCAGACAAAAAACTTTCTAAAAAATTATCTTAATAGATTAGATTTTTGGGATGATTTTAATAAACCATGAATTGATATATTAATATAAAAATACTGCTTGGCTATGATTTTACGATTACTTTAACTAAAAAATCTCTCTTCATTCATGAAAGTTCGTTCAGCTCTTGAAAATAGTAAAAGGTGTTAAAATTAGGTAATAAGTTACTGATTGAACTTTTGAGTAAGAACTCCAATTTTAACTGGTCAAAGGTTATGCATGTGACAAGATTAACTCAACTAAATACTTGCTTAAACTCATTTTAGTAATTTTTTTTTTTTTTTTTTTTTTTTTTTTTTTTTTTTTTTTTTTTTTTTTTTTTTTTTTTAATGATTATTTGCTGAGTTGTGCAAAATTTAATAATAATAACTAAAATTTAAACATAGCTATTTAACAACTAATTTCCTGGAATCAATCATGCAATTCAATCATAATTAAATTAGGTGATTGATTCCAGGAAATAAGATGTCAAATAGCAGTGATTATATATTTTTTTCTATTTGTATCTTATTTTTGTAATGTTGGTAATTTTGACTTCCCTTGAGAATCGTGTTCAATCTTTTATCAAGAACCATTTGTTAGTTACATCATTTGTTTAGCCTATAAGCCTTGATATAGGTGGTTCCATGGCAACAAGTCCACATTGATTCCTTGGTTCCCTTTCAAATCTCAAGTGGAATCTTCTACTTCAGTCTATCTTGTAAATATGATTGGGTAAGTTGAGCTTTCTTAGTTTCTATTTGGTTGGTAGCATTGCGAAGAAGTGAATAGCGGAATGGCTTTGGCAGTTAATGGCAGTGTAAAAATTGGAAAAAAAAATATAAAAATTGTTAATAAATAATTGCTTTATAAACTTGTAATGGGATATATGTCTAGCTTTGTGTATGTTACCTGGCTAATAGTGCATCACAAAAGTGTTTTGTGATTTAAAATAGTAGACATGGTTTCTTTCAAAACTTATTTTTTCCAAGTTTTTCTATTTAGATTTTAGGGATCATTAGATCACAGATATAAATGGAATACATAATAAACACCAGACGGTATTCACTGTGGAAAGTTGTTTTATAATAAATTAAAATACTTTATATATATATATATATATTTTATATATATATATATATATATATATATATATATATATATATATATATATATATATATATATATATATATATATATATATATATATATATATATATATATATATATATATATACATATATTGAGTACCCAGAAGTCACAGGGACAGTTCATCTTGACATAATACTATTCAAAAATAAAAGCAATGAACTAGCGCACTGTGGTTCAGAATCACAATCTAGCATGGCAAAATTCAGTTCTTTGCAAAAAGACAAACTCTACAGCTAAATCTATATTTTATATGACATTTTATATCAGAAAGTCTTATAAAATTAGTAAACCATATTATTCGCACATAAAGACAGACTATAGGTGAGTGACTGGTTGAAGACCAGAATAAGAATGAAATTACTCCCTATTGAATGGGAACCTGATGGCTGAGTGAGTTGAGGCGAGGGTCTTAGATCACTCGTAACTGAAGATAGTGGGTTTGAATCCAGCCTGGGCCGGTAAAAATTTATTTTGTGGCAGACCCACGAAATGAATCTTGACTTTCCCACCCTGGCTAGACTTGGTTGGTAACCTGGAGGATAACCCAACCTTCCTGCCCTAGTTGGAGTACATAAGGATGTTAAGCCCCGATAAACAAACAAACAACTCCCTATTGAAAAATAAACAAAGGATTAAAGATTGTTTTGCAGGTCAGATAAGCAATCAGGATTTAATTAGTAGGTTTAATTTAATTAAATATATGGTTTGATTATAATTGCTTTTACAGAAGCTAAGAAAAGAGTATTTTTCTTGAACACTATAAGACTTTTTAATATAAAATATCATATAAAAGATAGATTTGGCTATAGAATTTGTCTTTTCACAAAAAATGATTGCAATAAAGACTGTCTGGATAGAATTTGTCTATATTGTTCAAGCAAAGTGGGGGACCCCTTCCTTGTTCAAGAGTGGGACATCTTAGTACGAGACAGGCAGTAAAATTTTGAGATGTCCCACAATTGCACTGAACGTGCATTAGGTATCTAGTTTTTGATCCCTCTTAATTTTAATTTTTTTTACATATTGTATACCATATTTAATAAAAAAAATAAAATAAAAAAAAAGTCAAAAGCAGTTTGTATTGTAACTATATCATCATGGTCATTACAATGCAATTCTAACATTTTATAATATAAGAATTAAATTAATTGTTTAATGGCATCTATTATCCTTGTAGTACTTACAAGGGGACGTTTGGAGTTGTCACTCACAGATTTGAATGTCGATTTTTGGGTGGGTATGGTCTTATTTGAAATTTATTGAGTAAAAATTAAAATAATAATAGAAATAGATCATTTTAAAAGGTCTTATTTATATAATATAGGTGAGGAAAATTTTTAAACTAAAAACTGATATCATTTTCAGATTTCTCATCTCAAAAAACATATACAAACTAAATTTTGTCGAAATCAAAAATAAATTTTTTTTTACCTTTAAAATTTTGTATGATTTTAGAAGGCAAGAGCCGTCAATTTCTGAAAAAATTTAAATAATTTCTGCTATCTCATACATTTGGCCACTGATCAAAACCAAATTTTAAGGACTTCTAGAAACTGTAAAACTGCATAATTTGGCTCAAATCCGGATTTCCCCTTTTTGAAATATCTCAAGTTATAGCTGACCTCGGATTTTTTTATTCACATCAGTTTTTGTCCACTAAAATCTGGAGTAATCCCAATATTATATGCATGGATAAAAGGCAGAATATACGCTGATTCTAGTGATGCTATTATTATTGTAATTGGTTGAATGCAGCAGTTGTTATGGCCATTAGAAATTGTTGATGAAATCTCAACTTCAAAATTTTAACCTCCTTGAAAGGGGTAAAAAATCAATATTTTTTTATTTTGATAAAATTTCACATATAAGGGTTTTATGGTGAGTTAAACCCAGATTTGAGGTCAGTTGTTCATGAAAAAAAATTTCCACTGATTTACAGTGGATTTCCTTGGAATTTTGTCATTTTTTTAGAGTTTTTGAGCACCCTAAAGTCGGATGGTGACTTGAACATAACAGAAGAATTTTTATATCAAATAACATACATGACTGCAATTAAATGTGAAAGAATTATTTCTCTATCTTGACTGAGAGCTGAGAAAAAAAAAAAACCTGATTTTCATATTTTTTTTTTTTTTTTTCTCAGCTCCTAATACCCATTGGGGGCTATAACTCTTCTTTTGCACTATTATAGGTCCCTACTACGCACACAAAAATCAGCATTCAAATCTGTGAGTTACAACTCCAAACGTCCCCTTCTATGGTACTAAATACATCTAATAATAATAGAAACAAAAATCAAACTACTTTTACATAAAGTAGTAATAGTAAAAGTAAACTACTTCTACATTTTTTTTCAATCAAACAGTTCACATTTTTTTTTTTTATTCAAAAAAATCCTTAAGCTTAGTCCTAAAATTAACACACAATTTAGTATATTTATAAATTTATTAGACTTTAACAATTTTTAATAGTATTATACATTTATTTTTTGAGTTAGTACTTCAACAATAAAATGAATCCCTGAGACTAAATCATCTTATGCAACCCATTTCCCTTTTGATCTTGCACATTTTTCTTCAGGCTGCTTTCATCCTTTTTCAGAAGACATAGCCTAGGCAATATTATTATTAGTTTTACTACCTAACTCTACAATTAAGGCAAGTGATTTTATACAACTGAAATTTATGTTAGAAATTACACGCATATTTCAAACATCCAAGAGTTTAAAGAACAAGAGATGAACTTTAAATCAGATGATTAGATGATGTCTAGCATACATCCAACTACTTAGTATCTGATGACGCACAGCGGACAAATTAAGTGGAATAGAGGAAGCCCTTATTCTAAGCTTACTGTAACAACATACATCGAGTGTGATCTCTATCAGTGAATTTAATACTGGATGATTATATTAAACTCAATGAGGGTCATATAAAATGACTGGCTTTCATAAAAAAAACCCTCAGCTATGCATTATATAATTATAATGGCGAAATCAATTTTAGCTGTAAATCAGTCTATTAATGAATGAATTAAATCTATTCTATTACTTTTAGGATAAAAAAAATGTAAATATCTCCCTGACTTGGAAAAACAATAGATCATAGGTATGTCTATCTATAATCTACTGGTTACAAATTACATTTACAATCAATCAATCTAGTTACATTTTAGAACTAAAAGGATCATATTACTTAAATTAATAATTTAATTAAATTAACAATTATTCAAAACAAACAAAGTAGGGGTTTTAAACTTTAGGGTTTTGTGACTTTTTTCATTCAAACAAAATAAAACCTGAACGGTAGGTTCTAGGGACAAACATTACATAACCAAAAATATTTTTACATTAATTTTCTTATTACAAAGCTATTTGCTAATTTTGATTCAAGCAATACCAATAGAGCTAAAGAGTGTCAAAAAAGGTTACACATTTTGAGTGTGAAAAAAATGTTACACATTTTGAGTGAAAAAAAAAATGTTACACATGAAAATTATAGACATCCAGCCAAAAGATAAATTCCTGTTAATAGCTTAGGAGCTAAAATAGAAATAAAATAAAAATATAAAATAGAAGAGCAAATAAAAAAATATAAAAAAAGAGAAAATAGAAGAGTTAAAAAATAGTGTCAAAATCTGTTGAAACAATTAAAAAAATTAAGTTAACATTTGCAGATAAAAAGATGGTAATCATTTGAGAAAAGAAAAGATATATTCAAATCAATTATTCTTATTTAATATTATTACTTTTTTATCAAACTAAAACTTTAAATAATTAGTTTATGAATAAAACATAACATTACGTACAAAATAAGGGTTTTGTTGTTCATGTAGTTTTGAAGAAATAATACTTCAAGTAGAAGTTATTGATATTATTTTTTTTTTCTGTAAGATAATTCGCCATACAAATAAAATAAAAATTAGATTGAATAGTTTAAAATATTTAAAATGTATAATTTATCACTGAATAGTTATCTAAAACCTTCTCCCCAAACAGTTCTCAAACCATTAGCTAGCCACTGACAGTATCTTCTCATAACCATTTCAAATCTAACAATACCATGTTTTTAAACAAACACATTTATCACTGTACCTGCCATGGATTCTTTGGAGACTGAGGAGCTCTTGAGTAACACCGTCAGTTGAATTTTTAACAGATACATTAAACGTTATTTTGTTTTATACAGGATATTCCAACATTTTATGACATAGCCAATCCTGTCATCCATTTATTGTTTATTTTAAAGGATTTGTTTGTTATCCTATTGATTTAGTTGTTATTAACAGCTAAACTGAAATCATCCTACCTCATAGTTTATGCTAATAAAATTTTATTTAAACGACAATCTGATATAGTTCTGTTTAACAAAATTAAATTAATGCGAAAAACATCATCACACAAGTAAAAATCATTTTATAATAAAAATATATAATTAATTTTGCAGCGGCTATGGGAAGGAGTCAGTCGACGCCGGGTCTTGTCGAAACAAGAGGCAGGATTCCACTGGAGGATATGTGGATATCCCCAATGGAACCCCTCATCAGAGGAACGTCGAGCCTGGGTCCACCGTATACGACTAACTCCATCTTCAGTCCATCACTAAGCCCTGCATCTAGGTAGGTTTTAATAGGAATCACGGATAATTCTTAAAAAGCGATTTATAATTCAGAACTGGTTAATCAATAATTTTGTTTGGATAAATAGCTTACTTTTACCATGTTAATAAAACAGGTTTTTACATTTTTTCCATAAAAAATTTTTGAGGAATTTAAAAAAGTCTAAGATGGCAGGTAAAGAAACGCTAGCATTATTATTGGTTTTCCAAGGATAATAAAATATTTTCTCTTAAACCATTGATAATTATATGTTGATTATTATTTTTGAAATTACTGTTTTCTTTCAAACATTTTTCTGACATTCTATTTTCCACTTTGAATTCTCTGTCTATTTCTTATTCCCACATTTATATTCTACTTTTTTCTTCTATTCGTTTTCCTTTTATTTATGTATCTCCTTAATGCAGATATATCTGGATTTGGAAAAATTGAGAATTATAACAAAAATGATTAGTTAGTTGTTTACAGTATGTTTAATAAATAGTTCAATTAAAAAATTATCTCTGAGATTTTATTCTTGAAAGTAGACCATTGATATCCATTGCCTATTGTAAATATTGCGCAGATTGCCTGTCAGAACTACTGAATCCGCTTTATCAGTCATGTCAAGTGGCCAGTCTTCAGATGAACATAGGCAAGCACAACAAAAAATAATTGGTAAGTATTTAGTTATACTGTTTATTCCAAACTCAATATACTAAATTGCATTTAATCTAAAATAATGAATCATAATTTGAAAAAAAAAAATTGTTTCATTATTTTTAAGAAATATAATATATTAAATTAAAATACATAGAGGAAATAAGTAAATAGACAGAAAAAAGCTTCTTTTAATTCAATAAGAGTAGCTAAATCAATGGAGGCACAACAGCAGACACTTGGGCATGGGATCCCCTTATAAAATAACTAAGAAATTGAAATAATAATGCATGCTCTTTTGTTGTTTTTTTAATATATGTTTTAGAAGAATTTCAGGGACAGGTTAGGAATTTTATGCTATAAACTGTTAATAGCTTTGTATCTGTGGCTATAAAATAAGAAGGGGTATCTTTGGAAGCCTTGCATATATAGCATGTAAACCTTGCGTATTGTTCTATCTGCTTTATAATTTTATCAAAATAAACTTCAATGCATTCAAGTGATTGAAGCCTTATTGAAAACACCTACAGTTCCATTTATAAGTCAATAAAAGATATGGGTATCGAATTTTGTCAATATCAGAGTCATCTGAGGTCTAGAATCGTAACTATTATATAATTATAAATTACAAACATCTTAAAGTAGTTTACTATTTTAAATATATACCACATTGCAAGTGAAAGTTATAAAGCATAGTTTATCTAATGGATCTTCCAAATGCTTAGGTAGAAGGATACCTTTTTGGATTATTATGATCATTCTGTTTCACATTTCAAGGAGTTAGAGTGGATCTTCCCCTCAACCCTTATTCAACATTTTCTTAGAGCACACTTTTGCCAACCCCATCTTCGCACTTCTCTTAACAAATATACTATATTTAACTTAACAATTATTCATTCTACTGAAATGGTATAGCTCAGAGAGAAAACTGAATTCCAACCTTCTAGACATCAATTCAAAACTGGCTAAAATAAATTAGATATTTTATTCTCTTGTTAGACCTTTTAGTATGTAGGTTGACTGAGGGCCAAGGAAACTCATTTCAGAGCTATTCCAGCATTTATAAATTCTTAAATAGGTCAGGGAAAAAATCTCGCAGTTGAGCATTGCTGCTGACATCACTTCTTTCCATGACTTTTGTTCTAGATACAACACATCCTTGTCAACAACTGAACTCAAAAGGCATCATAGGTTGTAGTGATATTTCTTTAATTTTTTTTCACTGTATTTAAATTTCTCCAATTCTCCACATGGATGCCAGTTGGATATTTATTTTAGAAAGACTAATTTTGTTATTTATAAAAGTTATATTATAATTTAATAATACTCTACATTAATTCATTTTTTCTTCATTCTAGGAGTGGCTATGTATTTAATCATTGGAATGTTATTTATTTTTTTTCAGTGAAAAGGTTCTAGATTTTTTTTTTCTAAAATGGAAACTACTTCATTCACAATAACTACTTCACAATACCTTTATTAATGAATTAATATTTTCAAAAGCGATAAATATATTAAATATTAAATTATGAAATTATATCATCTAATGTATGATAAATTGTTATTGCATTGACAATCAACTTTAAAATATTAAGCAAGGAATTTACAGTACATTTTAATAATTTAAATATTTTACTATAATCTAGTATGAGATGGATGGTTTCTCATGGAAACCATCTTGATTATTTCTTCCTAATTGATGTTATTACAGTAAATGTTAGAAGCTATTGTTGAATCTACATTCTCTAGCTTTTAAGTAAATTTCTTTCTTGTGAAACTATGTACTAATAATGTTACTTTAGACTTGTAAAACTGCTTTGTAAAAAATGTTTTTCTATACCTCTTTCTCAAATTCCTCAAATGATATTTTGTGGCTCAGTTCCTCTGGTCTGTGGTTTAGTTAGATCCCATCATTAAAGTTGAGAATAGAACTAAGCAATGTATCATTCTTTAATAAACAATTTTCAGGCATATTTCCTGGAATTTATGACTAGATTTATTTAATATTCGGTCCAAACATTAAGAAAAGCATGTTTTGTTTTTTTAAATATATATAATTGAGGTAGGACTGTTAAAATAGCCTTGATGGTTAACACCAGGAGAATAAATAGTCTGAAGATGGGACGTGGGTACCAAAACATGTAACAAAATATGATGATTGTTAAAGAGGAGTAAATGTGAAATAAAGTGAATTGAATATATTAATAAACACTCCTTGCTTGAAGAATTAAATAATTGAGGTACTTACATAATGATACCAAGTTACCATTGGCAATGTTTCTCACCGCTTTCATATATAACCAGAATTTAAAAAGGTTTACCATTGGGTAAACTTGTTTATTGGGTAAAATATTAATATGTTTATTAGGGTAAAATTGTTTATTGGCTGCCTACTCATTAAAGTTTTGGCTGACATTTTGTTTCTCTTTATTCTTAATGTTATAAAATATATTAATGGCTTTTAAGAGTAAAAATAATGAAAAACGATTTTGTTTGAGATTCATACTAGGGATATCACGTTATAACCATGTATCTTACCACTACACCAAGTTAAAATGGTTATTTCCCTCCTTCTGAAGACAATGCTCCCTTGGTTCATTCCTTTACAAATCAATCACCTCTCTATATCCTCAAAGCATTAACATTAAAGTCATCAGGGAGTTCCCGCAAAAAGAGACCCCGTCCCTTGGACCTTTACCTAACTCCCTTTAACACAACATCCTTCAAACGCTTCTTTATTTCCAGAGCATCTGATTTCTGGAACTCCATCCCTTCCAACATTTGTCATTCCTCTACTTTTAATAGCTTTAAATCCCAACTTTTCCTTTACTTGGTAGGTATACACGCAAACAGTATTATCAAAGAAGAAAATATTTTTTTAAATGAATTATGAATATTCACAATATAATTTTGATTTTGTTAGTATTATTTTTGTACTATTGCATTAAATTTGTATTGCTGCTTTTGTCATAATTTATATTATTATATCAGATAAGATACATTTATTTCTCTTGATAAGATATATTTTTTAGCTTCGTCAACTGTATTTTCTCATTGGATTTATTTTATTTTTCCCTTATTTTTTGTTATCCTACCTTATTTTAAATTCTTAACCTTAAGATATGATTTATTTTTCGTGCAATATGGATTTATAAAATGTAATATTACTTTATAGCGCAATTTAATTTTAATATTTTCTCGTTTGTATTATGTCCTCAATTTTATCTAGGGCTGCTATTACATTGTTTATTATAATTATTCTTAAGGGGCAGTGGCCCCAGAATAAGATTTATATTCATTCATTCATTCAAACAATAAATATAAACATTAATGTACTAATGTACTTAGTATTGTGAAATGCAAAAGAAAAAATTAACTCTTTCTTTGGGTTACAGCAGGAGGGGGCATCAATTTCCAATTGATTGAATTCCTATTAAGGTTTTTTTTTTTTTTTTTTTTATTATTATTATTTATAATTAGTTTTAATACAACAATGATTACAGCTCACAGATTTATTGCATGTTTAATCACATCAGCATGCCAATTATCTGTAAATATCAACTTTATTAATATTTTATTAATTGAACAAATATATTATGCCTTATCAATTGGTATTTTTTTGTCTTGTAAAATTGCATGTGAGTAAATTTATTCTTGTAAATACAAAACTGCACATCAATTTTGAACATATAAAATTGCATTACTGATAATTGAGCCATCTATGGGAACTCAACAAGAAAAAATTAAACCTTGATGCTATCCATAATCAGTTTTTAGCTGTTCAAGGCTTATGGGAATTATTTATTAAGATATATTTGATTATAGTATTCATATTCGAATTAATGCTGAATATTGTAGTAAAGATTTATATAAATAGAAATATAAAAACCTACTTATAATTTATAAAAATGTATAGAAATGGTGTGAATAAAATTTAAAAACAAAAAAGAGAAAGAAAACTATTAATGAGGTAGTTTTTAAATAAGCATGAGATGCCATGGAATCTACATCAGTGAATAATATTCATTGAAAATTACTTATTTAAAGCAATCTTCATCAATTGGCTTTACTTACACTAGTAAATTCCTATTTTTGAAACAAAACTTGAAATATCCTTAATTTGTTGATAACTATATAAATTATTAACCTTAAGATTAAAAAGGTTTTTCATATTTAATAATAAATTTTTATTATCAAATATATTTTCTGACAAATATTTTTTATAGATTCAATGGAGGGGCAGCTGCAGGCAGAAGAGCCAATGATAGCAGAAATCAAGCGACTCAGAGAGCGACTTGTCACGCTGGAGGCTGAAAATGCTACTCTCAATATGAAATTGAGTCAGCAACAATGGGAAGTTGAGCATCGCCTTGCTGAAATTGAGATGCAGATCTGCGGAGCATCTTCAGCTGACAGCTCAGCAGAAGACAATGAGAGGAACAAGGAGAGCATCATTTAACACAGATGTCATCCTATGGTGTCTGTATTCGCCTGAGCCAATCCGGTTTTTATAGATTTTTCTTAAACATTAAAACTGAAAAGGACTCCTTATGAGGCAATTTACTGACACATTGCAGACACAAAAGTGCCAATAGGTTTAGAACAGTTTTTGTGGAAGTGACTATCTGCATATTAATGATTATGCATGCCTAAAGTTGTTTAAAACCTCAAGGACATTATTAAATGGTTCGATGTAAATAGATGAAATTATTATTATTATCTTCTTTAATCTAGACTTACAATTCATTAATTTCAAAGTTAACTGGAATTCAGAAGATTTATTTTAAGTTATACAACTAAAAATGTTCTAGCTAAATTTTTGTGTATAGTATAATTATTGCAATAGCTTTTTATTATCTGTTGAAGCTATATATTTATTCCATTCAGCTAATCTTGAGACAGTCAAGTAGCAGTTATGAGGAACTATGAATTTGAATGGGAAGAGGGAATTTTTAATTAAAACTAGACATTTAAGAATTTTGCAATATTATTTAAAAAGTCTCTGGCTAGTAGATAATATAAGGCTATAAATCAAAACTGAAATCTTATCCTTCTCTTATCAAAATAAGAGAAAAGTTCAAATAATATTGATAATTGTTCCATGGGCTGGTAATTATTAATAATTTTACTATTAATTAGCCTCTTCTCAAGCAGTTTTATAAAAATTTAGTCTTACTCAGTTTATAAAACTGGTGAGTCGGCAACTTACTTTGTTTAATATTTAAATTTAAAGAATGAATAAATCACCAAGTTGAAGCACCTTTAGACTTCAAAGACTGATGTTGATTCAAATTCTTGGGCATATAATTATCAGTTGCTCTAACTTATACTAATATTAATCTAAATACTCAGACTAAAAAAAAAATCAGATTATCCTCAAATAACCTGAAATGGAGTTTAGAACTATAGTTGTCTGTATTGGTAGTAAATACCACATTTACATAAATTTATGTATGTCAGCTAGCATACAAATATCTGATTAATAAACACATTAAACATACCAATTGACCAATTAATTATTTAAGGCTTGGATTGAAAAATAGAAAATAAGAGCAATGGTTGTTGTTCTGAAAGTGGTTGAACACATGTGAATAGGTTTCCTATTAACTTTGATTTTAAAGATTAGAGAGTTATGATTTCCCTTCTTTTTAAAATATTCTTCTTAAATATTTTATATCATTAAAGACTAATGAAGACATTTGAAGAAACTAATTAACAAAATCATATTTTTAGTATCAGTTGGATACTTAAAAATGTTTGAAATAAAAATCTTGATATCTATAAATTTTTGTTGCCTAATCTGAATCGTTTAAAGGCTAATATCAATCATAGCACTTGTTAGAAAAAATATTTTTCACCCTCACACTTTATGTATGATCTCAGTATCATAGCAACTATCAAACAGATGGTAGATCAAAACTTATGATAAAATGAACTACGTTCACATAATTACAGTCAATATAAAAATTAATCATTTCACTAATTCTCAGACATCATTTTATACAATTAATGAAATATCTTAACTAAAAATTCATGAAATGAAATTATAGACATTCTCAGTACTTTGAAAATACCTCTTGACAATTTTTAATTATTATGAACATCACGCTGTCTCAAGAAAAGTTTCTGCTGAAATATCTTCATTTTGAGCAAAAAAAAATAAAATAAAGGTACTTATAATTTATAACATAAATAACTGGACTAATAGGCGTGAAATTTAGTAATTATATTTAATTTTTAGATTCAGATATTGTCATTTTATAAATGTTTTGTTCCTACTAATGTTATTAATTACTGTCTCAAATTTATGTGGGCTGATAACATAATTGTAAGCTGTGATTACAGGAGAATCTATTTTTTCCTATAATTTAATCTGTAATATCATTTAAATTTTAATCAATGGTCTTAAGATTTGTTTGACTAATATTATTATGATTCTTCAACTTCAACAATTATGATTTGCACAGACCACACTTTTAGTGAATCCAATGTTTATTTTACAATGTTTATTTAAATTCTCTCTGATATTGATTCAGTGCTTTTAACCTCTTAATAGTTTCTGCACTACTGGTCGTAGTTCCTAATTGAAGCATTTATGTTAGTAACATAAAATATTAAATTCAAACTAAAAAGTGTATAAAATATTTCCAAGTTTTATTTGAGTCTAGTTGAACTTATCTGAGTCTAGTTGAACTTATATTTAACAGAAGAAATCTTCAATTTGAAATAAGGATTTATTACAAGTTATTATTCTGTGTAAATAATATTATTGAAAGAATTGTTTTAACATTCTATATTTTAAAAAAATAAAAATAATGAATTAACTCTTGACTATAATCTGGGATCCATTAATAAATTTAACTAAAAAAATATTTCAACTTTTTTTTTTTTTTTACAATATTTTTTGATTTCCTTGTTCAAAGAATGAACTACTTGCAGTTCTGCTTAATATTATATGTAACTCATATTCAATCATTAATAATGCTGTGGTTTTCATTTCTATCTCTATCTATGTGGCACAACAACCCTTGAGTTGGTCCTGGCCTCCTCCAACATTTTATGCCAGTTGTCTCGATCTCTTGCTGCTGTTCTCCAGTCTCTCACTCCAAGTATGGACCTCGTGTTGTCACCATCCTGCCATTTCAGTCTTGGTCTGCCAACTCGGTGCCTAGAATGGATCTTCTCCTCCAGTATCTTCTTTGGCATCTCCTCTTCGCTCATCCTCACAACATGACTAGCCCATCTGAGTCTACCTATCTTTATTAGCCGGACTAAATTGGTCTCGTTGAACAGCTGGTCTAGTTCCCGATTAGTCCGCTGTCTCCAGATTTCACCATCACGGATAGGTCCAGAAATCTTTCTTAAAACTCTTCTTTCAAATCTCAGCAGGCTCAGTTCATCGCTCTTTGTGAGAGTCCAGTGTTCGGAGGTGTACATTAGCACAGGGCGTATGAGGGTCTTGTAGATCCTAACCTTGGATGTACGTGAAATGAATTTAGTTCTCACAAACTTGTGCAGCCCAAAGAGGCACCTATTAGCCGCTACAATCCTGTATTTTTCATTTACAATCTTCAATGTTATTTTATTTTATTTTTATTTCATTAATAATTAAATAAACTAAAGTATTTTAGTTTTAAATATAAATACATACATACCTTATCTGTGCAAGGATTTAGGGTATGTGTCCAGTTTCCCACATCCCTAAATAATTAGTTATAATGCACTGCCTTCAAGATGGCCCCTCTTTACTATAAAATCAAAGAATTTATTTTTTTTAATTAATATTGTCTTGATTAATTTCATGACTTTAAATTTTAAATAAAAATATCAAAATTGATGTCTTATTCTGTCTTATTAAATATATGAAATATTTTGTTTTCATTGATTGAA
This sequence comes from Euschistus heros, assembly GCA_003667255.2. Classification (NCBI taxonomy): domain Eukaryota; kingdom Metazoa; phylum Arthropoda; class Insecta; order Hemiptera; family Pentatomidae; genus Euschistus; species Euschistus heros. The sequence goes on from RCWM02000083.1 coordinate 1,821,882, forward strand.
TGAAAACTTTTGAAATATTGCTGTTATACTATTTCTAGATTAAATAATTTTAACTTGTTTTAACTAATATAACATACATTTTAATTTTAAGATTGGATGAATATTTCTTTGTTTTTATAGTAACTATGCAGTATATTTTATAAATTTATTTTTATAAAAAATACATAAATAATTTAGTTTAACTAAGTTCATTGAAAGAAAAAGAGAGAAAAAGTAGGAAAGATGTGTGTAGTTCTATTCAAGACATATTGAAACAATATCCAATATTAAAAATAATACAACTATGATAACGGTTATTTCAGTTACTTACATTTTTATTCCTCAGTAAAATAAAAAATGTTTCAAAAAACTGACATATTTCATTGAAGCCTATGTTGGTAAATAAAATATATGTAAATCACAAAATTATTTCAAATCTTTATGGGCTTTGTAATTGAATACTACTGTCATTTATTAGAGGGGTTATTCAGGATTTGTGTTAATGTGTCAAATCTATTATTACTTTTTTTTTCTTTAATAAAAAGAAGAATAAAGGAAATTTAACATCTTATAAAACTACTTAAAATCATTTCCAAATCGTATTGAAGAACTGATACTAAAATATTTGGTTAGAACATTTTAAAGCCTATGATAATTTTTTATTTTGATAAATTTCCCATTATTATGAGCATAACACTCATACTAAAGGCCTATTAGTTCTAATGATTATTTAATAATAAATTTTTGTCTAGAATTAATGTACAAGAGTAATTAATTATCGTGTTCAACATATTCCATATGTCTGTATATATTGTATATATTGAGAGTCAATTTGTTACATAAACTAAGTATAAGGTAGAGAAGTTGATCAATTTATTGTTATTGATATATATTTTAATTTGAACTGAATATAGTTATTGCTTTGTAGATATAGATTTAAGATAAATGTTCTTTTTTAAAAATATAATGATCAAATATTAATAAAACAAAAAAAAAAATCAGCTTGATTATTTGTGGTATTATAATATCGATTTGAATTTTTCAAGCTGCATGATAGAATTGATAGTTTACTGTTTAGCACTGCCTTACAATTTTTGAAAAAAAAAAAAAATATATCGAATATATTTGTTTTCATAATCACTCAAGCTTGCTTCTCAAGCTGTTTTTGTCAAGAACATGGCAATATCCTGTAAAGTCTACCATCAATTAAAAGAAAATAGAATGCATGAGTATTTAAGGATAATGTTGACTGTAAGATAAATGTCAAAAATAATCATTACAGTCGCAAAACAAAGTTATAACCATTAAGTGTTAAATCACTGTTTCACGACATTTTTTAGATAAATATCACGTTTATCACAAATTACCTTAATTACTAATTCTTCTGTTTTCACTCTCTTTTTTTTCTTTTGATGTTTTCTGTGTGTAATTATAGTCCTAGGAGATGGTTAAGTGTTTCTAAATGTTCCACTTCAAAATCTCAGCTACAAAGTCATGTAGCTCTTTATATTGTAAATTGCATTAAAGATGGGAGAAATCAATTTTTTTGACATTACAAACAAAACTTTAAAATAAATGGCAAAATGATTGTCTTTTAAAAATTTAAAAATTATAAAATGTCCATTGCCTTAATTATTTGATGAGAATTACCATCATTGAATAGTGTCAATATTTCTTATCTCCCAATCAACCAATTTAATGACAGTTTCCTAAATTGGACTTGTTTCAACATTTGACTTTCAGAGACTACTTACATAACCTTACACTTAATTTCCTGAGAAACACATGGAAAAAATTCTTCACCTGTTTCATCACAAATATCTCCTGTTCAATTGTTTTGTTGTTTTTTTAATGAATTTAAAAAAAAAAATCAATTTGTCAAGTTATGGAAACAAAGTTCTTTATTTTACCAGTTCAAATTGGATATCAGACAGAAATTTAGTAAAATATACATGAATAATTCATAACAAGCATTAAAAAAATAAGAAATAAAAAAAATTTTAAATTAAAGAATCAGGATAAATACAAAACATAAAAAGAAATATTTAATTTATTATTTTCTTTCTTTTTTTAATTTAAAAAGAAATACTTATAATGTTCAATGATTGTAATAATCCATTGTCTAGATTAACTTGTTGGCAGATAAATAAATCAGAACCAGTAGGGAATCTTTCTGGAGTCCCATTCAGAGAACAATACAATTGATGAGTATTCCCTACAATATTAGAAAAAGAAAAGAATAGTAAATGACTTATTTAATGAGCTGATAAATAATAATTTTCTTTTAAGTCCAAACAAAACTAGGATCAGACAAATGGTTGTTATGGACTCACAAACTGGAAGTAATCCCCTCATGATGTTCCACGATTGATTTGAAAATATGACTGAATTTCTTTCCTATTTTAAGTTACTTATGAGACAGATATAACTCCTTAGGAGCTGGTCAAATTTAGGTGACTTTTATCTTTTTATAATATTGTGGGGGAAAAAAAAATTAATTGCTAGCAAAAAAATAAAATAAAAACAGAATTCTGACTTAAATGATGCCCTATTTAATTCAATACCATCAGTCAATATTCTTTATGATTTCAATCATGGCAATATTCATCTCATGACCATTAGTAATTTAACTGAAATATCAATGATGCCAATTTATGAAGAGACAGTTAAAGTATAACCTTATCCATTTTATGATAGCTTAAAGAGCTATGCTGTTAGTTTATTATAAACTGAAACAGTTTGAAAAAACTAAAGATATAAGTATTTTTTATTACCTAAAATAACACCATTTCCATTATTTGTTCATATAACCTAACTATTGAGTCTTCATCTGCTCTATTAAAGCCTAAATATATCTGATCCCTCTGTCCTTCGGTTTCTTGTAATCTAACTTCAGTTTTAGCTTTTGGACTACACATATACTGACACACATATATATAAACCTTTTAATAGTCAACTGTAACCCTTTCCAAGTCAAATGCAACACTTTCCAACTCAATTGTCATGCTTCTTATTTCAATTGTAACTGTTTCCATTTCAATTGTCACCCTTGAAAATGTTTTCAAAATGTAATGTACTGTGGAATAGGCCCAGTTAAAACCTCAGAACTCAGTGGGATGAATCATGAAAGTTTTGCTAATTTATTTTATTTCAAACGTTTATTTGGTGTGGAATGGGTGAAATTAGGGTCTCTGAACTTAAATCATTACAGCGTTTGTTAGCAGAGATATGAATAAAAAAATTGTAAACACACTCTCATTAAAAAAATAAAAAATTATTCCTTCCACCAATTTCTGCCTTCAAATCTCTGTTAACAAGAGTTGTGAATAAAAGTTTTAATGATTTATCCTTACCAGTACAGAGACACTAACTTCATCCATATTTTGACCTTAAAATTTTGAAAAAAAAACAACAAAAAAAAAACTAAAAATAATGTCTTTGATTTATCCTTCTGAGTTCTGAGGTCTTAACTTGCTGGAAAGAGTTATATTTGACTTGGAAAGGGTTACATTTGAGTTGGAAATGGTTACATTTGACTTGGTAAAGGTTACAGTTGGCTTGTAAAAGGTTCAAATAGACCTGGAAATGCTATGTGTATGTATATACAGTGGAGTCTCACTTACACGAAACATTCAGTTATACAAAGAATTTTTCGTTCCCCAGCGAACAAATAACTATCTTATAACTATTCAGTTATAAGAAGTATTCACTTATACGAAAGATTTTCGGTTCCCCCTCACATTTGTATAAGTGAGACTCCACTGTATATGTATACATACACACACATAATATGTATTTGTAACAATTTTTATATATTAGACTAATATTTTTTCAAAAACAATGGACATTTTATACAGAATGTTTGAAACAATTTCAAGTATCGATACTGAAACTGTTTTATTAATTTTGTTTAATACTGCTCATCCTTTAAAGAGAAATTGGTGAAATAAAAATATGATTCTTCATCCAGGGCTCCAAATAGGTAAAATATTTGACTTTTTGGGACCAAATGATTGATTTACTTTGTAGTGTTAATGAACCTGTAAATTTGCTTGAAGGAATAGACTGTTAAAAATTATATAAAAAGAAAAAAAATGAACTCCTGTTTGAAATTAGTCCTAGCTCTTTGATAAAACATCAAAAAAGGATTTGTATTTATGTAAGAGTGGATATGATGTAGTATTGCATATTGTTGTTATTGATCCTTTATGTATAATTTGATTGTGCTAGCCCAGAAAAGTTTTAAAATTTTTAAATGTAAGTAGAATATTAATTAATGTCTAAGAAGATTCCATTTTATAAACCTACTTTTTGGCAAGAAGGTGTTTCAAGATTTTTCTAATTAAAATGTTTTATGTTAGAAGTAAAAGTTGTAATTTATAATAAGTGGTTCTTGATATTAATGTTAAACATAATAGTGGTCCAGTATAGCTTGGCCTTAAGGATATAAGTTTTGATTGTTAATTGTTTTTGATTTTTATATTTCACTCTGATTCTATTTTAATGATAAGTTCATATTTTCCTGTTAAAAACTGAATCAATCAGCACTACCTAACTTTGTGAGTTTTCATTATTTTATTTTTCTATTATATTTCAAAAGGTGATTGGAATTTCTGAAATTAAGAATGAATGTTTTTCAACACACTGCTGTCTAATGGTTCTATTTGAAGAATTCATTCAAAGCATAAATCTTTAAACCAATTTCTTTTTCTTTTTAAACCAATAAAAACAATATAGAAAAAACTCAAAATGACATTTTAGTGATTATATGTGAAATTTTGAGGTATGATGTTTTCTATTAGAGTTCTGAGTTGACTTGAAAATATTTAATTTTTGTTCCTCTTAAAATTATTGTTTTAAAATTAACAACTATAAGAGGTGTTTTATACTTATTTAAAAAAATTTATTGCTATTATTTTATATTGTCAAAAAAAAAAAAAAACACAATTTATAAAAAACAATACAAAATGATTACGAACATGTTCAAATTTCAAATTCTGTATGTCAAATGTTCCTAAAAAAAAATAATTGATAAATAGAAATTTTTTTTAATTTTAATCATCGACATAAAGACCTACTTAGTAAATGCTAAAAATGGTACAACAAGCATTTAGAAGGTCATAACCTAAGATAACTTAGGGTTCATATTATCAAAGCAATCTTTTAAAATTGTTTTATTGGCATAATAAAAACGATTGATTCCTTTTCAACTAAACTACTTTTGTATTAATCAAGTTGTTGACATACATCTTTAGTATTTTTTCATTTAACTTCGGTTTTCTTATTTCTTCAAGACATTCTATTATACTGTTTTTAATGATATAGTTATTACATTAAGAAGGAACAGATTAATTTTCCCATTCTTAAGCTGTAATGCACTTGAACAAAATATATCATTTATTAGTTTTTTTTTAATATTATCAATTAAAAATATCATTCAATACAGCGTTGGAGAATTCATTTTCATAGGTTGTTTGTAACCTGAACGGAAGAAACTGAGCTTTAAAATATTAAATAAAAATGCAAGACCCTTGCAAGAAGGGGGTATAGATTTTTGAAACTTTAACTTTTAATTTATTTATTTATTTAGTATCTCCTGATAAAGATAATTTAAAAATATATCTTTCATCAACTTTTAAAAAGTTAGCTTTAATTTGCAGGTAATAAGCTATCAACTCTACTATAATTAACTTGTATGAAGTAGATTCTACTTTAATTTTACTAAAGCTTATAAAATTTTGAAATTATTATTTTATTTTTCAATATATTTATATCTGTGCAACAGAAAAAGTTGTACAAAAACACCAATGGTGCAACCTCATCAGTTAACCTAAGAAGAAATTATATTTCTCAGTATCAAATTTTTATGAAGAATCTATATTGTATTATCAGATGTTTATCATTAGTATCAAAAACCTTCAATGTAGAATTTTTCCAATACAAATAGTACAATTTCAGTTTTCTCAATGTAATGTTATTTCATGAGGCAAATTATAAATCTTATATGACATGTAGGTAACTTCAAAATGGTTTCAAGTAATCTTGAAAATTGTTAAATTAGCTCAGTATTTAAAAGAAAAAAAAAATGTAAATAAAGAGAACCAATCTGATATGAACTAGAAAGTATTTGTGACTGATATAATCATGGTCAGATTTTATTGTATTTAATAAGTATTAAATAGAAAAAAGAAATTTATAAAAAAAAAAATTATTGTCAGGGTTTATGTACTTTATCCAAATGACCATTTAATGAACATTTCTTCTGTACAATAAAAGATAATTAAGTAGTAATTAAATGATAGTACGATAAAAAAAAAAAATATTTCTAAGAGGAATTTAATATTTTTAAATTATAAAAAAATAAAAACAAGGCTAAATTCAGTTTCAACACAGTTTATTTTGTTATTTTGCTTACATACTTTTTACAAACCAAGAAGAAGATATTCAACATTGCCTAATTTATGTCATAATTTACTATTATATGATGTTGGACGTAAAATTCATTTGTGTTATGTTTGATATAGATTATCTGAATTTTTAATTTTTAAATCATAAGTTTTAATACATTACATGATCCTCTTTAAATATATATATATATATATATATATATATATATATATATATATATATATATATATATATATATATATATATATATATATATATATATATATAATATTGAACCTTACTAACTTGTTTATAATAAAAGTTTGATTAATGCAATAGGATTTCATATAGTACAATCTATATCAAACATTTATGCATAATAAAATAAATCTGGCTAAAATATTAGCTTGGTTAAAAAATATTGTTAAAAAGTTTTTCTAATATTCTAAAAGATGTTGTTAAGTTAAAAATACAACGAGAGACTTATAAAATGTATTGAAGTAATTAAAAGGTATAGATATCACTTTGTTAATAATACAATTATATACAATTTTCATCTTTTATCTAATTTATCCAGCTGTTGAAATAGTCCTTCATATCACTATCAAAATAACTAGTCTCCTGTACCCGCTTGACAAAAATAGATCACAGTCTCAACGCCTATTGCGATTTTGAGAAAAAGAATATAGAATGAACAATCTAATATTAACATAAATCTGCTTCACAACCTATTCATAGTCTAAGCAGGCACTGGCAGAAGGTACTTTTGAGCAGTGGTATGCTCAAATCATTTCATTTATCTTTCATCAATACAAGAACCAGGCTTCAAGTTAAAAAGAGGTTTTAAGTTAGAGTGGATCTTGAAACCATTACTAAAAAGTTCCCATTCTGAAGAAAGCTACTACATTTTTGTTCAGGGTTTATTCAGCATAGGAAGAGTTGTCTTCAATGTTTTACCCTAAACCAACAATCAATATTTAATAATTAATTATTCATGAATAGATATTGATCTCTAATCATCTTTATTTAACATTTTATGGACAAAAAAAATACAACTTGTAGAATGACATTTCGAAGTACCAATATTTATCATAACTTAGCAATCTTCAAAATACAAGGCTGTATTACATGAAATGTTAGTTTTGAGAATGACATCAATAAAATATGAGCAGTTCTAGTGTGCTTCGTACAATATGGTTTTTCATTAAAGCTTTCCTCAACTGTTGAATAATAATTCTTCCTATTCGTTATGATTAAATTTAATTTACCCATTTTTGTAGGGAAAAGCAAAAGTTATTGCACAAGTTGTCATATTATTTACGAATAGTTTCAATATATTTAAGTTAATTTTACTGAGGTTCAACTATGAATAAATACAATTTTCATCTACATTTCCCCATAATATTATGATTACAATTATTTAAAAATATTAAATAAACTTCAACCAAAAATCCCATTTGATGTTACAGATTCTATTATGAAAATAAAAAAGAAAATTTTTGAAATGAACTATTCATCTGTAACAAGTTAAATAAAAAATGTATGAACAAATAGAAAACACAGTTTATCCAGAAAGCCGAAAAAGAAATAAATACAGAAAAATTGACAATGAACTGAGGGTGGCCATTGGACCAAAAGAGGTAATTAAAGTTACCGAGCTTCCACAAAATCCTGATTACATGCAACAAAGATATTCTTATGAGTATAATATGGGAAACTTATTTTTTATTAATCCAACAGAAAGTGAAATTGATACAGATAGTCAAATGATGATGAAATATGATTTACAAACTAAAGATAGTTATACTCAATGGAGTAATTCTAATTTAAGACCAGATAAACACAGGTGTAAAAAAACTAAGCCTGAAGTTGTTTCCCAACACCATAACAAAAATAACAACTTATGCAGGGATGAATACATAAGTTCATCATCCTTGCCTCCTTATTACAATGAACTAATCCCAGAAGTGAATAGAAGCAGAAAATTAAGCCCATCTTCAAATTTACATAGAACAGAAAGCAATTCCTTCCATGAATCCAACGTAATACAAGAGGACTACAAATATTCTGGAAGTCAACAATTTTTATCAGAACATCACATAAAATATAACATGGGTGACATGAGTTATGAGAAAAGAAATCAAGGTGATTACAAGGAAAATAACAGCTATTTTATTAATCCTTCAGAAGCAAGGAAAATCCCAATAGGCCAGGTAAAATTTTTAAAAAAAGGTAAATAAGTAGAACAAACTAAGCATAGTTTATTCAAAACAATACATGTACATCTATAAAATCCCTTTTGATAAAAAAAAAATCCTACTTTAGACTACTCATTTATCCTAGGAAAATGTTAAAATAATAGATAAATTCTCTTATCAAAACATTATATCCCAACGAATACACAATTACATGATCATTTTTAACTGTTTTGGATTATGCGTTTCTTTTTGATTTAAGAGAATTCTGACAATATTTTTTTAAATAAAAGGAATGGTAATGAAACAAGACTTTATTTAGTTAGAAGCCAATAATTCTACCATAACACTGATGGCCATCATAAGGGCAGAAGAAAAATAAAATAGACGCAAGATATAAAAACAGTAATATTTATTGATTCAAGGTAAGCTAAGGTGATTTTCCTTTGAAACATTGGCACCTAAACAAAGTCATTTCTCATTAATATATCTTTTAATTACAAAAATATAGAATCATCCCTCTCAAATCAAGAAATCCATAATTTAAATCTACAGTCAAACATCAACACTACTATTTATTTATTTTGAGGATATTACATTATATCTGATTTTATAATAATTTTTACAGTTTTAAATAATATTTAAAAACAACTTATTACGGTAAGGCATAGTTAACTGTTTAGTATGTTTTGTTATTCTAACTATTTAAGTATGGCAAGCCCATTTTTTAAAATTGTTTTTATGACATAATATATGATAAGGAGATTAATGATATAAGGATTATGGTAAGCAATATTGTTCCCTGAAAGAATTATTTATTTTTTCCAAAAAAAATTTGTTTATATAACTGGGCGACATTTCCTGACCAATGCCACATTTTCAAGCCCTATAATATAGATAAAAACTGTACTACGACAATCACAAACACTAAAATTATATTTTATATAAATATTATTATTATTATACTACCTTAAAATATACTTCATAGTCAAAAATAAAAATTCACAAAATGTCGTCATATAAATAAAAGCATTTCCAAGTCAACAGTAACCTTTCAGAAGTCAAATGCAACCCATCCCAAGTTGGTAGCAACCCTTTCCAATTCAAATGTAACCCATTCTAAATTAGTTGAAACCCTAGCCAGAGCAAATGTAACTCTTTCCAACTCAATTGCCATAATTTTTATTTCAATTTTAACTATTTTCATTTCAATTGTTACTTTGACAATTTTTTCAAAATGTAATGTACTGTGGAATAGGCAAAGTTAAGACCCTCAGAAGTCATTAGAATAAATCATGACAGATTTTTTTTTTTTTTTTTAATTTCAAATGTTTATGTGCTGTGGAATGGGTGAAGTTAGGGTCCTTGAACTCGTCAGTATAAATCATTACAACTTTTGTTAGCATAGACATGAATAAAAAAAATACTATCATGACTTATTCCAATGAGTTCTGAGGTCTTAACTTTGCCTATTCCACAGTATATGAAATTATGAAAAACATTTTCATGTGTGAAAATGGAAATGGAAATGGTTACAATTGAAATAAAAAGGGTGATCATTGAGTTGGAAAGAGTTTTAACTAATTTAGAATGGGTTACATTTGATTTGTTGTTTATTTCGTTTAACGTCACTTTATGCTGCTATGGCTAATCGGACGATGCTACGGTAGGAGTCCTAAATTTTGCCTATCCAGGTATAATTAGGATAGGGATCTTTAATGAGTACCTGACATCGCACAGGCTCGGGATTCCCATTTTACGTCCCTTCCGAAGGACGGCATAGCTAAGGATTTTTTACTCCCTTTAAAAAATCCTAAGGTCATCTGCCGGGCTGCACATTTGATTTGTGAAAGGTTACAGTTGACTAGGAAAGGTTCAAATAGACTTGGAAACACTATATTATTTATTTTTTTGATAAAATAAATAATTTTTTAGGAGATAATATTGCTATCGTATTCCTTATTTGTTGTTTTTTTCATCTACTAATCAGGCGTAAAGAATAGTTAGAGTAAAAGAATGTAAGTTCACCAGTAAGCAGCTGGAAACTTAAGATTTATGGTACTCCTGCATGCCCAACATTCCATTTGGGGTAAAATGTCCCACTTGATGGCCTGCATCTCAGCAAATCTCTTGGCTATATGCAATATGTAACTACATTTCCATCTCCAAGATCTCCAAAGGCACTCAATTGGATGCCTTCATTTTTTCATCATTATCATAAAAACATCAAAGACTACAGTAATGTGGTAGAATATCCTGATGATAGATAATTTCAAACATAGTTGAGTTTCTGGTTATCATGTATTTAACTTATTATTCACAATGAAACACTACTTCATTATTCATAAAATTCTTTTAGTTTTTATTTATATTTCTACAAATGTATAATCATCCTCTAATAATATTTTCGAGGCAATAAGTTCACATAAGTTAACATATAAACAACTTTGAAATGAAATGAAAATAAATTTTATTCTGGCTTCATTGTCCTATAAGAATAATTTCAATGGACAATAGAATGGAGGCCTAGCTGCGGTATATAACATTTCTCTTAAATTTATAAATAAGACATAGTAGAATCTGTAAGTATTGAGCAGAAATGGTGCTAAAGTGGGAACAGAAAACTCATCACCAGATATAAAGAAAAAAATAAAGATGTATATAATTTTTTTTTATCTATTTACTAAAATTAAATTAGTCCCTGATTAGGAAAAAAACAAGAGATCATGGGTATGTTTATCTATAATTTACTGCTTTTCCCAATTTACATTTTAGAATTAAAAAGATCAAATGAGTTAAATTTATAATTAAATTAAAATAACAATCAATGATAATTCGAAATAAATAAAGTTGAGAGAATACAAATGTGGCTTTTATCATTCAAACCAATATAGCTCCTAAACGGTAGGGCCTAGCGACAAATGTTATAAAATAAAATTATTCTCTATCAAATATCAGATAAGGAGACTGTCACCAAATTTTTAATACGAGCAACACCAACAGGGCTAGAGCATGTCAAAATGAATGTGAAAAAAATGTTACACCAAAAAACTATTCACCTCTAGCCAAAAGACATAACCAAGCCAAAATATATCTAGTAAACGAGGCCAAAATATATCTCGAGGTCATCTTTCTCTCTTTTACCGCAGTGGCTAAGTTGTGACGCTAGGGTGTGTAAATGTTGATGAAGTTATGTATGTCATGCTGTAGTTTCAATATAAGTTAAATATACTTCGTAATGTGTTCAAACAAGATTCCTATGCAATGCACGTTTTGGGGGCTACTGCACAAATTTGCACGTTTTAGGTTTGAAGTGCACCAAAGCGCACTTTTTAATATTTCATTAAAAATATTGTTTCTTTTTCATTTTGAGAAATGTGATTTATTTCTAAATTATGAACCACAACATTAATGTACATAATTTTCGAAGACTGAAAAAAAAACCCATGGTTTCCAATTATTTCTTCAAACTTGTTAAAGAAATGGTATAATGTTGAACAAGATTTTCTTTGTACTGACATTCAGAGAATTTCTGATTCGATTTTACTCCCCCTTTCAACCTACTATTTTATTTTCATTTCATTCTACAATAGAGCTTAGTTCAGTAAACAAGTACAAGTAATAGTGGAAATTCCTAGAGTGACAGACAGCCAATTGTCAAAAATTAACACTCGAAAAAACCATATCCAGAATTGAAATTGGAAGGATTTCAATTTTTCACTCATCTTGCAATAAATCAATTGTTTCCAATCTAAAATTTCAAGTGGATGCTCTTTGGAATTGAAGTATGCATTCTATCATTTTGTAAGTAACACACCACCTCATTTCACTATTCTCAATGTCTTTTTATTTCAATTGGGGGGCACACACAGTTAACGGCAGCAAAAGATCGAAGTGAGCCCAGTAACAGTTATTCACACGAAGATGTTAACAGATCACACAAAGTTATTGTTAATAGATCACACAAAGTAACAGTTATTCACACAAATCGTTAGAAAACCAATAAACTTTTTCAACCGATTTAGTATGTTACGCCATGGTCGCTTCCAATATTTCATTCAATAAACTGCAGTCCAATTCCTGTAAGTCTTTTTTGCAAAAATACACTGAAAAAAAATTTCTAACAAGAGCATCCTAAGAAAAAATTATATCAAACACTATTATGAACATTCTCTTAAGGAAATACGTAAACAAGTAGAAAAAAATTATATTTACATCATGGTAGATGAAACTATACACCCTTGGGGACTCGACATCAGCAGAAGGTTGAATTGCATGTTTGTCAATGTTTTGTTTTTGTTATTGCACTTTTCATTAATTTTTATTGCACGTTTTTTAAATTTGTACTGCACCAAATTCGGCCCTTAGTAATTGGTGTGTTCTCAAGGACCTGTGACTAATAAGGACCGTTTACATTCTTTTCATCATATTTCCTGATAAGAAAGGAAAATAAAACAGAAGCCCTCATAACAAATTAATTGAAGTGGGTTGATCAATTTCCTTAAAGACATGATATAAGTGATAGAGAGGTGGATATAAGAAGAGAAAAAATAATAAAGTAACCTCTACTGCTGCTATAACTAATGAAATATATTAATTACTTAGTAAAGAAGTATAGGAAAGGATATAAAATAATTTTTTTTTTTTTTTTTCTTACATTGAATTTCCAATGAGGGTTACCAAAGCACTGATTAAAGTTCACAAAATTTACCATTTAAGATTTTTCTAGTGTAATTCTTTCTTAAATAAGAAAAAATAAATGTATATAAAAATTACATTCTCTTGTAGATGGATCACCTGTTTCTTAAGAAGTGAAGGATATTTGTGAGTAGAATTAATTATGATTTTTTTGGATCAATCAAGGTGTTGCGATAAAAACCTATAATAATAGAAAGTTATAAATTACATAACTTTTTATTATTATACCTTAAGTCATTCCGATGAAAATTCATCTTACATCTTTTATTCTCCACAAGTTTACATCACTAAATGTGTAACTAAAACTATGACTTAAGGCTCTTGCCCAGTACAGAAAATTTTACAGATTTTATATGGAAGTTAAATGAGAAAGAAAACTTGAAACTTGAAAAAAAGAAATTTTTCAATAAAAAATTGACTTTGGCAATCAGTTTAAATTATTATAATCATGGACATAGTACTCACTTTAATTTTATTTCACAAAATAATTTTTAGGTCCGTTCAAGTATAACTCGACATGGGGATGCTCAAAGTGACCACCGACTAAGAAAGAAAAGACAAAAAATGGTAGATGATATGTTTTGTGAAGTCAAATCAGAACATAAACCCATTCAAAAGCCCCAAATGAGAACAGAATTAAACCAAGCGGTAAAGTATCAGAATTCATATACTGTCTTACTCAATCAGACATCAACAAGCAATTGTTGTGTAAGTGTTCAAACGTCTTTAAGTTAATATTGGAATATATAAGCACAATTATCAATGTATTTATATATATATATATATATATATATATATATATATATATATATATATATATATATATATATATATATATATATATATCTAATATTATTTTGTTTGTTTGTTTGTTTGTTATTGTTTATAGGGGTAAAAAATTGGTGAGACCAATAGTTGATTAATTTTACTCTTTTAATTCAGGAAATTATTATCCAATTGTTAAAAATAACTCCTTTTCAATAAAAAGGACAAAAATTTGGTCAAACTCAATACCTTGAAAGAACGTAAGAGACTTTTTACTGAAAGAACTTATTAATTCTCGGTTGCTAATCTTTATTTCAATTATCTGATGAAGTTAAAACCTGAAATTTATTCCAATTTTTTCTATTACTATTATTTTTTGTATGCATTCTGGGGCCTGCTGCAGCTGATGAACTTTTTAATTTGATGATTAATTCTCATACATCATGATTGTCATCACAAGAAACTTTATCTGGAATGTCTATACTTTCTGAAGTTTCAACTAGTGTTGAAATATAAATTCACAACTATACAAGAAAACTTAAATTTAACACTTTTTACTTTAAAATGATTCAGCTTTGCAAAAAAATATTTAATTTAAACTTATTATCTTTTGAATATTTAAATATAAATTTGATTTCTTGATTATTTTTAGACTCATTCATTTAGAACTCACAGTGAACTAAAATTAAGAAACAAAGTACACAAACCTTTGGATAATATGCATAATGAAATGAAACCAGAGTTTGTACCTCTTAATGTATCTCATAGAGCAGAGTTAAAACAACCAATGAAGAATCCAAACTCATTTACCATTTTAGACAAACAAACTTCAACATGCAATTATGATTTATTAAGCTATCCGGAGGTAACAATTACATTTTAATTTTAATAAAATTAAAACTATTTATGTATTACATTAAAATGTAAAACTATTTATTACATAGGAATTCAAAAGTAAATCAAACAAGATTAAGGAGTAATTGTTGTTGTTTTTTTTTTTAATTACTACAGACATACATACCATACAAAGAAAATAAATGGTTTCTGTACCTATAATTTTTCTAAAATAGCGATATATAACTTTCAGGAATCCTTTGACCAAAATGCAATACCTGATCAAATGAGCAACTTACATTATCAGGGCTTAAATTATAAACAGTATGTAATTCCAAAGTTATCTGAGAAAAACTCAGATATAGAAGAGCAAATGAATTCCCAAATAAATTTGATTCAAGAAGAGAAATGTACTCAGACATTTAGAAATGTCTCCATCAAAAAGGTTTTTATTGTTATTTAAATCATGTCAAATATAGTTACTAATACTAGGAAAAATCTAGTTGATTAACAGAAACTTGTTTAGTAAGGATAGCTGGACTTAGGTAAGAACTTTTTTGGAGATGGCTATATTCATCATTATTATTATTATTATATTATATTATATCAGATACTTAACTAACTTATTTAAACCTTATTAATGACCTAAGTATCACTTATTTTCGGGACAGCAAAAAAGACTCTCATCCAAAAACTAAAGACTTTTCAGTTAAAAATATATGATTTATAACACTCTTATCCTAATGTTTATAAAAAAACAGGATAGACAACAACAAATATTATTTAAATTTCAGTTCAACAATAAATTTTATGCACGAACTGTTTGATGAACACATGTTATATTCCAAGTAAATCTTGGTAAGAACAAGTCGAAGTGTAATCAGGTTGGTGAGGTTGAAATGACGTAAGGTGAAGATTTTCGCTTCCATCTTCGATGGTTTTAGTTGAGGATTCCACTTCTGGAACCATGACGAGACACCGTTAAGGACACACTGAAGTTTCCTGATGGCTTCGTAAAGGTCGACATCTTGGGAAAGGAGTGCTGTGCCAACAGAATTATGTCCTCATCTTACATCATACCGAACAATAAAGGTTGAATAAAAAAGGACTGAGTATGGCACCTTGGGGTACTCCGGCCAGAATAAATTTTCTCTCGCTGATAGCATTTTTTATTCTCACTTGGAATGTCCTGCAAGTCAAAAATGATTTTATAATGCTGAAAAGGTAGAGTGGCGGCCAAGTCTTCTTTAGCTTGTGCAGTATACCACGGTGCCACACAGTGTTGAATGCTGCTGCCACATCTAGGAATACTCCCGTGGTATATTTTTTTGCCTCACAGTCACAGTAAATTACTTCAACAACTCGTTGAATTGAATAACAGGATAGAGACTTACGCATAACTACTGTAGAAGTATGCCGTCCTTCGGAAGGGACGTAAAATGGGGGTCCCGAGCCTGTGCAGAATTGCCTGGGCAAAATTTAGGACTCCCACCGTAGCATCGTCCGATTAGCCATAGCAGCATAAAGTGACGTTAAACGAAATAAACAAACAAACTACTGTAGAAGATCCAAATTTCATACAATATATATTACAAGATATTACAATCAAACTAATGACATACATGCATTCATCATGTTCATAACCTGAAGAAGACAGAAAAGGAACAGACTTAGGGATTATCTTAGATAATATATTAGTGAAATTAAGACAGAACTATCAGACAGGCACTGAATTATCTTTTGTGTTATGATTTTTTTTTAATTTCTTTCTTTTTATTATGAATTTAGAGAAAGGTGAGAGTAAAAACAAATCTAGATACTATAATTTAAAAATGAAATCTTGTTTCTGTAGCGAGTGGTAATATCCTTAAATGTAAAGATCCTTAGGATGTAAATAAATAATAATTTTATAATGTGGATATGAACCTGTAATACTTATAAATTGAAGGGGGTTGCTGCAAAAAGGAGGTAGCTCCACTTTTCAATTTTTGATGAAAAAGTTTAAACACATTTTGAAATTGAACAACAAAATTGCTACAAACATGAGAGGCAGTCCCATTTTATGATTCATATGATAACTAACAGTTGGAGCTAATTCATCTAAAAAAGCAAATATATATTTACAAATATATAAGTTATGAGTTTTCCGATGATTTAGAAAAGAAAAGAAAAGAAAAAGGATTTAAATGTGAACGCCTGGATGGTTTAAATATAACTGTTTTATTCCACAAATAATTCTCCTTACACACATTTGATCTTATTTACATCTTTAGGTAGGATTAAGTTAGGTATTAAGTATATTATTCCCTTTTCCTATACCTTAACTCCCCCCCACCAGTTTACGAACACCTCTCGTAAACTCCAAAAATAAAATAAAATCACTTATTATTAGATACATAACATAAAAGAAAAGAACATAACAACATTATACAATAGATTCATATTCACTTATTACTATATACAGAACTCAGAAAAGAATTAAAATAATAAAAACAACGTAACAACTCTACGCACCAAATTCACAAACACTTTCATTACATCACCTATATACATAAAAAAAAATTGTGTTTCAAAAAATACAAAAAACAATATATATACTACTAGTAAACATAGATTCCCTCTTGTCTAGCATAACCTGAAACTGTACAACGAAAGATATGAAGGTAAGATGAGATAAGATAAAAGGTATGAAGGAAAAAAGGAAAAAAAAAAACAAGAAAAACTAAATCCTGGAGATTATACGCGAGTTTCTCTGGGTTCTCCCATTGGAATTTTTAACTGCTCAATGTGAACAGTCCTCCTTTTCTTGGGGTCATGAACGCTCTGTATGGTCACGACATTATTCTCGTACATTACAATGACCCTGTAAGGACCCTCGTAACGCCTAACCTCCTCACTCTTGTTGGACCCTAATTTCCTGTACACTATCGTACCAATTCTCAACCTTTCTGTCACGTCCCGAACCCTGAGGTTTTCCCTTTCCACCCTTTTACTCTTCTCGGATAAGATTCGTTTTCGAACCTTCTCCCACCGGCTAACCAATGCAATTCGGTTCGCTGCTAACCGTTCCGCCAGGTCCTCATCCACTACCGTATTGCGTTCGTCCCTTCTTCTATCACGGACACCGAAAAGTATTTCAAATGGAGAGAAACCAGTTGCCATATGTATAGAATGGTTATACGCTGCAATCGCAATAGGCATTGCCATGTCCGCCACTAACCATTTATCGACGTGAAATACACGCAGGTGGTCCCCTTAGTGTGCTATGGAGTCGCTCTACATCCCCTCTACTCTTGGGGTGCCCCGGGGTATTAATATGTCACTCTACTTCCAATGATTTCATCTCCGTCTTGATAGGCATTGTCGAACTCTCCCCCTCCGTCTGATGATACTCTGTTTGGGACCCCGTAAAACTGGAACCACGTCCTTAGAGCCGTAACAACTGCCTCCGCCGACCGCTCTCTTATCGGATACGCCATGGCCGCTTTACTAAAAACATCGATCACCGTTACCCACTTGAATCCTTTCCAAGTGAATGTGTCCACCTGGAGGTCACTTAGTGGTGCCATGGGTGTTTCGGTCTCTTTCTGCCGGTCCCGTGGGTGGATGCCGGTCATATTTCGTAATGTGACATACCTCACACGCCCCGAGAACATTTTCCACCGTATTTCTCATCTGGATCCAATAGTACTTTCGCTTTAACGCCTGAAGTGTCTCAATAGCGCCCCGGTGGTTAGCCTTGCCTTGGTGGTAGGCGAGCGTAACTTCCCGCTGTCTATCCGCCTCAGTTAACGTTTCCACCATCAACCGGCATCGCATGACAGTTCTATCCAGCCCAATCTTTTCAGTTTGCCATAACCGCCGTATCTTCCCCCAGACCGTCGCGTTCCCTACATACAAGTTTGAGGTTTTCCGCGGTTTCGATGCTTCATTTAATGCCCTCACCAGCCTTTCCTCTCTTATCCCTGGTTCCGACCAGATGGTCGCTATACGCAATTTACCATATCGAGTGAATTCGATTTTCATGGATCCTGTGGTTTTGGTTTTCCAAATGATCTGATTGGTTTTATCATTGACAACTTCATCCCTCTCTTCCATATTTACCGGTCTCTCACTTACCGAGCTTCTTCCCCCCAATGACGCTATCCATTTCGCGTGGCTCCCGCTCTCCTTCCCCATCCGGCAACCATTCCTGAAGAAACTGCCCATTGTCTCGCGAGGGTCCCGCAGCCTCGTCCTCGATCGCATTCAAGGTAATCGCCCTCGATAACCAGTCGGCAACTACATTCTCCTTACCTGGTTTGTACACAATGTCCATAGAATACTGGCTCAACAGCTCTTTCCATCGCGAAATCCTCGCTGACGACTCTTTTAGTTTTCCCACCCACTGGAGTGGCCTATGGCCAGTCTGCACCTTAAACCGCCTGCCAAATAAGTAGTAGAAGAAGAAGAAGAAGAAGAAGAAGAGAATGAACTTTATTCTGGGACTACTTGTCCCCTAAGAATAACATATGACATATGACATATGAGTATGAATAACATATGAGTACATAGAACAATCGTCTGGCTTTGATAATTAAATATAATAAATAATAACAACAGATAATAATAAAAATTGATAAATAATTAAATTATATGTTACAAGATAACTGTGACATCTTGTAAAATGATACATCTTATGTATACTATTATAATGTATATTACATAAATATTCACGTTTTACATTAGCTCGGAAGATTGAAAATGAAGGAGGTAAAGGAATAAATGATGTTTAAAGGAAGTAAGAGTGGATCTTTTTCGAATTGTGATGGACAATGAATTCCATAACGAGGAAGCACGGATAATAAAGGATTTCTCGAAGGATGCAGTTCGATGCGCCGGAGTGCATAGGTTGATGGGTTGGGTTCTAGTATTTAAGAGGTGAATGGAGGAGCGCAGAGTAAGGAGGTCATGGATATAGGTGGGTTTTTTTGGTTTTCAAGGTTTGAAATATGAGAGCACCCAGGAAGTATTGACGTCGAAAACCGGGGTACAGCCACCCGATTTCAGAATACCTGTGAGATATGTGAGAACGTCTGGAGATCCCGAAAATAAATCTAATAAAACAGTTCATTACTCTTTTACATCTCATTTCGAGCTCATCAGACAGTCCTCCATATACTACGCATCCATAGTCAAAGTTAGGAAAAATGAGTGATGATACTAAAAGTTTTCGAGTACTTAATGGTAATGTATCACGGTAATGTGAAAGTTGCCTATGGTCTGAAGTTGTCTATTGCCCAGACGATCCCCAACAGTTCGCGCTCTAGAGCGCTATATCGCGCCTCTGCCTCTGTCAGCCGCCCACTAGCATAAGCTACCGGACGATCTCCTTCCGTTCCCTCCTGAGACAGAACCGCACCAACCGCGTATTCGCTGGCATCGGTCGTTAATGTGAACGGACGCGTGAAGTCCGGGAATGCTAGTACGAGTTCTTCTTTTAACCGTGCCATACATTGACGAATATTATCTTCCATGATTGGAGTGACAACCATTTTCGCACCCTTTTTCAGCAAGTTGTTGATAGGCACCAAATATTGAGTCATATCCGGTACAAACTGTCGATAATAATTTAGAGCCCCCAATAGTCGTCGGATCCCTTTTACATCCCGCGGCATTTCCATTCTCGTAATCGCACTCACTTTAGATGCGTCCGGTTTTACACCCTCCTTGGAAACCGTGTGGTCCAAAAAATTAATTTCGGCTTTCCCCAGTAGGGACTTCTCTGGTGTTAATCGCAACCCAAATTCACGCACCCGATCGAACACCTGTCGGAGATGTTTGATATGTTCTTCTTCTGACTAGCTAAACACTAGCAAATCGTCCATATAGACCTGGCATATCCCTTCATCAATACCCCGTAAAAATTCGTCCATAAGACGCTGAAATGTAAGGGGTGCATTCTTTAATCCAAACGGCATACAGGTGAACTCATAATGCCCCCTCTCAAACGTGAACGCTGTTTTCGCCTGATCCTTGTGATGATTCTTAATTTGATGATATCCAGCTTTGAGATCCAATGTACTAAATACCTTAGCCCCACTTAACCTGTCTATAATATCATCAAACCGAGGAATTGGATATACTTCGTCCACGGTATTCTCATTTAACTTTCGGAAATCGACTACGACTCTATACATCTCTCTATCATTCCCAGACACGCTCTTCTTCCTCACCGCCCATAAGGGACTATTAAATGGGACGAACTATTAACTATTATTCCCTGTTTCAACAAGTTTTCCAATTCGGTCCGGATATTTTTTCTTAGGGCATGCGGATACCGCCGCTTCTTAACGTATGAAATCCTTTCCTGTTTAAGTGGAATTTCATGTACGATTCTCCCCGTCGCGATCAAAACATCCCCTTTCTTGAAAAATATACCAATATATTCTCGCTTTAATTCTTCCCTCCAATCAGTCTCCCTACTCCAATGCGCGACCCATTTACCATTCGCTGGCATTTTCTTCCCCAAACGTATATGCCATCTCCCTTTTTGGTTCCGTACGCTTGCGCCTACTTTCCCCAGCTAGTCGCAACCGACAATGGCCTGATATTCGCGAGGCATCTGCTCCACAACATGTACCAACAAGCTGTCTACCGTGTCCGCCAATTTATTTAGCCCAACCTCTATTTCCCGTAGCACGCTACAGGCCCCCCCTAGGGTGACCAACCTACAACCACATACCTTTACCTGAGAAGTCCTCTCCTTACCACTTAACCTCTCTACAGCATCTCTTAACATCAGGGTATTGGAACTCCCGGTGTCCACCAGGCACCTTACTCCACCCTTCAACCTAATTATTGGCAACCAACTACCGCGTTGACTACTTACATTATTGCACCAGTACGCGTCTGCCATGCCCAAAAATGCCATTCGAGCCGCTGTTTCATCTGCTGATACAGTTTCGCGCATCTTCTCCATAAGCTTATTGTAGCGAGCCAACATCCCTGCCGCATACTGATCCGGGGTTTGATTGTGTTGTTTTCTCTCACGAAATAACTGATAAATATCCTCCTCAATAGACCATCTTCCTCCGCCAAACGCCTTCTTCAAGCGACTTTTTACGACCTCCCATGAAGTCCCCTCATCTGCTTGAATCTGGCTTAATATGTTCCTCTTCACTCTACAGATTAAGTCCGCCTTCAGAGACTCAGCATCCTGCGAATCTACCAAATTGTCCGCCGCCTTAGCTTCAATTCTAGCTAACAGCTTATCTCTGCCTTTAATAAAATGATTCAGTTCGCCTATCTCTCCAGTGAACTTCTCTAAGTCCGAAATTGCCCTCCGTAGCTCCTGCGCAATGGCCACCCTTACTTTCATCCAGGCCAACGTGTTTGCATGCGCTTCAGCTAGAACCGGCTGTCTTAATACACCTTCTGATCCCTCTGGCATGTTTTATTCTTAATCACAGTAGATCAAACACGAAAGAAAAAAAAATTTTTTTTTTTTTAATTAAAAAAATATATATTTTTTTATTTGTTATTATAATTATTATTATTTTTTTTTTTTAAGAAAAATTTTACTGACCTTCCGCTAACTCCCTTACTTACTTACTTGCTAACTCCCGGGTTTCGGCACCAGTTATGAGTTTTCCGATGATTTAGAAAAGAAAAAGAATTTAAATGTGAACGCCTGGATAGTTTAAATATAACTGTTTTATTCCACAAATAATACTACACATTTAATTTTATTTACATCTTTAGGTAGGATTAAGTTAGGTATTAAGTATATTATTCCTATTCCCTATACCTTAACTTATATATATATATATATATATATATATATATATATATATATATATTTTTTTTTTTATCACAAGATTATACATAAGCTTCAATCTCCAACTGTAGCTACCTCCTTTTTGCAGCAAACCCTTGAATTGTAAAAATGTCATTCAAAATGATTTTATGAAAAAAATAGATAGTTACAATATTATTAATATCTATAAAATTATCGTAATATTTCATTTAATTTGTTCATTAATACATTTTAGAAAACCAAGACTTTAATGTATAAGGAACAAATAACACAAACCATTTTGTGAACATAAATAGCGATTTTCATGAAATGGTTGCAGTGATAGAATATTCAAACCAGACAGACTTTCCAAATGATGATGTTCCAATGTTTTCAACAAAGGAAAAAGTGAGATCAGTTTTTGAAGCATAACTATGAATCCTAAGCCTCAACAGATAAACCTTTGTCCCTTATCCTTGTCATGAAAAAATACCAGTTTGCAATTTTGTGTACAGAAATAAAACTGTTTCTATTAGAGAATTTTCTATTAGATTATAGCAAGTTATTTTAAAAATTTAATGGCATTTTAAATGAGTAATGTCAGCCAAATATAATCCCTCATAACCTAAATTTTGGTTTTTTAAGCTATACTGCTCCCTTTTAATTAAAAAAACTTAGTAATCTATAAAAGTAATTATCATGTTTATTAACTAATTATAAATATACTTACAACCTTTTATTGGTAAGAAACAACAGACCACAATATAGCAGAGATGGTCATAAATAGAATTATGAGTAAACACAAAAAAATAATAAAAGTGTTTGAAAACATTGAAGAAGTGATAAGGCACCAAGAATTATAATTATTAAAATAAAAATTACTTTATTTGCACTTTTTTAAAAATATATTTCATTTTTTAGAATTAGCTTTCATGAGCTTTTCCTTTCTTTTTTTCACATGTTTTTTAACTTTAGTTTTTCGTTTTTCAGCTTTTTGTTCCTTGATTTCTTTTTTCCTTGCCTGAAAAAAAAAAAAAAAATATTGAGTTTAAAAATAATACTTAAAATTATATATTATAATATATAACAAATTATATAATTAAAATATAATTATTGAGTTTATATAAAGAAAGATAATCAACCCAACTGCACTTTTTTTTAGCATGCAACAGAAAAAATGCACAGCTATGAAAACACTGATTCACTGCTGGTTGCCACAAAATTCTAAGAATGGAATAGGGAATTAGTTGTCAACTGGTGTTAAATGAATATTTTACAGGGCACACTCATGTATGATTCATTTTTCTAATCTGTTAAATGTTGCTGAAGAATTTTGAACAGTATTACTTCTTTACTTTTGTTTAGAAGGCAATGAATCTATAAGTCAAGAAAATTAAACAGCCAGAAATATCTATAAGGAGATTTTTAAAGAGCGAAGGTAGGGAAAATAAAAGAAAATCATACATCAGTGCAAAGATAGTGAAAGTGTCAGAATTACTGGAGACAGTGCTTGCGAATATCATATTAATAAAAATATTGTTGAAGAGCTACATTGAGTGACTGACAAGGGGAGGACACACTCAGTCTCTCACGGATCTTGTTAGCAATTTTTTTGGAGGTTCCTGGTCAAAAAATATTAGACACATATTTTGCCGTTCCGACCAATGGGCCCTAGAAGCCGAGAAAAAAAAATAAAATAGCATTAAACTAATTTATTTTTTATCTCGAGTTTAAAAAATGATATCGACATGATTCTTGCACCAAGATTTTCAGTTTTGATTGCGAATTAAAGGAAAAATACAGTCGCTCCATAGATTTTGGTTTAGGTTAATTAAATTCTAAAAAAATGATTAGTTTTTCAAGCAAACTACCTCTATAGATTTTTTCACACAAAAATTGAGGTCAGATTCTAATTCAGCACCCTCAAAAACATTAAAAAACGGTTATTCAACAAAATCAAAAAATATCAAGAATAAAATGAAAATTGTAAATACTTAACAATCAAATCTAACAAATTAATTAATACTTAAAGTAACAAATTATTTCTCCCAATTAGTATATATATATATATATATATATATATATATATATATATATATATATTTTTTTTTTTTTTTTTTATTGATATCTATATATATATACATACGTTTCCTGAGTTTTGAGGGTGTTGAGATGGAATTCTAGGGCTAAAAGAATTTTCTATCACATTTTACAGTGTAAAAGCTAATTTTTTCAAGTGAAGTATATTCAATATAATTTTTTCACAAGAACCGATATCGGATTCGAATTCAGCATTCAAGAGAACCCTTAAATACAAAATTTCATCCAAATAGAAAAATAAAAATTTGTAAGCTTCAAAGTTTGCCTGACCAAAATGGTAGGCAACTTTTGTTTAAATTGATAAAAACATGAATTACGCTTAGACGGTTTAACGTATCAACTTTATTTTTTTACACAAAATATAGGGTGGTAATAGGCTTGAAATGTATTTGGTTTCATCATCCTATCTGGTTTCAAACTCAAGTTAAAAATCAAAATGTTTTTCGGATTTTCCAATTTTTTTAATAGGTTTTTGTTCATCGAATTTTACATTTATATACATCAAAAGAAAGCTGAGACCCTCCTCTTTCCAGCGATACCAACCAGTGAATTGCATGACAAAGTAATGACGATTTAAAGGTATGTAACCAATAATCGGTTTTAAAATTTCATTTTCCTGGAAGAGGGTGAAAAAAATGATATTTTTTGATTTTGTTGAATAACCGTTTTTTTTAATGTTTTTGAGGGTGCTGAATTAGAATCTGACCTCAATTTTTGTGTGAAAAAATCTATAGAGGTAGTTTGCTTGAAAAACTAATCATTTTTTTTAGAATTTAATTAACCTAAACCAAAATCTATGGAGCGACTGTATTTTTCCTTTTATTCGCAATCAAAACTGAAAATCTTGGTGCAAGAATCATGTCGATATCATTTTTTAAACTCGAGATAAAAAATAAATTAATTTAATGCTATTTTATTTTTTTTCTCGGCTTCTAGGGCCCATTGGTCGGAACGGCAAAATATGTGTCTAATATTTTTTGACCAGGAACCTCCAAAAAAATTGCCAACAAGATCCGTGAGAGACTGAGTGTGTCCTCCCCTTGTGAGTGAATAGAGTGAAAGATGTGTTGGGTAGGATCAGTCGGAAAAAAAAATTAGGCAATTTTAAAATATTTTATTTTATTTGTCAACGTTTTGGCCAAATAATTGATGGTCATCATCAGGGCTAAAACACAGAAATGTTGGAAAAAGAAAAGAGAGGAAGCAAAAAAATATATAAATACAATGAAAACAAAAATAAATAAGTAGATAAAATAAAAAATGATAGAGTTAATAAACAACATTTTTTATTAACTCAATCTATTTTGGCCGAAACATAGGCAAATAAAATAAAATATTATTGTAAACATTGCCTAAAATTTTTTCTGACTGATCCGAACCAACAACTCTTTTAATAAAAATATTAGAAAAGAAATTGAATTATTTCACTAATTGAAGGCTGTTATATACAATTTTGAAAAGGAGGAAGCAAGAAGTGTGGAAAACATGATAGAAATATCAAAAAAGCTTATGGAAAACAAAAAATTATGAATAATAAGGATAAATTCAGAAACATGAAAACACCAGTAGCTCATTATATAAACAAAAGCGAGAATGTGGGAGATATTTATAGAATGTGAAGAAATGGAGATTTTTTATTTAAATGCTGGAGCATTGGGATGAACGTTACATTTTAAAAATAAAACATGAAGTTTAACAAAAACAGAACTAACCTAAGTAATTATTAGAGATTGGATCAAGGATTAAACTCAATAGAAATCATTATAGAAGAAAATAATTATCTCAACTTTAAATAAGGTCAGCTTACATACAAATTATTCAAAAACAAGCAATACAGAATAATATTGTAATTGAAACTTTAAGGTCAATCTAAAGATAATATTAAAGATTTAAGAGAAACCCTATCAATGCCATTTTTCGAAAATTGGTTTCTGCAACGGGTAATAAGCCATATTAGCCTCTATTAATCAAAAGATAAAATAGTTTAAAATCAGAAAAAGTGCTAAGATTAAAACGAGATATCTGTACAAGTATGGAAGATGACTATGTTTGAGACTGTAAAAATATACAAGAAAAGAAAAAACAACTTTAACGCAGCTCCTAGAAACACGATATATTTCCAAGAATAAAGACTAAATACCTTCTTAGATCCAGGAGATTCATCCCTTGGCCTTGCTGAATTAATAAATTTTGATTTAGATTCTCCTTCCTCAACTTCTTCATCACTATCAATACTTTTTACGTCTTCACTTCCACTTCCTTCTTCATTGGTTTCCTGACCTTCATCTTCTTGTTTCTTGTTACCAACAAGACCTGGAAGACCAACCACTTTTGTATAGGGAAGCTCTTCTACTTCTACCTGTCCTGTTTTCACGAGACGTATATCCCGTTCAAAATCAACTACCTATTCCAAAAAAAACGATTTGTTTTAAATAACACAAATATTTAAATTAAGGATACTTTAAAAGTATGAATATTATATCCTATTGTAAAATATTTGAGATTATCCAAAATCCTATTTTTTTCATTCTTTTAATAATTAGCAGCACCTTTCAGATAGAATTAACTCTTATTAAAGTACATTGTTCAAAAAAGAATCAGACTAAGCAAATGCATAAGTAATTAACACAACTGAGTCAAGCAAGAACATGACATTTCAATCAATACTTTATCTCGCCTATAAATGATCATTGGATAACTATCTCTCAGGCACTGATGATATTAAATGGTCAAAACATTGGAGTAATTTATAAAATACAGCATAAACATTGTTTTTTTCTTTATAGTTAAATATAATTAAACGACTGATTGCAAAGACAAGTTATCACAGAGAGAAAACATTCAAAAGCCCATCACTTCTATTCTAATTAAAAATTCAGAAATCAAATCGATCACATCTTGAATTGAACTGAAAAATATACTTTGTTCTGGGATGCAAGTTCCCTAGAATACTGACAATGTATTCTAATATTCCAAGCATAAAAAATCACAATAAAAAATATTAATACTTACAGCATAAATACAAGAAAAAGATACTGAGCAAAATAATAAATAAAATTAAAAAATTGCAACAGTAAAGAAGGTTATTATAAAAAATAAGGTTATTTCAAGGCTATATCTACATAGTAAGGCCCAAAAGTTTTCGGCCTGGGATAGAAGGAAAGGTGAAAGAAAAAAATTGGTTTTACTGTTTTTTAATATATTCTCCTCTAAGTTCAACACACTTAATACAACGCTTTGGCAACATTTCTATACCATGAAAAAAGTAATTTTCTTCTGTGTTAAAAATATGTTCTTCTACTGCTGCTTGGAAAAATTTCTTGGAAAAAACGCGTAAAAATTCATTGCAGCAGTTAACTCATTCCTATTTTGGAGCAGCTGAATGAATTTTTGGAACCATTCTTGCACTAACCTTGTTCATATGCAAATGTTCTTTGATGGTCCTCAAAACACTTGTTTTTGAAACTCCTACCTTGCGCTATTTCCATGGTTTTCAGTCACATTTTTTCTTTTGGTGGTAACGTAATTTTTTTTTTGTAGACAACAATTCAGATTTCACAAGTTGGATCGTTTCAGAAGTGACAGCTTCCAATGGGTGACTGGGACGCGGGTCATCTTCTAGACGTTCTCTACCTAACTTAAATAATTTTGCCCATTATTTCACTGTGGAATACAAGGGGGAGGACTGCCCATATACACAATCCAAGCACTCTTTAATTTGCACAGGAGTAAGCCCTCCTTACAAAAGAATTTAATAACCACACGGTACTTAAGTTTGAACATTGTAAAAATGGGGAGTTTCCTTCAAGGCTGGACACTGACTCACAGGATTGAGGAAGTGCGGCCGATGGATATGAATTGGGCAAGCATGGACCTGCGTAGGCATGCTGGTCCTGGCATGTTTAAAGGAGGGGAAGCAGGACAGGCCGGAAACTTATGGACCTTACTACATGTGCTATCATATAAAAGGACAAGCCATTGTTCGTTTATGATCAATAACCACGAAAACTACTTAAATTTTAACCATATCATCTTTTTGATTCCAGGAAGGTTTAGCAATAACAAAATCTTTTGATTTTCAATTAATTTGTTATTAAAAAAGAGATAATATGTGGTTAACAGTGAAGTTTGAAAATTGAAAGATAGGTAGTGAGCGCTATTCTGCATGAGAGGTTAGAAAGCTTGAAACTGATAATAAAATTCAATTATATTCAATTAAATTAGTAAAAAAGATTTAAATAGGTTATGAGACATGTGGATTCCAGTGAAGTTTGAAAATCAGCCGATATGTGGTGAGCACCATTCTGAAATAGAGTTTACAATGGTAACTACTAAACCAATCAGTACCACATTTTAACATCGTTTTCATAGTTCAAGGAATGTTTAGCAATAATAATAATTTGAATGTACAATGTTGACTGGAAGAAACGAGGTTTGCCTCACTGTCATATACTTTCATGGATAGAAATTAAAATCTATTAAGATGAAATCAATGAAATTATTTCTGACGAATAAAAATTATTACCAAATCAAAATGTCGATCCTTTCCTTTTTTATATTGTGTGTAAAAATATGATTCATTGCCCTTTAGTAGTTAGCACTGATAATGCAGTCTATTACCCACTAGAAATTCTTAATAGTCTCAGTCCATCTGGTTTACCAACTCATACATTAAAATCAAGAATTGGATGTCAAATTATGCTTTTATGTAATCTTCAAACTCCTAATCTGTTCAATTTTAGCCAAATTAAATAATACTGCTATAGGTGAAAATATCATAGATGAAATGATGCTCAATTGCAAACCTAAATACAAAATTTAAGTAGCAATAGACAAACAAAGCTTCAATTACACTGTTCTGCATCAAAATCCTCCCGTCAACAAAAATGTTGTTTTATTATGTTTTGAAGTGTGCTGAACACGAATCCGAAGTCAGAAAATCTCCATCAGGCACCATTTTTTGTCAAATCTGTGTTTTAGGTTGAAAAATGAGGTGTTTTTAGACATTTTGAAAATTTTTTGAGCACTGAAAACTTTAAGAAAAAATTTAAAAACCCACTTAATTTTGAACATTTTATAATGTATTACAAAATTAAAAATTTGGGAGAACATAAGTATTAGGCTTCCGGAATTTTGGGCTAACATTCACAAAAGAAGGGTCACTGGCGGGCTTCTCCAGGTACCTGCCCCAGGCCCTTTTCCTAAACATAACTGTTCCCCCACCCTCTATCTATTGTTCAGCCATCTGGCAGGTAGGTTACTTGCTACCAGGACTGCAGTCTTGTTTGAACCTCGATACGGACCAGAATATTTTTAGTTTCAAATCTAATATGCCGCGACAGTGTAAAAACGATCCTGACTGTTTCTGTTATATTTGTGGCGAAGTGACATTCAAGTGTAATCGGAAATCACTGACTCCATTGATAAAGAAGGCGTATGAGTTATACTTTGGATGCCAAGTAAGTGATCAGGATAAACCGTGGGCACCTAAAATTTGTTGTACTTCATGTAGTCGCACTTTCAGCGGTTGGCTGAAAGAAACACATAAATCAATGCCTTTTGCTGTTCCAATGATTTGGCGAGAGCCAACAAATCATGCAAATGATTGTTATTTCTGTATTACTAATATTAAAGGTTTTACTTCAGCCAAAAGTAAGAAGAAAATAGTATATACTAACCTTCCATCTGCCATGCGACCTGTTCCGCACGATGAGTCCATGCCCATCCCACCTAAGCCCCAGAATTATTCATTAAGTGATAAAGAAGAGGCTGATTCTGAGAATATTTCACCAGAACCCGGAACTAGCAATGAAATACAATCACCAGGAATAAATGAAGAAATGCAGTCTTCAAGTGATTCTTGTGAAGATGATACTAAGCCAAAATTCATTAACGAGGCCAGATTGAATGACCTCGTCCGCGATTTAGACCTCCCAAAACGTAAAGCCGAATTGCTTGGTTCCAGACTAAAAGAATGGAATCTTTTGGAACCAGGATTGAAAGTTTCTTCCTTTCGAAAGCGGGAATCAGAGATGCTCAAATTTTTTTCAACGCAAGGCAACCTTGCATTTTGTCTAAGCCCTTTCGATTTACTTGCAGAACTGGATCTTCCGACCGATCCAGATGAATGGAGACAGACAGCTCTAAATTCAGCCTCAAAGCAGTCCTCCTTCACAACAACAATCTACATCCACCCATTCCTGTTGCCTATTCTACTAAAATGAAAGAAACTTATGATGATTTGAAACTCGTGCTTGAGAAAATTAAATACAGCGAGTACAAATGGAGCATTTGTGCAGACCTAAAAGTTGTAGCAGTCCTTATAGGTCTCCAAAGTGGTTATACTAAGTTTTGCTGCTTTTTATGTGAGTGGGATAGCAGGAAAAAAGAAGATCATTATATAGTGAGAAAATGGCGAGAACGCACTGATACAGTTGGTGAAAAAAAACATTGTCAATCCCCCCTTGGTTGAAAAGAACAAAATTTTACTCCCACCACTCCATATAAAATTAGGCCTCATGAAGAATTTTGTGAAAGCAATGGACAAGGAAGAAGATTTTTTCTACTTGAAAAAGAAGTTCCCAAGATTAAGCGAATCAAAGACTAAAGAGGTGATTTTTGTGGGGCCTCAAATTCGTAATCTTCTTAAGGACGTTGAATTTAAAAGACAACTAAATGCAACAGAAAGAAGAGCCTGGACTGCATTCGGAAAAGTTTGTCAACAGTTTTTGGGGAACAAAAGAGCAACTAATTACAATGAAATTGTAGAAGAATTGCTTTCATCATATAAGGCCATGGGTTGCAACATGTCCCTAAAAATTCATTTTTTACATTCCCATTTGGATTTCTTCCCACCCAACTTGGGAGCAGTTTCAGATGAACACGGAGAACGGTTTCATCAAGACATAGCCCAGATGGAAAAAAGGTACAGTGGTAAAAGCAATGAGAAGATGTTTGCGGACTTCTGTTGGACTTTACAACAGGAGGCAGGTGATGAAGAGCACAAAAGGAAAAAATATACACATTAATTGAGTACAGAATTAAATAATTTATTTTTTTATATATGTGATGTAGAAAGGGAAATTTATTGATTTTCACATAAGAAAGTTTATTAAATTTATGAAAAAATTTTTTTTTTTTTTCAAAAACAACGTCTTATTTCTCAAAAATGGTGCCTGATAGCATTTTTTTGACTTCAGATTCGAATTCAGCACACATGAAAATATAAAAATCAAGAACAATTTCTCAAGGGAGGGAAATTTTTTTTTTTTTGCAGAACAGTGTTATTAGTTAGGATTATCTTTGTTCCTTACTTATGACAGAGGGTGAAACTGTAACAGGGGATGCTAGTATAATAATAAATAGTAAGTAGGTAAGAACACAAATGAAAAATCTAAAATTTTTAACAAGAAATAAAATAGTTTTTCAGTTTTATTTTTAAGATAACTTAAGTGAAAATACCTCAGCAAGGCGTTTTGGAATGTATTGCCCTTTGAAAACTTCTTCTTCAACAACAGCTTCACTGTCAGCAGGCGTTGACTCCTTACCAGCCAATCTGACACTTGCTTCATCTAGGAAACTTTCCACTTTGTCTTCTGTCATGTTTGCATCAGTAATAAAGTCAAAAAGTTCTTTTACTGTTAATGTTGCAACTTCTTTACGCCTAAAGAATTCTGTGAAACATTATCAGGTTTTATTACTCAATATTTATTTATAATTGATAATAGTGCTATAGCTTTATTAGTTTATTATTAATATTTATAGATTATACATAGTTGAGAACAATCATAATGTAAGCAGTATTTTAGAGCGGCTACAGTGCTTCTAGTGTAACAGGAGCATTCAGAAGAAAATCAAACCTCCTTCTGTGTAAGAGGTCAGCACCACTTTAGAATAAGTATGGCCATTTGGATAACACTTACAATTAGTACACCTTTCACACAATTTTATTTATTTTCCAGATGAAGGGTTAATTAAATGAGTGGGATTTTAGATTATTCCGGTAACTAAGTTAATTATTCATGTTCATCCTTGGTGAAAATAATCTGATACTAATGCTAAGAAGTTCAAACCAAGGTAAAGTGAGAATTTGGGCTCACTATATTAGTTAATTTTAAAATATTAATAACTTGTTAGACAAATATGTCATGACTGGCATCCCTTTCTAAATAAATACAAAGCCAGACTTGAAATAGTATGAAATTTGAAGAAAAATAAATAATAAAATTGTGAATTTCAAAGTTTTTGTTAAAAAGTTTGTAATGATCAGTATTCAATTATATTTATCAGAATTTTAATAAAGTTCTATATTTTCTTAAACCAAAAAATATATTAAGATCAATGATCATTAGAATTGAGTAGGTCAGGAAGCATTTATTTAATATTTTTTTACTTTTTAGTTGTATTTATTGTAACAACTTTTTGTCAAGTTATAAGAATATATAAAACAAATTTTATTTCAGCTCTGATCATATGTACATCACAATGCAATATAAACCTTAACATTATAAAATCTCTCGAATGAATTAAAACAGGGGTCTTCAAACTATGGCCCACGGGCCAAATCCAGCCCACCAGTATCATCAATTTCTTATAGCAACAGCTATACACTAGAGCATTCGCCATGAATGAGCACATGTCATAATTGTCATATTTTGCCAAAATATACATATTTAGCATGCTGGCGTGGGTGTTACATGGTGTTTAATATAAATTACATATATATATGATCTGATATTAAATTTGACCAGCTTTGATATGAAAGAATGAAATTTTGGATCAGATAAATAGTTTCGGAGTTATAGCAAAAAATGTGCCAAAAAAACGTTGATTTCATAAAAGTACGGAATCTTTAGCATTCGGGCATAAGTATTTAAAGAGACCCAAATAAAACTTCATATATAGAGTTTGATAATAAATTTTACCAGCTTTTAGATAAAAAAAAAAGAAATTTTGAGTCAGATGAATAGTTTCGGAGTTATAGTGAAAAATGTGCAAAAAAACGTGGATGTCACAACGGATTTTTTTAGCATTCTTTTAAGAGACATTATTAAAACTTCATATATAATAGTCTAATAGTAAATTTAATTAGGTTTAAGATGAAAAAAAGTAATTTTGAATCGGACAAAGAGTTTCGGAGTTATAGACAAAAAAGTACAATAAACATGTTTTCACGGAGAAGTGGGACTGACAACCAGTTGGCCAATTTCTACCCGGTAAATGGTTTGATTTCATAGTAGTCTTTTTTCATTTCGTAGGTAATAATTTCAGCTACAATGAATATTTAAAGACTTTCTTCGAAAAAAGCTTCATTTTCGTGTTGTAGGTAAAAAACTGAAAATAACCGCTATATTGGACGGCAAACTTCAGATTCGGATTCAGCAACCCAAAAAACATAAAGATCCGTTGGGAATAAAAGTTCGGCATTTTTTTCTTCAGCAAACCCTAATTTTACTGGACTACAGAACCTTTGGAAGTAATCAGTATGGCCCGAAGACTGAAAAGTTTGGAGACCTCTGAATTAAACAAACAACATAATGTTAAATAAGAATAGGAAAAGAAAATTCTTAAGTTCATAAAAAGTTAAGAAGTTTTTGATGAAAATAATAACAATATTAAAACAAATACAAACAAGAATTCGGTTGAAGTAAAAATAAAAAAAGCAAACAATGCTAATTGAAATAATTTAAAACAAGATTAAAATAACAAACCTGTAATATTGGTACAATCCTTTCTTAAAAAATCAAATGACTGAGGGTGATCATGTTCGACAGACTGAGATACATCAATAATATATGCTTCTCCTTCATGATACCTAAAATTCAAAAGAATAAATGAATGGATAAATAATCCCAGCAATATTGTGAAATATAAAAGTATATTTAAATTACTGTAAAAGACAATGAATAAATTTAAATAATAACCTGATAGTATCAGCTGGGTTAATTTATTTTATTTTTTTAGTTGAGCAATTGGT
Organism: Euschistus heros; assembly: GCA_003667255.2. NCBI lineage: Eukaryota > Metazoa > Arthropoda > Insecta > Hemiptera > Pentatomidae > Euschistus > Euschistus heros. The sequence goes on from RCWM02000083.1 coordinate 1,856,593, forward strand.
TTTAAAAATCAAGAAAAAAAGTTTTAAAAAAATCAAGTTTAGTTATTTATTGGACCTTAACGTCCTTATGTGCTCCAACTAGGGCAGGAAGGATATTTTTCATTTCGTGAGTCCGCCACAATATTAATTTCAACCCTGACGGGATTCGAACCCAGGACCTTCTCTAATGAGGGTTCTGAGACCCTTTCCCCAAATCGTTCGGCCATCGAGTCACAGAAAATCAAGGTTTTATTTTCTGGTTCATTGAAAGGGAAGAGCTAGAATTCTCAATTAATATGCTAAGGCGAATTGAATAATTTCTTTTTTTTTTTAAATTGAACATTTGGCGAATACACTCCATTCACATAGACTGTGTCCCAATCACATTAAGAGAACCAAATGACTTTAGATATTACTAAGCAATTTGGCTGAACAAGACAAATTACTCAGACCCTCTAGTTTGCCAATAATTTATTCTTTTTACAGAACTATAGTTAGCAGTTTCATTTTTAAAATCTTTAATTTTTTGTTATGGGATGCATTAAAAAAGTATAAAATATTACAAAAGAAGTTAAATATATTTTAATAATGTAGCCTAGGATTTAAGCAGTTTAAATGATATTTTAAATAATATTGGGGACAATGATGGTCGAGTGCATTGGGATGTGTTTTGGAGCACCCGGCAGAGGAGGTCATAAGATTCGACTCCCACCTGAATTAGTTAATATTTATTTAGTGGCAGTTTCACAAAGTTAATCTCAGCCATCTCACTTGGACTAGGATAGGTTGGTAACATGTAAGATAACCTATCTTTCCTGCCCTAGTTAGAGTAAATAAGGATGTAAGGCCCCAACAAATAAAGATATAGTATTTTAAAAATGATAATCTATAAAACTTATAACATTAACTTAAATCCAAACATTAATAGCCCTCAGATAATTAATGATTCGCTATTTAAGTTACTTACAACAAATTGAACTCAGAAAGATCTGCATGAACAAGCTTACATTTATTGTACATCGTCCACATCATTCTGATGCAATCTCTATAAAGTTTACAGGCTTTAGAAGAACTCAATTCAGCATCCTGCAAAAGTAGCGAGATTACAGATACATGGGAACAAAATTAAAAATCTTTTATAACATGTTTATAATTATACTAATAAGGATTAATTAATAAAATAATATTTCAGCAAGGCCAAAAACTTAACCCTTTAGTGCATGATTTTTTCTTTTTCATTCTAATAAATTTTTTTGAATATGTTTTCATCAGGTTATTAATAGAAAAATACTGAAAAAAATATTTTTCACCTATAAACCATTTTAATTAATAATATGCATTATGTTGCACATAACTAAAAAGTGATTTATCTCGATAATAAAAAACAAGAATTCTATCCTCATTGATATTTTACAAACTACATATCTTGGGAAAAGCCACAGAAATTTTATTTGATAAAAAAAACACAATGGATGTTATAAAAAGAAATAAGAACACTTTACTGGAAGGAAGGAGTCTCCACAACTGAGGACTTGCAGGTATAAGTGACAATTAGAGACAGGCCTGGTCCAGTTAGGGCATGCAAAGTCCTCTCATTCCTAGAAGGATGATGTAGCATCTCTGATACAAGATTTAGTTCCAGAAAACACAAAGAGAGTTCACTGCCATAAGTATAAATATAATGTTGCAGATATGCTACACTATGCACTAGAGGGTTAACATAAAACTTCATTTTCAAAATCTTTTAGGCTCCCCCTCCCTTTGGTTAAGTTATAATATTTTAAATATATAAAAGACCGAAGGAAAAAAAAAACAAAACTAAACCACTACAACCCATGAACGGTCATAGTTTCAGCATTCTGGTAAGGATGTTTTGCTTCTTGACCAAAGGTTGTTGAAAGACATGATTTGTTCAATCACCAGATTTTCTGGGTACCCACTTTATACAGACAGGGTGTATTTCAGGAGGGTGACCCACTTGGTTGATTTTAACTGAAAAATCAGAATAAATAGCCTTGTAAATTCTTACATTCAGATTTCTGTACAGTCAGCACTTACAGTAATTTTATAACAGAAAAATAAGATCCCACATTAAACATGAAGACACAAGAAACATGAAAGAACAGGAAAACTGCATAGCTAAAATAGCTCATGGCCCATACCAGAAAGTGCATATCAGAAGTGTTTTGAGCATTTGAAAAAGCAATGACTCAAGTGAGTAATATCTAAAAGAGATTATATTAAAGGGGACCAAATAGATATTAATGAATTGATAAATATTTTTTAAGAAAATTAAAAAGTCATCTTATTTTCTCATCTTATCGGAACAAACCTTGTAGATGTTGACATGTAACTTACTTTTAGTCTAGGCGCTGGCCAACCATTAGTCCCAATAAAACTCATAAGAAGAACATGGGATCTCAGTAAAATAGGATCTGGTACACGAAGCCCTGCAGATTTAAGTCTGATCAAATTTCTCATTTCTTTCTCTGCCCAAAGTCTTACCATCTTTCTTGGGTTATGACGAGAATAGCCATGACGAAACCTATAAAAAAGTGGTACATATTTCAAAACCAATGACAGCATGGAAAAAATTGATGAGATAGATAAATCATTAAAGATAAAAGAAAATAAATATAAACTGTGTCACAAAAAAAAAGAGCTCATCATTATCATCATCACATCATATATTAGACATTTTAATGATCAGACAGCTTACCTAAATTCTCCAGTGACGTATCTATCTCTGTCCTTGAAAACTAGAATAGAAGTTTTATACACCTTTATCGCATAGTCCATGTTTTTGTGATCACAAGTGGCATGGTAGACATTTGCCTCTTTCCCAGTTGAAATGCAGCCATTCACCTAAAACAATAAAAAGCATCACAGTATCAACTTTAAAATTATCATAGGAGACATTGTTGCAAAAAATATTATTATTAGGACATACTTAAGACTAAAAAGGGGTTGGATGAGGAATTTCCATAACGATTGAATAAGTTTGAATAAAGTCAGACAAAAGAACAATGGGTATTAATCTCCTTTACACTTCAAATGCTATAGCTTTACCTGATATTTTTAGAACATTTGCTAAAGCTATAAAGATATTTTTAAAACATTGACAGTTATAAACTAAAATAAAAAACTGAAAAAAAAAATATATATATAATTATTATAATCTCAGGTAGTGATTATTTCTCAATAATGATAATAGGATAGCATAATCCAAAAGTTCCAAACAATTATAAATGTTTATCAGAGCATTAATAATAGCTCCTATTTAAAAAATAGTTTTTAAATGTTTTTAGAACATTGACAGTTTTAAACTAAAATAAAAAACTGACAAAAAAAAAATAAATTTAATTATTACAATCTCAGGCAGTGATTATTTCTCAATAATGATAATAGGATAGCATTATCCAAAAGTTCCAAACAATTATAAATGTTTATCAGGTCATTAATAATAGCTCCTATTTAAAAAAAAAAAAAAAAATTAATCAACCCTAGTTCCCTCTCCCACCAATAGTAGCTTAAGTACAAGAGGAACAAAGGTTGTTGAAAGAGCATAGATAATCATAAGATGACAAGCAATACTCCAAAGTAATAAATAAAATTAAAAACATCAAAATATCAAACAAACAGATAAATGGATGCAATTCAATAAAAATTATAAAATGGGATGAATGGTGTTAATTCATTATAAACCCATTAAAATAAATCCAACTGACTAAAACTTTTGAGAATAAATCTTACAATAAAATAAAGCATTACCTCAGAAATAGTGCCCCTGTTTAATAGTTTAAATAATATCATTCGGGTACGAGGGTCCATAACTTGTTCTGCCGTAGCTCTGTCATGTTTATCCTTGATTCGGTATCTATGAAAGTTAGTGGTAATTAGTAAAAACAAATTGTCAAAAAAAAAAAAAAAAAAGATAATATTAGAAGTTACTAGAAACAATCCTGTTTTAAAAGATTTATTGCAATGATAAGTGTATTGATACTTAAAACAAATAATTGAAAAATGGCAGGAGTGAAATTCCATATGCTTATCATAATCCAGTGTAAAAATCTTGATAATATTTGATTCTAATTAAATTCAACGAATAAAAGAAAAAAGAAAAAAAATTGCGACGAAATATCCTTTGGTAACTTTATTCTAGGAAGAATCTAGGCATAGCACAATGTACATTATATTTTATAAGATGAAAATAATACCTAAATACATTCCTCCCATGACCTTATCATTTCTAAAATTATTATTTACTAGCATCCCCCATCACAGCTTCGCCCGCTCTCATAAGTAAAGAGCTTAAATAATTTTTGCTAAAAATACAAAGTTTTGTTTGTTTATTGCTAAAATAAAACTTTTATTGTAGCATGCATTTGGTAATAATTTTTATTTGGTAAAAATAATTTCATTTATTTCAATTGGTTGGAATTTAATTTCTTACCATAAAAGTATAGAAATCTTGCATTGAAGTATGCAATTTAGCATTATTTCTTCAATGATATTTTCACTCAATAGTAGTCATTTTTAAGTGAGTTAAAATTGCACTGTGGGTATTTGTAGATTACATAAAATTGTAAATGAGTACTAATTTTAATGTATGAGTTGGTAATCAAGATGAACAGAGACTATTAAGAAATTCTTGGGTATTTTTTAAACTTGACTGGGATTCACATTTTGCACCACATATTTAAATCTTTTTTAACAATTTAATTGAATATAAGTAAATTTCATTATATTATCAATTTCCAGCTATATATAACACCATACCATTGTAATCTCTCATATAAGAATGGTGCTCACCACCTGTAGGTTAACTTTCAAACTTCTCTGTAATCTTCATATTATGAAATGAAATGAGAAATATACTTTATTCTGGGACTTACTGTCCCCTAAGAATAACAATAATGCACAATTACAGGTACCATTGAAATTGCAGGTACAATTATCAAATTTTTAATAACAAATTAAATGAAAAACATTATATTTTATTATTGCTAAACCTTCCTTGAACTATGAATATGATGTGATTAAAGTTTGGTTCAGATTGTTTCAGTTGTTTTCGTGGTTAGTGATCACAAATGAAAAATGGCCTGTCTTTTTATATAATAGTATAGATCTGGTACAACCGGAATACATTCAGCTGAATTTCACTTGCTTACAAACAAATACTAATTCTACAACAAAGTCATAGCTCTGAATAACATAGAAATGCATATTACTAACAAAATAATATCCATTACTAAGATTTGGACTTTAAAAATATTATGATTACTCCAATCTTAATTTGGAAGTCTAATGTTAAAAGTTATAAAACTCACTAGCAAGAGCTGTATCACCAATGAAAAGGAACTGTTTATCTGTTGAACATGCAGAAGTCATACAATACAGATGCACTAATAATAGCAATATTGCATGCAGGATTACAATAGTAATGTAACCTATTAACTGGAACCTATAAGTTGGAAAAATATTGATGGCCGTTCAAAACCTGAATCGATAAGGGATACTTTGAGTTAGAGCAAAAGATTGAGCTCCAAAATATAGCAATATCCTAAATACTTAATTATTACAGATATTAGAGAATACTCAGTAATTTATTCAATAGCTCATACTCTTTCAATAAAATTAAAAGGACAAACAATATTTATACAAACATTTTTTATGACATATTCCAAATTTATTATGAATATTTTTGGGTATCCGTTTACTTTCGTAGCTCTGCCCCAACTCCCATATGAAATATCTTACCACAAAGTTAAAACCACCCACTTACATAATTAGAGAATATCGTTAATATTTATTACATTAATACATATATTTGTAATTATCAATACAGTTATATTAACTACAAAATGAAAACTAATAAGAACATGAATAATATCTATTGCACTATGTATCCTTCCTGTATAGCATTACATTATGGGTGAAACAATGGAGTACTAGAATGAGCTAATTACTTTAAAATAACATTTAATTTCCAATTCAAAGATACTAAATAACTCTTAGTCTGTCTCAAATATATAAGATAATGAAGTAAAATTTTATATTTAGTTTCAATCTGATATTGAGATTTAATCCCTTACCTAATAAATTGACTGAATTAAGATGGTCAAAGCCAGTTTTGCCTTATTATAAAAGAATAAGAAATCGGAATTTCAGAATTTAACAGTTATAGTCACCGTATCTTATAGAGGAAGGTGAGAAATCAGTTAGATATTGCAGATTCACCTAATCAGAGGAGCTAGTTAAGTAATGGTATATCTTGTTTTTCAATGAAATGTACTTTTTTGATGAAGTTCATTAATTGATTATCATTACCTAAACCATAACTACCACAGTTAAAACACCAATAAAAAATTTACAAAAGCAGGAAATGATTGTTACCTATCAGCTTCAACTCTTCGATTCGTCTCCATTAGATGGTTGGCTGCATGAATGGGTAAAGGAGGTCCCTCATACTTCTCAACATTGATCTTATTCAAATACTTCTTGAAAAGCTTATCTGGTGGTTGATAATGAGACATCTTTTTACAAGATTGCTGAGAATTCATGTTATTGCCAGTTGGCCTAACCATACCATCATTTTTTCCATAACCTTTGCCCTCTAAAATAAAACATATTGTAATAATAAAGCAGAATTAACAAACATAAGCAGACCATTACAAAAACACTAGACTATTACCACCCATATACATATCCCCATCCGAATAATAATCTTCATCTGAATCCTCGCTACTTGAGTCAATAACCAGTTCTTTAACTTTTTTCTCTAGATTAAATGTCACACGCTTTTTGTTTTCTTGAGCACTAAACTTGTTATCTTCATTGGGACTGAAAATATTTGTACAATTGAGAAATCATGTCCTTAAAAAACATAAGTACACTTATTCAGCAATTACTTACAGATCAATTTCTGGTTCTGCATCGCTGAACTGACCTTCCACTATTTCATCCATTGTCAAAAAACGATAATCAAATCACTTTTCAATTTAACAACAAACTTGACAGTTAGGATAGGTAAGGTTATAATAACCATGTGGGTCAGGCATGGTATTTAAACATAGAAGTAATTTCATTCAAACCAGCAAACTGATCATTGGATTTAATAAAATATGAAATTTAGTATAACTCGTTAAAATATTATCAAATATCATGAACACAACTACTAATCCATAAAAATCTTTGTGCCCCCCCCCCTCAAATTATGATATAGAGTCAAAATGATCATATGAATCTCAAATAGGCAAAGAATAGAATATGGATACCTTGTTGATATATTTATGCAACAAAAACAAACCAAATCCTAATTTCTTAATATTTTCAAGGGGGTGGAAATCCTTCCAGGGTCAGAAAAATATGTAATTGATTTCAACCTACAAAAAATTGACTTTACAATATTTGTTATAATTACATTTGTATTACTTTATTTTATTGCATTTTTTTAAAAATACATTTCACAAATTATCATAATTTGAAATTAAACAAAAACAAATATTTCTGCAGTAAAACATTCTAGTATAAAAGTTAAAAACTTGCAGTATTAATATTATTGGTAGTTCACTATTCCCTGTACAATGCCACTTGAAACTAAAATAAAATAATAAATTAGATTGGTTTTAATAATAATAATTTTAGTTTGCAATACATTTTAATGACTTTTAATTTCCTTATTTATAGTACCTAATTAAACTAAAACTATTTTGAAAAATGGTAAAGTTGTAATATAAAAGAAATGTTCAACAATGAAGATACCTTATTAGTTAAATTATGAAAATTTATCCAGCTAATTTATCAATTCCAAATTGAATTCTGTACCTTTGAAGAATGTGGTTCTGACCAAGAACTAAATAATGCTCCAACAGAATAAAACATGAGCCCTCTTTTATTTCACTGAAAATTCAAGAAAACGACATGAATTGAGATATTATTGCTTACAAAGCTTACAGCCTCGTCGGATATTTTCTTTCAGTCAATACTGCAATGTATTATGTATTATCCCAGAAGAAAATATAGAATTTACTCCAGAAGAAGCTATGAAGAATATCCCTCTCGTCGATAAAATGATGGAAGTGGCTAAGATTGAGAATAATGAAAATGAGGTTTCACGCAACGGATCTAAAGTAATTATTAGCGAAGAAGTACCAGAACAGTCATCCCTGATAAAAACTAAAACAGAAATTTTAAATTTCAAATCAAAAGTAGGCCTGAAAACCATACAAAATTTTCCATTTAGAAAAATATGTAATAATAAGAAAAGAAAAACCAAAAGGAGAATCACAGCCTCGATAAGGATTAAGAAGTTCTACAGTGAAGATAGAATGAGAGCATATCAATTCCCCGACTTGGATAAATTGATTTTTTATTGTGGAATATTATAAGGGAAGGAACCCTTTTTATTTTAAGAAGACAAGAGATCTTCTGTTTTTTAACCCAAAGGAATGGGATTTTAAAAATAAGGATCCTAGGTGTAAATATTAATATCATTTAAAGTTTTTTAAGGAGCTCAGCTATAAATTATAAATAACTTATTGGGCTTAGAACACCCAGGCAAGCTAATTCTCTAGGTATAATAGGTATATATAATACCTATAATAGTTATATAATAGGTAGGGCCAGTGTAAAAGGAAAAGTCAATTTTTTTTTTGTTTAAATATAAATTTAGAAAAAGCCCTATTGATAAATAAGAACTTGTTACTTTAAAATTATATTAAAGACTCTATCGTTTGGTAACTAGACTCATTATTATGAAAAATGTAATATATTTTAAGTTGATGTCCAAAAGGGTTGATTTTTTTTATATAAAAGGATGATGGTTGAATAATAAAGAGCAAATGACTCTGAAATATTTTAGTTAAGTCATATTTAACGGTAAACGGTCAAGCACACAATTAGTACTACTTATTACCTGACTAGAGTGTGTATGGAATGTGACATATTGAGAAGATATTACTACTATTGTATGAAAGTTCAAAATAATTCTAAAAAAGAAAGGTGAGAAACCATGAAATTAATGGTTAGTACAATTTTGTTATTTTTTATGTTGTTATTTCCACGTGTTTTTTTGGGAAAATATAAATTCAATGTGTAAAAGTTGATTTTTGTTAATCTTAATGAATATAAAAATTAATGTGATTATAACATCTAAAGTAAAGACTAGTATTAAATTTTAATGATCATAGGTACGAAAGAGTACCTTGAAATGCACGAATATGTGACATGTAGATAGTAACGAATGATACTTAAATAAAATAATTATGTATATAAAAAATAAGTTGGAAATATGTATTAGGATTTAAAAAATAATTGATTGGAAAGATCAAATGGAGTTGATATTATTGTTAGTGGATATTATTGAACGAATTGAGTTTATAAAGTATAATTAAAGAAATTTAATTGTGTAAGTTAAGGACATTATCAGTCATGTATTAAAGTTTTGAATATTGTTTTATGTTATTATTAGGCTCTACATTTCTTGTATAAAAATTTTTTTTTTTATATAAAGGTAAAAATTATTAGTGTAATATTAGTCAAGTTATAGGGTCAGCAAAATATAAAGATTTTTAAAGATCAAATAGGTTTCAAATGTAAATATTTTAGTAAATTCACTTAAGTCAACTAAGTTAAAGAAAAAAAAAAATCAGTAACTCATTACTAATTTTTTTTCTTTTCCCCAGACCCTGGGTAAATGCAATGTATTATGGGTACTCCGAGCAATGCTTTGTTAATAATTAATAATAAGACGGCGTGATCAAAAAGGGCCGGCACTCCTTAGAAGACGGGAGTAGGATTGTTAAGCCATAAAAACCTTTCAAAGATCTGGGTCAGACAAAGCTAGGTCAAACCGGAGGGACCACCGCTGTAAAATATTCAAACAAAGAAAGTAAAATTTCCAGACAAAGGAATCTAAAAGAAAAGTGGAAGGGATACAGGTTTATATATTCTCGGCCCTGAAAACGAAAGGGAGAGTTTTGGTGGAAGAGTTGACCGACGGAAGAGTGGACGAAGAGAGGAGAGGCGGTTGGAAGTGAGATGGCTGAGGGGAGATGCTGGAGGTCCTCAGCGATGATCTCTTGGATGGCCCGCCCAGAGAGACAGGAAGGAAGCCCTGATTATGACCGGACTCAATACGCCGACTGAAGACCCATACTCCATTTTGATAAGTACCCACTCCATTTGTAATAGTCTGTAATAAGTTTATATTTGGTAAATTGTGTGCTGACCTTATCTATATCTATATAATCATTTTCATAAATAAAGTAAGTTGAATATTCATGATAATTATTCTGTTTCCTAAATGCCACTTACTGAATTGGTTTGCACGTGTCAGATCAGAAATCCAATAAGGTAATTAATAAAACATTAATAATTGGGGCTCTATGTATAGATTAACATATTATTTCTAAAAAACCCCAAGAGCAACATAGCAATACATTTTCCTCTGAGTGAAGTATGCAATGGGTAGTATGTTGCAATAGTGGCCGACAAAATATGTATAATAATTGTGAAATAATCTCATATATAAATAGAATTTGTAAACAATACGATGTTGCTATAGTATAACAGAAGTATTGTGTATTAGTGGCATGTTTTGAAGCTAGTAGACTGTAATCACTTTGGAAATCTGTTTTGCTTTGTCAACAGCTAAGCTAAGATCTATATGGACTTCCAGTTACCAAAATTAATTGTGTGCAGAAACTCTGCCTCATTAGCCACACTAAATTTATGTAAGTATGCAGTGACATAACTTGTTTTTAGTTTTCCATTTAAAAGTAAGAGTGACCATCTAGAAGGTCAAATTTATTTTCATATACACATTTCAACTTTTTTCAAATTTCAACCTTTGTTAGGCTACTAGCATTGTTAGGGTTCAGTCTCGCCACAGCAACATGGCTTTTATTATGAAAATATAATATTTTATTTCATATTATTTGGCCACCGATATTGAAAAAGAATCCAATAACTTTTTATATTAATGGGTTAATAATTGCATTTGTAAATAAGTAGCATGTTATAGTATAGTAAAATATTAAAACCATTATTTATGCATATTAATAGTTTTCTTAAGTCATTTAGATATTAATATTAACATAACATTTTGTAATTTTGTATTTCCTTTTGTTTTGTTTTTTAGCTTTAATTAAATGATACAAAGAATGTTTTGATTGATTTAATTAGTTTGTCTAATATATCAGCTATATATTGATTTTACTAATATTAGACCTTCTTTTATTTATTTATCTTTTCCCAAATCCAAATTTCCTTAGTTTGATGATGTTTACATATCACAAGCCAACATCTATGCCACTATTAATTGTTTTATTATAGTTTGGAATTCTTTTGACAGGATATTGCAACATAAGAAACAAACCATTTATTCATTTTTCACACATACAGCAATGAGCTTATCAGTTAAAAGGTGGCGGGCTATTGGAATATATATTTGAATGATATTGCCAAATCAGACTAAATAAAAAGAATTATATCATATTATATCAGAGGTATGATATGATGTGTTATGCAAAGCTCAATTTGTCTGAATTTTAATTATTAATAAATAAATGAAATTAAACTGCATAAAAATAGACTATTTCATTTTATTTTTTAAATATAGCTTTTATACTTCCATCTTTACTTATTGCTGATCTTTTTTTTTATTTCTCCAACACATTAAATATATCACATGCACATCATTGATTAAACATCATATATTTGATGAGGTGTCATTGAATAAGAAAAAACGAAGAAAGAACAATTCATAGGATAAAAGAAAACAACAAAAGAATTGGTACGAGCGAAAACAGTCTATTGGACATCTTTAGATAAACAGAGAGTTTTACAAACTAATATTATAATTAGAAGTGTGAGAGATAAATGCAGGAATCAAGCTTTACATCATTAAATCAACAAAGATGCTCTCCTAATACTCATCCTAATCTTCATCCAGAACCATTGGCTTTTTTTAGCCTATGAGAATCATAGGCTAAAAAATTAATTTAATATATTTTTCATTGCTATTAATTCTATTGATGTTAGTTTTTTTTTTATTTTGGGTTAGTAATTTGTAATGCAAACATTTCTTTTTTAACTTGCCTTAACAATTCTGTTTCATTATTAAATGAATAAGATGCAACTAATTTATTTTTTTCATGAATGATCAATTTAAATAAAGTTTGTTATTTATAATTTTTTAAAGTAAATTTACTTCTTTTCTTTCAAATTCTAATATTTTGAGAGAACCAAATACTGTGGATTGGTATTATTATTCATTTTAATCATGATATGAACTCAATAAGGTGAATTAATTTATAAACAATGAAGTGAATACTTCGCAAATCAATAGAATGGGTCCTTTGATTGAATGGATCAATTGAACATAAAATTTTGAGTAATCAGTGAAAGAAAATCATATTCTAGAGTTTTTGTTAGTTCTGTTGGTAAGAGTTTATATTCATATATTAATGTGTTATATTTACATGTATAACATAATGGAGTACCTACTATATCATGCTAAGACGTACTATTATACATTTTATAAACTTTAAAATTGCCACTTGGTAAATTTTGTTGCTTAGAACGTTTTTCGGTGGAGCCATTCAATTCAGTTAAAGCTAAGTGGAACCAATCAAAACTATGGACAATATCCCACATAGCAATTAATACATTCCCGATAAAATAGGAGTGTATTAAAATCATATTGTAGAGTTATGTATTATACCTTGTCCAAAGAGGTTTTTTTTTTTCTTTGATATAATTTATATGTTCCTTAAGATTATAGTCAAAACGAAAACACAAGATTTTTAAAATTTAATAAGAGTCAATTTATGATTTTATAAAACTAATACATTCGTTTTCCTTTATAAACGGTATGATAAATTAATAGCCCATTAAAGTTTTTTAGACTGATAATTATAATTTTTTTTTTTTTTTTTTTTTTCTTTTGCCGATTGTTGGCGGCATTTTTAATCTTGTTAACTCCATTTTGGCTCGTTCGCTCAGCTTTTTCGGTAAGGTTTAGTTTTAGTGAGTTCCGTTTCAGTTTTTGTGCTTGTGAACTCCTGAAATAAAATATTAGTGTTACCTTACGAATTAGTTAAAGTGTTAAAGGTGAATTAGTAATTTAGTTCATGGTGTTGCTGTGTGGGGATACTTGAAAAAAACTCGGACTTCGCTGCTCTCACACCTACGCTCTCAAAGCAAAGGTATTTCCTTCAACATTGTTCTTTTTGTTCATTGAGTTGCAGCTTTTATAAAACTGAAACTCAGAGACATTGTTTTCTTTGAAAAAGCAATTATTATGATCTGGGATAAAAATAAAATTGCCCTATTAATTTTTAGATTTTCTTTAAATAAGAAAAAAGTGTTAAAGCTTGGTATAAATACATACGTCTTAAATAGCTGAGATGAAATCTAACGAAAGTAGGATGATGCCCGATGGAACTAGCAAACGAATCCAACAGGTGGGGCTAGAAAAGAATCTCAGGCATTTCGTCAGGTGTAGGATTATCTAGAAGTATTGGAGCCTATCTATAATAGTTTTTCTGATTCCTTATCCAGGTTGTTTCGATTTTTTGACAAGTTTTATTTAGATACCATGAAAATATGAGCCTGTTTCCTTGTTAATTAGATAACATTTCGGAAACCGTGAGGGGGGGGGGGGGGGGTTCCTCCTAATCGCCGGAAACAATATGGCGAGAGTGAGCATTTTAATTTTTCCGGTATTATTTTATGACATCTTTTTTACATTCTTATTTGTTTCTGAATCACAAAAGTAATGATTAAAATTAAGTTTTCAGAGCTGATGAGGGTTAAAGGAGTTGCCCCTGAAAAAGGATGATACATTAGAAAAAAGTTGACTATTAAAACTGTCATTTAATAGCATTTTAAAAGAAAAAAGGGGTTATAACATTTTTGTAGTAAATATTTATTTTCAGTACCTTTTTCTCTAAAGTTATTGCTTCTTGATATTAAATAAAATTTTAAGAATAAATTGAAGGACAGAAATACTTTAAAAATGTTCTTTTAATTGTGAAGTATTGTGCTTAACCATTGTATTCAGAAGGTACTTACACAAGAATAATGCAGCTAACACACATAATATTTTTAAAAATGTGATTTACATTGGAATTACTTAGAAAGTATTGACCTGACGAACATACTTACCTTAATTATTATTAGTTTTTGAAGTACAATACTGTAATCTGTTACAAATATCAACATGTACAGATCAGTTTTATCTCATTCGCAAAATAAATATAATATTCAAACCTCATTTCAAGACAATCAAATGAATATAATACCTTCAACAGTATAATACAATTTTAAAGATTCCCCTTAATTCTTTGCATTTTATCTTATATTATTTCTGTTCCTGTTTTAATTTATCCTATATTTTCTGAAGATTAACTTCACCATCAATGACTTCTACATGATGACCATTCATGTGACTTAGTAACAGCTTCTATTAATATGACCAAAAATATTCTATTACCAAAAAGCTTTACATATGGCTAATTAAATCTATTTTTTAGAAGAACCTCGGTTCCTCAACAATAATTACTGCACTATTCCTAATAAATAGTGTCCTTCAATTAAGTTAATTATCTCTATTATTTAAGTCTTATCCATTCATGTAGTTTGTGATGGATTTTAACCTATCTATTTTATTAACTTAAAAGATTCTGTTGTTTGAATTTCTAATTTTGAAATTTTCCCCTATTAGTTTTTCCTAATTGTACAATGCTGATGCTTTTTATTTAACAATATTTGTAATGTATTTGTTTCTCTATTTCATGTTAATGCACTTGAGTATTAAACAATACAATAATGCAACTGTTAAGTAAAGTACTGTTAAATATAATAATAATACCATATAATAATAAAGGTTATTGGCTGTTTATAATAGATTATACACAATAATCATATTACTTTATATTGCAATTAAAATATTAAAACATTTCTTTCAAACATGAATATTTTTTCTTTAGGCTGGAGACAGTATTAATGCTTATTACAAATAATTTGATAATTGAAATATTGCTTACCAATGAGCCCATTTGTATTCACTTTTACTTTTAAGTATTTATGAGAATGTGATTAATTTGAATAATATAGTTATTGTTCAATATACCCTGCTTTACAGCAATGTATGCATGTGTTAAATGTTTTTGTAATTTATTATTACTTAAACATTAAAGGCTTTATTACAAAAACATTTAAAATCTAAATGTAAATTGACTGTGATTCATCATATCTGTTATATCCACAGAATACAGAATACAGTAGAAGGGGCAAAGGCACTGATGCCGTAAGGTCCCCGTGGTTCCAGTTCGGCCAGCTCTCCCCCCACCACCTTCACCCCGGGCTGCT
Source organism: Euschistus heros (assembly GCA_003667255.2). Classification (NCBI taxonomy): domain Eukaryota; kingdom Metazoa; phylum Arthropoda; class Insecta; order Hemiptera; family Pentatomidae; genus Euschistus; species Euschistus heros. The sequence continues at coordinate 1,871,950 of RCWM02000083.1, forward strand.
CCACCTCAGGCTTATTTACAGCTTTCAGGGGAAAAGCGTAAAAAGCTATATATATATCTTAATAATCTTCCGTCTCAAATGATCTGGGAAATCTAAAAACCGACTGAATTGCACCTTTCTTTAGATTTACTCGAAATGACGATCTGTCAAAATCATCCTCTTTACAATGTATTGAACAAATAACACTTGTTTTTGTTGGCATCCATTTCTCTTGCCTCAGGGCTTGAATCCCCTTATTTCGTTCCTTTTCAACTGAAGGGAAGCAGAGGAAAAAATAAAAAGTAAAATTGGAACTGTTTACCTTTTAAAGATTTATTATACCATTTAATCTAAAACTATATTATTATTGTAAAACTTCATTTGTCTTACAGTGTTAATGTTTAACATTCGAAAATAGTTTTGAAATAAAAATAATTTCAGTAGAATTGGCAATTAATTTATCAATGCTAATTGAATATACAGAATATTCTGTACTCTGTGGTTACAATACCTACTATTGTTAATATAGGGGAGTTTAAAAATAAAGTTAAAAAACCTCCACAATAAACATATTTTTACTGTGGCCAAAGGGAAGGAAGATTTGTTTCTCAATTTATTGAAAAACTAAACTGTGTACATTTAAAATGTATTGGTGAAGGGTTATTGAAGGGTTTAAATCCTTGTTGGACTCTTTCCTAGAACATCCAAACGGGGCACAACATGGCATTTTTTAATCCAATTGAGAAATTAAAAAAAAAAAACACATACACACAAGAGAGACCTAACAATTAAAAATTGTTCCAAATAAACACCAGGTAAACAGTGGTACTGACTGGGACATCCAGGTTTAAGGTGGTGGGGATAGCGCTCCTAGCCGGAAGCCATCTCCCCCCACCTACCCACCGCTTCTATCGTATTCTGTATTCTGTGGTTATATCATAATTCTATATTTTTAATTAAATTAACCTTCATTTTTTCCCCTATTTAGTTACAAATATTGAATAATGGAAGAGCTTAAGAAGAATATAAATGGTGGATAGGATGTGAAGTTATTTATCTAAAAAAATAAAATAAAATATGCTAATTAGTAAAAAATCTTGGGGTTCAGGGAAGTAATGCTACTTCATTCTGGTCAGAACACTGTAGATGGGTCATTTTCAAATAAAATGGCAATTTAGCTTTCTAGAAAACCCAAAAATCCTCAAAAAAAAAAAGTTACTTATTCATGTTCTGTAGCATACTGGGATGTTACCACACTACTTGAGAAAATATACCTGAGTTGGTTCGTCAGATTTCCAGTTCCTTGATTTTTAATGAATTTTAAGAGAAATAAAACCTTTAATAATTTGACGTACTTTACCGGGTTTATAACTTGTCAGAATTATGATTTTTATTCAGGTTTTGGAAAGGATTCTTAAGGTTGCTAATTTAAAATAATTTCCCAGGAATAGCAATAGTAATAAAGTTTGTGTGATAAATTAAAGTTTTTTTTCCCAAAAAAATTTTTTTTTTCACATTATTAAAAAGTTCATGGATTTTATTATTGCTCCCCCACCAAAGTTATTAATATCTGTTAAGAATTTCTAGACCCTTTCAAATATTATACGAAAAAATTATTATTAACTAATTAATTCATTTATTTTTAATTGCTGGTAACGTATGTCAAAAATATGTTCACACTTAATGGTGACTAAGAGAAACATGCAGAAAATCTGAATTTTAACTAAAAGTCTTTTAAAACCAATCTTAAAAGCATTTATTATGTTTTTATAGGTGTGAGCCTCTGTAACAGCCAAATTAATTAATGATTCAAAATGAAAATGACTTTTAGTCTAAACGACATCAACAACATTACAAAATGCTACTGTGTGTGTGTAAGAAAAAAGAAGAAGGATTTTATTGCATAATTTTGTTGTTTTTTTTACTATAAATTTAAGAAATGGGACCACAAATTAAACGTGCTTTATCAAAATTTTAACATACGATACCGCAATGGTACCAAGAAAATAAATAAAATAAGACTTTACAAACATTGATCAAAATATATTTAATAACATCCACTCATACATAAACATATTCTCAACATACATTAAAATAAAATATTGGATTAGAAAATAAAATAAGTTTAAATTGTTTTTAAGCAATTTCGTTTGTATTGGATTCAATTGAATATAAGTGAACAGAATTATTTTGCACGATTCTTCTGTTAGTGAGCGCTTGCCTGGATTGTGAGCAGGTGTTAGAATAATAGGGTTTTGAAAGAGCCTATGGTAAAAGCATTTGGTTTTGGTCCTCTCTAAAGTTATGGAAACAGCATCTTGCTTCAATAACATTATATAATTTAGAATGATGACTCCTTCACTCTCTCTTATTTTATATACTTCACTTCAATGATTGGTTTGTGGTAGTTCAAAAATACCTGTTATTTGCTTACATTTTCTTATTTAAGCGAGATCTAACAAATTCTATTCTACAATACTCATGATAGAGATCTTTATCTCATTATGGTTTGTTAACTTGTGAAGATTACATTCATGTTGAAGGAGATTTGTATCCACTAGTCCCTAACTAATACTGGTCTAGGTTCTTGGTTTCTTGTCACGAGGAAGAGATATATTACATAGAACAACTGCCAAATACACTCACTTAAAGTGAGACTAAGTCTTCTCTCTCTCCACTAGCTCATGTGACAGTTTGGAAACAAATGATGAGCCTGTCCCAGCTACCATCGTCTCAGAAAATTGACTAAATACTACTTGATTGAAGCCTCTCAGTCAAAAGAAAATCATTTTTTTTTTTTTTTTTCAATATAAACTATTAAATTAAAAATTTTCTGTAATATATTACTTCAATTTTTATGTATTGTAGCAAAGTTGTTTGATGATTCAAGTTGTTTTTAAGTTTTAAAACTACATCCAAGTCGGTTGGTGCCCTGAAGGAGATCTGCAATGCAGGTCGAAATGTCGGCATGCTGACAGAAGCTTTTTTTTTTTTTTCTTTTTTTTACAATAGCTTATGTGTTTATTTTTATTTTTTATTTTTTTTTTCACCTTTTGAATGCACTCCTGACCAACATCTTTAAAGTTCCATTCTACAGTCATCTAGATACTATTTTAATTCAATGGCTGTGGTTTAACTTCATATATCTATATAATATTTTATACATTTAGAGGTACAGATCTCATTTCATTAATTTCTTCTAATTAAAAGTGTGTTAAAATATCCTGATCCTATTTAAAATTAGTGTTCTTCATTGGCAGACTATTCAACAACATTCTAATCTTAAAGTTATACTTTTTAAGAATGTTAATTATTTAAAAATATGTTTGTTTGATTATTGTAATTTATATATATGGACATAATAAACAATAAATAATTTTATTTGATACTATAATTTATTCTGAACTGTTGTTAGTCGAAGTTGTTTGATTTATAAAAAGTTAAGTTGATTTATTTGTTTTCATAACTATATGTATTTATGTTATTAGATCCATAAGTAGTTTTATAATACAGCACTACTTTATCTCTTTATAAGTAAACATAACTGAACAAAATTTATACTTATTTATGTTTACAACTGTATTATGAAATATAAAAAAATAAAAATTCAGTATAATTATAACAGCAACAATGACTTATGCAACAGCCCAAAGAAATAGCAAATATTGGTAACCCCTAATAGCAATTTTAAATTGGAAGGTCCCATTCCAACTTTTTTTCTGAAACTATGGGTTTAAATGAGTTAGGAGTTTATCATGGATGAAAATGTTTCTATTAGGACCAACCCAGCTATATTTAAAACTTATGGGTGGTTATAGTACAATTCAGTAGGGTCAAGTGTAACATCATTATCAGCTCTGTCCTATTTTAAATTGGCTTTGGTATATCTTTATTTTTTAGTCAATCACGTGTGCCTCTATCTTAATCATATGTCATTGGATGTCAAATTGCAGGATAAATGGAAGAATAATTGAATTTATATTTTTGTAAAACATTTGTGAACATTTTGGACAGTAAAGTTTTGTTCTTGTTGGAAAACTAATGATTTCTGGTGAGTAAGTACATGTTCCCATTAATCTTCAATTATTTGGTGTTTAAATAGCAAACAAAGTTTCTTGCAACAAATATAATTTTAAGGAATTTTTGTTTCATACAGATGGGTATGGGACTTAGTATAATGTAACGTGTTATACTGTGTCTTCTTTGATTATATATATATATATATATATATATATATATATATATATATATATATATATATATATATATATATATATATATATATTTTCAGAGTTTGTTACTTTAAAATAGTTCAGAATAAAAAAAGGAAGATGTAAATTGGTCCACACAATGCTATTGGCATTAAAGAATAAAATAAAATGTTCTCAAATTATAAATTTGTTTATGCTTAATTTTGATTATCAAAAATTTGTTATGAATCATAATTGACGTGAAAAGTTTTCTTTTTTTCTTATGTTATTTCGTTTAGTGTATATTTAGTGTTCCTTATACATTATTCCTGTGGCTGTTAAAATGTACTCCACCCCTGATGTACACTGTGGATCAGATAACTATAAAATTAAGTAGCCTCTAAGTATAATTTTGATATTATTTCAAGCCTAAAAGGAAAGTAAACGACTGTTCATTGTTTGGTAAATAATCAAAAGACGATATAATAAACTTTTTTTTTTTTTATAAAAATAAAAATTACTTTTTTGTCACACTGTTTCCTACTAGGCTCTACAGAATATGAACATTCTGTATTTATGATGGTGTTACTACAACTTTTTTTTTGATTTGATGCTTTATTAAATTAAAATACTTAAAATGATCGTTAAAGAAATAGAAAACCTTACACCTCCATCTATTCCTTTTGTAGGATGCTGCAGCTGGTGATGTGCCGCTATGTGCTTATAACACGCCAGTAATCCTTTAAAAGTTCGAGTCCTCTGAAGGGGAAAAAAAATCCTTTATTGAGAACTTCTTAAAGTTGGTTGGGTCACCTTATCCGATCTAAGCAGGATAAACTCCGTACCGGCAGGCATAATGGTGAGTCCAGACTATTGTGGTGAAAGGCAGATGGATTTTTTTTTTTCAGCAGGGCCAGGTGGCTCTTACTATTGTACCTTCTTCTTTTTGCTCTTCCTATTCTTGCGTCGCGTGCTCACTCCTGACCCATCCACGGGCCTAATGTTCTGATGACGTCCTTATTTATGGAGGTTCGGATTTGAAGATTTTTTCTTTATAAGGCAGGTGGTCGGTGCAGACCGTAGGAGCTCCGAGACCTTGTCAGTTAATTGACCGAAACACGGCTCGGTTGAATGTTCTTATTAGTGATAATTTTAGATCTCCTCGAGAGTTAGGATCGGAGTGGGCTATTACCGTTTATGATGGAAACAGTTTGTTAAAAGAGATTACATTATTATATTTTTGTGCATAAGAGGCCTGCTGTTACAAAACTGAAGTGGAAGTATGTTTGTAGCTACAGCACCTGCCTTTTGATGGTTTCGTTTTACGGTCATTAATAACCGGGTCGCTGAAAAGTGGTTTTAAAAGGAACGCTGCTTGTTTGTAATATTTTATCAAACTTATTTATCATACTTTTTTACGTAACTTTTGTGCTTTTGTAGGCTAACTTATTTTAATTTTTTAAATTATATTTATATATTCAAATAAAATAACTATTCACGGCTATTATTTTTTTTTTTATTAGTTACTATGTCAAACTACCGTAAGGTGACCGGATTCATGTTGATCTAGAAGTTTGTTGGGTAAAAAAAATCAAATTTTTCATTTGAAAAAAAATCAAACACTTTGACTATAACTTATTGAAGTCATACATTATTTTCTACCGTAATTATCGGCATATCATAAAATTTAATAAAAATGAAATATTTACAGATCTGATGTGTTGAGGAGATGCTTATTAACAGGGAGCCACCCAGTATTGACGTGCACAGTTTTCGAGCCGATGAAACCAATTTGTAGGAGATTAAACTCAGGAGTTAAAATAACTGTGTGAATAGTTATGCTGTGTTGTTTTGTATATTTATTTTCTTATTTGCTATGTCAACTTGACTTTTTTTTTTTTTTTTTTTTTTTTTATCGATCCTTTTCAGTGCCTCTTTAAGTAATAAAGAAGTTGAGGATTAATTGAAATAGTTCCCCTTGTTCTGCCCTTTCAAGTTACCACCGGAACATTCTCTCTCTTTAATTGTGATTCAGAGAAGCCCATCGTCTCTCCTGCGGTAATCGCCGCTTCTACTTACTTATCCGGAACCTTCTCAAGCGTGACTCGACCCCAGGATCAAGTCCTAATGACCTGCCGATGACTTGGATGACTTGGAGCTGCCTTGGTGACATCAGCTTTTATTTCCAAAATTATTCTGTCTTGTGCTTAAGGAATTTTTATACACTGTCTAAAATAATGTTTCGATCTTAATCTTTATTTAAGGATAGTAGCTATAAGAATAACCCTAAATTATGTAGATACCTAGTAGATTTTACTCCGACTCATAAGCAATCAATTAATATTAGAAATTAGTATTTAAATTTATTTAAGACGGCCTCATGACTCCCCAGAATAATTCGTAGGAGTATTTGAGTGGTTGTACTTTCTCTACGAGATATTGCCTTGTTTATAAAGCTTATTCACTAGTTGTATTTTGTTATCCAGTTATTATAAATAAATACAGAAGAATCGTCCTGAATATTTAGAATTTAGGAAGTATTAAGTGTATATTCTAGAAACTAGATTTAGGACTTTACTGCTAGAAATGGGTTGGGGACTTTTAAAGGAGTTACAAGAACAAGTGAACATTTTATTTATTTTTTTTTTTTTTTTTTTATATCTGTTTCTGATTTAAATAGTCAATCACTTATCAAGAAGTTACCAGTTTTATTTAAACAGTGCCCAAGGCCATCTTCAATCATTTTGGAGTATTATTGAGAATAAATTGATTAGTAATGATAAAAACTTGTGTATTTTGCGGGTAATGTTTAAGAGTTGGATGGGTAACCATTTTACGCCTAATTGGTAAGATGATACCCTATTGGGTTATTTTGTATGAGACGTAAAAAAGACAATTATGGATTTGAGAAAGGTATTAAATTTTATGGATTCTATCTATGATCTTGTGAAGCACTATAACTGTATTTCCCTATAGACTTCCACTTTAATTCTGAACTTGGATACCTTTATGTGAAGCTAATGTTAACAAATGATTCAGATATTAAAAATTGCATTTCTGACTTTGGTTGATCATGGAATTAAGCTTTTTCAATTTGGTATTAAATAACTTGGTGAATCGTTGGGAGAATTAAACTGAAAATCATGGTAAATATTTTGATTGAAATGATATTTCATTTATTTATTTACTGTTTGCGAAAGCGGATATTTCATGTGGGCAACTTTTTTATTTTTTAAAAATCCATTTATTGAAATTTACTACTGTTTATGGAAAAAAAAATTTACACAGTAAATGCGATAATATAGTTCATAATAACAATTGCTTGTGAATCAACTACCCACAGGTTGTACTTCACTAAAACCTCTATATGAGCCATCTTCTTTCAGACGCCTCAGAGGTTTATCGGGAATGGAATGTGAAGCAAGTTGAGAGACTAGTGGATTTAAATTGTTATGGGGTTTATTATGAAAGGTTTCGGCTTCAGCAACATATGATACATTGAGGCCTTAAAGGATAAGTTTATTTGTGTTATTCGAACTAGCGCTCCTGTTGCTTTCATTGAATCAGAAAGGTACTGCTGGTTTTTCATCCGACGGTTGATGGGATAGCTTTCCTCTATTTCTCATTTTTCTCGGTAATTTTTCCCAGCATGAAGTCTTCTATAAACATACGGTAGAAGTTCTGGAATTTTCCACAAGCTTCCACTTTCGACAAATCAGCTTACATGTCTGAGCCATCATAGCCTGCAGGTAGCAGTGGAAAATCAATTTCAAAAAAGTATTTACATAACAAATTATAAATACCTACTTGTTTCTTTGTTCAACAACTACTATATTCATTATCTTTATTTTATTATTTCTTTATTAATTAATTGAAATTACATACCATGCCCTACCCCTGTTGAGAAGCAGCATTCACCATCGTCTCTTTTGCTTCTTTTTCTTCTTTTTATTCTAAAGCGCCGCTCAAGAATATAAATCCGGCCGCCGTCACAATTATTTGATTGTGCCCGGTATTTGAAAAATACCATATGTGTGGCTGCGCTTTTAACATTTTGTCTCCTTCCAGAAGATGGTTTACAGTTTGTTGTGCCCCAGGTAACGCCCTGCTTAACCGCCGACATCCGATCTTCAGCCACTAATGGCGAGATCTACTCGACCAATTAGTGAGCAAGAGGTATTACCGCGGAGGGGTATTAATATTGCTACTGGACCGTTTTAATTAGTACCGTCGCTCGCCACCAGACCGTTGCGCGGCGTCGGTGTTGTCCTAATTACCTCCACTCTTGGTGTCAGAAAAAGAGGAATGCGAATTAATCCTCCTTGGAATTGAATTAAGAATGCACCTGTTGTTTCTGGTTGAATTTTTATAGTTAATTGCAACAGGAGGTGCAAGGCGTCGGTGCAACGGTCTGTCGTTTCCTGTGTCGTTCGTTGAAATCTCTGGTCGGTTGGTTTGGAACAGCGTTCGTTCACCTTTTGTTTTGTTTTTAAATCTGCTTCAGTACAAAGTATTGATCAATACTTTTTTATTTTTTAATCTTTTGAAATATCTGTGTTAAAAATAATAAATCATTGATATGAATATCTGTAATCTAATGCTTTTCCTAATTTACATTTTAGAATAAAATCACTTAAATTAATAATTAAATTAAAGTATCAATAAATGATTATTCAAAATATACAAAGTTTAGGGAAAATAGCGGTTTCAAACGTGATTATTTTCGTTCTGACAAATAAAGCTCCTAAACGGTAGATCCTAGTGTCTTATGTTATAAAACAAAAAATATTTTTCATTACATTTCTGATAAGGAAGTTGACGTCAAATTTTCAATTAGAGCGGCACCAACAGAACTAGAGCATGTTTTTTAATTTTTTTTATTTATTTATTTTATTTCCAGATCGGCCTGGTAAGCCTTACATGGATGGTTTAACAATATTAATAATGATTTAACAATAGGAGAAGGAAGGGTATAGTCTCGTGCAAGAGGCACCCATAACAGATAAGTTTTCTAATCATTTTTGAATAATTGTAACTTTAGAGGAAGTATATAATAACAAAAAATAAATAAATAAAATAAAATAATGATAACAAATAAATACAGTAACTAGAGCATGTTAAAATGATTGTGCAAAAAACATTACTTCAAAACTCATATACATGTAAAAAAAAATATAAAAATAAAAATATTGTGTTGTATTTTATTTGAAATTTAATGTTTATTAAATCTTTAAATTTATTTAATCATTCTGAATTAAAACTAAAATAAAAGAAACAAACCCATTTAAAAATTACTGCAGCGATTTTATAAATTCCTTTACCAAATCAGATTGAGATATTTACTAAGTGAACAGCTATCTGTGGGAACTCGGCTTTCCTATAGGTTTTAAAAAAAGGAAAGATCCAGATAATTTCAACAATGCTTTTGAATCGAAAGCTTCAAATGCTTGCTTTCCCGCCTTATTTATGTTTGCTCTTTTTTTATTTTGTATTTACGTTTTGGAATAATTATCCCTATTTTTTGTTATATTGAAGAATAACCTTTTTTGGGGGGGAATGTGTCTTGATTATTCGTGTAGGACATATTTCCATTTGTTTTATTCCTTATAAGGAATGTGTGTTCACTAATAGTGACTTTCAACATGGCTCCGAGTATTTCATCTTGCATAAGCCCGTCTAACCTTTGTAGTACAGTTGGATGGAATGTTCAGAAATCTTCACCTCTTTTGTGTCCTAGGTTTCACCATTAAGCCCTTTCAGTATCGGCTGCCCACTGTTTCTCATTGTTACCTCAATGCCCTGTACCGCCTCCGCCCTGCCTTTCGACGTCAAAGGTACACGTGGAGTTACCAATTCGATGTTTCAAAAGAGGAGAGGTTGCAGCGTTCATGGAAAAGAAAACAGCTCGCTGACCTCGCTAGGAAGGGCGCCCTCAACAATGGTAGCCAATGAAATCGGCATTGAACCGGGCAGGAGCCCCAACCCAGGTAACCAGCGGTCTTCTAGAACTGCAGTTGTGCATGAGAGGCTTTCGTTTTGCCCAAATTTGCATGCCAAAGCGCAGGTGTGGAGTCAGTATGAGCCCTAAGTGGGCTTCAACCAATTTTAATAAAGACTTCCTCCCTTCTAATTGCTTCCTTTCATGATTAAACCACTTGAACCTCGAATTCATCCGCATACTAATTAAACCTACCAGTTACCAAAACAGCTTTAACCTTTTAGTTAGTTTAGATAAAAAATAAATTATTGTAATTTTTTTAAAGATAAAATAACTCAGTATACTCAAACAATATATCGTGACAGCTTAGTATTTATAAAATAAAATCATGAATCTAAACGAATAATTATTTATTTCGTTACGTTGCTATTGTTTCTTCTTACTCTTGAGCGAGGCAGATTGTAATATTTATTAATTAAAAACTGGTTTTTGAGTATCATTTCCTTTGATGAACTATGTTAAATGGCTGGATGAATACATTGAATAGGATGTTGAGGTAAGTAAAAAAAAAAAAAAGGTAATGTTTGATAACATTACAAGTTTGATAACAAGCCAACATTTCCATCATCAGTGCTGAAACAAAAATAATCGAACACTGAAAAAAATGGAAAATTAATAAGGTTAAAAACAAATTTGAAATGATCTGAAAAAATGTAGATAAATTCTACAATGATAAAGAAAATAAAAATAAATTGAAGTATAGTAGGATTAATAAACAATATGAATTATTGTATGTTATGAATTGACATTATTCTATTTACAGAGAGGTTAAAAATAAAATACAGTCTAATAAATAAGATATAAGATGATCATAAGAGTAAAAGATGATCAAAGGTATAAACTTGTTATTTAATTTATTTTTATTTATTTATTTTTTTTTTTTATTTCTGTGTCCGATTATTTTTTGTTTAACCCTGGTAATGGCTATCAGCGTTATAGTCGAAACATTGGCAAAAAAAAACAAAACATAGTATGTTTGATAATATCATACATTACCTAATTTTGACTAATCCCTCTCAACATCCTCCTCAATAACTTCCTTTGGTTCAAAAAATATGGGAATCCTTCAAGCTGTCAAGAATTAACACGTACAGGGGAAGAATAATCCAGGTTTCACTATATTTTATAATTAGAATCGAATCCAAAAAAGTTGTTTTAAAAAAATGTTCGTATTAATTTGTTTCATTCTTTTAACGATGTTTTTTTAATGAGCTGATTAGAAAAAAAATGTCTGCTCACCTTTTGTTTAAATGTGCAAATTAATTGTTTTAACCCCATAAGACTACACCATTGTAGAATGTACAAACTGTCTCTGTTAGTGTTATGTCTAAAAAACAGGCTACCGTAATAACTATAATAGATATAGTTTTCTTTTTTTATCCATCACTAAGTACTTGCTCAACTTTTGACTAGATTGATTTTGATCCTTCCAAATATAGTTTTTTAAAAACGTTGGGAAATGGGGAAAGAGAAACTTAAGTTAAATAATCTGCATAGCTTAGTAATGGTATATTAGATTTTTTTTTTTTTATGGGAGGGGGCGGGTCTTCATCTCCAACTAGGGCTGGAAGAACGTCCTCCTAGAAAGAAATTTTAACCCCTCCAGATGGTATTCGAACTCACTACCTTCTGTACCAGAGACTCTCTCCCCAACTCGTACGGAAATCGAGCCTCGTTATATTATTTAAATTGCTTAAGGTTTTTTTTAAAAAATTTAATTTGTGTATCTGAAGCTAAGGTTGTTGGAAACAGCCTTTTCGCTTTTGAGAGGACTCTCTTCGAGAGGACTTCTCGCTTTCGGCCCGGTAAATGAGTAAACTGTTTGGCAAAAAATGAAAAACCAAGAAATCTACGATATCTTCAAAGATGCAAATATTGAAATCTGTGTGAACTGTGGGAGGATCCGATGGTCAGGATATATTGCTGTTATGAAGACAATGACATTCTAGGGAATTTGGTTTAAGAAATCGCACATCAAAAGAAACATAACAAAACAGACAATGAAAGGTCATTCTAAGATAGTGCTGACAGTGTATGAACAGATGCAAGTAAATACACCCGCTTTGATTCCTGTTGCAGGATGGCAGAAGATGTGGTATTTAATTACATCCAGGAATAGATTGTTATGCCATTTATGTATGTATTTATCTACACCTGTCAAAAATAAAAATCGACTATCAGTCTAATGGAGGACAAAAGAAAAAGAAAAGTTTCATGTCATGTTAATGAATGAGGAAGAAACATACCCAGTGGTAATTTTTATTCGGCATTGATGTAAAAAAAAATATTAGCTAACTCGATCTCTCATCCACCTTTCCAATCTCATTATTGTGTTCTCTGGTATAGCTAGTGATATTCTGAATATAGCTAAAGACTATTTATTCTACCAGTGGGTTTTGAGTCCTTGCAAACTTGGTGTGCACGTTGTTTGTTGTGAGCACGTTTAAGCAGCTGATCCTATATTTATAATTCACAAATGTAACGAGCGTATAATTTTAATAATTTGTAATTAGTTAATTAAGTAATAATTTCAAAGTTTTTTTTTCCAACCCCTTTTTCAATATTTTAAATTTTCCTCCTTTTGCTGTAACTTAATTAAATTTAATGGAATTTATATTTAGAAGTTTTAATTTGAAAATCTTCTAATTTAGATATAGAATATTTTATAGGTTATAGATATATATCTGCCCTATTAATTAAATAGTTAGAGGAGGAAAAGAGTTAGTGACTTCCTTACAATGGATCTTCGTAAACAATAGTAGAGAAGATTTGGTTTAATCTATGTTTTATTGTTTAAAACAAGTTTTAGAATATCTTGAGGTCAAAACAAATCAAATATTTAATTTTATTTATAAATCAAAATATAAAATAAAATCTTCATTGGTCTATGAACTTTATTTTGGAGCACTCTAATGGGGTGAAAATCTGTTAAAAGTCAAAGTATATTTTTAATTATTATACTTATAATGTTTTTTCTTTGTTTCTATGTTCCCTTTTTTTTACAATATATTTCAATGCCTTATGTAGAATTAACTCCTACTACTGAACATTTTTAGTCATGTGCGCATATATGTAATTTATATGATACATATTTTAAAATACCAATATGTTTATAAATGATTAGATGTAGATTAGATGTAGATAAATGTTTAGATGATAAAATATTTTTAATAGAGGATTGTGGAAAACATTCTAGAGTCCATAAGATAAAAGCCACTATGCATTAAAACCGATCACGTAGTCTATAATTCAATGGATATAAAACTCCCTTGCTCAGTGCCGTTTTGATTGGTGTGCAAAAATATTTATGTCCTCTGTGGAATGTTTCAATAAAGATCAGACTATTGCTTCTTCAGCTCAATGTTTTCCATTGGGGTCATTGCCGCTTTTTCTAGCGCGAATTTGTGGAATTGGAATCCAAATCATATCTTGAGCCAGCATTGCTCAGCAAATAATATTTTGCAGAGGATTCGTAAGCTATCTCCCATTATTATACAGGCACATAATACATGTTATGTATGATTTTGTATTTGCATACGATGAATTTATATTTTTATTGCGAATTAAAATATTTCCGGTCTGGACGAGCCTTTTCTGAGTTTATGTTTCTTACCAGCCCAAAGCGAAAGTTTTCTTTCCTCTCAGTGAGAGCAGCTTTTCCTAGCAGCTTCAGTAGCTCTTAAACCAAGTTTTCACTCATAGAGCATGATCAACCTAATACGAGTTCCCACTGAAAACAATTTGACTTGAGCTATGGAACGCTTAAAGCGAATTAATCGAAAGCGGAAATTAATCCTTCTTTTCCCAGTGTATACACATTTGAGAAGTTTTCTTTCAAAACTGAACATGTTCACTTTCGGTGAACTAAAGCGCTTCAATTACAGTTAAAACACAATTATAAAAACAGAACCATTATGATTGACCATGTGTGTTTGGTCATACCTTAAAGTGTTTAATATTCTATTTTCTATTTTGTATTATTCTCTAATCTCTTTCTTTTTCTCATGAGTTCCACTTACCTATCACATTATCTTTCCTGATAAATAAAATAAAAGAAAAAGAAGCTTGGCGTGATATTGGTGCTGTGTATAGATCCGCACCTGACACAAGTTTTCCAACTGGTCCGGCGTGATTGGATCGGTTTCTAATATACTGAGCCTTTGGGGTTCGATGTCATTAAGACAGATGTCAAGATGTTTCACGTTTCAGATCTCTTCAATAGGAACAAGCGGGGATATCATCCTTACTGATGGATGTAGCCGTGTGAAGTCAGGTAAAGCAGATGGATCCTTTATTATGCATTGTTTTATTTATATCTACCAAGGGACAGTGATAGGCGACGAAAGTGATTAGTATTCTAAGAAGAACGTATGGCATATAATTACTGGTTTTTCGTTTAATTTTTGAATCGATCACCTCGAAACGCAAACCATCATAACCTCGCCTTTTTTTTTTTCAGCGACTCTCCAAATAATGTCAACAACTCTTCATTTTTTCATACTTTCTAGTCGTCATCAATCCACTTTCGGGCAAATGTCATTCTAAATATGTTTCTCTCCCATACCCCGAGGAGTTAATATACTTTTTCTAAGTTCCCATGTTTCACTGGCTCACGTAACGACGGATCTAAAGATGGTTTTATAGGCTGTTAATGATTTGTAATAGAAAAAAGTATTTGGTGGCAACATTTTCAGTCTTGACATGAGATTTAATTTTGGTTAAATTGTATTGATATCTGTCAATATTTTTACTGCCAGTATATTAGAGTAAATATAATGCATCAAAATGTTATTTTTTATTTTTCTTAATTCAATTCACAATCGCAGTCTTCCCTCAGCTTTTTCATGTTATTGAAATAATATCGATGAGACTCGAAATAAAACAAACTGAAAGAAAAAGAAAAATTAATCCAGTGATCTTTTAGTCGGGTACGTTTAAGCCGACCTGAAAGGTTGTTGGGTAACAGGGATGAAGACAATTTCTGTACAAAGATGTTGTATATTTTGTTTATGTAGTATTTTTCTAAAGTTATGTGAGAATCAATATGTTTTTAGTAATATGAAATGTATGATTGTGCATGTGGTATTGTTTATTGTTTATAGAATTTTACAATAACACTATCAAAATGTTATAGCATTCATTTCAGCGCATCTAGCACGATCGAAAGAAGTGTACCGTGTACTAATGCATTATTCCGGTCTATTCGATTAATCTTAATTAATAAACATTGCATACTACAAAGTATTACACCTGTAATCTACCAAAGGGGAGGATGCACATCTTACCTGTACTATTAGTCATGCGTTTTGTAACTACTGTAATGTACGGATGTAAAAGGTAGCCATCTGCTTTGCCTCCTGAATATTCATGTTTAAATTAGAATGATAAGTCACTCAAGTAGATTCATAGCGATTCCACGCTATTGCTAATCCTACTAAACAAGATGTTCTTCACTTGTATGCAAATTTTGTTGATATTATGGAGTCGTCGATCAAGGAAGTTAGTTGAAGGGTGTTGATTTTCAATTATTGGAAAAGCATGAGTCGTTCAACCATTATCATAAAAATGTTGATTTTATTCACAATTTAGAATAAGCCTTCGATTTGTAGCAACCATTAGGAATGATTTATATAGAATAGTAATCTGCAATACAAACTCTCTTTGCCGGTCGCGGATCACCTGCTACTCGGATAAACGAACTTGAAACTGTTCAAAATGTTTGTTTTTTCATTCAGTGTGAACATGGAACAAATAAAATGAAGTAATGTAGGGTTTGTTGTGAAAAATGTCATTCTGTTGTCGACATAATATTGGGCTAAAAATAAGTTCATAGCGTTTTTTAATGGTCATTGGTTTGGAGATGCCTGTATAGGTTAAATGTTAATTGTCTGCCCAATATCCCGTGTCATTGTGTGTGGGTCATTTGTGGCCAATACTTTGATTTCGCTGTCATCAAATAATAAAGGATTTCCAAAGCGGGTAGCATTTTCCAAATCAAAATTGCCGCTTCTAAAGCGAGCAAACGAACCACTTTTAATCAGTACTTTCTCCTAAGACATCATCATATACACTAAATATTTTACTAGCTAACTGAAAATTTCCAGATCGAGAAGAATTTTCCAAATCAATATTACCGCTTCGTAAGCGAGCAAACAAACCACTTTTAATCAGTACTTTCTCCTAACGCATCATCATCATATACACTAAATATTTTTCTAACTAATTAAAAACTAACTAAAAATTTCCAGATCGAGAAGAATTTTCCAAATCAAAACTACCGCTTCGGAAGCGAGCAAACGAACCACTTTTAATCAGTACTTTCTCCTAAAACATCATCATATACACTAAATATTTTACTAGCTAATTAAAAACTAACTAAAAATTTCCAGATCGAGAAGAATTTTCCAAATCAAAACTACCGCTTCGGAAGCGAGCAAACGAACCACTTTTAATCACTTTTAAAAATCATACTTTTCCTAAAACATCATCATATACACTAAATATTTTAACTAACTAAAATCATTTAACTAACTAATTTCCAGATCGAGAAGAATTTTCCAAATCAAAATTACCGCTTCGTAAGCGAGCAAACAAACCACTTTTAATCAGTACTTTCTCCTAACGCATCATCATCATATACACTAAATATTTTTCTAGCTAATTAAAAACTAACTAATAATTTCCAGATCGAGAAAAAATTTCCAAATCAAAATTACCGCTTCGGAAGCGAGCAAACGAACCACTTTTAATCAGTACTTTCTCCTAAAACATCATCATATACACTAAATATTTTACTAGCTAACTAAAAATTTCCAGATCGAGAAAAATTTTCCAAATCAAAATTACCGCTTCGTAAGCGAGCAAACAAACCACTTTTAATCAGTACTTTCTCCTAACGCATTATCATCATATACACTAAATATTTTTCTAGCTAATTAAAAACTAAGGAGAAAGTACTGATTAAAAGTGGTTCGTTTGCTCGCTTCCGAAGCGGTAATTTTGATTTGGAAAATTTTTCTCGATCTGGAAATTATTAGTTAGTTTTTAATTAGCTAGAAAAATATTTAGTGTATATGATGATGATGCGTTAGGAGAAAGTACTGATTAAAAGTGGTTTGTTTGCTTGCTTACGAAGCGGTAATTTTGATTTGGAAAATTCTTCTCGATTGGAAATTTTTTTAGTTAGCTAGTAAGATATTTAGTGTATATGATGATGTTTTAGGAGAAAGTACTGATTAAAAGTGGTTCGTTT
Organism: Euschistus heros; assembly: GCA_003667255.2. NCBI lineage: Eukaryota > Metazoa > Arthropoda > Insecta > Hemiptera > Pentatomidae > Euschistus > Euschistus heros. The sequence goes on from RCWM02000083.1 coordinate 1,889,369, forward strand.
GCTCGCTTCCGAAGCGGTAGTTTTGATTTGGAAAATTCTTCTGGATCTGGAAATTTTTAGTTAGCTAGTAAAATATTTAGTGTATATGATGATGTTTTAGGAGAAAGTACTGATTAAAAGTGGTTCGTTTGCTCGCTTCCGAAGCGGTAGTTTTGATTTCGAAAATTCTTCTCGATCTGGAAATTTTTAGTTAGTTTTTAATTAGTTAGAAAAATATTTAGTGTATATGATGATGATGCGTTAGGAGAAAGTACTGATTAAAAGGGGTTTGTTTGCTCGCTTACGAAGCGGTAATTTGATTTGGAAAATTCTTCTCGATCTGGAAATTTTAGTTAGAAAATTTTCAGTTAGCTAGTAAAATATTTAGTGTATATGATGATGATGCGTTAGGAGAAAGTACTGATTAAAAGTGGTTTGTTTGCTCGCTTCCGAAGCGGTAGTTTTGATTTGGAAAATTCTTCTCGATCTGGAAATTTTTAGTTAGTTTTTAATTAGATAGAAAAATATTTAGTGTATATGATGATGATGCGTTAGGAGAAAGTACTGACTAAAAGTGGTTTGTTTGCTCGCTTACGAAGCGGTAATTTTGATTTGGAAAATTCTTCTCGATCTGGAAATTATTAGTTAGTTTTTAATTAGCTAGAAAAATATTTAGTGTATATGATGATGATGCGTTAGGAAAAAGTACTGATTAAAAGTGGTTTGTTTGCTCGCTTACGAAGCGGTAATTTTGATTTGGAAAATTCTTCTCGATCTGGAAATTTTTAGTTAGCTAGTAAAATATTTAGTGTATATGATGATGTTTTAGGAAAAAGTACTGATTAAAAGTGGTTCGTTTGCTCGCTTCCGAAGCGGTAATTTTGATTTGGAAATTTTTTTCTCGATCTGGAAATTATTAGTTAGTTTTTAATTAGCTAGAAAAATATTTAGTGTATATGATGATGATGCGTTAGGAAAAGTACTGATTAAAAGTGGTTTGTTTGCTCGCTTACGAAGCGGTAATTTTGATTTGGAAAATTCTTCTCGATCTGGAAATTTTCAGTTAGCTAGTAAAATATTTAGTGTATATGATGATGTTTTAGGAGAAAGTACTGATTAAAAGTGGTTCGTTTGCTCGCTTCCGAAGCGGTAGTTTTGATTTGGAAAATTCTTCTCGATCTGGAAATTTTTAGTTAGTTTTTAATTAGCTAGAAAAATATTTAGTGTATATGATGATGATGCGTTAGGAGAAAGTACTGATTAAAAGTGGTTTGTTTGCTCGCTTCCGAAGCGGTAGTTTTGATTTGGAAAATTCTTCTCGATCTGGAAATTTTTAGTTAGCTAGTAAGATATTTAGTGTATATGATGATGTTTTAGGAGAAAGTACTGATTAAAAGTGGTTTGTTTGCTCGCTTCCGAAGCGGTAGTTTTGATTTGGAAAATTCTTCTCGATCTGGAAATTTTTAGTTAGTTTTTAATTAGATAGAAAAATATTTAGTGTATATGATGATGATGCGTTAGGAAAAAGTACTGATTAAAAGTGGTTTGTTTGCTCGCTTACGAAGCGGTAATTTTGATTTGGAAAATTCTTCTCGATCTGGAAATTTTTAGTTAGTTTTTAATTAGATAGAAAAATATTTAGAGTATATGATGATGATGCTTTAGGAGAAAGTACTGATTAAAAGTGGTTCGTTTGCTCGCTTCCGAAGCGGTAGTTTTGATTTGGAAAATTCTTCTCGATCTGGAAATTTTTAGTTAGTTTTTAATTAGTTAGAAAAATATTTAGTGTATATGATGATGATGCGTTAGGACAAAGTACTGATTAAAAGTGGTTCGTTTGCTCGCTTCCGAAGCGGTAGTTTTGATTTGGAAAATTCTTCTCGATCTGGAAATTTTTAGTTAGTTTTTAATTAGCCAGAAAAATATTTACTGTATATGATGATAATGCGTTAGGAGAAAGTACTGATTAAAAGTGGTTTGTTTGCTCGCTTACGAAGCGGTAATTTTGATTTGGAAAATTTTTCTCGATCTGGAAATTTTTAGTTAGCTAGTAAAATATTTAGTGTATATGATGATGTTTTAGGAGAAAGTACTGATTAAAAGTGGTTCGTTTGCTCGCTTCCGAAGCGGTAATTTTGATTATGAAAATATTTCCCTATCTGGAAATTATTAGTTAGTTTTTAATTAGCTAGAAAAATATTTAGTGTATATGATGATGATGCGTTAGGAGAAAGTACTGATTAAAAGTGGTTTGTTTGCTTGCTTACGAAGCGGTAATTTTGATTTGGAAAATTCTTCTCGATCTGGAAATTTTTAGTTAGCTAGTAAAATATTTAGTGTATATGATGATGTTTTAGGAGAAAGTACTGATTAAAAGTGGTTCGTTTGCTCGCTTCCGAAGCGGTAGTTTTGATTTGGAAAATTCTTCTCGATCTGGAAATTTTTTTAGTTTTTTAATTAGCTAGTAAAATATTTAGTGTATGATGATGATGTTTTAGGAGAAAGTACTGATTAAAAGTGGTTCGTTTGCTCGCTTCCGAAGCGGTAGTTTTGATTTGGAAAATTCTTCTCGAACTGGAAATTTTTAGTTAGTTTTTAATTAGTTAGAAAAATATTTAGTGTATATGATGATGATGCGTTAGGAGAAAGTACTGATTAAAAGTGGTTCGTTTGCTCGCTTCCGAAGCGGTAGTTTTGATTTGGAAAATTCTTCTCGATCTGGAAATTTTTTAGTTTTTTTAATTAGTTAGAAAAATATTTAGTGTATATGATGATGATGCGTTAGGAGAAAGTACTGATTAAAAGTGGTTTGTTTGCTCGCTTACGAAGCGGTAATTTGATTTGGAAAATTCTTCTCGATCTGGAAATTTTCAGTTAGCTAGTAAAAAATATTTAGTGTATATGATGATGCGTTAGGAGAAAGTACTGATTAAAAGTGGTTTGTTTGCTCGCTTCCGAAGCGGTAGTTTTGATTTGGAAAATTCTTCTCGATCTGGAAATTTTTAGTTAGTTTTTAATTAGATAGAAAAATATTTAGTGTATATGATGATGATGCGTTAGGAGAAAGTACTGATTAAAAGTGGTTTGTTTGCTCGCTTACGAAGCGGTAATTTTGATTTGGAAAATTCTTCTCGATCTGGAAATTTTTAGTTAGTTTTTTAATTAGCTAGAAAAATATTTAGTGTGTATATGATGATAATGCGTTAGGAGAAAGTACTGATTAAAAGTGGTTTGTTTTTGCTTCGGAAGCGAGCAAACGAACCACTTTTAATCAGTACTTTCTCCTAAAACATGATCATATACACTAAATATTTTACTAGCTAACTAAAAATTTCCAGATCGAGAAAAATTTTCCAAATCAAAATTACCGCTTCGTAAGCGAGCAAACAAACCACTTTTAATCAGTACTTTCTCCTAACGCATCATCATCATATACACTAAATATTTTTCTAGCTAATTAAAAACTAACTAAAAATTTCCAGATCGAGAAGAATTTTCCAAATCAAAACTACCGCTTCGGAAGCGAGCAAACGAACCACTTTTAATCAGTACTTTCTCCTAAAGCATCATCATCATATACACTAAATATTTTTCTATCTAATTAAAAACTAACTAAAAATTTCCAGATCGAGAAGAATTTTCCAAATCAAAATTACCGCTTCGTAAGCGAGCAAACAAACCACTTTTAATCAGTACTTTCTCCTAACGCATCATCATCATATACACTAAATATTTTTCTAGCTAATAAAAAAACTAACTAAAAATTTCCAGATCGAGAAGAATTTTCCAAATCAAAACTACCGCTTCGGAAGCGAGCAAACAAACCACTTTTAATCAGTACTTTCTCCTAACGCATCATCATCATATACACTAAATATTTTACTAGCTAACTGAAAATTTCCAGATCGAGAAGAATTTTCCAAATCAATATTACCGCTTCGTAAGCGAGCAAACAAACCACTTTTAATCAGTACTTTCTCCTAACGCATCATCATCATATACACTAAATATTTTTCTAACTAATTAAAAACTAACTAAAAATTTCCAGATCGAGAAGAATTTTCCAAATCAAAACTACCGCTTCGGAAGCGAGCAAACGAACCACTTTTAATCAGTACTTTCTCCTAACGCATCATCATCATATACACTAAATATTTTTCTATCTAATTAAAAAAACTAACTAAAAATTTCCAGATCGAGAAGAATTTTCCAAATCAAAACTACCGCTTCGGAAGCGAGCAAACAAACCACTTTTAATCAGTACTTTCTCCTAAACGCATCATCATCATATACACTAAATATTTTTCTATCTAATTAAAAACTAACTAAAAATTTCCAGATCGAGAGAATTTTCCAAATCAAAATTACCGCTTCGTAAGCGAGCAAACAAACCACTTTTAATCAGTACTTTCTCCTAACGCATCATCATCATATACACTAAATATTTTTCTAGCTAATTAAAAACTAACTAATAATTTCCAGATCGAGAAGAATTTTCCAAATCAAAATTACCGCTTCGGAAGCGAGCAAACGAACCACTTTTAATCAGTACTTTCTCCTAAAACATCATCATATACACTAAATATTTTACTAGCTAACTAAAAATTTCCAGATCGAGAAAAATTTTCCAAATCAAAATTACCGCTTCGTAAGCGAGCAAACAAACCACTTTTAATCAGTACTTTCTCCTAACGCATCATCATCATATACACTAAATATTTTTCTAGCTAATTAAAAACTAACTAAAAATTTCCAGATCGAGAAGAATTTTCCAAATCAAAACTACCGCTTCGGAAGCGAGCAAACAAACCACTTTTAATCAGTACTTTCTCCTAACGCATCATCATCATATACACTAAATATTTTTCTATCTAATTAAAAACTAACTAAAAATTTCCAGATCGAGAAGAATTTTCCAAATCAAAAATTCAAAATTACCGCTTCGTAAGCGAGCAAACAAACCACTTTTAATCAGTATTTTCTCCTAACGCATCATCATCATATACACTAAATATTTTTCTAGCTAATTAAAAACTAACTAAAAATTTTCAGATCGAGCAGAATTTTCCAAATCAAAACTACCGCTTCGGAAGCGAGCAAACGAACCACTTTTAATCAGTACTTTCTCCTAACGCATCATCATCATATACACTAAATATTTTTCTAGCTAACTAAACATTTTCAGACCGAGAAGAATTTTACAAATCAAAATTACCGCTTCGTAAGCGAGAAAACAAAGCACTTTTAATCAGTACTTTCTCCTAACGCATCATCATCATATACACTAAATATTTTTCTAGCTAATTAAAAACTCACTAAAAATTTCCAGATCGAGAAGAACTTTCCAAATCAAAATTACCGCTTCGGAAGCGAGCAAACAAACCACTTTTAATCAGTACTTTCTCCTAACGCGTCATTATCATATACAGTAAATATTTTTCTAGCGATTTTGCTTTACGCAAAATTAAAAAAAAAATAATAAAAAATCGCCTCAAGTACATAGAAATGATTTTATTTGCTTATCTTCTAGTAGGCAGTGGAATAATTTACTGCCAAGTAGAAGAGAAGCAGCAAATTAGCATGTTTTAATGCCTCTTCGCTTAATTTGATTAATTCTTCTATCAATAAATTACGGAGCTGTCCAGTTCAAATTAACTTTTCTGGGAGCTAATTTCTTTAAAATTAAAGAACATGTATTTACTTTTTCCTTCGATTTTGTTCTTGCCATTGCTCGGCTCACTTAATCAAATTGAGTGAATTTAATTTAATCTAATAGTTAAAGGTTGATAGACACAAAAACAGATGGATTCATGGAGAAATGTTTGTTCTGATGTAGAGGATCTATTCGAGAACAAAGATTCAGTGGTTGGTAACATTGTGAATAAAGCCATTTTACCCAATCTGTAGTTGTTATCTGTTTGAGGAAGCATAAATAATAAAATGAGCTGTAATAACATCATATTTTTTTTGTTTATTCATGATATCTGACAAAATTGGCTCTTTTAAAACAAAAATATATTTGTCATGTGTACTCCTCTTAAAGCCAACCGAGTTACCTTCCAGTTTATTGGAGCAGACCATTTAAGAGGGGTTTCAGATTATATGGGCCATAAAATATTATGGTTCATTTTTTATATCAGTTGTGATAATGCATATTTTACTAAAAGTTTTAATCTTTTTAGAATGACCACTTTTCATTTTGTCATTCGCTTTTTATTTTTTTATTATTTTTTTTTTTTTTACGTAACGGCCTTTTCAGACCACGCGAATTTCATTACTTAACCTTTTTCATTTTCGCCCATCATTTCTCCCAATATTTTCTCATCATTTCTATTTCTTCCTTTCCTTTAACCACGCAGTAATCTGCCGTTTTTCTTTATTTTTCACAAGAACCTTGATTTCTTTTAATTGCTTTCCGTATTGTTTTCTATCTAGGCAGTATTTGTCTGGTATTTTTCTGCTTCCCCTCTCATTTGTTTTAAATACCCTCCTTCTCTCTTGTATTCACCGATTTTGTCAAAGACTTTCTTTATGTCTCCCTTGATTGATTCTTACCATGTTCTCTTGGAATCTTAGTCCTGTGATTGTTATTTCCGTTTCTAGATCTTTTATCTCCCTGTAGATTTCCTGGTTGGGTCTTAACCTGTAGCCTTCCTGCGTTTTCTTGTACCCATAGATTCTACTCAGGATCCTTTTCTCTATTTTCAGTTATTTTTCTAATTTAAAGAGTCATGTTGTCTCCATCTTGTATAGAATTAATGGTTTTATCACTGCACTGTAGTGTCTTGGTTTATTTATTAATTCTTGTGAACTACACTTTAATGATGATATACTTTTTCTAAAAAAAAAAAAATAATAATAAATTCTGGTTTTGTTACTTTTTTATTCTTGATCATTGTGCTGTCATGAGGTCACAATCTTCTGAGGAAATTAAAATATAAAAAAAAAAAAATTATAATATATATATATATATCTAACGACTGGAGCGATACTGAATATTTTCACTTATTTAACATCCCTAACACCCCTTTTCTCAAACTACCCACTCATAATAAAATTTTTTGATGTTTTGTTATATGGACGTCTAACAAATAATAATAACACTTCTTGAGAGTTACTAAAAACGAATCGATTTTCTGTGTTCATTTATTACTATTTCTCTTCTATTATTGCTATTCTGTTTTACAGTGGTGATTATATTAATCTAAAAAAATTAAAACTTAGTTTTAACTTAGCTTATAAGTAACTTAGCTATAAGTAACTCCAAATATTTATACGTAATGAATCAAAATCTAATTTGTTATCCTTGGCACGCCATTAATTAATTAATTGATTAATTATAGACTAGTAATAACGCCTATGAACCTTCGAGGATAAGATTTTTATTACTGATCTACTGTAGTTAGATCTTAGATGAATAATGTGTTTTCAGAAATATTACAAAGGTGAAACTATGTAGACATGTTGGATACTCACTTCATTTTTTCCCCATTATTAGCTCAAGTTTCACTATCTTATATAGGAAAAAGTAAATTAGATTAACAACATATTAGGAAACAATTATAATTATGTTGAAGGAGGTTTAACTATTGATTGATTTTAACAAGAAACTATTGAGGTTTAACATCTTGGCATTATACTTCTTTATTGATATTTTTTTTTAGTACAACTACATGTTTTCGCCAACAACAAAATTTATTAGTTTCCTTTCTTCAGAAGCAATATTTATTTAGTTCTGAGTTGCTTTAATTCAGTTCTAAGGACATTATATATAAATTAGTGTAGCTCCAAGATGTATTAATAATTAAATCTCTTCCAATATAATTACAATTAAATAGTGGAATAATATGGAACAAAAATTCTAATTCAGATTAATTTAAATCGTCTTAATTTAATACTGATTAAATTGTATTTTTAATTTATTAATATTGATGAATTATTTAACCCTTCTATTGGATTTTTTTTTTTTAAATTTGAAAACTAGTTTTGAATATTTAACTTTCAACATCGGTTCTAAAAACATATACAAATTTCAAAACCTCAGCACTTTTCTACATAAATTATATATATAATTTTTTTGTGAAATGTCACACAAGAAATCAAGCATTTTGGTACACACCTAAGGAGGCGTAATGAAAAGGACAGGCAGATAAGAGCATTAGTCTACGGTTTTCGCTGGTATTTATATTTTTTTATAAATATTCTGGTCATTATATTTATAAGTATCTGGTCATTTGAACTGAAATCCTGATTGGCATAGAAGGATCTTATTATTTGTAACGATTCATAAATATTTAATTTTAAACTGTTTTCTACTTGTATTAGTTTAACTCCAAAGTCTTTGTCGAATTTATGGTTATTTTCATTTTAATGGATAGGTAAGTTGGAATTTAGCGTTTTATTACTGTATGCTCTCATACGTTCTTTTAATTGTTGGTTTATTGATCTTACAGTTTTCACGTGTATTTGGCATCACAGTCATTACATTTTAGTTCGTATACACCGTTTTTGGAAAGGGTCTAGTTTGTCTTAAGGTGAATGGAAATCAGATGACAATGGTTTATCCAGTTTAAATGCGGGACTCAAATAGTTTTTTAATCTTGTCTCCGACTTTGATGGAGTATGGGATCAAAATGTATTTCTTCGGGGTAACTTGAGTTTATATTGTAATTATTTTTTTTTACGGATACATAGATTATAAAATAAACAATATATATAATCTTTACAGCAAAGTGTTACTTTTATGAAATTCTTGTATATTTTTAGAAATGATGATGAAAGCTTAACATTCAAAAATAGTTTTCATTAAAAAAAAAAATTCCATTAGAAGTGACAAATCATTCATAAATCCTAATTGTATTGATACTTCTTTACCATCATGCGTACCTCAAGTGAGTAATTATTGTTCGTAAAGATGAAAAATAAATTAAAGCTCCCGAAACATGTAGTAGTGTTTATAAGGAAATCATAAATAAAGGATTGTAGTGCCAATATTTATAAATTAAAAAAAAAAAAAAATGTAAATGTATTTCGGTCTCTGTAATAATGAATAAATTTCTTTTTGAATATATTAAAAAAAAAGTAGGAGAGATGTATCTTAAATGAAAGGACTATATATAGCAGCAAAATATTAGTCGGACATCTTGAGGAGACTGGGGCAGTGGAATCAGTTAAGCAGGTGTACCAACCGGCAGCTGTTGGGTCAAAGATCCTCTCCAAGGCTAAGGTTTCCCACCTGCGGCCGCTATGGAACCAAGGATACCAACCTCTGTCTTTTACATAATTATACGATTCCTGTGATAATGTCATCCTCTATATAGGATTATAATTCAAAAACGAAGGGAAGAATCTACATTTCCTATCGGGGATTATGCCCTGGATCTCATCCCGCCAGATTGGATATGCTACCTACACCAGTGCCTACGTAATCTCCCCATTTTATTCTCTATTTAAAGCCTCCCTTGCATAAAATGAATATTGAAGCTATATTTAGCCTCCATTTTTTAGAAATTAGCATATAGGTGTTTTGTTTTTTTATTTTATTTTTTTTTTTAACCGGACAGTTATTGTCACCGTAACTAACAAATTAAAAAACAAAATGTTTAGCCTCCTCAAAAAAAAAAAATAATAAAAAAATCATAAAATTGGTTTTAAATCCAACTCAACTGTGTAAATATACTTTCGATTCTGTCGGTATTTTAAAAGATATCCATAGGGTGTCAATAACTGATTTTACATTACTTATTGTCACTATCTTGTTATTTCCTTAAGTATGCCAATAACTGTCTAGTTTACCCTATAATGTAGGTTATTGAGAGGGATCAATCAATAGGATAACAAAATAAGCATTGTTGGAATTAACAAAATATATTTTGAATTTACTAACGTTTCGGCCATATCTTTGATGGCCATCAGAATCAGAAGATGAATATTAAAAAAACAAAAAAGTGGAATTTAAATAAAATAAAATAAAAAACAGGTTTATAAACAATTTCAAGATCTAATATAATGAAAATAATCTGAAAATGGTTATATGGTATTTTTGTTAAGATGAGAAAATAGAAATTGTATTGACATAGAAAAATAAAAAAAAGGTAGGTAATATATACAATGATAAAGACATTAAGTAATATAAAAAAATTATAATATGTAAAGAGAAGTGAATAGAAGTGAAAAAAAAAACAAAAAAACAATCAGATAAAATAATTGCAAAAGTAAAACGTAATTAAAATTTAATGCAAAAAATGGGGACTGCAAAGTGATGAAGTAAATTATAAATAAAGAAGTTATTAATAAGTTAAAATTAGTAAATAATTGAGACAAAATAAAGTTATAACAAAAATATACCAGATGATGGAAAAATTAAGATAAATGCATCTTGTTTAGTTTATTTTAATCTTTCCATCTGGCATGTTTTTTGTTACAACCTGCATTATATATTCAACCACTCATCAAACATACATCTTTAATCATTCCCTCGAGATTAATTTTTAAACTTAGAATAGAAGTCAGAATCTTAGTTTTGGAATATAACTAATAGAGCAAAATTAAATATCTAAATTAATTTTATGTTTTTTCTTTTCCTTTTATATACATACTGTTAAAGTTCTTATCAAAACGTTATAAAGAATGTTTATTTTTTATTTATTTATTTATTTTTTTATATAACAGGAGTACTAGAATATTTGAAATCAAAACGTTTAAGGACTACTAAGAATAAATCAAGCCCAACTATAAATCCTTGGTTTTCAAATCAATTTTGTTAAATGAAATCCTGCTATATATATATATATATATATATATATATATATATATATATATATATATATATATATATATATATATATATATATATTATAATGTATGTGTGTGTGTGTGTGTAAGGGTTTCATCAAAATGAAATTTGAGGTTAGCATATTTAAAAATATATATGTTGAAAAAATACAAAATATGAAGAAATTGTTGTGGCAATATTGTTCCCGCGCAGCAAGAACCTTGCAGTCATGTTCTTATTTGCAAGGTGATCGCACTTGTTATTACTGCGGCCAGACACCATTGGGTGATTTATTGTACATTACCTTACGCCACAACTTTGAGTTAAACTTGTTTTGTTTTTTTTCCACAATTTTTAGAAATCATACTCTTGTATAACCGATTAATAGAATTATCGTTTCAGTTATATTTTTCATTCTATATAAAAAAAATCATTCAGTAAACCAAAGTTAAATCCTCACTACAAGTATTTTAACCTATAAAAATTATATTCTACACCAAAGGCCTTGTTTATATCGAACACAAAAGTTGCAGCTGTTCCTTTTGTTGTGGTTTTCCAGTCAGTAGCCGGACAATAGTGCAGTTGTTCGGTCCATCTTGGTCAGTATCAAATTACTGTTGTATGTTACTATAATCCAAACAAAGAAACGATTCCCAGAATCTAATCGATTTTCAGTTTCCTGTAAAAGAACACAGTCCAAAGTGGAGAGGAAGAAGACATATCTGAGGCCAAAACTAACATATAACAAATTTTTGTTCGTATAATTTTAATTAGACCAATTATCATCTAATCATTGTCTAAATTCTCTATAGATTTAAAAATAGATTGAAATGGTATCACTTTTGAATTCCATGTTGATGACCTTGATGTTTGCAACTAAAATCACTTTTCTTTCAATTTATTTCTTAGTACTATGTTCTATACATACGATAAGCACATATTTGGATGTTACTGCCTATATATCTTTAATTTATGCAGTGTTTTGAAAATCTATCTTGAATTGACAACGTTCCCCAATAGGCCCCATTGATATCTGTAAATACTCCGAAGATTTCACAATCTTTTGCTTATAAACAGTCAGTTAGATTTTTGGTCTCTATATTATTTTCCTGTATTGAGAAAATAGACCCCCAGAGTATATTAGATCATAATGTATGTTTCTAGTTATAATAAGATCTTAAGCCTCTTGTAGTGTTTTCTTATACATGACAATTCCTGAAATTCCTATAAACCTAAAATGTATATACTTAATACTTTATCTCTTCTGTTTTGAATAATAGATTTTAATCCGCCGCAGGTATTCTGCAAGAGAACTAGAGAACAGGTATGTGGATTTTGTTATTTCTTTGTGAAATTTCTCATTTAACGAGTAAAACCACCACTTTGACTTTTTCTCTTTACTCACCCACCTCTTCTTGAAATATTCGAACATTATTTATTCTTATATTATTTAATTGATTTTTTCCATTTTACTTATTCATATTTACAATTTTAAACAATGTATAAATCAAGTAAATGTGTTGAAAATTAATCACAATAACTTGTATAGCAAAAATATACTATTAGCACTCCAATAAAAAATTTACATTAGAAGGTCTCAAGTCTGTTCAGACTCCTCAGAGGGTTGTAGGGAATTGAGTGAGGATTAGGTGGGTGGCTAGTGGATTTGAGTGGGTATGGATGAAAATGTATCTGGTTAAGGACAATTCAGCTACATAGAAAACATTAAGATAATTATGGATAAGTTCATCAGTGACATAATAGAGGGCATTGAGAATTTCAGATTGTAAGGATTGGATAGGAGAACAATTTAAATGGTATAGTGGAGCCACTGAGCTGAACTCCGTATGTCCTAATATGTCTAATTATTCTCCTGTAAATGAGGATTTTGTAATTGGAAGCTTTGGTGCTTCACTAAACCTTCAATTCTTCTATCCAATCCAGAATCCTTCATAAAATCCTCATTGCTTCTTATTATATCACCAGTAAACCTATTCATAATGATCTCAATGTTTTATATGTTGCTGAATTGTCCCAAATCAGTTCATGTCCTTACATGATAAGGTCATTAACCACTCGAATCCACTAGGCTCCCAACTTGCTTCCGACTCGATTCTCGATAACTCTCCGATGCATCTGAAAAGAGAATGGTCTAGGGACATGGTTATGTAGAACTTTTATTGAAGTGTTAATAATGAATAGTTACTTTACAAGTTACTTTAATTATTTATCCACTCTATCTACATTATCTAGTTGATCTATATATTGTTTACAGTTTTAAATATCAATAAATAATTTTTAAAAAAAATGGAAAAAATTAAGCATAATTAATGCCGAAATATTTCAGTAAGAGTTAGATGAATAAGGTGAATGTAAGTCAAAGAGGTGGCTTTACTTATGAAATAAGGAATTCCACTAGGAGAAATATGTTGGCGGTTTGGGATCAAGTTAGAAGTTTCCCAGATGGAGCTCTAGGTAGCGGTTCTGTTCAACAGGGATTAGTGGAATATGATTAAAGGATACTGCAGGGCTCTAAGTCGTTGTTTAACGGCGAAGGGTAAAAGTTATGCGAGGAGATTTCTTTAGGATCCTCCGATTTCGACACACATTCTAGTATGTTTCCTTTATGAGATTGGAGTGTTTGGGATGGTATGTGAGGGTCATTATTTACTGATGACAAACAAGTGTCATGAGCGTACGTGTGAGTACTAGGATGAGTCGGGATGTCAGTTGTACACCGTATTGATATTCAGTAAAAAGGGATATTCATTTCCATTTGGGCACGTTAATGATTAAATTATAGTCTTCATAAAAACTAGAGATGGTTCGAGTTGTTGGTAAAACCGATTAATAGGCTGCTTTTGTAGTCGGCAAAAAGAGCCAACTAGTTGGCTATTTCATCTATTTATATTCCTAGGCTTAAAAATAGGTTGATTGAAATGATAACATGACCTTTATTTATTATAATATTTATTTTAGATTCTTTATCTCTATATTTATTTTTAGATATAATATTTATTTCAGATCCATCTTTACAGTTTGTTATATAATCCAGGAACACTTCTTTCTTGTAATCGATTACCAAACTTTAAGTCAGATCATGGTAATAACAAAAAATAAATTCAATAACTTCTACAATACTGAATAAAGAACTTATATAACCTACTATTTTTTTTATATCACAGTTTTGGTTTTGTGTCATAATTAAAAAATATGAAATTTTAATTAAAATTGACTTTCATATTAAGTTTGGAATACGAAAAGTAAATTGCTATTTTAACAATTTACATGCGTGTTTATTAGAGTTACATGTAAGATAATTATCTGTCGGCATGAATGAATTTCTTATTTTGCAATTAAGTATCTAAGCCAAGTATAATAAATTGCTGGAATTTGCTTTATTTTCCTAGAAACAACATATAGTCACACACCGGGCCCGTTTGCAAAACACAGAAGAAAAGATATAAGATAAACAAAAACCTGTAACTACATGTACAAACGACTATAGAGTTATAAACGAAGCGCTTCGAACTTTACCGATGCCTCCCGAATTCTAACCGAAGCAATGATCGGTATGGTCGACTAACTGGCTTTCTTCCCTGCCGTCTGGTCGGCAAGTGACCCATCTCTAATGGGCAAAAAAGGTTTGGAAACGACAAAATCTTACGCTTATGTCCTGTCTAAAATAGACAATTTCCCAATTTGAAACTACTCTTATTTTACACATCGAAAATTAGTCTTTAATTTTAAGATAATATATCATTGCATGCATAATAACAGCATTCAACAGAAGACGTTGAAGTAAAAAAAAAAAAAAAAAAAACCCTTATAACCAAAAGAAGGCTGGAAACACTTATGTAATGAAATAATAACATTTCAACAATAAAAACTGATTATACTCGCTATAGGCTTTAAGGACAAAGATTAGAAACAAAATCTTATGATTAGAAATCCTTTTAGTCTGTGATTAGCATTCATGATGTTAGTGCCAAAACCCATTCGCGAGCTAATTGTGTCCTTACGAAATCAAGGCAATGGGAGGACTGTTAAAAAAAAACGTGGGTACAGTATCTAAAATTATAAAAAAATATATAAAGAATTATGCTATGCATCCAGCAGACCACGGAACGGGCGTCCACCAAAAATAAATAAATTGCTGAACAGGGAAATTTTAAAAACTGTACTCGACAAATCGAGCACTAGCACTCCGAAAATTGCTACAAACCTGTCCCGCAACTATGGTTTATTAGTTAGGGAAAAGTGGTTTATTTGGTCGAATTGCTAGGAAGGAACCATTCATTAGCAAGTTATATCGTTAGCGAATTTGTTGAATAGTATGTACAAAAGCCTTCTTCGCTCTGGGAGTCTATTATTTTTCGGACAAAAGTCGATTTAACATTTTTGGTTTTGATGGCCGTCAAAAAGTGTTGCGAAAAGCGAAAAAATATATTGGAAACAAAAAACTAGAGGCACACATTCAATAGCCTATATTAAACAAGAGGAGCTTAAGTGTAAAACTTTGTAGTGAAAGTGTTTTCAGACTTTTTTTTGCCCAGTTTATGGCAAAAACATTATCTTGACAAATAATCCTTCGTGTCTTTGGATTTTTAAGTTCCTTGAAGAGGACTGCGGTTTAAACCAAAGTGAGCTTTTAGAAATCATATCCGGCAGTAATTGTAAACGTTATAAATGTAATTAATTAGTTGATATAATAATTATTGTGTTTTTAAGTTGCTATGATGAATACCAACACCGATATATATTCTTAGTTAGTATCTCTTTTTTTAAAATATAAAACACCTTATAAATTTATTGGTTTTATTTATTAGTTTATTATTGCTTATTTAAAATACATACACACATCACCAATTAGTGGAAGTTACCACTGAAAAGGACCTAAAAAAAGTTTCCGACAATTGCCCTTCTCTAATCCACTTTACCCAGGCCACAAAGAAAATATTAGTGAAGGGCCTTAATAGGGACTCATTAAAAGGGTCAATGCGATTAATGAGGCGGCTAAAGGCTGTTATTAAGCCATTCGGTTAATTGTTAATTGCTTATTGTCTTCTCTTTGTGGGTCTAACCTTCAATTAAATCCTTCTAAGGGCAAATTATTTTTATATCAAGCGATTTTAGAATTCCAACAAAGGTAAAGCCAATTTCCTCTCAGACTACTGGTTTTTTAAACCGGTTAATAAACTGTATTGTTTTTATTAAAACTATTTGGGGAGGGATTTAATTTTATACTAGTAGGTCAAAACATATCAGGTGTATGAATATACTCGTATATGCATGTTTATTTTTCTTTCTTTTCTTTTCCATGTAGTACTACAACCCAGAAAGGGTTTAGTACATGTGTCTGTGGCACTAGTCGTAGTAGGAATAACCGTAATTTACCTATTTTAGAAAAGCCCAATTTCTTCCACAATGATTTACAAATTAGTATTCATCTCTGCAGTAACATCAAAATTTAGTCTATTAGACACAAATAAAGAGGACTAAAGTAGCTTTCTAATAATAACCCAAAATCCACAAACATACATAACAAAAAAAAATGACCTTGACCAACTATCCACTATTCTTATAAAGGTTTTATAAGACCTTAAAGGTCACCGAAATCGATGCCCATTTTAGAAACCTCTTTGAGCAAGTGAACTCCTGCAGACGTGCGGATTATGAAAAATGTGCCCCGATGCCAAATGTCATGAATCTTGATGTCCAGGCAATACGAAAAGCCATTAAATCTACGTCACTGGACACATCACCGGGGCCTGACGGGGTCTTAATCCGCACGATAAAATTCTATGATGTATCCCACATTATTAAGACAATAGCGGAGATCATGCTGAAGGTGGCCTATATACCAGAACCTTTACGTCAAGGGCGCACAATCTTAATATACAAGGGTAAGGGCGATGTTAAAAATATTTCATCATGGAGACCCATTACTATATACTCTTTTGTGCGCCGAATCATAGAAAAGGTTCTGGACCAGGAACTGAGAAAGCAGGTCACCTTCCATAGGAATCAGAGAGGTTTTATTAGGGGCCTTCCGGGAGCACACGTAAGCGCAAGAATCATTGACGCAGTCATAAAAGACGCAAAAAATAAGAAAAATGACTGTGCGGTGGTCTTTCTTGACGTTGTTGGCGCTTTTGACAACATTGGGCACGATCACATTGTTAGATCGTTAGAGGCAAGAGGTGTTTCACTGGACCTGAGAAACGTTATCGCTGCACTCCTATCCACAAACAAAATTAAGGTAACTGTTGGAGCTCACTCTACTAGCCGGGTCAATGTACTGCGAGGAGTTCCCCAAGGCGGCCCGCTCTCTCCCTCGTTGTTTAACTTAGCTATCGATCATCTGTACCAAGACCTTTGTGATCATGATTTCTCAAGACACTACGGGTACAAGCTGAGAGAGGACCAAGACTGTGTTGTCCTCACAGGATTTGCAGATGATCAGGCGGTCTCTGCACGTAATAAGTATGCGGCAGAGAGAATTATAGATAGCACCCAAAGGATACTGGCGGAGATTGGTCTGGCTGTAAATCCACAGAAAAGTATGGGCATTGTGTTGGATAGGGGTGAGATGCAAGCAACGATGCTCTCTCTTGAGAATGGAGATGTCATCCACACGGCAAAGGAAGATGACTCTATTAAATACTTGGGATGCACATTCTCGGGAGAGCTAAGGTTCAGGGAAGAATCAATAGAAAAACTAAATAAAAATTTAGATAAATTAGTAACCTCTTGCCTACCGGAAAAAAAGCTCAATGTTGTCAATCAATATGTGTTTCCCGGGTTGACATATCCTCTCCAGACTGCACCCCTTACAAAGCTCAGCCCTGCGTTGTTGGATGGTATAGATGTGATGATCCGCAGGAGCATTAAGGCCATTGTCGGACTCCCTTCGAACACCTCAACTGCGATGCTCTACGCTCCGCGGAGGTACCGTGGGTTAGGACTGATCCGCTGTCAATGGGAGGCTCCTCTGCAGCACTGGTCCATTGCTCAGCGACTGTCTAATGTTCCGGACGCTCTGTTCCAGTCCACATTCCATTATGAAAAAGAGATTACTGAATGTGCTAAGAGACTGGGTGTAGATCAGAGCCACCGAAGCGTGAGAGCTGTACGACAGTCGCTGAGAGAGGGCGCTTTTGAGGAATGGGCCAATTGCAGGTGGCAGGGCGTTTGGTGTACCTCATTTTAAGGAGACGCCGAGAGCTAACAGATATATTTGTGAAAAACAAATACTTTCGGGGTCTGAATGGACCAACGCCCTAAAACTCAACATCAATTATGCACCCCTGCGTGGACTCCCAGGTGCCAGCGGACAGATAGGAGAGGTTGGGTCCCTTTGTCGCAAGTGCGGCAAAGAGTCCGAAACACCAGCCCATGTGCTGGGACAATGTCCCAACAACTCACTCCTGATCACACGCCGTCACCACAGGGTCAAGAATGAATTGATTATGCTCCTCAAGAATAAAGGCTTTACCTGCTTGACGAGGTATACTGCATCGATACCAACGGGTCCACGAGGTATGCGGATATTGTCGCGTTTCCGAAGAACGGACGGACAGCGCTCATAGTGGATCCTACTGTAAGGTATGAAAATAATAACCTCGATCAATCAGGTGAAGTAGAAAGGGAGAAAATGGATATTTATGAAAAATGTATCCCTTTCCTCAAAGAGAAATTCCGCGAGACATTCGGAAATAGAGATTTCTCCGTGAAAGGATTATGGTTTGGGTCTCGCGGAGCCATCCCGGAAAAAACAAGGAGCTTTTTGGAGGACCTTGGCGTGGAGGTGAGGGATATAGCGATAATGGCCGAAAATATAATATTGGACTCCCTGGGAATTATTCACCACCACATACATGGTGCATAGGATGGCCCATTGCAATGTAAAGTTAATTAATGTGCATTTATGTATATGAATGTGTGGTAGATATGTGAATATTAGGGGGGGTAACATGAAATGAAACAATAAAGTGAAAGAGGAAAAGAAGCGAAAAAGGAAAATAAAGAAAAAAGGGGGAAAAAGGAAGAGAAAAAAAAAAAAAATGTTATTTTTGTCTAGTATTAGGTAATATTAAGTAGTATATTATATAATTATAACTAAATTATAAGTTACAGTGTTGTCTTTAATTGGATAGATGAGTATGCTGCGTTTATAGCAACCCAATAAAGTTGGGCAGCACTATGTTTATTGTTCAATAAAGCATATATCTCTCTTCTAGAATAAATATTTTGAAAGGAGATTGATTTGGTTAGAATCACGTTCAATCAACAGGTTTTCCCTCAATTAAGGTCACCCTTTTAATAATGTTTGGGTGTACCCTAGGAGGATGTCTCAAACCCAGGGTCGACTGTAATTATATAATAAATAATTATCATATTTATCTAAATATGAAACTCGATCCGGAAATACGTTCTCAAGTGGCTGAGCTATCGCACTTATGCCATTTGTTGCTCCATTATAATATGAGAAAAAGTTCCATCCGAATGTAATATTAAACAGACCGTTTTTGTAAAAAATTGTTTAAAGCTTCCTCCATTTAAGTTAAAATTTAGTGTAAATGTATTTTTATGTTGAAGTTTTGGCTATGTCTAGCGCTCTCACTCTGCTTTCACTAGATTTTGCGACTTCGTACGTTTTCTTTATATATTATAATAATTCCGTGAGACTTTCGGGGAGAGAGTTCAACGTGAGAGGCCTATGGTTCAGAGGACTTAAAATTTGGTCTTATCGGTGGCAAAATATGTGAGATAGCACAAATTATTTACATTTTTTCAGAAATTGACAGCTTCCTGCCGTCTAAAAGCCTACAAAATTTTAATGGTAAAAAAAAAAATTATTTTTGATTTCGACAAAATTTAGTTTCTACATGTTTTTTGAGATGAGGAACCTGAAAATACTATCAGTTTTTAGTTTAAAAATTTTAAGGTCATTTAGAAGCCGTAAAACTGCATAGTTCAGCCCAAATCCGGAGGTCGCAGAATATGCCCTTATTGAAATATCTCAAGTTATAGCTGACCTCGGATTTTTTCATTCACATCAGTTTTTGTCCACTAAAATCTGGAGTAAATCCAATGTTATATGCATGGATAAAAAGCAGAATTTATGCTGATTCTTGTGATTCTATTACAATTGTAATCGGTTGAACACAGGAGTTGTTATGATGAAATCTCAACTTCAAAATTTTAACATCCTCGAAAGGGGTAAAAAATCAATATTTTTTATTTTGATAAAATTTCACATGGTTTTATGGTGCGTTAAATCGAGATTTGAGGTCAGTTGGAAAGAAGTGCCCACTGATTTACAGCGGTTTTCCTTGGAATTTTTTCAATTTCTTTTTTTGAGTTATTGAGCACCCTAAAGCCGGGTAGTGTCTTGAGCATAACGAAAGTATTTTTATTAAAAATAGCATACACACCTGCAATTAAACGTGAAAGAATCATTTCTCCATCTTGATTGAGAGCTAAGAAAAAAAATAAAACGTGGTTTTCATTTTTTTTTTTTTTTTTTTTGGCTCCTTATTCCCATTGGCGGCTATAACTCTATTTTTGCACTATTATAGGTCCGTACTACCCACACAAAAATCGGCATTCAAATCTGTGAGTTACAACTGCAAACGTCCCCTTGTTAGTTGCACAGATATATAATTAATTTTATTTTAGTTTTTTAGTTTTATATTTATTTATAACAGTTATGTTTTATATTGTTATCAACTGTAATTTTTTAACCTGAAACATATTTTATTATTATTATAAGTCTTTCACTTTAAATTATTATTATGGTCATAGTAATTTATATTATCATCAGACTGTAAACAGTATTTTTAGAATGTAGATCTGTGTATTTTAAATTTATGCTACAGCGTTTTTTTATTTTGTTTTTTAAGCTTCAGAACGGAACTTACCACTTGGCTTAGATTCCAGCTTCATGATAAATAACCAGTATCAATAAATAAAATAATTACAAATTACTTTATTATATACAATAAATTACTCATTGATACCAGTATATCAAATATAAGATAACGTTTAAATAATATTAGTTATTTAAAAATTAATAATATATTATAATCACTCAACGAAAACAATTCTAATTTTCTAGTAGCATTAATAAGATATGTAAATTTATATTTAATGTGTTATTTTAAGGCTACTAGAATGAATATTACTTTTTATCAACTTTTTTTTTTTTTTCTGGAGGCTGGCGGTTAGGTTTCATAAAAATATCTTGCTACAGTCCAAACTGCATGAAGTTGGTTTTGTTTTCAAAGATTCAATTGCCGGACCAAATAACAGCATAAAAGGTAAACAGTAGCTTAAACTATCTTCTTATAGTTAAATCTCCGAACTATAATTAGGTTCAATCAAAAAAGGATATTAGAGATTGAGAGACTATAAAACTGAAGCCAGCCGGTCCTAGACAAACAGACTGCCACTCACTATATTTATAGACAGCTGAAGGAAATGGACAGTTATAATGGACTCTAATTCGGGGGTTGGGGGCACATCCTAGGCGTACCGTTGGGGCCCAACCGGGCTATCCCAGGGGTCCCGTTGAATATATCTTCCAGGGCTATCGTCACAGCCGATTAGCCTTCGGGTGGATAACACATTCAGGACCTGGCTAAAAATAGGATTGGGTTGGCTAAGCGATCACGAACAATAGGCCCTCTGAGGGAATTGCTCAAGAAGGATTTCGTAGGCAGTGCCCAGCTCATTATACCTCAGTTTATTATAACAATTACTTTATTTTGTAACTTATATTTAGAAATGACTATTGAATATTTCGAATTTGTTAAAATGAGAAATGTGTTACCAGTTGTAGCTATAATTAATAATTTTTACATCCAATACAAAATATACGGTTTTATTTTTCGATATACGAGATTATATCGGTGGTTTTCAATAAGAAGTGGATAGGTCAAATTACCTTGGAAACCAGTTGATTATTTACCTTCGAAGCAGGATTTTTAATATCTGTGTTGTGAAAGATTGGTTGTGCTTCTTAATAAGTCCTTGAGCAAATGGTATTTCAAGAGTAATTACAGAATTTTTTAAAACGATCATAAATGTCCAACTGAAAAGTGAATAATTTTGACTTATTCATTTCTTCACGATAGCCAGGTACATATAAATGAGTAAAAGTTACTGAACTGATATGGATCCATGTTCACTGCCCACAGCATTACATCCACTTCCTCCATTGCTGAAATCCGACAAGCTGTGGTTCTTTTTATTATCAGACAAAAATATTACATGGAATCCATAAAAAATACAGAATTTAAGAACTAAATGCACAATTCAGCCATGGATTTTTGTTGCTAAGCAGGATATTTAATTTTTAAATTAAGCAGAAACAGTGAAATGCTCTTCAATTTTCCAACCTAAATTATGGAACCCACAGTTAATGGTTTATATTATATCTACAACATTTGGAAAAAACTAGATAAGTCCAATATCACAGACATACCAAATTTATTAATTTTTTAAAAATATTTTTTCAACCGCCATTATTCTACAAATTGTATGTACTTTATAATAGTATGAATATACATATATGCCTAAAACTACCAAAATGCGTTTTAAAGGATAACACTGACATCGCGACTTTAATTCGATGTGCAGTATACCAATATGTGTTGCCAAGATTATTATCCCATACTTGACAAAAATCGACTTGTCTAGTTTTTGTCAAATGGTATAGATATTTCCTAGTCCATCCTAAAGAATGACTATATTTTTGTTTTAGACTTAATAATTAGCGTATTTCTTATGGTACTTTCTTGCGAAAACGACAGCTTTTAAGTGAAGTGGGTGGTCTTATAGTTCAGTCAATAGGGAAAAAATTACGAATTTAGGAGAAATGTAGAAGGTATTTGTCAATTGGTTGATATGTTATGTATACAGAATCCGAATTTCAACTGTCATCCAGAAACTGGAACGATCTGAAAAAAAAAAAGATTATTCATTTCCTTTTTATTTCCAAGTGTAAAAAATAAACTAATTTTTTTTTTTTTTTTTTAACATAATAACTTTATTCACAACTGTACACAATGGACAACCAGTGAATGTGAAATTACATTGAAACAACAGACATGATCAGGCATGAGGGAGTCAGCACCCAGTGGTACAATCTCCAGGCGCGAAACCAAATTATTAGCGATTAGACCAAAAGATCCCTCATCCACTTCCTTTTCAGCCTCCGTTGAGTTATGTCAGGTATCTGTACTGTTGCCATATTATGTATCTGTTTGTTAGTTTGTCCACGTAGTTTCTTATGAAATTGTCGATAAAGTTTATGAATATGGCTCTTAACTGTCGGAATAAGTAAGTCTTTATGTAGTATATCGTTTGACACATAAGGAGGGGAGTCTGTTATCAGTCTTAGGAATTTAGATTGAAATGTCTGTATTTTTTGAATATGTGTTCTTTTGGCCGGTCCATAAATTTGCGATGCATACGTCCAGATGGGTTTAATCAAGTAACTGTAAATGTTAAGTTTCTGTTTTAAAGGTAGTTTTGAGCGTCTGTGAAGTACTGAGTATAGAAGTCGCAGTCTTAACTGTAACGTCTGTTTTTTTGTCTTGACGTGTGGGCCCCATGTCAGTATTCTATCAAGCGTAAGTCCTAAGTATGTCACTTTTTCAGTTTGATGTAAAGGTTGGTTGTCAATGTAAACAGGCGGGCAGGTCTTGCGTCGTAGTTTAAATGTAATATGAAGGGATTTGTCATAATTAAGTTTTATTTTCCATTCCTTACACCAAGTTTGAATCTCGTGTAAACTAAATTTAATTTGGTAAAGAGTATTCATCCACAAGAGCGTGTTGAAATCAAAGTTCAGTTATTTAGTAGTCGAACTAAGAAAAATTATTGAAGTTTTTTCTCAAATGATTTTTATGCTTTTGGAATCCAAATTTCCATTTTACCATCTAAGAAACCTTTACCGCTCCTAAAGATTAAAAAGTTATAAAAAGGTTTTTTTTTTTTTTTTAAATCTAAATAAAACTATTTAAATGCTAGTCTAGTGCATATTTATATTAAATATGGAGTTGATATTGGATTCAGTGTCTTGCGAACATCTTTTCATTTCATTTGATTATAGTTTAAAATAAAAAAAAAAAAGTATACAAAAATTAATTGAATTGAATTGCTACAAATTATTTTATATTATTATTTTTATTTATTTTCTTTTTTGAGAAAGCAACTATAATGAAAAGAAACCGATTGTTGTTCATTCGATGTAACATCCGATTTCACATGCTGTAAAACTGGCTACATAAGCTGAAAGGTGGTCACGATGAATTGATTTTTAATTACCATACGCTCCAACCGCCTCTCTCATATTTAATTACGTTAAAATAATCTACACAATTATAATTTGTAATTAATTTTTATTTATTCTAACTTGAAAATTAAGGATAATTCATTACTGAGATTATTTCGGATAATCATAAAAAATGCTTCGCATAAAAAAGAACAAGCAGGCTAAGATAGAATCCGATGTTCTGCTAATACTGAGAACCATTACACCATTACTTGCCACGCTTAGAAAGCACTTTTCTTTGTTCAGTACGATAGTATTGTATTGATTCTTAAGTGTGAACAATGGAAATACTTGATATGGAAAATTGAAGAAGAGCAACTATGAACTATGAACTATGAAATGAATAGATGTGTCTATTTAGAACAATGAGGTTTGTTACTTACTCTACCTTATATCAAATAAAAAATGTGAGCATTGTACGTTATCAACTTATTTGATACCTAATATATTATATAGATTAAATGTTGAGGGATTACTGCCAATTAAGTCGAATTTCATAAAAACCTAGATTTTATGGTAGATATTAATAATTAAAAATGGACTGAATACTTTTTATGACTGACAATGTTGAATTTGTAATAAAATAAAAAAATAATAATAATAAAAATACAGATATTAGTAAAGGACATGCTAATAAAGCAATCGTGTATTGCAAAAAAAAAAAAATATATATATATATATCTATATATATATATATATATATATATATATTTTTTTTTTTTTATATACATTTATTGAAATTTACAACTGTACAGAATATATACATCAAGTAAATGTATTGACAGCGATTATAATGACATGTTAAAACTTGAAAAGAACTACTCATAAGTAGCATTTTATTAAAACTTCTACACTAGAAGGTCTCTAGGCCATCTTCGTTTCAGACGACTCGGAGGATTATCAGGAATGGAGTGGGAAGCAAGTTAAGAAACTAACGGATTTGAGTGATTATGGAGCTTACTATGAAAGGATAGGTATCTGGTGAGGGCTAAATCAGCAACATATGGAACATTAAGATCTTTATGGATAAGTTTATTGGTGACAAAGTAAGGAGCATTGAGGATTTTACGAAGGATTTTGGATTGTAAGGATTGAATATGAGATGAATTGGTGGATGGTTTAGTGGAGCCCCAAAGCTCAACTCCGTACGTCCAAATAGGTCTAATCACAGCCATGTATATGAGTCTTTTGTAATTAATTGGGAGCTTTGAACGTTTGTCTAGTAAATGTTGAAGTAGTCTGAAACGTCGAGCAGTTTCTTGTCGTTTTAGTCTTGTATGTGGATTCCAAGTTAGTCGTTTGTCCAAGTGGAGACCTAGGTAGCGTATCTGTTCAACAGGGATTAGTGGAATATCATTGTCAGAAGACATTAAATTTTTATTAGTATTGAGTAAAAAAAAAATCCTCAGTAGGATCATACTACACTGGTATACCCGCAGTACGCAAGACGTGGATGTCTGGATTACAAAAACCTTACAAGTGTGATGATAAACATGGGCATAGCAATAATACGAATTAGTTTTCATTCTTCTTCATAGGCACAACAGACGCCCTAAGCGGTCAACCATATGAGATGCTCTATTCCTTGAGAGCAACCTATTGATTGGAGGTACCCTTTTCCCTCACCAATAGTGTGAAGAGAAAACGTCACCAGACCACACTACAAGAAACCAAATTGACCACTTTTCTATTTCTTTAATGTTTATTAGTATCCTATGTGATGTTAGAAGTGTTGGAGGGACAGATGTAGGTTTAGCCTAATATCTTGTAACTGCTATATTTTGCATAAAGATGTTGGCAGCACCCAGGAAATTTAAACCAAGTTGCAGAAGATATCATGGAAACTCCTTCGGGAATGAAGTAAAGCGGAAAGAATTGAAGACTTGACTCCACAACCAATATTCCAAGCCATATCCTTTGTAGATGGAAAAAAAAAAAAAAAAATCTACCCAAATATGGCCAGTACAGGGTTTAAGTCAAGTCAATAGTTAATCTACTTCGAAAAGAAAAATATTAGGTTTTTAATTCTAGTTTTCCAAAAATACATTCCACAAACTTATCTATTGTTTTTAACAGTTGGGACCTAAAAAGCGGTCCGTAACCTTTCCGATATTCAGCAATATCCTGGAATCAATCAGCGCTATGCCAGATATCGATGACTAAGAATAAAATTGACCAGCCCGATCGAGAAGTGGGTCACGTCGTCTCCGCGTTCGAAATTCGTTCATAATTAACAGCTATTAAATAAGAAATTTAAGTCATTATGTCATTTAAGTAACTAGTTAAGTGTTGCCCACCTGCCATAAAATGACCAGTTATTATTAGACATTTAAAAGTGAAACCGGAATTATGAAAGGCGATTCCGTTCCACCTTGATATTTCTCTTGAATACGAGATGTCGGTTCACGGGTTTGTATCCATTTATACTTGACAAACCCGTAGATCGACATCTCTGGCAATCGTAAAGCAACTAATGGTCACATATAAGTATATAATGCTAACATAGAAAAGTTTGGTTCAAGAGAAATGCTTTACCGAACAATAATAATGACAATGACAGCAAGGTGCTGTCCAGTCAAGATGGGTTGGCTTAAATGCTAACATTTGATTTGAGAGTAATTATCAAAAAAAAAAAAAAATGTTTTTTTTAAAAGTTTAATTAGACCTTTTTATTTTTTCAAGAATTTTTTAATATATTTACGTTCACACTTTCACTCATTGAAATTTTTGTGGATTAAAAGTTTAAGTTTAACGTTTTTCATAAAATTTATCAATTAAATTTTAAACCAAAGAGTACTTCATTTTTATTTTCAGGCCAGAATTTTTCGCTTTCATCGTTGAAATGTGTCTATTAATAATTTCCATTTAAAAACGTACATTTTTTTCATGTTTCCTTAAAACCATTGATTCCTTAAAAAAAGTTACTATTATTATTGTTATTATTACTGTGGGTAATAATGCAAAGTTTTTGCATTAGAGTTTTTTCCCGCCATGCAAAAATTCAGGGATTGTCGATTTAGTTAACTTTAAATTAAAAAAGAATCTAAATAACTCGTTTAAAATTTCGCTTTTTCTTTCAAAAGAGTTTTTTTTCCAGGGCAAACGAAAATAAAAAAAACAAAACAACGTATATAGAAGAATTAATTTTAATTTTATTCATTAAAAACCAGAATGATTTGTAATGTTTTACCATGAACTTTATCACATCGTTAAAATTACTTTATATGCAGTTATTTTTTTACAAATGTATTAAAAGTTTAAATTTATCAATTTGGTCTCTGAGTGGGGTACACTATGTGTCAACCGATATTTTGGATTTTAGACATTGATCCGATAGACATTTGCATTGATCTTGTAAAATTGGTATTGAACTAATTACACATATTTGATATGTCCCAAATCGTGTTATTTGATGACAAAGAATACATCTGAGGAGAAAACAATGTCTGTTTTCTTTATATTTTTTCCTTCAGATTATTGGTCATTTGACCAGCTTATTTACCCACATGAATGAATGAATGATGGAAAAACAATCTTTATTCTGGTTCATCTTCAATAGTTGATACAAATACAAACACACATAATAATACTCACCCGTACATATAATAATGCATGAAGCTAAATAAAATAAGGATGCTTGGTATATACTAGATTTTTTGATCGAAGTAGCTCATTGAGAAATTATTTTCAAATCTAATATATTAGTTTTTGAAAACCAGATAAGTCGGAATAAAAAAAAAAAAGTTTTGATTAATCAAATTGTACAATTCAATAAATTCAAATATATTTGTTTAAAAATTGTATCTAATTGTTGTAAAGTGGAAATTCAATAAATTCAAATATATTTGTTAAACCGCTTTCAGTTTCATTGTTATCTAATTGTTGTAAAGTGAAAGGAAAAGGAAATTGTGGATATAACATAAACTATTACCTTTTTCAACATTAAATATTTCGGAGTCAATAGTTTTAGGGAAAAAAGAAAAAAATGTTTTTGTATTTTTAAATGTAAATTAATAAAACAACGAAAACGAAAAATTGTGGTATGAAAAAACAATTTTATTAATATTTTCAGTTTCATGGAAAAACATTAAATGTAAATTTCTAACCCACAAAAAAACCAATGGTTACAAATAATAAGTTTAAACCTAAATATTAGAAAAAATTCTTGAGTTGAATGAAGAGGCCTAATTAAACTAAAAAAAAAACTTTTTTTATGATGACTCTTCAAGCAAATGTATTTAAGCAAACCCTCTTTACTAGACAGCAACACGTAGTTATTGTGACTATTATTGTTCAATAAAGCATTTCTCTCGGATCAGACTTTTCTATGTTATATATTTATAATTATATTGAAAATCATAATTGTATATTTTCCAAAAAAAAATATTATACATTTTAATCATATACGTTTAAGAAAATTTATTTGATTATTATAAATATATAAAGATATTCCTAATGAATTTAAATTCAGTTTTAGTTTCAACCATTTATTATTTAACAATTTTCTGTTCATTTTTTGAGTTATGATTTAGATAACGAATTAAAAAATGAAGAAATATAATGCTATAAATTTAAATGTAAAACAAACACCATTTTATTTGTTTAACTAGTCGATCCTCCTTTTTTAATGAGGAAATGATAAAGTATATTTATACGCCCTTAAAAAAAATTAAAGACATTATCTGGTTAATTTCTGGCGGGAAACTTAACGCTCGAGTTGGACAGGGGCACTGACTGAATAAAGGGCAATAAGGAAAACTGAAATACTGCTCTTTCATGTAAATTTGTATAAATAATTCATAATTAAAGCACTAAACGGACTTAACCAGTCAGTTCCTTAAAGATTTATTCTTTGCAACTTAATGCAAGGAAAAAAATTATGGAACAGGGAATGCTGTAACTTATCCCGGTGTAACTTGTGAGCAGCTAAATTAACAGCAAAGCAGAGACTAGTTGATAAACTAAGTGATGAGCCGCATTATTTTTTTTAATTTATTATTATTTATTTATTTTTTATACATTCCTTAATTTTTTGGCTTTGGTGGAAAGAATATGAGACTTTCGCTTTGGGGGAAAAAAATTATTAGCTTTGGTGCCAGGATTATCACACAAAATCAAACAACTAAAAAGCAAACATTGACTTATGATTAAATAGGTAAAAATACCAATTAATAAATAATTCAATTTAAAAATGTTTAACATGTTTAAGAAATGAACCAGGATCCTTTAATAATATTATACTAATCCCGATTAAAGATATCCTTATACTTACTTAAAATCCATATACAAGACTAAAACGAAAAGTAACTTCTCTACGTTATAGACTAATCCAACATTTACTAGACAAACTTCCAATGCTTTCAATTATAAAAGACTCATTTGCATGATTGTAATTAGACCTATTTAGGCATCTCTATTGTAGTTGAGCCAATTCTTCTCTTGTTCAGTCCTTACTGTCCAAAATCCTTCGAAAAATCCCCAATGCTCCTTACTTTGACACAAATAAACTTTTCCATAAAGGCCTTAACGTTCCCTATAATGCTGATTTAGCCAAAACTAGATACCTATCCTTTCATAGTAAACTCCATAACCACTCAAATCCTGTAGTCTCTCAACTTGCTTCCTATTTTATTCCCGACAGACCTCTGAGGCGTCTGAGATAAAGATAGCCTCGTGACCTTATACTATATAACTTTTATTAAAATGCCTTTAATGAGTGGTTGCTATAGAAGTTATTTTCATATTACATTATTCATTTTCGAATACATTTACTAGATTTTTATGTTCTATACAGTTGTATATAAAAAAAAAAATTATAAAAAAAGGAACTGAACCAAATTTGTCTGAAGAAAACGTATGTCGTTGAAATATTAGGCTGAGAGGCCAAAAAACTCTTGTAAATTTTTTTTACCATTTGGGAAAAACTAGATAAATTCATTTTTGTCCACAATAAGATAAATACTTTGGGCAACCCATATTGATGTCCTTCACATCTTGTATAAGTAGGGAAGTTGTAATGTAAATTGTATAAAAGGATACAACTTGCCTACTTTTACATGATAAGTATGACTCCAATATGGGTTGCTCAAAATATTTATCTCATTGTGGACAAAAATAAACTTATCTAGTTTTCCCCAAATGGTACAGATTTAATTGTTGCATTAAAATACATAATTAGTTTTTTTATATAACTTTGTAATGTGGCTGATTGAAGAGATATAGTTCGATTGACTTGATTGAAGTCCCTCCATATAAAATCCCTAAAACTGTGGGAATTCGGACAGGTGACTCCATGATTCCTGTGCTGCTACGGTGTCCATTACTCTACGGATACATTCCAAAAACCTGTTGTACATTTAACTAAATTCTGAAGGTCAGGCAATATATATGAAGATGGCCCCTTAACGACACCATGAATAAAATAAAAAAGAAATAAAAATAAAATACCAGATTCCTTTTAAAAGTCAGTGGGTTCCGAAAGGATACTGGAAGAGTGACGCAACGGTGTGACCTCACTAGTCATACGGTCTGCCACAGTTGTGTTTCTCACGGGGCATCCGTTCCGCTTCCTCACCTGTCTCTGAATATATAATTTTGTTTACTAGCTTCCAAAAAACAAAACAAAAACTATTATATATTTTGACTTTTAAAACCTATCTTTTAATTAAGACGATTGGTCCAAAAATAAGTTATCAAATATGTGTAAATAGCTTCTTCTTTGTTTCTTTTTTTTTTTGAGGTATATTAGCGTATTACTGATGTAGTATGTAATGATATATTAGCTGATGTTGGGTGAATATGTATTTTTAAAACTAAATAAATCAATAAAAAAAAACAAAAAAAAACCAACAATTAAAAAATAGAAACCGAAACCGAAAGTAGCATTTATTATCCAGAACGTATACACATACGTTACAAATTTATTTACATTAATTTTACAAATTATCTTTTAAGAGTATGAAAATTCCAAAGGTTTTGGGGTTTATTGATTAAGGATTCGAAAATGTTACCAAAACCATTCACCAAATATTGTGCATGCTCTGATATTCCTCTGGATTAGTTCTAATTAAGTATTATAGGTCGGAAATCAAAATTAATAGCATTTTGAAGTACAACAAAGTGTGCAAGATAATACAATTTCTTTAGATTAAAATTGTTTCTCTTCTTTCTTCATTGTCTAATAGCGGACGTTTTGGAAAACAGACGGTTGGCTTGCAGCATCAAAAGAGTTATTTTAACAGGTTTAGGGCCAAGGCTAGGTTCAGCTAAAATTTAATATTTTTCTCCAAAAAAAATATATTTAGGGTAGTTCAATTTAATGAATAAAAAAAAAGTAATAAAAAATTAAGCTTGTAGAATACATACATCAAAAGGTTGGTAAGGTGATATATTTATAGATGCCACAATAAAACAGTTTCATGAAAACTTTTATTACAATTTTTTGAATCATAAAATCGTTCATAGAAATAAAAATTAAATCACACAAATCACTATTTTAATTTTTAAACCATGGTATAGTTAAAAGCAATCGGGGTGTAATTTAAATTGCTTACACAATTTAAGCAACCCTTATTTGGCTGAAATTAATATTTAAATCTTACTACTCCAAAGCATTGAAAAATATCCCATAGAAATATTATTTTTCGATGGATTAAAAAAACACAAAATTTATTTAAATTTTTTTTTTTGATAATTGCAAACCTTAAATAATAAACTGCATAAAATATAAATAATATTTGAATTTATAAAAATGAAAAAAAAACATTGTTAAATTAATGTTGCATGTATGCAACAGTGGACGTAAACGGGTTAAAGGCTTTAACATGCGGCTTTAACAGGCTTTAAATTATTCTGTTATTTTTTTTAACATTAGGGACTAAAATCGATGTATAATAATTACACAAGTAGGTGTCACAAAACTATCGATCGATGGTTTCTTGGTATCGACTTTAAATCATCGATTTTCCAGACCGATTCTTTTATCAAGAAGCGATAGAACCGAGAATTGATATTCAGAATCAACACATTCCTATTTGGGAAATTAAGGTGATTGTAAATTAGTTAATTTTTTACTTAGTAAGGGGCTTTAAATTTTTTGGACTTGAGAGACTGGTTTAGGTAAGACTTACATATGGCTTTGTATGGTTATAGACCTTTAATTCTATCGGTGTGGTTCAATCAATTTTTATTTTTACAAGCTGCCTATCTAAAGGGCAGTGAATAAATACGGATGATAAAATATCCATTCATACTACATGTCCAATGAAATAAAAAAAAAAAAAGAAATAAAAAAATCCTGTATCTATAGAAAATATAAAATGTAGAAAATATTAATATAATATAAATGAGGAAACAGAAGTATAAAGAATATAAACAAGAATATTCTATATAAATTACTATTTTAAAAAAATACACAATCACAGTGTATATTTGCAATGTAAACAAACATCCAAGGGAAATCCCGGGCCTCTTATGGGAGGGCAAGCCAGGCCCACAGTAATCCCAATGCTGCTCGCTCAGCCGCGTCACTAGAATATAAATCCATTTTAGCATATAGGTGAGTCTTTCGTACAGTTTAATAAGAGGTATGAACGATTGTCGAGTAAGTGTTGCAGTAATCGAGAAAATTAAAAATAAATAATGATAAGGTATTAGTTGACTGGGAAGTATTTAAAGGTGTAGATTGTTGGGGTATGCAGTCATAGATACACAGCAATTGAAAATAATATTTTAATTTATAATGCCGACGTTTCGACTTGCATTGCAAGCCTTCATCAGGGTTTCAGAGAGAGTGGTAGTCAGAAACTTTTACAATTTTTCAAGAAAAATAAATAACTTTTAAATAGTTCTTAGAATGATTATGTGGAGTAATAGTATCGGAATATTCTTTTCAAATTATTGCTAAAATTAAATAAGAAAAGTTGTCAATTATTTAATTTATAAATTACTCTTCAGAATTATTGGAGAGGTATTTCTGGAAGTTTGGGACTGATTTAAAAATGAGTTTATTTTTTTTAAGCTTTTGGGGAGGCTGAAGCACTTTAGCCAAAGAAGCCAGTTTGGTTTTCTTTTAATAGCTATTAAAATCCTGCTGAACCACACATTACATTACGTCTGTTAGCTTCTTTCCGGAACTGACTGTTTATTGCAATCTTTCAACAGTGCTACCAGGCATTCAGTTTTGTTGTACTTCTAGAGTTTTTTTTGAGTTAGTTAAAATTTTCAATCTTGACTTTCCCACTACGGTTAGATTAGCATGTGGGATAACTCGCTTTGACTGTTCTAGTTTGAGTACGTAAGAACGTAACAAACAACAAATTACTTACCTTATATTACTTACCTTATAAATTATTATACCTTATACGTTTTATTATTTTTTTTAAAAGTCTTTTATGTATTATACTGTAGAATTATTTTATTAATATTGATTAATTTTATTTACGGTAATTATCTTTGTTGTAATATTGTAGACGTATTGACGCTATCTCTCAGTTATGGCGCCAGGGACACTCCCAATTTTTATCATTTTTTTTTAACATATACAAAAAATACGCTTCTCATATTCCTTCTTATTTTGGCAAATAGACGCCATATTGATGCCTCTACGTTCAAGAAAGACATAATTTATTCTGTAAATTATATCCCCTTTGGGAGGTAGCTCACATGGGAATTTCGAAATATGTAAAACATTTTCGTCTCAAGGACATTTAAAACTGTGAGCTGATGAAAAAGAACTCCTTTCCTTCCCTCTTTTTTCAAATTCATATACTTATTCTCAATTTCATATGGAATCAATAGGCATTACGTTAATTAAGCAAAATGCGAGATTTTTATATTTGTAGTGAAATTAATTTAATTTTTAATATTTTTTTTTTAATTAGTGTATGAACAGTGTTAAGAAATACACATCATACATGTCAAGATGATGTGTGTAAACTAATATGTAAAAATTATATTCTTCGATGTAAGACATTCTATTCATTAAATGACGCATATGAGATAAATATGTGTTATTTTACCGTTTCAGATTTACGTTTGAACTTTTCCATCAACCTTGATATTCGCGATAGGTTTAATTACCCCCGTTAAGGTGTGTTCTTAGGCAATGTGAAGGTCGGGCATCAAAAATTCGCAAGGCATTTGCTCAGATTATTTTTACACAAAAATATTATAATATACTGTTGAAATTGCAATCATTCGACTGTGCTCTATTTAAGTTTAGAATCTTATCAAGCTTGCAACGATAGCATATTTAGCCAATAAGGTATTAAAAGTGGATACTAGTGTACACTGAACATCAAATCGCGCATTTTTTTTTTCTATTCCAGAATAATAAATCTCTACGTTGAAAATAGAGTTGATATTTCATACACACTTTATATTTACAAAAAATATGTTAAAAAAATATTAACTATAAACCGTAAGCTTATATATCTATAATTATTACCCGTATATATATATATATATATATATATATATATATATATGGTATGGAATGTTATTTGTAAAACATATCTTTTATAATTTTTATACCATAGTATAATATTTCCTTCTTTTTTTTCTGCCTACCGGATAAACCGTTAGCAAGCAAATATTATGTCAAACTCAATTAGATTCCATAGAGGTAGGGTTAGGAGAATTACTAAATGGCACCTCTTATTAACATTAATATATATATTTTTTCTTTTTTAACTATTTATTGATATTTACAATTCTGTATATTATATACATCAACTAAATTTGAGAAAAAATATTACAATGACTTGTAAAGAATTACTCACTTGTAGCACTTCAGTAAAATGTGTACATTAGAAGGTCTCTTGGCCATCTTATTTTCAGATGCCTCGAAGGGTTATCGGGAATTGAGTGAGGTAAGCTGGGAGACTAGTGAATTCGAGTGGGTACGGGGTTTAGTATGAAAGCATTGGTTTCTGGTTTG
This sequence comes from Euschistus heros, assembly GCA_003667255.2. Classification (NCBI taxonomy): domain Eukaryota; kingdom Metazoa; phylum Arthropoda; class Insecta; order Hemiptera; family Pentatomidae; genus Euschistus; species Euschistus heros. The sequence goes on from RCWM02000083.1 coordinate 1,924,406, forward strand.
GGCTAAATCAGCAATAAATGGAACATTAAAATATTTAGGGTATTTAGGGATAGGTTTATTTGTGACAAAAAAAGGAGTATTGGGAATTTCATGAAGGATTTTGGATTGTAAGGATTGGATACGAGAAGAATTGGAAGGTTTAGTAGAGACCTAAAGCTCAATTCCGTATGTCCAAATGCGTCTAATTACTCTCATGTAAATAATTAAATAAGTGAATAATTTGTATTAGAAGCTTTGAACGTTTGTCTTGTAAACATTGGAGTAATCGAAAACGACGTGCAGTTTCTTGTCTTTTAAGTCTGGTCTCATCGTTAATATCAAATGTTATAAAAGCAAGCCTGTATCCAGCTTCTTTTCTACGTTTTTGTGGGTTATCAAGTATTATCGTTGTGACCGTGTCTTGAATGGTTTAATAGCGATAACTTGGCCGAATACATGCTTTGACGGTAAGTATTTATATCTTGTATTAGATGGTAGACCTGAAGCTCTTTTAAAAGATTCCAATGCTGTAATGAAGTTTGATGGTCAAATTAAATCTGCATTAATAAATGCAAAATTTGGCCAATTCGACCATAGTCCAGAGGATATACTGACCTGAGATAGGGTGGTCTGCTAATGATGATAGTGATGACGGTGATGCTAATTCAGATACCTACTTTTGCTGAGTGAGTTTTAAAGAGCTCTCTCATTTAAAGGAGATCTGATTCTTTTAACAGAGCTTTGGCTTATCTCATGTACTAGCGCTGCATTAGCTCTGGTTTGTATGTCAATGGCCTTGCTACTTCAGCAGTATTAGACACTCATCAATTTCCTGTTTATCTGTATTTTTTTTAGAAATTATTTTTAATATTATTTTGTAAAGTTATATTGTTTTGTTCACATTTACTTTTTTCCTCTGATGATACTATGAATTATTATATTTTATGGTAAAACCCTTGTTTATATGCAGTAGATTACTTCACTTGTGATAGATGTCCATCTATCTTTTCAGAGTATCCAAAATATTAATTCAATCGGTTTCTGATTGAATGCAGATATTTGTAACTTGTTTTAGATCATGTGTAAATCATCTGTCCATTCTTTCTTTCCAGCGTTTACTTGATTTCTATTAAGGGCTGATAGATTTCTCTACTCGTGGATATTATCCATTTTAGCATCCGTCATAAATAAATTAAATTAAGCATTCCAACGTTCTTTTTAAATGACTAAAGCCCCTCTTGTTGTAGAGCGGTCCAGTGTTTGACAATATTTGTCAAAAATGTCTATTAGAATATCTTAAAGAATGATAGTTAATGAGGAAGAGCATGACCATTGTGAGCCGCAGTTCGAGATGCAATCTTTATATTTTCTTGACCAATGGGAAACTATATACGCCAGTTTATGATGTGTGATAATATTGTGAAATTCTATAAAATACAAGAATAAATTCAAGTTCTCCTACATTGCTTAAGAGTCGCATATACCAAAACTTGTTCTCAAATTTGTGGATAAGAAATGTATCTTGAGTATTTTTGACGATTTTTGTTGATCTAAGGAACATAGTTTCAGAATATTATTAACTAGCATCCCTCGTCGCTGCCTTCCACTCTCTCATAAGAAAAGAACTTGGTTAATTTTATCTAATAATTGAAGTTTTGTTGGTTTATCGATAAAAATCTTCTTTTGAAGTATGCAATCATCATTTCTTCAAAATATTTTTACGTATAGCAGTAATTTTTAAGCTGGTTAAAATTGCACTGAATAGGTGTTTGACGAATGCATAATTTGACATGCCATTTTTAATTTTAATATATGAATTATTAATCCAGATGAACAGAGGCTATTATGAAACTCTTGCGGATGAATTCACTGCTTTATCAGTGCTTACAACTAAAGGCCAATTAATCATATTCATAACGTATATAAAAGTGTGGCAAACCTCGTTTTTGCAAATCAACATTGTACATTTGAATGTTTACTATTGTAAATTTTACTATTGCCAAACCTTCTTGTAACTATTAAAATTGTATAGTTAAAATTTGGTACAATGGTTTTAACATTGTAAATTCAATTTCGGAATGATGCTACATATCGGTCAATTTTTAATCTTCATAGCCAATGTTGCACCACATATTTAAATAATTTTTAATAATTTACCTGAACACCAGTAAAGTTTATTATCGATTTAAAGCTCAATATAACACTGTACCTTTTTAACGACTCATGTAGAATGGTCCTCGCCACCTATCGGTCATATATCAAACTTTACTGTTATGCCTCTTTTGACCGAATCTGGCACCCAGGACTTCTTTACAAGCTCCGCAGATAGTATCCAAGGTCCTATCCTCTACTGTATACAGCTGACATCCCAACTCATCCTACCACTGTCCTCACCACTTACGCTGATGACACATGTGTGTTATCAGTAAACAATGATCCCTTCATTGCCTCCCAAACACTCCAATCCCATATCCTAAACCTTCAAGAATGGTGTCAAAAATGGAGAATCCAAATAAATCAAAATAACGTTTGCCCAACGTCGTAAACCTACGACTTCCTGTCCTACAGTATCCTTTAATGATATTCCACTAATCCCTGTTAAACAGATCGGCTACCTAGGTCTACTTGGACAATCGTCTAGCTTGGAATCCACATACAATACTAAAACGACAAGAAACTGCCCGTCGGTACAGACTACTTCAACATTTACTAGACAAACGTTCAAAGCTCCCATTTAATTACAAAAGACTCATATACATGACCGTGATTAGACCTATTTGGACATAAGCTTTGGGACTCCACTAAACCATCCAATTAATCTCGTATTCAATCCTTACAATCCAAAATCCTTCGAAAAATCCTCAATGCTCCTTACTTTGTCACCAATAAACTTATCCATAAAGATCTTAATGTTCCATATGTTGCTGATTTAGCCTACACCATATACCTATCCTTTCATAGTAAGCTCCATAACCACTCAAATTCGTTAGTTTCTCAACTTGCTTCCCACTCCATTTCTGATAATCCTCCGAGACGTCTGAAACGAAGATGACTTGGGACCTTTTAGTGTAGAATTTTTAATAAAGTACTACTGATGAGTAGTTCTTTTCTAGTTTTAAGATGTTATTATAATCGTTGTCATTACCTACATTACACTGGACTACTATTCCGTTTTTCGGAGTTCGAGACTCACTCCCTAAGACTTTTTTTTTGTCACTAATAGCTCATGGCGTAGGCTCTGGACTTGTCTTCCGTTTTTCCGAGTTCAAGACTCACCTCCTATAGACAATTTTCGAGTCTTGTTCCAGCCTTCGAAGTGTTAACATCGCGTTGTTATTCGTATCTATTTGAAGTGCCGGCTTCCTTTGTCAACAAGATTTTCTGAAGAATTGGTGGCCACCTTTGGGTTACCAGCTAGCTCGATCCCAAGAAGAGTTTGTTTTTACAGTGCCGCTATGGATTGCCAGTTTTGTTTGGGAAGTTAATTTTAATTTTTGTAGTTAAAATCATTGTTTAATAGCCTTTAAGTTTTATATTTACTAGTTCTGATTTTATTATCGTTTGTAAGTAATTTAAGATTTGTGTTGTTAAATCGTTGCTTATTAGATTTTCTTTTTCTTTTATATTTATGGCTTCTGTTTTCCTTCTTGTTTGTAGTTAATGTTACCTTGTTGTTAAATCGTTGCTAATTAGCTTTTCTTTTAATTTACGGTTTCTGTTTTCCTTCTTGTTCGTAGTTAATGTTAATTTGTTGTTTAATCGTTGCTAATTAGGTATTCTCTTAGTTTATATGTATTAGTTATGTTTTTTTTTTTTTTTTTTTTTTATGGTTTGTATTGTAGGTTAGGTTATCTTTTGAGTGAATGAGCTCATTGATACAATCTTTTTTGGATCTAAAGGTAAGACATATGAACATTGTAAGGTAGAAGTGTTTAATACCCTATATAGAACTATTATTCACAGTGATAACCGTTAAGTAGTTAGTAAGATAAAATTTTAAGTTCTTGGTAGGTTAAGCTGTTTTATTTTTTGAAAAGTTTAGGGGTTAAGAGGATGAATTCCTCAAATATTAACCCTGATAGTGGAAACACAGAGGGAATGGATCAAGATAAAGGACATAAGGGACAAAAACCGACGGCAAATGAGCCAGGAAAGGCTCCCCTGATGTAGAAACATCCGAAGGAAAAGAAAAACTGATTCATGATGCTAGGCGGATTCAGGAAAATCTCCGAAGTTACATGGTCAGAAACGATAAGAAAACTGTTATAAATGTTCGTGAACACATTAACAACAAAATACAGAGTCTTATAGAAATCGTTGAAGGATTAGCGGACAGAGAAAATGATAACAGTCCTAGTGAAATCAGTTCTATTGTTGAGAGGGCGGTAAATGAAACACTCTCGTCGCAGAAAGTATATGAATTGGTTACGAAAATCATAATTGAGACCGCAGTGCCAAAAGTCATACAAGCGCTTTCAGCATCGAGTGCGGCACCCCAATGCACACAGCCTGAAGCAGAAGGGGCAACGGAACCTCAAATCATGGACTCAAACGGAACCTCCTTGCCTACCGAGACCTTCAAGCTTGTTCAAAGTAAAAGAAGGGAAAAAAAAGCAAAAACTGCGAGAAACAAGGCACAAAGTAACCAAAATAGCGCAAATCAAGACATCTTCCATGGTTCGAACCAGGCGAAACCGAGATCTATGGCTGAAATTGCTAAGTCCCTGCCAGCTAAGCTGGCCCAGATCCAAAAATCAACGTATGTCACAATCAGCGGCTTGGGTAAAAGTCCAGTAGATATAATCAACGGGTTGCCATCACCGGAGGAAATAGGAGTAAAAGCTGCTATAGTCCGAGCGACCAAAGCCGGCTCAGTGCTAGTGCGAATGGATGATATTAGCGACGCTACCAAAGTTATTGGATGTCAAGGACTGCGAGAAAAAGGCCTGCAAGCCAAATTAGCCCTCAGGAAGAAACCCAGAATGGAAGTGCATGGTGTGCCTCACTCCTGGACTTCAGATGATTTAGTGACGTTTTTATGGGGAAGAATGCCCGAGAAGCCGGGCTTCACTCCTCTTATCAAGAATGATCTCCGTCCACTTTTCTCCTCAGTAGCTAGAAATGGCTTCACCAAAAATTGGGTGTTGGAAGCGCATCCAATGGTCCGTTTCTTGCTTTTGGAAATGGGCAAGATGGATGGAGGATGGTGGACGATAACCTTTAAGGACTACCTCGACGCCCCTCGGTGCACTAAGTGTCAAGGTTACGGTCACACAAAAGCCACTTGTACAGCTGATGTACCAGTCTGCATCTGGTGTGCATGTAACGGTCACATAATAAAGGATTGCTTGAAAAAGAAAGAGCTGAAAAGCCCTTCCTGCATAAATTGTGAGCGAGCAAATACTCCTGTTGGTCAAAGGAAGCACAAGGCAGGCAGTCGGGAATGCCCTGTGCATCTAAAGTGGTCTAATGAGGTAGCGAAAAGAACCTTCTATGAATAAAATCACCATCCTTCAGCTTAATATGGGTCGTCGGCGTCTTGTCGCGGATGAGTCACCCTACACTATGACATTATGGCAATCCAGGAACCGAGCTGCCATGGGAACAAGGTTGTTGGATTTGGCCTTACGTCGAGAATAATAGCCCTGAGCAGTGGAGAGAGGAGGCCTAGAGCTGCCATAGTCATTATCAACCCGAATCTTGATGTAATGGGTCTTGAGCAGTATACCAGAGCATATAGTGTGGCTTGTTATATCAGGTGGGGTAACATTGCTTTCACCCTAGCATCAGTGTACCTTCCCGATGGAAATAATAATCTTGAAGATGGTATATCTGCTATGGAAGCGATCACAGAACACTCAAGAAATGTAATTGTTTGCTCAGACACTAATTCCTGGAGCACTGTTTGGGGATCCAATCGAACAAATAGGAGAGGTGCTAGAGTCATAGAGTTTATTGCTAGGAACCAGTTAGTGGTTGTTAATGACCCCTCTACCACCCCTACATTCTCTGGGCCAAGGGGTCAGAGCTGGATCGACGTAACTCTTGCCTCACCGACACTGATAAGAAATATTGTCGATTGGAATATTAGATCTGAGACGAACTCCGACCACAATGCAATTGCTTTTGACTTAGTGCAGTATGCAGGATGTTACCACATCTTCCATAAAGGTTACGTTACTCGAAAAGGAGAATGGAGTACCTTTCGTGCTACGTTAGAGGGAAAATTGATTGATGAAGAATGGGATCCAGCAGAGACGGATGATACAGATCACCTGGACTATAGAGTGTCTAGGCTCACAAATGTCATCCTCGATGCTGCAGAGGACTCTCTCCAGCACCGGAAGGCGAGAGCTCGAACAGTCCCATGGTGGACACCGGGATTAACCACCTTAAAGAGAGAGGTGCATTAGGCTCGGCGGTTGTATCAGAGATGTAGTTGCGACGAGAGGCGTACTGTCTTCCGGGAAGAGTACAGGTCTAAGACCCGAGTATATCGAAACCAGGTGCGCTCACAAAAGCGAAAGTCTTGGGACAATTTTATTGAGGAAGAGTCGGCTAAGAATCCCTGGGGTATTCCTTATAGGACTGCCTTTGGCAAGCTTACTCCACTACAGGTGATTGCACCATTGAAGCAAGGAGACGAACAGGCAGTAACACTAGAAGAATCGGCAAGGATATTCATCCAGGCGACATACCCCAGAGACAACCCATCCGAAGACAATGAAGAAAAAGCATTTATGAGACGTACTACTACGTATCCATCTGGTACTGATATGTGCCCATCATGGGACATATGGGATCTTCGGAATAGCGTGGACAGACAGAAAGTGGGAAGAGCACCAGGATTGGATTGTATAGACACGGCTATACTCAAGAACAGTATTCCCTACATAGAAGATAGGCTATTAGCGATTTTCAATGATTGCTTAGATAAGGGATACTTCCCGAAACTATGGAAAACTGCAGATATTAGACTTCTCTATAAGGGAGTAGGCAAAGACAAGCGACTAGCGAAGTCATATAGATCTATTTGCCTCCTCCCTGTTATGAGTAAAGTGCTGGAAAACTTGCTGCTTAAGAGCTTGCAGCCAGTTCTGACAAGAGCAAGCCATCCACGGCCATACGGATCCACTAAAGGCAGGGGAACCGCTGATGCTTTGTTGAGGGTACGTCATGACGTAGCTGAGAGGGCAGATCGGTACGTCATGTTACTTCTCTTTGACATATCCTCTGCCTTTGATAGTGTGTGGTAGCCAAGCGTACTTTACCAGCTCCAGAGATACGATACTCCTAGCAATTTGTATGCGCTGGTAATGAGCTACCTCCAGGACCGACGTGTTAAAATACGCGGAAACTTCTATGAGTATGAAGATGTAGTCGAGAGGGGCTGTCCTCAGGGCTCTGTACTTGGTCCGGCCCTGTGGAAGTTAGTCTTCAATGATATGTTGGCTATACTTGAGGAAGAACGGTTCCCCGCGATTGCCTATGTCGACGATCTGGCTGTCGTGGTGTCTGCCAACAGTATAGTCCAATTGAAGCAAGAAGCTGAAAGATGTGCTGGCATAGTTAGTAGATGGTGTAGTAAACAGAAGATGAAAATGGCGGCTGCAAAAACACAGGCCATTCTTCTGAAAGGAAATAAGTGTAGGCCTAACCCTATTATTAGGATTGAAGGAGAAAGAATACGTCTAACTAAGACTGTCACCTACCTGGGTGTGAAAATAAGAAGAAATTTTGATGTAACGCCTCATTTGGAATATGTTGCCAATAGGACAGCCTTATCATTGAACTGTCTCAGTAGGTTAGGGAGCGCCTTGTGGGGCCTCAGATACCCAGCTACGATTGCGATATATAAAGGAGTGATACTTGGTATCCTACGGTATGCATCTCCCGCCTGGTACCGAAATCTATCACGCAGACAGATGAGTAGGCTGGCAACAATTCAGCGTAATTCTCTGCTGCGAGTCACCAGGGCGTACCGATCAGTGTCTATGAGGGGGGGGTCCAGGTCTTAGCAGGAGGGGTACCTCTTGATCTTGTACTGCAAGAAGATGGTTTTAAATTTAAAATGAAAAGAGAAGGCTCGGTGGGACTACCAAATAATCTCCGGTCTCTGATCGACGCAAATCCAAGGAAATGGTTGGAGATAATCCGAGAGTACCATACACGATAGAAGAATGGAACAGGCGGTGGGTAACAACCCCGAAAGGGGCTACTCTTCGAAAATATTTCGCCACTGTTAGGTCACGTCTTCAAGCAACGTGGGTACTCCCGGATTACTGGATCTCACAGTTTCTCACAGGGCACGGGGGCTTTCGAGTCAAGCTCCAGAAACATGGTAAAAATATTGACCCGCTATGTCCCAGCTGTGGTGTACCGGAGACCGCTGAACATGTGGTAATTTCATGCACTGCCTTTGAGGCATTGAGAGCCAAGCTACAGAGAGAAACAGGGCTGTACGTTCTAACGGAGAGTGATTTCCCTCAACTAGTATCAGCTGACAACTACCCGTATTACAAAAGTTTTGTGTATGGTTGGAAAACTGAAGGGGGGGTAGAGCACTTCAACCTAGGAAGAAGGGGCCACGCCCCAGAAAGAACCCTGGACAGGAATGATGCTGACGACAACCCCATCACCGAATAAAGCCTATATAAACGTAAATGTAAAGCTATAAAATTTAAAAAAAAAAAAAAAAAAAAAAAAAAAATTGATGTAGGTATGTTGTTTTTTTAAATTAGCACAACTCTTGTGTGTTAGCTTGTGTGGCATCAACTCTACTTTATGCCGCTGAAATATGGGGTCTTCGTTACCTGGAAGTAATAGAGAAAGGCCAAGTCAATTTTTTTAACTCATTGCTTCAGTGGCCAAGATGTACGCCGAACTATATCACACGCCTAGAATGCGGGAAGTATCCACTCAGTGTTCAAGTGCTGAAAAAAGTTGTCAACTACTGGACAAAGTTGAGCTTAATGGAGGAAGGGCGCTTACCCAGGCAATGTTTTAATAGACTTCTTACCCTTGATGTATCTGAAGGAAAGTCTGACGAAGCATACAATTGGGTGACCCAAGTAAAATCGATTGCAGTGGAGTTGGGTTGTCAAAACTGGTTCTCAAGAGTACTACCCCAAGGACTGAGCACGTTTATCAGTTTTCAAAGGATGTAAACAGAATTTTGAATTCCACCAACAACCCTAGGTATAGAAAAATATGCAATTTTAATATAGCAAGCCCGGAAGATTACATGCTGTTTCAGACAAATTTTAAGAAAATCAGAGTTGTGGGTCGCCTAAGAGTCTCAAGCGGGGATTACCTAAAGGTGTTTATAAAGGACACAACACTAATTATGAAATCCAGCGAAGCCTGCATGGCCTGCGGTGGTTTGGTGTCGGATCCCTTGAGCCATTTTCTTACTCAGTGCATCAAATTTGAAGAGCAGAGAAAAAAATTCTTAGGTACATACATTTCTGAATCATTGTCTATAGAGGAAATCCTAAATGTAGACTGTATTCAAAAATTAAATAGACTATATTATTTTGTAATATGTTGTGCCATTGACTGAAAAGCTAAATGTTATTTATTTTTGGAATAGGGTTCTGACTATGGTCTTATTGTGGTTCGTTTCTAAATTACTGGGTCACTGATTCTCTGATTCTCTTAACCTTTAATTAAATTCAATAATGACTTAATATGAATAGGTGGGAAGTTATAAATCTGTAATTCTATATACCTTGTAATTGCATTGATCTAGTTATTAAGTTGATAATTATTTTATTTATTTATTATTATTATTTATTTTATTATATTTTTTTTAGGTAAAAGTGTCTAAACTATTTCTTTATATTTGTAGTACTTATATAATTTAATATTATCTATACAAAGTCCTAGTGCTGCTAGACAAAAAAATAATTGGTTTATTTCGTATGTTATTTGTGCAAGAAATATCTTTTGCAAATAAATAAAAAATATTGAATTGAATTGAAATTATTTTAAATTAGTAGGTTATAGTTATTATGTAGTTATTATTATTATGTATTATAGTATGTTATAGTTAGTATGTAGTTAATTTTAATATAGTATGTTGTATTAAATATAGGTTGTTGTATTAGATATAAAGTATATTGTATTAAGTATGTAGTTATGTAAAGCGTTTAATGTATTTTAAGTATTAAATGTTATTTTAAACGTGTAGTGTAATCTTGAAATGTTAAATGTTAAATGTAATATTGAAATGTTCTGTTAAATGTTTAAGAAAATTTATTCTTGCAATGTTAAAAGTAATATTGAAATGTTATGTTAAACTGTTAAAACCAGCAGTGATGGCTACAAGCCATCCCTACAAAACCCGTGTAGCCGAGAGGCAAAGAAGGGAAATAAATAAATAAAAAAAAAGTCATTACATTTACTTGATGTATATATTTTGTACAGTTGTAAATTTCAATAAATGTATATTAAAAAAAAAAAAAAAAAAAAAAAAAAAAAAACTGTTATGCCCGTACTATCGCTTTTTTAATAACAGGTTAAATAAAAATCAGAAGATTTTTTTTATTCCTAAACCTCCCTGGAACTATAAAGATGATGTGGTTAAAATTTACCACATCATGGTTCAGCATTTTTCGTGGTTAGTGATCACCTATATAATTATATAGATTTAAATAATATTTTGTTTCGGCTCCAAGACCCATTTTCCTTGATAGAATCACAATTCATAAGATACTAATTATAAGCTTATAATTGAATTTTTATTATTATATAAACATGTTAATCAAAATATTAAAGATCAACTGAACCATACCGAAGAATATTTTTAGAGCTAAGATAACACTAGGATAACACGTCCTGTGTTTGGTCTATAAAATGAGGTAGACCAGTTAATTATGTTGCTATGTAATGCCGGCCTCAGGATCCAGGGACGTTAACTTATCCTTCAACACGTTTAATATTATCGTCGAGTTCTGGAACCCGCCTTGACCTGCAGCGCAACATGGTAGGAATAAAGGTGATACAACAATATTTATATTTCGTTAACATTGTTCTACTAGTTCTATTTTTATATGAAATATTGTCCAGAAGTTGACCCATTTACGTCCACTGTGGCATATAAGCAACATTAATTTAACTTTTATTTTCTTTTTCTATAAGTTCAAATATTTTTTTATTTTATTAAATAAGCTTATTATTTAAAGCTTGTAATTACTAACTATTTTGGCGAGGGACCTTGATGCTTGGTCAGTTTGGGTCGAGGCACCTCCACACAGAGAGGCACAAAGGAGGTGGTAAAAGAAAAAGAAGAAGTAGTATAAATATTTTTTAAATTTAATTCAAAGAAAAATAATTGTCCTATTAATTATTTTTCAATGCAAATGAGTAGTAAGATTTAAATGTTAATTTAAACCAAATAAGCGTTGCTACAGTCAAATTGGATGAGCAATGTAGTGTTAAATTACACCCAGATTGCTTTGAAGCATAATTGTGATTTTCGTATGAAATTTTATTGCTTTGAAGGATTTCGCAATAAATGTCTTCATGAAAAACTATTATTGTAGCATGTATAAAAATATCACCTTACCTATCTCTGAAAAAAAAAAAATCATACATTTTGCAGGTCAATGTTGTGTTAGCGCATCATTTTCTGCCATCATCATGACTAAAAAAAAAATTCAAATTAAACTCTCCTAAAAATATTTCTTTGAAGAAAAATCATACCTTTAAAATAATTCTAGCCCTGGCCCTAAGTGAGTTAATGCTGGTTTGCGGTTTTAAAATATAAAAAAAATATCTAAAATATTTTATAATAATCAAAATACCCTCCACTGCTCTCATTACATCTCTGCTAAACAGTTAATATCTTTCTATGCTCTATGGATAGGAGTTTGATTCTTTGGTATTAGCAAAATCTAACAAAGCATTGTCTATCGAATTTTGAATAAGAATTTTTTTTAACCTATTCAAAAGTCTAAAAAAATAACATTGGTTGTCAAAAGGTCTAGAGAGCATGATGAATTAGGCATTTTCATTACTTATCTCAAAAAATGTTCGTGAGATCATGCTTGAGACATTGGCAGTCAGTTAATGCATGAAGCACCCAAGATAATAGTTTACTATCTAGAGAGGCGTTTTAATGAAAATATACAATCCTACGGCACAAAGACAATTAGCATTACAGCCTCTTTTCAAATTAATCAAATAAACATTAATGTTACGGTTTTTACATAAATTGTATAATGTAATATAAATTAATTTTTCAAATTAATCATACCTATTTTTTAATTATTCGAAGCTGTACAAAATACTTAATTAACTTTCTTTTTAGATGTGAATCTTATTTCATGTATCATGATTTTGTAGGATGTGTTGTTCATAATATATAATTAAATAATTAAAGAATAACGTAAAATCATAAACGTTGAGAGAACTAAATAAATAAAACTAGAGTAATGTATTAATAAAATAAAATATACACGCATAAAAGACAATGTTGTAGTAATAATTATTTGAGTAAATAAGTTCTGATTATTATTAACCAAGTAACAAAACTTTATTAAGAAATATATACACATTCATTTAAAGCTCTATATTACAATTCCCCCTCATTTGTTATTCATTTCATTTTTTTTTTTTTTTTTTTTAATTCTAAATTTTAATATATACTTATATATATTAAAAAAAAAAATCCTTTTAGTATAGAACCAGTGTTCAGCTCTGAGTTCTTTGTTTGTATATATTGAAGCCTGTCCGGCTTGGTATCCACCTGTTTTGATGTAGCAGCTGGTATGTATACAGAAAACATCGCGTTTCGTCATATCTATGTGTTATGTTTGACTGAAGTGTTGTTGACTTTTGTTTTAATTCTTTTAAATACGAATCTTTAGTGTGTAATTAATTCAGCCGAATAATTATCATTACAATTATTTTTCTTTTTTTTTTAAGTTTTGTTACTGATGGTGACTAAGTTTTTGTCTCTTCTACAAATTACGAATCTTCGAGGAGTGTTCTCGGCACAAGAGAGATATGGAAAAAATATGATATTTGTTCAACCCCTCTCCCCCCCCCCTCCCCGTTGAACGATACAAGTTTGTTCTCTCACCACTAGTCAATATGGTTGTTTCCCTTGTTTGATCAACAATATTTTCTTGTTTCATTCATTTACACTTTTATCACCTCATGTTCTTTCGTTACAGAAACCATAGTTCTTAAATCGATAGTGTGACCCCGCACAACCGCTGGGTTCTTATCTTTTACTTATGTCCTTCCCATACGCCAACATTATCTCCAGCATTGTTTCTAAGAGTAATTTTTGTAACTATATTTCTACCAAGATAGAAGGCAGCAATAGGTAATAATAATAATAGTAGTAGTAGTAGGTTTTTTATTTTTAAATCGTATCTGTCCCTTCACATTTGAAGTAATAAAACAATTGCACTCAGAGAAAAAAGGAAATATAAATAATATCTATTAATTAATACAATCGTTTTGTGATACCTAATAATTTAATTATACTAGAGATATACTATAGAGTTATAAAATATATCTATTTTTATATTTAATAACAGACCTGTTTTTCATGTGCTAGATCAACACTGCTTAATATGGGCTTTAAAATAGTTCTCTTTTGATATATTATATTTAATATATAATTGATATATAAATTATATATTAGAATAGTTCTCTTATTGCTACTTCAAGCTAAACTTTATATTGTGGCAGATATATTCGCTATTGAAAAATTAAGAAATTGAATTATAATTTCAAACTGCCAAAACTGAAGCAAAATCGAAATATTTGCACCTAGACAATAATATATATATATAAATATTCTTTTCTTTATTATTAGAAGATTTTTTTTATCCTAAAATAAATATTTCTGTATTTAATGATATTTACGAATGTATACAAGTAAATGTGTGGGATTCGATACCATGACATATCAATAACATAAAAATTACTCATTAGTATTGCTATTTATTGCTAAATAAAAGTTCTACATTAGAAGATCTCTTAGCCATCTTCTTTTAAAACGCCTCGGAGTATTATCTTTAAAGTTGGGAGACACGTGGAATTGAATGGGTATAAGGATAGTTATCTGGTTAGGGGTTAACATTCAGCAATATATGGACACATTAAGATAAGTTTTATTTTGTGACATATAAAAGAATATTGAGGATTTATTAACATTTTTTCTTATATTTATCCATAAATTTACAACTGTATATAAAAAGAAAACATACAACGAGTAAATGTGATAATAACGTATGTAACAACAAGACAAATGCTTGCTAAGTTATTACCAAGTTGTAGAACATCAATAAACGTTCTTTATGAGAAGGCCCATAAGCCATCTTATTTTCTTACAACTCAGAGGGTTATGAGGAATAGAATGGAAAGAAAATTAAGAAATTATTGGATTTGAATAGTTATGGAGTTTAGCATAAAATTACAGGTACCTGGTTTGGCCTATATTAGCAATATGTGGAACGTTAAGGTCTTTATGGATAAATGTATTTTTGAAATAGTAAAAAGTATTAAGGATTTTTCGAAGGATTTTGGATTAAAAGGATTGGATACGAGATGAATTATAAGGTTTTGTTAAACCCCAGATTATTTAAAAACTTAAATAAGAATTTGTCAGTAGAATTATTTTTTGTACATGATCTAGATTATAATCAACTTAACCCCACATCATCTTTTTAGTTGCTGGAAGGTTTAGCAATAATAAAATTTACTGATTTAAATTAATTAGTTATTAAAAAAGCGAAATGTGAATAATAGTGAAGTTTCAAAATTTACATATTGGTGGCGAACGCCTTTCCACAAGAGAGGTTACAATGTTATGATGTTATCAATAGTTCGAAATAGATAATAATTTTCGTTGTTATTTAAAAAGCTATAAATATGCATTGCGACATATGGATCTCAGTGAAGTTTAAAGATCGACCGGTATATTATGTAGTAAATATTCTCTGTCCATGTTGATTACCAAATTATTAATTAAAATTGGATTTCCAATCATCCTTTTACCTACTCTTCTACCATTTAATCAGTGCAATGGGGCCAGGTTAAAAATATAGCTACGCGTGGAAATATTATTGGGGATCATATCATTCTCACCGGAACAGCGATTGAAGAACTCGGATTTAATCCTAGAATCCCAATATTTCCTACCAGTCTACTAATATAATTTAAATGATTAAAATTTCCAATTAAAGTTTCATTTGCTATTATAATTAACTAACCTCAAGACTTAAAAAAACGTTGTAGTGGATCTTCGGACTCACTATTTCTCTCATGATTTTTAGTTTAAATGGTTTTCCCGAACTGGTAACCCCCTAACAATCAAATCATTGTCATAATATCGGGAGATAAAACTCGAAATGTAATTTATTTGAATGTCTTATGATTTTATTTTATTTTTGCGTACTTTCTAGAGTTTTATTGATAAATAAATAAAAGTTTAATTATAAGTTCCCGCGCCGGGAAATATTAGTATATTATAATTATGTTGAAGATAATTAATGCTATTTGCTGTTTACGAATTCATTTCTTAAATAATTAGTTTTTGTTTTTATTAAATTTGGTTTGATTTTTTAGCTCTCATTCGGATTATTTTTAGTAATAGAAATTTATTTTTATACCGAGTTATCTGTATCAAAAAAAAATTTATACCGACACATCTATAATATAATTTACTATATTAAATTTTAGAATTGTTGGATTAGGTTGTGTGTTTACGTTAATGTAACAGCAACAGTTACTCCCGAAGCCTTGGCGGTCTTCCGTTCCATAACATTTATCGGTTCCAAAAAACCACCGTTTCCTTAAAACATATGACCTCGACGCCACTCAGACAATAGCTCCTTCCCAAGACGTAGATATGACTCAGCTATGAGGAGGGGTGCTAGGAGACTAGCAGCAGGTCCTAGATAATTGTGGACAGATGTTCAGCACCTGCCCTAGCACCTGCTAGCCAGTCTTTAAAGTCCTCTTGTTTCTTCTCTTTGGTATCCTCTTCAACCCGCATCAGCGACGCGTCTCTTATCTTCTTCGGTAATTCCTTAGCGCTCGTCTTTTATTTCTGAACAGAGTTCATCGCCCAAGTCTTGTTTTATTACTTGATCTTACTCCACCTGCTTTTGAAAGCAGAATATTATCATCATGAGTGGTTTGGTGCTACGTGGATAATTAAGTCTCCTATGATAGTATCTTACAAATTAACTACGCTAATTGTTAGGCAATTAAGTGATTACTCTTTATTTTTATGCCCTCTCCAAAATATAGATTATAATCCTGTTGAAGTTCATTAAAAACTTGTTATTTATCAATGCGTTTATTTTATTTTATTTCTTTTAGAGATTCCAAACGTCGATTCTCTTTTCTCGAAGAATCGGTATCGAGAATCGATGATCCAAAGTCGATACCCAGTGATCGATCAATACCACTGACTTTGGCAGTTTTATTATAATATACTAATTTATTTATAAAACAGCTTTGGGTTGCATACTATACTATTATACAACCACTCATCCTGGATTTCATGTAAACCCTGTACTAAATGTATCGCTTGAGTTACATATTAAATAATTTAGAAGTTTATAATATATAAAATTTATTGTATTTATAACCAATATTTAATAACTGACGAATATGTTTTTGTATTTTAATGTTCTGTATATTGCTAATTCTTCTGACTATATTCCAATGTAATGTAAAATCTCAAGGGATTCTATTTTGTTCGAGCCAATGATGAGCAAAATTAGAAGAAGTATTTCCAGTTTTAATATGGAGGTATTTCTATAAAAGTATTTCAAATACAGAGGCACGCAGGAAATGAACGAGCAGACAAGTCAGTATAGTGGAATGAAGAAACTGACCTTACTCTTGGAATTGTCCTTGACTCCTATTTCACGCATTAAGAATGTCTAAGAAACACAAAAATCTACTGTAACGAATAAGTATATACTTTTTTCCAGGCATTAAAACTACGATAATGTAATATGATAAAACTATGACTATCTTTAAAAAAAATATTTCGAACTAAGGCTAATATTAAACACTTTTATCTTTCAGACTAAAAGGCATTACTTTGAGATGGATAGAAAAAACAAATATGAAATAATTCTTCTGAAAATAAACATTCAGAAAAACAAATACTATTATAAATAGTATCATAGATTGTTTTTTTGGATTCTGTGAGACAAAAATAAGTTATATTTTTTGTTTAAATGGATATGTCTTTTGGCTGGGGGTCTATAGTTTTCTTATGTAATTTTTTCTTTAATATCAAAATGTGTAGCGTTTATTCTATCCTCAAAGTACGCAACGTTTTTTTCACACTCAAAAATGTAACATTTTGACACGCTCTAGCTACGTCGGTGTTGCTTGGATTAAAAATTTGACTCCAATTTCCTTATCTGGAATCTGATTGGGAATATATTTGCTACATAGTATTTGTCTCTAGGAGCTTGGAGCTGTATTGGTTTGGATAACAAAAGTCACGTTGTGACGTTTTTTTCACCCTCAAAATGTGCAACATTTTTTTCACACTCAAAAATGCAACATCTTGACACACTCTAATTCCGTTGGTGTTGCTCGGATTACAAAATTTGACTGGATCCTCATCTGGAATTTACTGGAGAATATATTTTGTTTTATAGCATTTGTCGCTAGGACGTTTACTATACCGTAAATAGGTGCTATGGTATATTGGTTTGAATGATAAAAGTCTCATTGAAACCCATATTTTCTCTCAACTTTATTTCGAATCATTAATTGTTAATTTTATTTTTTTTTAAATTGATCCTTTTATTTCTAAAATATAAATTGGGAAAAGCAGTAGTAGATTACAGCTTGACTTTTTTATTATTTTCTTAATCCAATAATTTTTTTATTTGATTAATACTATAGTTTCACTTCACTTTAAATCAAATAATTCAGCATGCCAGGTCTTGCACAACCACAAATGCATTTACCATTAGTTCATGGTCATATATTCTTATATTTACATATCCTTATTTTGTCCTGATCTCTTAATTTTTTTTTTTAATGAATTTTTCAACATTTCCGATCATACTCGGCCACTCCGCTAGTAGAGGTTGATCCTAAGAGCGGACAGATAATTGTTCTAGACCACCGGAGGTATGCGAGGGAGGACTGGTTTCGGTGCACGAATGCATTCTCCATTCTCGATTCGTACCGTTAGCCTTATCGCCGGCTATTTTCGCTCCGTCTTTCTTTAGCTCATTTTCTTCGTCTTCCTTTTTTCCTTTCCTCCTGCAGGTATGTTGAGATTACACGGCAGACCTTCGTTAATTTGACAGTGATTGGTCTGTTGGAATTCGATTCCGTCGAAATGCCTCGGTGCATTTTTGCGACTACTTTTGGCATTATATCTGTTACTGTTTGCTTTGAACGCTAAATAAATTACTATGACATTTAATGTTACATTTGTAAGCTGTATTAAGCTTTCGATCAGTAATAACCTATTTTTTTTTTTTATAAATATATTTTCACAATTTCTCATGCACTAAACTAATTAGAATACGATTTTTATTCAAATAATAAATATCATATTAAATATATTGGTATTCTCAATATTAATTATTGTCACGGATTTTTAAAATATATAAAATTGATTAATTGTGAAATAAGTCATCTCATAAGTAAGAGAAATAGAATATACATAAATTATGTATATTTTATTTTATCAAAATTTATTTTTTATCAAAATTTTTATTTTATAAAATATATTAAAATGTATTAATATTAAAATGCATATATATATATATATATATATATATATATATATATATATATATATATATATATATATATATAACATTATATAATATATATAACATGCTAATATAATAGCAACCCCACATTATACTCTTCAATAATTTGAAGATCCAAATTTTTTTTTAAGTTTTTCGTTTAGAGAGCTATTCATTCGCAGCTTTCTACTAAAGTTCTATGTTACAAAGTAAAGATCAACTGGAAAGCATGTCGAGAGACTGGTGGATTTTACTGGGTATGTAGATGATATTGGCTTGAAAGATCGTTTTTTGTGTGTGTTTTT
Organism: Euschistus heros; assembly: GCA_003667255.2. NCBI lineage: Eukaryota > Metazoa > Arthropoda > Insecta > Hemiptera > Pentatomidae > Euschistus > Euschistus heros. Next base: position 1,943,457 of record RCWM02000083.1, read on the forward strand.
TTTTTTGATATTTTTTTGATAGGACATTATAGATAAATTAAGTGACAAAGTTAGTTCAGAGTGTGTGGACATTATTAACACAATATAAATATATCAGTTTTTGTTTTGCTATAAATTACCGCACCCATCTTCTTCCTTTTGTTGTTACAGTCAATAAAATCAATATGAACAGATAAATAAATTTCAGACGCAACAAGAAGCGCTGAGGATTATTATTATTATTAAATAAATTTAATAAATCTCTCCAAAAGGTCGCCACCTAAGACTTTAGAATTTGTATAATAGAATATCAAGGACATTCGTTAAAAATTCGATTATCTATTTTGATATACCAGTTGTAATTGATGAAAATATTCCATTATTGTTATTATTCAAATCCTATTTCTATTCAGAGTTTTCAATGAGAGATAAGACATTGAAGTAAGTAAGTTATCGATTATACGAATCGAGATGACTGTATGCAATCGAATCTGATCCCGCACTGGATCTCATATATCAGATCGACCCCGTTCTATTGAATAATTCATGTCACGAAGGGGATGCTATGTTAAATTTCATTACCTGCTCCCCCCATCCTGTGGGCATATTGCGGGAGGTATTGTGGTATTGCTAATATATATATATATATATATATATATATATATATATATATATATATATATATATATATATATATATATATATGTGTATATATATATATTTATTTATTTATTTATTTATATTTTAATTATTATTTTTTTAGAATAGGATTTTGCACGAATCTACGCATATGCCGCTGATATAGCGTCCTCCCGAAACAAGTGAGAGGGCGTATAGAAACTCGCTCAGACTCAGTTGGAGAACCAGAGCAAATTGCTTTACAAACAGGCGAAGAAAAACTAAGTATATGATTGTAAGTAAGAATGTCTACCCGGCTAACTATGTTATATTGTAAACAAAAATTACAATTACGGTTATGACTTTAAAACGAAACAACCAGATAAAACGGAGAAAATCGAATATAAATTACACAAACAATTTTGAGATACCTAATCCCTATCTGCATTAAATGCGTTAATTACAAACAAATAAATATCTTTTACTTGCTTTACACTTTGAACAGATAACAGATTGCCCAAGTTCAACTCGGGAGTAAGTTTGGGTAAGAGATAATCACTCAGTACTTATGCCTCAGTTTTTGAAAAGCTAAACAATCCAGTAAAAAGTGTGTGACATCATCGTTATCATCTGCATCACGAAATTCACACGATTGAATATATTTAGTACGCTACATCATATTCAATGGTTTTATGCTTTATTCCAAAATTCAGTAGGAAAACCTGAGCTATCTTGGGTAAAGTTCTTAAGACATGGAAAAGAAGGACTAAGGAAGAACTTCTTACTGGCATTAGTCAGTTTATATATCATGTCATGAAAGCAAGGAGATTAAGATGAGAGGGTTGCAAGCCTTCAGTAGGTCTCGTTACAAATGTGAATACGGTAGTTGGCATGGTATCTCATGGAAGAAATAAAAAAAACAGTTGGATGGATAGAATTATTAAAGATGCCGTAGAACTATAGGCAGTAAACTGAAAAACTATATCCCAAGATAGGCTAGAGGTGGAGCAGGGTGGATACTTTAACAGGTATCCAGATTTAAAAGGTTTACATAGCTAACTAAAAGTAAATATTTTTTTTCGTCCAGAATATGATACTAGTTTCAACTATAGTAACAGCAAAGTTATGTTTTATCATGAAGGCTGCGAGTGTTAGTGGTCTCCTGGCATCATTGTATATATCTACATCTGCGAGTGTGGTTTTCCTATTTATACCAAATTCATGCTGTTTATTTTTGATAGAGGTATCTAGGTCTAAAAAATTTAAAGTTTTGCTCTTCTCTTATTCTAGAGAGAATTTAATTGATGAATAGATTTCGTTACCTTGTATAAAAAACTATTGTTAGTTTCTTTACAAGTGATTATATCCATTGTTCCTCAAATTTAAAGGATGTGTTCGTACAATTGTAAATCTCAATAAATAAGTTTAAAAACAAAAATAATTTAAAAAAGCCGCCGCAAAGACACCCAAACTATTAGAACAAAAAAAAAAATCAATCAATCTAGATTCAAAGGTTTGGAAACGACACCCAGACACCCCTTTTTAATTACCCTTTAGAAATGAAGTGCAATTGTTAAGAGAGAGAGGGTGAAGTTTTTTGTTTACTTTACTTTCCCAATATATTTTACGATTTCAATTGGGTTCATTTTTTGTTTAGAAGAAATCGATTCGATCTAAAAAACTTTTTTTTTTTTTTTTTTTTTTTGGACAGACACTGTCTGACCCAGTATCAGCTCTCAATAAACCACCACCTACCTACACAAGGTTTTGAAAGCAAACCTTCATTGAGTTTGTCTGTTCCACCCCAGATTGCTTTAACAGTTTTTTAATTTTTTTTTTTGGAGAGGGGGCCACATTTTTAATTGATTTCTGACAGTTTCTACGTTGATATCACTCATTTTATTTAAAGTTCTAAACTAATCGGACTGTAAGGACTGGACATAACTTTTAACTCTTCTGATGAGTCGAACTATTTAGTAATTAATCTTGTTCATTTAAAAATAAATGTTTATACAAATAAGTTAGGATTGTTATTAATTATCAATAAATCAAAATTGTAAAACTTTTTTTCTAGACCTTACGGAATTTGTATTGTAAATTATTCTTTTCATTAAAAGATAATGCAAATTGAGTAATTTGAATGATATAATGAGGTCAATTTTAAATTATTATAGAATAGTGAAAAAATGATATTCTGATATGGGATGGTTGTTAATTTTATAATTTCACCATTTTAAAATTACTTATTCCTTAAAAAAAATCTGTTGTCAATGTTACAAACGACAAGCTATGTTTCGACCTGTTATTATTTAACATGATAATATGGTACTAATGTTACTCTGTTTTGGTAACGATTATAATACTATTCTTGTAATTATACAATCATAAATTCAACATACCCTCAGGAGTAAAACTAGTACGGCACATTTGCTGCAACAAGCGGCATAACTCAAAAACAAGCATTTGAGTTATGCCGAGCTTTTGACTGTATAATGAACCATTCCACCTATGTAGTTTTCGTCGGTAGAACGTTATATTTGAGCTTCAACTATTCACTAAGAGAGAGCAGGATATGTCACCATTGTATGTCTACAGATCGTCCTGTACTTCATTCAAAAGACTGTCCTATGTCGTTGTTGAAGCGAATGAGCGATATTATCAATTATTCCAAACGACACGGATTATGTTTTTTTAATAACATCGTGGGCCGAGAATTGAATTTTACTTTATATTAGGGCTATATCCTATTTTCTAGCAAATATGATGTTAGTTATTAATAAATTATTACTTTTTTTATTTCAATATATTAATATTATACGAGTAGATTATAATATTTTTTGCAAACACTATAATATTATGATTTTTTGAGACTTTTGATTAAATTATTAAGACGGGATTTAAAATTTTATCCAGCTGTTAGAGATGGGTCGTTTAAATCAAACCCGTTATGTCAGCAATTTAAAATTTTACAGGAAAAGAAATTTCAAAATACTTAAAATAATTTTTGGACAGCCAAAATATTGTTTCACACCTATCTTCACTATTGTGTTGAGTGGTCTCAAACTTGTGAATTTATAATTTCTTTACATGCTTGCATTTGCAGGATATTTCTATTTTGTGTTGGACATAATGGGGTTTGTTGGAAAATCGGTCCAAAAATTAATTAATTGGTAATTTTGTTTACTCTTTAACAAGTTCTTTGTAACGAATATTATGATTTCTTTTTGTTCTTTCTTTACTTTTCCTTCATAGTCCAAGCCACTCCTCCACTGGTCCTCCTTTCAAGAACTGCAAGCCCCTGTAACTTTTTCCTGAATTCGTCTTTTGTAACTCTTTTATTTATCATAGTTTATATAAATATGAAATATGTTTTATATAAATATGAAGTCTGTTACAATTCATTTATATATTATATAGGAGAAGTTGATTGTTGGGGTATGCAGTCATAAAGATACACAGCAATTAAAAAATACGTTTTTATTTTGTAATGCCCGATATATTTTTTAATTGCTGTGTATCTTTATGACTGCATACCCCAACAATCTACTTCTTCTAATACTTAACAGTCAACTATACCTCATCAATATATATATATATATATATATATATATATATATATATATATATATATATATATATATATAATCTATGTAACTAACTGATGTTTTAAATTTTTAGAACTGATGAATGTTTAATATTCAAAACTAGTTTTAAATAAAATGAATTCCAATAGAAGTGGCAATGGATTTATCAATCCTAATTATATTGATCCTTCTATATCAACATGCGTACCTCAAGTGACAGATACAAAAGCCTCACATAGAATTCACTGAAAACTGCAAGTGTGTATATAACAGTTCATAAAGAAACTATCCGGTAAAGGCCGAATAAGATTCAATTTTCATTGGGATCTAGTGGCTTTTGATATATTGCCTCTAAGCCATAGGTAAAGGCTCTTTGAAATTTAAATGCCAAAAAAAAAAAAAATAATAATAATAATTGAAAATAGTGGCATTAAAGGGTTTTGATTCTATGTCTCAGGTATTAAATTTTGGTTCAGTAACTTATATTTCATCTAAGGGCTATATAAGATTGCATAACAACGTTCATGTCTTATAACGTTTTTTTATTTCTTCTTCGATCTTTTCGTAATACACCCTGTGTATGTCACTTAGGATTAAAAAAAAAATGTTTTCAAAATGTGAGCGGTATATCACCACTCGAAAGGGTAAAGCATGAGTCATCCGTGAAGAATGGCAAGAATGTTTTTTAGCGAACACATTGAGTTAATGGTTGGAAAGGGCAGCTCCAGAGTTTGTCAGGCACAGATAGGCCGCAATCAGTATGAAATATCTGCCACAACTGTGGGCCGTTCCGTATGGCTTCCAATAAACTGGCGGTTGTTGGCTGAAGTGCTCTGCCCAACTTCCTCCAGGGGACCCTTCTTCTGACGGACATATAATTAAAAATTACCCCCTCCTCTCCCCTCATCAGAAACTTCACCCGTCAGTCCCTTCCTTATTGGACGTCTGTCGGCTGCTTCCGGCCGTGGGTCCACCCCGGATGTCGATTAGGGAAAATATCGATAGGAACTGGCGGAAAGGAAATTTTTACTTGCAGAGATAATAATATCAGGCGAGTTTGTTCTGTTAGTCATACAAAATAATCAGATATTGTAACAGAACTAGAATATATAGAAACAGTACATATTTTATTCAACTTAAAGTGTTATTAAAATTCTAATTATTATACTTAATCAATAAGTGAGCACGAGGATAAATGAAATGAAAAGCTGGTTCTGATAAACTTGATACATAGTATCCCCTAAGAAAAAGAATAATGATTAATTACTGGTACAATTGTCTGACCGCATTATTTAAAAATTAATACATCATAATTACAGAGATACAATATAGAGGGTGAGTATCCTTTTAAAAAAAAAAAAAAAAAAAAAAAAAAAAAAAAAAAAAAAAAAAAAAAAAAAAAAAAAAAAAAAAAAAAAAAAAAAAAAAAAAAAAAAAAAAAAAAAAACACAAAACAATTGGGTGAAATAAGATCACAAATGAAGAAAAATACCGCAGAACATACCTTTCTATTCAAATCCGTTGCAGATATACTATAATTCAAAGAATTTTTTGAGGAAACCTCCTTTTTTTATCATAAAAGCTGTAATATCTCCACTTTGTTTAAACATTTTTTCAAATTTGGACCATATTTCCGGATTTAACATTAAATTTCCTTTAAGAGCAGTGTACATGTAAGCTTGAATTTCATATGACTTATTCAGGTTATGTTATATTTAACGCCCACTGTCTATCAAAAAAACTGTAAATCTCACAAAAACTTGTATCTTGTGAAATTTAACCATATTTCATATGGTATGATCAAATTAATAATTCCTTATAAATTTCATGGAGAAATATACTTTTAAAAACGGAAAACCATGGTGTTTTCATTTGGCATACAAATCAGTAACTTTTGTAAATTAGTCATTATGATAATCGCTTAATGGAAATATGTATTTTAAAAATAATAAACTCCTCATTGAATAAAAAGAAAAGAAATAATTTATTGTTTAGTAGAAAATAAAGGAAAACTGTCAATAAAACGACCTCAGATTAAAGGATTTTATGTTATTAAATGTATTTATTTATTATTATTATTTAGTATTTATTTGATTATTTAAATTTTCAATGTTACTGATACTCCTCTTCCACCTTGTTCGGGTCGACTCAGGCATATCCACAGTGACCATGTTTCGTATAAGCTTATTGTAGTCCGTAAGGTTTGTCATGAAATATTTTATATGAACTGTAAATATTGTCCTGTACACAGTGGCTTAATACAATGCTTACAAGTTTATATGCACTGATTGTGAGTGAACGTGCTAATATTTGTATGTGTCTTTTCTGCTGTCAATAAAATTAGTGACCCGTCGTTGCATAAAGGTTTCAGTAAGAAACCTTCTGTTTAGACAGAGGCGTTTCGTTTTTACTTGTAGGCCCTTGGCCATCCTACTGTCATGGTAAGTTTTAAGTAATGAAATGCATTTTTTTTTTACTGAATAGGTTTATTTTTTATATTGACTGAAGGGCAGATGTCGTGCCTTAATTGTGGATGTGATATGCTGAGATTTGACTTAGTTAAATTTAATTTTTCACTGTTTACTATTCTTGAAACTGTTAAAAGTAATGTTGGAGAGCCGATATTTCTTCCGCGAAAAATTCCCACTATCCATCGAAATATCGGTCATAAAAATGCCTCATTGATTGTTACATTGCTTTTGCAATCCGAAAGTTTTTCTTGTGTAAGATTCCAGTAGCGATTACTCTCTGGTCGCAGGGACGAGGTACCTACAGACCCAGATAAGAAGCCGTTAATCGGAGACCAAAAGATACCGCCATGACTTCCTTAGAGCCAGAGCGGACTCACGATTCACGACCAAGGGCAATCTATCATGAGTCACGTGTGAGGTGGTCTCCGTCTGAATGCCGATGCAGTTCTCACAGCCCTTTCTTGGCTCCTTACTGTCACAAGTATGTGATAGTCTTCATGGTGTGCCATGGAAGTTGTATGGTCAGTATTATCTAACCTTCAACGTTAGCTCTGGGGGTACCAAACCAAATCCCACAGGTTCGCCAAATCCAAAGTTTCACTGATTCACAATAAAACTTTTACAAATCATTCAGCAATTTTTTTTGTTAATAATTAATTAAAGGACTAAAATATGATATTGACAAACAATAACCTATTCATACGTTAAGAAATTATTGAACATCATGTCAACAGTTTGGTCATGAGGGGTTTTGATTATTTTATTCAAATTGGTTGGGTTTCGTTCGAAACGAAGCTCTTGCGGTGTTTTGATTGGAAAAATATATAAAAATTAAATTGAATTATAAAAGAAACCATAATATTATGCAGATGTTAATATTTTTATTTTATTACAATTTTAGAATGACTGGTGTATTTAGAAAGACGAAAAGATAAACAAAACTGTAATTAAAAAAACAAAAATATACAAAACATGTATACTACATGTGGAAAACCTCTTTATATGAGCTTTTGCGTTTTTTTGTGTATGATATTCTTGTACCATCATGCTTTCGTCTATTTTCTAGTTTTGGCCATAAAGGAGAGATAGTAGTCTATCGACATCTTTTTTTCTGATGTCGCATGAGCACTTGTCTGATGTACTTGTCAAGTGTACCAAAGGAATTTCATCAAGAGGAATCCTAAGAATTTTTTAACGATTTTTTCCATCCTCTCTTAACTGTATGATGCTTCGCGATGCTGTACTGAACTAGGTTTGATATACTAGCTAATGAATTGGTTCTAATGTTATTTATCGTATGTCTCATATTTTTTTTATCTCATACTACAGCATCCTTTGGAAACGTAAGGCGTCAGTTGGTCGGACTCTCAAACACTAAAAATTGTTCATACTGTTGCGTTTACAAGGTATAAAAATAATGCAACTAAAGCGACAGGTACTTTGTTTTTGGCTTATATAAGGCGTGAAACACCAAGAATTTCCTTTTGACCTGATAATTTTCGCTAACAAACACTGCACCTTTAAACTAACTCATTTTACTGTAAAATAACTTTAAAAAACTGATATCCAGCAAATGTCATATAAAGAAATTTATTAAATCCAATTGGCTGCTGTGGTAATGTAAACCATATGTCATGTCCTGCAATTATTAATAGGAATTAGTCGCATTTTTTCACTGCTTTTTCACTAGGAATTATGCCGTATTGCTTGATTTTTCATCATTTTAACCAAGCTAATAATCTATATACATGATAAACGGAAGCTGACTATTTTTTTAAAAATTGTATTTATATAATAGATATATAGGGTATATCTAGAGATAGGTTGGAATGTATGTACCTAGAGATAGGTTGGAATGTATGTATCTAGAGATAGGTTGGAATGTATGTACCTAGAGATAGGTTGGAATGTATGTACCTAGAGATAGGTTGGAATGTATCAAAACATGCAGGTTTGTTTGTTTTTCTTTTTAACGATCTACAAGGATTTTTATTTAATTTTAAAAGTGCCTTTATATAATACCACTTATATTTAAATGTATTATATGTAGAGGTATTAAATCGGTGGGAAAATCGATAGAATGAAATTTAAGAAATAAAATGATATTTAATAAAACTATTATTGTTTATGAGTTACTACTATTATTTCTTCTTTTTTTCCTTTTCAATCGCATTGACGTTTATAATCAGAGCTCTGGTCCTTTTCTCTTCTTTTCTTAAATATATTTTTTAGGAAACCTTTTTTCTTCTTCTGCTTTTGAACTCTTAGCGGGTCCATCAAGGTGTTGGACGCGTGGTAAGTTTCGTATGGGCGGCTTGCCGGACCTTCGAAGGGACAATAAGATCTGGAAATAAATAAATATTCAATAATTTCATGAAATCAGCTTTGTTTGTTCGACTTTTAGATTGTAAAACCGTGGTTTCTCAGCACTCGATTTCTCTGGAAAAAAAAATAACCTAGATTTTAATTGACGATTTATTAATTTGTCAATATATTCTGAAGTTAATTCTTCACAGATCACTTATATATTATTTATTTATGGATGATGTGAATGTTTTATAGAAACTGGCGTTCATAAACAATGAAAAACATTCTTGGGTTATAATATTAATCTTCTATTTGACAAACGTTATTATAACTTTTATGCCCAACATACTTAGAAATATATTTTATTAAAGTCGTGTGTGTGTACTCCCCCATAACATAGAAAGCCCAATCCCCAAAAAACAAAATTTTACTGGGAAAAAGCCATCAAAAACATCAATATAAATTTCAATATTACTCTTACTAATCTATGAATTGGATTGAGGGATTTCTAATGTTATAAAAAGTCGCATTTTTTTTAGCCCGATTCCAGTTTACTAAAAAAAAATTTTTTGTTGTTGAAGTTAGGGACTTTTAAGTTATCAGGGCAGTGTATTTATATTAGGTTTTTTCCCTTTTCCATGATTACCCAATGAAAGAGTCGTTTATTAACGCACTTACCGCATGCAAACCAGCATGCTATGTACATTGCTAATTAAAAAATATTTCAACAAAACAAAAGTGAAACGAGGAAATAAAATAAACAAGCATTGAAATATAAAATGAAGTACACAAGAGAGGATTTTTCCCCGCTCGCATTTAAGCTCAATGTTCTGAGTAAATATCTTAATTTCGAAAACGAAATTTTTAATAATTTAGTTTTATGTATTTGGCCACTCTTCTCCACGTAGCATTACTGTCTCAGTTAAAATAAGCCAAATAGTTCAAATTTTTGTGTTTATTGTCCGTTGCTTCATTGTAGGATATGTGAAAGCCTTTAAAATAGTATTTGGTGGGATATATATATATATATATGACTTATCATATATATGTCTTTATTATTTATATTTAGCATTGAATATTATTTTACATTGGTTTCTAAGACTATTTAACGGATTGGGAGTCATTTTTCGGTCCCCATTTGTCTAAATCGTCAGTCCCTTAATATCTATAAATCTCAGCCTGTACCTTCATCCGTAATAATTTCATAGAAATTTTCTCATTTTTTAAATTAGATTTAATCTTATTTTCCATGTGTGGGTCATTCATTTTTTTTTTTGTCAAAGATACTTTTAGTGTTTTGCTATCAGGAAAAAAATTGAAAGTTATTATAATTATTAAAATATATGATGTATTTAAAATAAAAATATTTCTTTATTACGGCAACGAAGTTGGTCGACTTCATTAAAAGATGCTCTTTACAAGGTACAATATGTTCGTCTGGTTCCTGTGAAGTCGCCGTTAGGATGTAAAAATATCTCCATTTTTATTTACTTCTATTGAGAATTATATCAGAGCTGTTTGCTTAAAACAAGTTTCTTTTATTCTACCTTCGAATATTGGTAAAAGAGAGAGCTTGATTTATTGTAATATTATTTAATTTTTGAGAGTTATTAATAAAATAACTATTTAAAAATGAAAAACCACAAGTAAAAACCTAGATAACTAATCTAGCCCATACTCGAAAAATCTCCCTATACCTTCATAATCGTTGACTACTGTACAAAATGTTTAAAACCAGAACTTATTCCCAATGCCTCAGATATAATAAAACATCGCCAAATTGTTCATTATTGATTGATAAAAACGTTGTAGTCTAGTGCCACTTTTTGACCAATTGGTAGGAAAAAACAAAAACTCAAAAGAAAATACTAAATCAACATATATGTTTTAATATTTAAATTTAAGAATAACAAGATATAACATTTTTTGTGAGATCCTCCTGGCAAACATTAAGCCTCTATCGAGATTAATATATTCCGCAACGTGCAGTGCAGTACAGCTCTTTTAACCCTCTATTTGTTTTTTAACTGTCATTTTTAGGTTGAATATCGTTAATAAATGAATAAAATAATGAATAATACAGACCTGGCATGATAATGCCCCGGCAAAGAGTTACAGGACACACTCTTCTTGATTTGGATGTGTTCCAGGGATCTGTCTTCTGAGTCGTGCATTCTGAAACGAAGGACATAGAGCGCTTTAGTGCAGTTAATTATGATTAGAATACAGACAATTTTATTAAATATTTCGACTGTCTAAGGAGATTTGTGTCTTTCATCGATTTTTTTCTATTTACTGGGAAAAATTAATTTAAAAAATAAGTTTGTTTTTTTTGGTAACGACAAACAAAAACAAAATCCGACTTCAAGATTAAACCTACAAGTGCAAACCTAACCTAAAAAGTAAAAAATAATATTTTAATTACTATAAAACAAATAGTATTAAAGGACAATAAACGACATTGCCGATACTTATATCGATACACAATTTATTATCAGTTATTTTTTAAGTCGGTGCCAACCAAGAAGGGCAGTTTAATCCTGCCTTTTAACAAACTTTCTGCTCTTCTTTACAAATATCAGCTTTCTTTCGAAATGCTTAGTTTTGATGGGCACCGATTCCATAAATAACTGTCTTAAATTAAACTCTGTTACGCCCAAAGTCACTAAAGGATCCTGATTTCAGATCTGCCAAGTTCTAACGACTTTTGACGGCGAAAGGATATCCTAGGTCACTTCTTTCCGGTTAATTAATTTTCGTCCTTTTAAAAATTGTTTAATCGTTTTTTTTTTAAAGTGCACTCTCTTTCGTTTAATCCTTTTCATAGTAAACTAAAGAATGATCGGCAATTCTCCTCTTTTTGAAAATTGAAAAAATCTTTTCTTATTTTAAAAAGAAGCTCTTTCTTTTCTTTTAATCCTTTTCATAGGGTACTAAAGGATGCTAATTTAAGATATGCCACTGAAGGATAGTGGTTTCAGATCTATCAATTCAGACATCCTTGGTTATCCTTGGCTACTTCGTTGTACCTATGAAAGAAAATAATCTGATCCGAAAAGTAGCGACCACAACTTCGAAATTAATAGAAAGAAGGTAACAATAAAAAAAAGAAAAGAAAGTATTTTGGGCGGGAGCATGTGTGGAGCAGTAGTTCGATGTCGTTAACTAAGGCTTTTCTTCATCTTTTTCTCCATATCTGGAATTTCTGTTTTATAACATTAGTAATTTCTTCTTTGTAGCTTTCTGTTTCATACAAGCAGGTAAAGTAGGTATTAATATTATCACTTTTTACTAAAGGTATATTATCACTTCAGTGAGTTGAAAAAATTCAAAATACATTGAAAAAAATTCTTATAGATTTATATCAGCCCGGAACATTAAGAGCTAAATAAATTAGTTGTTTACGATAAGTGTAAAATATATTAAAACACGATAAGCAAGTGATTATTTATGTTTTTGAGTAAATGCTAGGTAAATAATTAGCAAACCGCTGTGAGTAAGACAAATGTTATTAGTTATTCGAATCGGCGTTGATAGCGGTAGGGTCTAATGAGGCTAAGACATGTAATGAGATAGAGATCTCACGTGACTCAGAGGTATAAGCGATCCCCGGCGTGTAGGTCCCGCTTCTTTTCGGCTGATGAGCCACAGCTCGGACAGTGAGTGGGAGCTCCCTTCCTCCAACTTTCCGAGATAAGGAAGTCATTGTCTGCGGCGTCTCGCAGTCTGTCTGGGTTGGAGTCATTTAACTATTTTTTTTTATCTTCTACAATTTGTGGTAATTTTCTTAACTACATTTACAACTTAAGGGCAATACTTTTCTCTTGATTATTTATAATTTCCGCTCCATGCTGTTTCATTAAATGATCTCTTCTTATTGATTTTCTTTTTTGTTCTTTCCAATGCACCACTTATAGACTCTTTTAACTAAAATAACTCAATTAACTGGGTTTTGATTTTCGTCTTCTCTAATAACTCCCAAGCTACTTTTGCAAAATGTCAGAGATAACTTTTGACATCCGAAGTATAAGGCATACGCTATTAAAAAGAAAATTAGTCTAAATTTTTAAGTTTACTAATAAAAAATGGTTTACTTTAAAAAAAAAAATGGTTTAAGTTTACTAATTATTACATTAAAAATTCATTTAGTAAATTAATCCTTATGTCAAATATATTAATAAGTGTACCATATATGGGTCATTCTGTAATTTCGTCGGAATTCCGACATTGTGATCCCATTAGAAAAAAAGGGTTTTCTTTATTAACTTCTTCATAAAAGTCTACTAATATTACTAGCGGAAAATTACTTTATAGAATATAGTCTATCGGCACATTTATGATCATGATGGAAATCATGAGAGTAGGAGAAACTGATAGTGTGTGATGGAAATAGATAACATTCGCAATTCAAGTAATAAAATGTTTATATTACAAAATAATTGTTAATGAGTATGATATCAACTATTCGATTAAAAGATATTAGTTAATATAATTAAACATTTAAACATAAAACTTGAAAGAAAAAAATTAAATTGGTAAGGTATTATATTATACATTTAAACTTTGAAATCGAACATTCGATTAATATAATTAATATTTTATCACATTAATATAAATAGTGAAAATATATATAAAAAGTATTTTTCTTATTTCACTTACAGTTTTTCCTATTGAAATATATTTCCCTCACTTTAGGTGTGAGGGAAATAGAATTTTGAGTTTGATTTAAGATTAACTACATCACACGCTTTTAAAAACAAAAAATAAAAAAAATAAATGGAACTCTGAATTACATGGGAAACATATACTTCAATGGAAAAAAAAAACAAGAATCAAAGTTACCTTCTGAAAAATCACTGAGGGAAATAGAATTATGAATGGCACGATTTGAACACTTGATTCGACAAAAACTTGGGACAACTAACAAAGGAAATTAGTTGTAAGTTAGGTTGCCCTCAGTTTGGCGGGAAGCTTCTGCAATGTTGCCAGCCTGAAATATAATGGAATGAATTTTGGGTATGCTTTGGTGGGCTTTTTCAATAGATGTGAGGGAAATAGATTGACCGAATGGGACACAGGCATTAGAAGTCATTCTTCTTTTTGTAAGCAATTATCTTCATTTTCAATTATAAAATTCAATATATTGCAACTTACCTGAGATAGTAGAAATAAAAGTAAGTAAATAATTGCGAAAATGAAGAACTTCTTCGCATTTGATGTTACCAACTCATGTTATGGGACACGTGAAATAGAATTCAAGTTGAACCATGAAAACAAATCAATAACCATGGAAAAACTACTTTACGTTTAAGAGGTAAGTACCTTGCACCTACTTGTTACAGTTGGGTTGCAAGAAATTTCATGTAGAAACCACAATCGCTTCGGGACACAAAATCGTATCAAATGGTAGAATGACCTATATATTAAATAGGAAGAGGGGGAAACCTACCCACTGAGTACGGTTGAACTGCCATGCTCCGGGGTCCAAGTTCAAGTCCGGCTGAAGGCAGAACATTTAATTTGTTTTTTTTAACCATGGATCGATTTCGGAGTCTGAGGCCCTCCTAGGGCGCACATAGCCTCTATAAGGTGGGTACCTTAATTGGGGGAAAATCTGGTGGTTGAGCTTGATTGTTCACCAAATGAGGCGTAGAATTCCAAAATCAACTGTCCTATTTTATATTTTTTATTTAATAGTTTTTCTACTATATTATCTTTAGGTGGAATTTTCTCCCATAAGTTGGTTGATCACATTGAAAACGACTATACAAAATATATGTCCTCTACCTAATCCAGACATTTATTGACCAGCTGCGAAAATTTTTCAAAAATTGACAGGGGTGGATTTAGATTCAACGCCCCAATTAAATAATTGTTTAATACTAAAATACATTTTTGCCCAATTATAAATGTAGTTTTGCTAAAAATAAAACAGATTTTTGTCTTTTTTAAAAGATTATAAGCAGGTAGCACAATGGACTGTTAGGCTAGGCCTCTAATTCGATAATTGAAATAATAGGGGAGGTGGTGTGGTCAGTAAACGGTTGCTGTACGATACACGCGTGCTGTATACCGTGGCTCCTTTTTACAGTCGGCTGATTCACGAGAACGATAAACAGTGACTCATAACATGCCTTACAAAGCCTCATTACAATTTACAACCGGCGATACACTCGGAATTCGCAGCCTCTTAAAAAGACAATTGCCGTTTTTAGCATTCTTTCCGGTTTCGCCATTTTTTTAATATTTTAAATAAACTTTCTTTTATTATAATGCAAAATAAAAGTGTTTTAAATGGTTATTCGTTTAAAATCCCAAAAGTTTATTTACTTAAAACCAGGGATGTGTTGATTCTCAATTCCATCCAATTCTTGAGAAAAGAATCATTGTTGAAAGTCGATGATCCAAAGTAAGGTTAAGATCCTAGGGACCGATTGATATCGCTGATGTTGGTGGTAGATTATTATTACATTACATTATTACAAATTTATTGATATTTACAACTGAATACATTATATACAATAAGTAGATTCAAGAAAAATTATTACTATGGCATGTCAATTTAACATTATGCGAATAGTTGTCAAGAATTATCACACATATATCGATTCTTCTCCCTAATCTTAAAAACAAATTTAAGATAATTTAATCTATTCCTGGCAATCCAAAATCCTTCGCAACATCCTCAATGCTCGTTATTATGTCAACAAACAAACTTATCCATGAAGATCTTGTTGTTTCCTATGCGCTGCTTTGGCAAAACTAGATACTTATCCTTTCATAGTGAACTCCATTACTACTCGAATCCAATAGTCTCTTAACTTACCTCACACTCAATTCCCGATAATCCTCCGAGGCGTCTGGAAAAAAAAATGTACAAATGACCTTCAAATGTAGATCTTTTATTGAAGTGCTATTAGTGAGTATTTCTTTGTGCGAGTGAGAGCGCAATGTACAGTCACTCAGGACATGAGAAGCTGGCCAGTGCCAGAACTCCAATATATATACATATTTACAATAGATCTCGGAATAAAAGTAAAAATAAAAAATAATTTAAATTAAATTAAAAGTTTAAAACTACATTCATACTTTATTTACAAGACACACTCATCCTAGGGATCTCCCAACCGACCCTGCCTCTCCACTCATGGAAGGACAGGCCCGGCGCAGAGAGGTCCCAGCTCTTCTCTCTCCATTGCCGTTTTAATCTGCGATCTCGGGGCCATTGCCGTTTTAATCTGCGAGGGGGGTTATCAGGATGTGTTGAGCTGCATAGTGATTGAGCCAGAGGGTTAGGATGGAAAGAAAGGTTGTGATGGAATTTTAAAAATTTAAGAGGTATGAGGTCGAGGACGTATGGTATGTTGAGATCATTGTGGAGGGTTTTATTGGATACATAGTAAGGAGCATTTACTATAGTTCGGAGGACTTTGGATTGGAAGGATTGAATGCGTTTGATATTCGACTTTTTAGCTGTGCCCCACAGTTCAAGTCCATAAGTCCAAATAGGTTTAATAATGGTTTTGTATATGAGAAGTTTGTTTTCAACGGAAAGATGAGATGTCCTGTTTAATAGTCTATACAGTTGGCTGAAGCGTCTGTTGAGTTCTTGCCTTTTGAGTCGGGTATGAGGGTTCCACGTAAGTCTTTTGTCTAAGTGGAAGCCAAGATACCGAACTGTGTCAGCTTTAGGTAGTGGGATACCATTGAAATTGATAGGAGGACAGGGTTTTTGGCGGAGGGTAAAGGTTACGTTGGTGCATTTAGTTTCATTAACTTTGATCCGCCAATTATCGCACCAGTCTTCAATCAAGGATAAGTGGTTTTGGAGATTATAGGAAGCTATTAAAGGATCTGAATGGGATGAAAGGATAGCAGTGTCATCAGCAAATGTTGCAAGGAAAGTATCAGGAGTGGTAGGGATATCTGCAGCATAGAGGATATATAGAACTGGACCAAGAACGCTACCTTGTGGAACACCTGCCCCTATTTGGTAGCAGTTAGAGTATTCCATTCCGCAGCGAACTCGAAAGGAACGGTTAGAGAGGTAGGATCGAAGAACTAGGAATAGTGATTGCGGTAGCTGGGCTTTGAGCTTGAAGAGCAAACCGTCATGCCATACCCGGTCAAAAGCTTGCGCTATGTCCAGAAATGCGCCGGAGCAATACTGCTTGCTTTCAAGTACTGAAGATATATGGTAAACAACTCTCAGGCCTTGTTGGATAGTGGAATGGCTAGAGCGGAATCCAAACTGGTGTGAAGGAATATTTTGCGATTCAAGGATGGGTAGAATTCGTTTAAGAAGGAGCTTTTCAAACATTTTTGAAAGGATTGGGAGAAGGCTAATTGGTCTATATGATGAAGGGTTGTTAGGAGGTTTGCCCGGTTTCAGGAAAAGGATAATAATGGAGTGCTTCCATATCAAAGGGAAATGGGTTGTCCGGAGAATGCAATTGTATAGGTAGGTGAGAAATATGATTCCTTTGTGAGGAAGTTGCCTGAGGATCTGTGAACTAAGGAGATCATATCCAGGGGATTTTCGGGATTTCAATTTTTTTAAAAGGAATTTGACCTCAGAGGGGTTTATTGCTTTAGAAGGTAAGGAGAGAGGTATCGGTGAATCTAGAAATTCATGTACCATTCTTGTGTGGTTGGGATTAGATTCAGAATGGGGAAGAAATATGCTGGATAGGTGCTGGGCGAATTCTTCGGATCTGTTCTCGTCAGAAGCCGCCCATGAACCATCTTCGCGTCGGAGTGGATGGGAGGTAGGTTGATATTTAAGGATTTTTTTAGTGGTAGTTATCTGAAGAGGAGAGTGAAGAAAGATGGGAATTATAGGATTTTGATCTGAAGGTAGCCATATTTTTTTTAAGGAGTTTAGTAAGGTAATTATAGGATTTCCGATCATCTGGATGCCTGGTTCTTTGCCAAATGGCTCTAGCATGCGTTTAGATTGGATAAGGCCCAGTAGATCTTGAGGTAAAGGATTTTCTTTTCGAACTTTGGGAAGGAAACGAGGTGAGGATGCAGCCCAGGCTGCTTGCTGTATTATGTTTGTGAAGGAATCGGTTGCATTGTCAAGGTCTTGGGAGGTTTTTAGGGATACTCTGAGGTCTATAGTGTCGGATATTATTTGACGGAAGAGGTTCCAGTCTACTGGCCCTCTTATAAATGATGGGGAAGGAGGTTTTGGGATTGGAGAGACAGAAAGGGTTAGAATTAAAGGACTATGATCTGAGGAAAGGTCATCCAGGCGTTCTATGGAGTGATGGAGAGGTCCTAATCCTGAATGGATGAAGAAATCAAGAAGGTCTGGGTTTCGGTTTGGATCCGTGGGCCAATAGGTAGGAGTGCCGGGAGAAATAAAATTGGATCTTCGGGAATTAAGTGCTGACTGTAATGCTCGCCCACGGGAGTTGGTGGTTCTTGAACCCCATTGCTGGTGCTTAGCATTGAAGTCAGCACCAAAGAGAAAGCGATGACCTAAGGAATTAAGAAATGATAGGAACTGGGATGTGGAAATGGGTTTATTTGGGGGGCAGTAGGCCGCTGCAATCGTGACGGGAAAGGAAAAGGTTTTGATAACAACTGCTGTGGGTTGCAGGAATTCATTTGCTGGTAAAGGAAATACATGGTGAGAGAGGGAATGGTGGATGATGACAGCAGTTCCGGCATGGGCTCTACCATCAGGGTGGTCTGTTCGGTATGTTTGGTATTGTGGTATGTTGAAACGTTGTTTACTGGTCCGTCTGGTTTCTGTTATATAAATAATTAAATAAATACTTAGGATTACATTTTTTTCTCTTCCTTTCTTTTGTATGTACAAATATATACGATTGTATTTTATGTTATTATTATTATTTCATTTATATTTTTTAAAATTTCATTTAATTTTTTTTTTCCTTTCGAAAATGTATGCTGTAATATTTGAAGCATTTAATTTGTAAATAATACTGCCAGAATATTGTACTTGTGACTTGTGCATTATTATTATTCTTAGGGGACTGTAAGTCCCAGGATAAAGTTTATTTTTTTCATTTTCATTTCATTTCGTTCATACTAGTTCAACTCTCGATACAGAATATTTTATTGAAAAATCAAAAATAGCGTCAAATTGTTGAAAATATGTATTCGCTATCGGAAAATGAAGGAAAATGATTACTATTTCCATCTGCCAATGTTTAATCAATAAACAAACAAATAAAGGGGGGGCATCCCTTTATTATCCTTTAAAAAAAAAAAAAAAAAAAAAATTACAGGTCTTAATATAAAACAGTATGAAATTTTTATTAATTTATAGCATAAAATAAAAAAAAAAAGGTTTACAATTTAAAAGGAAAATCATTATCCTTATTATAATATAATAACTTATGATAACAAAATCTAGTGTGTGTATTCTTAATTTATTTTGCAGTTATTTAAGTATTCTGGTTTAATTAACTATGTTTGGTGGATGAATAACCTAATAGCAACTGCAGAAAGCCGATCGGATTCCTTCCTATTAATCAGAACTAGCCAATGAGGGCCTTCCTTTAGGATCTGATAATGTTTGTTTTTCATAATTTCGGTGCTTTTGAAGAGCCTAATCACGGAAACATTATCTTACCCTTCCTTTTTTTTTTTTTTTTTTTTTTTTTTTTTTTTTTTTTTTTTAATTAATTCCCCAAAGAACCCCTTTAAAAGCTGAAAAGAAAGGGTCCCGATTCTCCCTTTTACATGTTAGATAAAGATTAATTACTGCTAAGATATAAAAAAAAAATAATAATAAGAAGTTTAATCTTAAAATGGAGTATCGGTCTAAGTACTGTGATTTAAGAAAATAATTAAATTCCTGATAAGCCATGTCATCCAGTTCAGGAGCCACCCACTTCTTAATTTTGCAGTTGGCATACGAAGAATAAAAAATTTCGGTTCGCAATTATATATTTTTGATCTTCCCTCAATTTATTCTTTACGATCCCGTTATAGAGAAACAAAAATGAAAATTTTTTAGTTGACCTCTACAAATATTCATACAATATTTTTTATAGTCGGTTAGTAATTTTTATAATTTTTTTCTAAACATTTTTACATGTCTGCAATACTGCTTTCTTAATGACATGGACTTCTCTTAAGAAAATGTACAAATTGATCACCCCCAAAATTTCAGACCAGTAAACCTACCGATTACTCCAGCAAGTATTCGCTAGCTCAAATATGTGTAAAATATATTGTATCTTTTTGAGAATAAACTTTTGGAGTAAATCTTATTGTGTTTTATAATAACATGTGTAACTGAATAATAATTTTCTTTCGTTAGTCTGTATTTTAGAATTAGAACTCTGATAAACATTATCCTGGTCAATTATGAGAAGCAATTTTGTGTTTAAAAAAAGAAAAGAAAATCTTAATAAGAAATCAAATGTGATTTTTCATTAAGATATTGAATTATTAAAAATAAAAGAAATGTAATAAAAATTAATCCAATAAATAAAAAACGAAATTTATATGCTGGATATAAAGAAAAATACGGCAATGGAATAAAATAAAATCTCGCGGAACAGAAATTATTTATTATATAACGAAATACAACATATATCTTTTTCTTAATTGAAATTAAAACTTTTGATTGTGTTATGGCTTACGCTAATAAGAATTCGAAAGGTTGAAAGAATAAACAGATTAGGTAGTACTTGGCGTTGAGATGGTAGGTGCAGTAGTGGAATTGAAACGGATTAGGGGAATGTTCAATCTCTGTGGTACACCTGAAGACAAATAATGAAAAATGAAGGAGGAAAGGGATTGATTGGAAACAGCAACTGTTTGAGAACGGTTAGCAAAAGAATTAAACTTCTTGGTAGAGGGATTAACACTTTTTCATCTACCGCGATAAATCACTATATATTTTGACAAGAGGATATTGTGTGGAGTAGCTGAAACTCGAGAGGATGAAATAAATTTGATTGGTCTTCTGGAAATTAAGATATTTTGGTTTGAAGTTAACTTTCTATCAATTTATTTACCAAAAGTATAAAATCTTTTTCGGGAAATATGTGACTCAAGGAGCACACTGGACTCTTGAACTCAACTATTTCGTTATTTTTATTTTCTGAAGATTTGATTTGTTCATTATTTTTGTAACCATGTAAATTATAAATACTTTTTTTAAAATTCAAATAAATTCGTTTTTTTCTCTCATATTTATGATATAGTCTTATAATTCATAACCCTAGTCCAGTCAATAGGGAATCACTCCCATGTTAAATTTACTAAAAATAAGGGCTGGTAGCAACCCGCACAGAGTTGTTGAGGGCGATTAAAGAAGTATTTCTGCCAAAAGTGCCCCGAAGATTTGGTGAGTTTTTTAGAGTTAGGGGCACGAGAACATGACCAAAAGCAGTTTTTTCAATTTATAAGCAAATATAACGCGGCTTTTCATAAAATGTTGTATATAAAAGTTGTAGATAATAAAAATATCTACATTTTAAGCCATTGATCGTTCGATTCTAATGATTGGTTGTCGTAAAAAGTGCAAAAAAACCTCTAAAATGTCCCTTTTTTGCATAAGAATTATTCTAAACAAAAAGGGCCTTTTCAATACTTTTTATTGATGAAAAAGGAAGCTCTTTAAACCCAAAGAAAAATAGGATTTCACCCCGTCCTCCTATCTTTATTATTTACTGAGATATACCTTTTGTTTATCTCGATATCGATATTTTCAATGCAAAACGGGCCGTTCGTGATTCACATTTTGAACTTCGGATGACCGGGATATTGTTCTTAAGGGCTTATATTTTCATTATGAATTGCTAAAAAATCGATTTCTTTGAAAAAACATGCAATAAAATCGACTTGAAAAAGCGCCCGTTTTACAGCTATAAACAATTGAAGCTAGAGCGTCCGGTATTGAACCGATTTTGTTATAAATATAATAAATTAAAAGCTTACCTCTCAACGATTGATTTGAGCTATTCAAAGTGTAGCTACCATAAATAACAGCCGAGTTACGATTTTTTTTTTTTTAAAAATCACTACGTCATTGTTATGGCTAATTAAAAAAAATCAATCTCCAAATAGTACAAAAGGGTGGATGGGCTTTCGGGAAACTTACTCGACAAGTTTTCAGTATCATGTGTCCAAAATTATTCCTTTAAATTTTGCGAATAATCCTCCTAGCCAGTACGATACAATTTTCACAGTGTTGATTGAAGCGTCAGCACGAGCCCGAGCTCTTAAACAATCTACTGCTTTCGTGACCTTTGATCAGCCTCTTTACTGGAAAGCACGTGAATTGATAGCGTCGATTGATCCATTGAATGATCCACACGGGCTTCAATCCTTATTTTTTTAAAAATCACTACGTCATTTATTTTTGCAATCTCCAGATCTCTCCGCGTGATAGAAATTTAAGACAATGAAAATGCAATGTAGATACTGGAGAAACAACTGAGCAGTAGGTCCATTCGATTTGAATGCTGTAAACTGACTTTGAAATTTAGAAGAAATTTGTAAGAAATTAACATCGTTACTGATATCTTCTTCATTGAATTCATCAGAGTTCATCAAATTATCCAGATAACTTTGTTCATCGTCGGTAAAAGAACATTTTTCTAATATTCGTTTGCATATAGCAACAAAATTTAAAATATGTCCTCGAATCGCACGTGAAAATGCATGGCCAGAAAGAATTTTTTCGACAGAGTTTGCTGCAAATATATTTGTGAAAGCTTCTGTTAAGCCACTGCCATCCATCAAATATGAAATACTAGAAAGAAATGACATCAAAGTGTGAAATCCTCCTAACCGTACAATTACAGGATTGAAGCCCGTGTGGATCATTCAATGGATCAATCGACGCTATCAATTCACGTGCTTTCCAGTAAAGAGGCTGATCAAAGGTCACGAAAGCAGTAGATTGTTTAAGAGCTCGGGCTCGTGCTGACGCTTCAATCAACACTGTGAAAATTGTATCGTACTGGCTAGGAGGATTATTCGCAAATTTTAAAGGAATAATTTTGGACACATGATACTGAAAACTTGTCGAGTAAGTTTCCCGAAAGCCCATCCACCCTTTTGTACTATTTGGAGATTGATTTTTTTTAATTAGCCATAACAATGACGTAGTGATTTTTAAAAAAAAAAAAAATCGTAACTCGGCTGTTATTTATGGTAGCTACACTTTGAATAGCTCAAATCAATCGTTGAGAGGTAAGCTTTTAATTTATTATATTTATAACAAAATCGGTTCAATACCGGACGCTCTAGCTTCAATTGTTTATAGCTGTAAAACGGGCGCTTTTTCAAGTCGATTTTATTGCATGTTTTTCAAAGAAATCGATTTTTTAGCAATTCATAATGAAAATATAAGCCCTTAAGAATAATATCCCGGTCATCCGAAGTTCAAAATGTGAATCACGAACGGCCCGTTTTGCATTGAAAATATCGATATCGAGATAAACAAAAGGTATATCTCAGTAAATAATAAAGATAGGAGGACGGGGTGAATCCTATTTTTCTTTGGGTTTAAAGAGCTTCCTTTTTCATCAATAAAAAGTATTGAAAAGGCCCTTTTTGTTTATAATAATTCTTATGCAAAAAAAGGGACATTTTAGAGGGTTTTTTTTTGCACTTTTTACGACAACCAATCATCAGAATCGAACGATCAATAGCTTAAATTGTAGATATTTTAATTATCTACAACTTTTATATACAACATTTTATGAAAAGCCGCGTTATATTTGCTTATAAATTGAAACTGCTTTTGGCCATGTTCTCGTGCCCCTAACTCTAAAAAACTCACCAAATCTTCGGGGCATTTTTGACAGAAATACTTCTTTAAACGCCCTCAACAACTCTGTGCGGGTTGCTACCAGCCCTTATTTTTAGGAGAGAATTTTCCCTATTGACTGGACTACCCTGCAGATTTCAAATAGGAAGTAGATAATTGAATTTAATTAAATTAGTTAAAATTCTTTATTGAACAGCTTTGGAATAAAAGGAAGCAACTATCGAAAAACTATCGATAGCAATCGATAGTTCTCAACCGATAGTTTCGGCCTATCGATCGTGTTAACTATCGACTATCGCCCAACCCTAGTTCAGATTTAACATTGAAAGTAAATAAATATAATAAAACAGCAAGTATAATAATAAGTAATACCATTCGTACCTGAAAAATTATATATATATTACATTTTCGTATTTTGAATATACAATCTGATTCTATCTGGGTTACTCCAATAACAGGAACAACGGAAAATAATAGGTCGCCTTTATTATGAACGTTATACTTAATATTTAGTTTAATGGTTCAATGTTAATAGTCCAATATCAATCTTAATTTGAATTGATTTCATTAGAATTTTTAATATTTTATATTTTAAAAAATAATAAACTCCACTGCATGTGGCGTTTTAGTTTTTTGAATTAATATTTTATGATATACTAGTAACTAATAACTATGTAACTAACGCAATAATTAGACAAGAAACCCTGCAAAAGCTACCCATTTATACTGCACTTAAAAATCTAATTATTTGCAATAATTGATGAATTCTCAAGTAGAAACTTATTATGATAAAAATTAGGATAAGTATAATGAGATATGATACTATGTAATATTTTAATTAATATAATAAAATTCAAGTCTTACACTTCTGGGTGGGAAGGCTCACAGTTGATTTCTGATATGACTGGCTGCTCATCAGTGCTCCTATAGAGGGGCAAGTCGACCAGTCGCGATATGTATTCTGCAACAAGTATTAATTTATTAATTTAAATATTTCTCTATATGTTTCGAAGAACTGGTCATATATATTAACATTAAATTGTTTTGTTAAGAATAGTACATACCTGTATATACCACAGAATAAAGTCACGATGTAAATGCCCTAGACAGTAGTTAAACTAATTGTAAGCCGTGAGTTTAAATATACTGGCTGTACCGAAATAACAAAACCAACTAGACATCTTTTTTTTTTACTCCATGTTTTTTTGGTTTTTAAAATTGATGATTTTTTTTCTTCACTCCGTGCTATGGTAACTCGTACTTGCGTTCAAGATGTACTATGGTATCTCTCCTTTTGTTTCGTTTATTATAATAACCAGTACATGTAATATTTTAAAAAAATGAGATATGAGATCGTGAATGTACCGAGACATAATGAAAATGTTTCTGAAGAACCCTCAAATTTGTCCTGATATACGGTCCTTCGATTTTGAGCTAGATATAAATTTGATATTAGAAATCAAATATTTCTAAAATATATCCATTTTGCTACAGTACACTCAATAGATAGGGCTTTTTTCAGACATACGATTTTAAAATATTTTTGTTTCCATCTAATATCTAACCGTAATGGGAATAATGGTCTTTTTAAAACACGGAACATATTTTTCTAGCAGCTTCAGGAACGTATGTAGTGATGTAGGAAAGGCGACCGACCATAAGTCAACACTGGAATCGTATGGATTGGAAATTGAAGAGCTTTGGGGTTTAAATTAATTCCCCTTTAATGACGTTTAAAGTTTGTGTTTACATTAGTTAAAGTAGTTTTTATTTTTAAAAAAATAAAAATGCGTGATAATAAAAAATGAACAATGCAAATTATAAAATGGAAAACATTTATTGTTTGATCGAAGTTCTTCTTGTTGGTAAGCCGTCGACCTCCAGACACATTCAAGTATCATTCAGCTGGTGACTGACCTAATCGATATTCCTTAAATTAGAGAGACCTCCAAGTGTCATCCACCATCCTATGCAATTAGTCATTCATGAATGAACCGCTTACTCATTGTCCACTTGCCAACTCATTAATAATGTAGATCAGATGTATTTACATTCATGGTTCTGTCAAACTTTTTACATTGAGTATCCTAAAGCCTTAATTTTTACAAAACTAATTTAATTTTCCCTAATTGTTTTGAGACCATTATTATCTGATGTTGATCTGAGAATTCTTAATGAAAATTATTAGAGGATCATTTCGTAAACCGGACGATCCTTTCCACTGTTTTATTTTTTTTTTTTTTTTTTATTTCAATGTATGTGATACACACCAGACTGAAACGAAAAGAAGCTGACGTCATTTTCGGCTTCTTCAACATTTATTAGACAGACGTGTAAACCTTTCGATTAATTACAAGAGACTCGTTTACATAAACGTAATTAGACATATCGTTTCCAATCCAATATTCTTCGAAAAATCCTTAATGCTCCTCACTTTCTTACAAACAAACTTATCTATAAATATCTTTATGTTGCTGATTTAGCCCGAACCAGATACCTATCCTTTCATAGAAAACTCCATAACCATTCCAATCCTCAAGTACCTCAATTTTCCTCCCATTGTGTTCCAGATAACGTCCAGAAAGCGTCTGAAAAAAAATAGACCCCGGGTTTTTTAATATAGAACTTATATTGAAGTGCTACCGATGGGTAGTTGCAATACAATTAATCGGCATGACATCAAGAGCATTACCTTAATATTTAGGATGTATTTTATATTTTAAGGGAGGCGCGGTAGCTCAGTGGGTAAGGCGCTTTACTATCAAGCTCCCGAGCCCGAGTTTGAGTCTGATTGAAGGCAGAAAATGTATATTCTGTCATTTATGTCGTGGATCGACTTCGAGGTCGGGAGACCCTCCTGAGGCACACTAAGCATCTAAGAAAATGGTTAACCTTAATTGGGGAAAACACCTGGTGGTTGATCGCGAATTCTGATCAAAACTCCATATTTCTCAACCGTTGGCCCAGTAACAGTACATACTTAAGTATTGTACCCAAGACCCTTCCTTGGTTGTTTTAGTACAGGTTTTTTATTAATTATTTTTTATTTTATTGTTATAAATTTATCTATAGTTTGATATTTAAATAAAAGAATAATAAAAACTGCATGACCGTGTTTCGTGAAGAGGCTGGGGTTGGTTATATATTTAATTACTATTAAATTATGTCCATAACAGCTATGACAGCAAATAACATATATTTGCATAAATAAAAAGAAAAAAATCTGGTATATTATATTACAACACAATTCGCAAGGGACATCTTGAAAAATGTCCTTGAAATTCCACTGAGCCTGGATAAACCACTCGCTTTGGCTTCTTCCAGCACACCCTTGAACTAGGATCCTCTAAGAGGCTGGCTGAATACCAATGGCACCACAAGAGCCTGTGTACAGATAGTTCCCTTACCCTACTCCAAAGAAGATAGTGGAAGTGACTACTGGAAATTTCAACATGCAGAACATTTTATGGAATATATATATATATATATATATATATATATATATATATATATATATATATATATATATATATATATATATATATGGATAAATTTCTTGACTGTTACTATGAAATGGTTATTAAGGTTCTTGAGGTTCAGTCAATAAATAAAAACTATATATCGGTGTCGTTTCGAGACTATGTTCTTATAATCATGCCAATGTTACTGGTGGTTATGGTATCGACTAACTAAAATAATCGATTTTTAGTTAAGGAAAAAGCCACATCTTTGATAAATACAGTAATGTGTTGATTCCACAATTATTGTCAGCATCGATGTGTCGATTCTTTTTGATACCTATTCAATTAATAATGCTAATAAATTTAAAAAATATATTTTTCATCTTTATTAACATACCTATTTTTCATGAAGAATTATGTTCAAAAAATCGCGCATTGTTGATGCAAGCTAAATAGTCGCTTTTGTAAAATGAAGGAATAGCATTACAACATAAAAGCACTAAACGAAAAACCATTTCATTGTATGTTGTAGTTATTCTTAAAGGATTTTGGCAACACCAGGATAAACACTACTTCATTTTTTTTTAATTAATTCTTTTTGTTTTACATTGTTAAAGATAATAAATGAGGAGTTATCTTCTAAAACTGAACATGTCTACTTCAGAAAACTTTTAAAAAAAGAGCAAAAACCTACTCCAGTTTTCCCCCTGCTGCTAAATCGAATAGAATGATACTATTTAAATCCTTAATAGACGTCTTCTAACAAGAACAAAGTATAGTAGGATGTGCAGCTTGCAAGGCTTTATAAGAAAAAAAAAATCGACCAAAATTTATATTTTTTTAAATTTTTTTTTTTTTTTTTAATATTTTGTTTCTTATTTTTCTCTTTGATGGATTACTTTTTGTGATAGTAATGTTATTTTAAATCGAGATATTGTTATTGAGAATCGAAACATTTTGGTACTGACGCACCGCAATAGTCAGAATGCGACATTTACATATATTTTTACATGAACACCGATTTACAGATTTTTCTTTTTATTAGACTACTAAATTGTTATTCAATTTATAAATCATAGAAATCTCGCCTCAAACCAAATTTGATTTTTATATTAAGAACGATCTTATGTCAGATTTGGCTGACAAATAAAATCATTAACAGGTCATCTTGCTAAATTTAATTGGGAAGGGTAGAGACAAAATACGTCGATTGCTCTTCGAATGAATATGGGAGACAATATGAACCTAGAAGGTTAGAATTTTAAAATATTATCCAAATATCAAATGTCTTTTTATTCTAGTCTGCGGCTATAGGGAAAAATAAATTCGCTAGCATATATGTAGATAGTTCATTTTTTTTTACATGTTTACTAACAGAGATTTAAAAATAATTATGCCTATTTCTTTATTTATATAAACTCTGAGTATAATTAGATCAAAAGGCTTTGAACAGTTCATTAGAGACTATAATTACCACATATTTTAATGTTGACTCTAAAGATATTCATGATTCAATAAAAGTGTATCTCTTTTCTCAGTTTGTTTTTCTATAACCTTCCAAATATTTGTTTATGCTGTATGAGAGAGGTTCTACATAACTATATTTATAGTATTTTTAAAGTAAATTACTTCATACTTTTTTACGAAACACCATAATAAAAATCCTACCGTTTTTTCCTGATCTTAACCAAGGGAATCTGACGATATACTTACTTATATTTTCAGTGTTAAATTTAATTATCTAAATAAGGTTAATATGTCCATTATCAGGTTTGAAAGCTACGTACTTTTAAGTTCATCACTATAAACTATGGTAAAATATAAAAGTGGGATAAAATAATACTCACTTGTTTCAAGATTAAGAGGGAAATCAACATAACTTGCCATGTTCCTAGCCCATTTGAAAAAACCCGCCTTTATGCCCCAATCACATGTGGCCTACTGTCTCTAAATACACTCTGTGCTTAACTATGATATCACATGATAATGTCGTTGTACAAAAATATAATGTTTTTAACTCATTATTTTATTTCCAAATATCTGTTCTGAAGTGAATCATCTCAAAAGTATCTATTTTTCAGTTATTACCATATCAATGTTGAGCAGCCTTCTCTGAAGTGTTGAAAGTGTAGCGAATTAGCTTAAAATCCCACCCGATACAACCACTTTCTGTCAGGTTACAATCACATATACCTGAGAAATTTCAAAAAAAAAAAGAAAAGAGAAAAGAAAAACATGTGACACAATGAAGCTATAGAGGGTTGAAGTTGTTGTAGTACATTTTTGAGTTGTGTCATTCCAGCAAACGACTTAAATATCATATTTTTTTTGTTACAATCAAGCATTTCGGTGTTATTTTTTTAAAATTCTTTCATTTTTTTATGTTATTGTAATAAAATATTATCCGTCTTAAATCCGCTAGCCTCGACCTGTAGAAATTCGGTTCCATATTTTGTTAAACTGAAAAAAAAAAAAAGTTTTTGTGTTGCGGTACAGAAGTTTTATCAACAATTTACTACTTCATAATGAGTAGTGGAAAATATTTTATTTACTAGTACACTTTATCCCTACATGGATTTTGGCATCACACGAATCCGGTCATGTACAATTTGTTGTTTATTCATTTCAGGTCTTATTAAAACACTAAAAAAGTTCTTGTTTATTAAAACAGACGTATAAAAATAGATCAAATTTCTTTTTTTGTGATTTTATATTATTGAAGAAAAAAGGAAGTTTTACACGTTATCTAGGCTTTCGGGTTTTCTATTTTACCTATCAGGTTTTCTATGAAAGAATTTGTTACGGTTTATTTTTATCTTTAAGCGATTGTAGTTAAGTATACAGATCTATCTATCTATTCGAATCAGTTGTTATTCTAATGAATTCTAAGAAATTCATCAATTTTAACAATTCAAGCAACACAACCTATTAGAATAGAATTAAAGGGTTAGGAAACACACGATTGATGAAATAATTTAAACTTCGTTTATCAAAAGCAAATAGTTTCTTACGTATAAAAGTTACCTATAACAATTTATTCTTAACTCCATTTTCAAACAAATTGAAGTTCAGTTATTTCAACTACATGGTGCCCTAGGACTTATTGAAACCGAAATTCAGATTAAGTTCAGGGATTCCAGAAATACCTAGCAACAGTTCAGAATGGTTTAAATAACTTTTACAATGAATTCCTGCAAACATGTTCACGAAAAATTAGAAATCCTTTTTTTCTTTTTTGTAACTCAACTTACTCAATATAGTTGTAACGCAACTGACGAGTGTAGTGAACTAGCGTTGTGGGGTGTGTATTTTGTACTTATACAAAATAAGTAGCTAGTGGAGTTTAATGAAGATTACCGCTCATCATAAAAATAATTTTTATTTCGATATTTGATCTTTCTATATTCCTTATAATGGAGCAGTTATCAAAAAACCTACTAAAGTACGAAAACTGTACTAAATATATCATTCATCCAAAAAGGCTACATTCTACGATTTACAGAAACTGCTTAAGTTTCTCTTATTATAAAGGAACACAAAGCATTGTTTAATTGAAAGTTAGCTGAGCACTTTCAATCCTATTTATCTTAAATTGTTGTTTTAGAAGGTTGGTAGGATTTTCCAATATTACTCTTTTACTCTTAATAATCTCTTTTAAGAATTCACGTAAATAATATTTAAAACGATCTTTTTTCTTTGCAAGACTGATTTTCGGCATTTTAGGTGTACAAAAGTAAACAGTTAAAGAATATTGTGTCTTGGTGGACACTGCGTGGGAGCCTACCCAGACTACCCAGTAGTGATAGTAGGATGAAGGGAAATAAGGAAAGTAAAGAAATATTCCAAGTATATGAGAATGAGAAATTAAACAATTATAAGAGAAGCTAATGCATTCCAAGGGAAGGATCAGCGCCTGGACAAATACGAATTCAATTGGAGGAATAAAGAAGAGAAGTTCCCATAGCTATTTTTCGGTTTTTTATTTAATTTTTTTATCTGCTCAGAAACATAATGTCAAGTGCTGATATGCCGAATATGGAGATAAATATGCATTTACAGTTCAAGATATGTAAAAATATGTAGCTACAGCAAAATAAGAATAACTCAAATCAATTCCAAATTCCTCAAAACATACATTTTAATGATATTAGATGTTTAGTTGGCTGGGAAAATATCAAATACGTATATTTCCCAGCCCTAGTGATTACAAATAAAGTCAATTATTCAATATCTTAAAATCTATTCCAAGCTTCCATTAAAAAATTATGAAATAAAACATAAGGAAGGAGACAGCAAAAGAAAGTTATGTTGATTTTCCTATTTATTTTTTTCCGTTTTTTAAATTTAATTTTGAATTCTATTATGATTAAAGAATTGAATTTTATATTTCGTTATAGTAAAATTATCCATTGGAGCCAATATGTTGCTAATAATTCATTACAAAATAATTGTAGAAAATTCACAAAATATTTCTTTTTTAAAAGCTTTTATTAACTTCACCTGTAAGTAACAGAATCTTGCATTGTAATTTTCACTAATTTCCAGCTATCTGTTTATCTTGAAAATTTTCACACGTTTCAAAGACCAAGGACAATACAATAATAGCACAAGTTTGTTTTAGTATTATTACTTAGTCCAGTCGAAATACCCCCCAAAAGGGGGGTCTGTCTTGCAAAAGGAGTTGGAGGTTTCAGTATGGTCCAGATGGTTCCTGAGAATAAAATATAAAAAATGTGACTACATTTACAAAGGAGAATATTTTTGGGAGCAAAAAAACCCAACATCTTTGCACTTTTTTCAGATTTTTGCAAAAAATATATACAAAAACGCTTTAAATCGAAAACTGTGTTATTTACAAAATTAAAGTTTATTAAATTGGGCGTCTAAAAACAGCTCTTAACCTGAATTAGATTCAGGCGTTTAGCCTCAATCGATTATTAAAAATCGACGAATTTCGCAAACATTCTTATAAAGTTTGTTTTGGTCATGTTTAAGAGTCTATAACACAACAATGGCTAATCTAATAAAAAAAAGTGTTGTATACTAATAGTTGTAGATCATTAGATTTTGTCTAATATCGTTTTAGTTTGATTTGTTCTTAAAGCGTGTTTTTTTTTTAGTTTGTTACACTATATATGTTTTACTTTACTAATTATTGTTAATAGTTTTTCTATATTAAAATTTTTTTATAAAAGTATTTCTGATTATGAAATAATTTTGTTCCTTGGTTTTATTGAATTTTAATATGGTATAACTTCTTGTTTTTTATTTTATTTTATTTTTTTGTCTTGTTCTTTATATTTACTTTCGACACTAATAATCAAAACGAAAATTAAAAATTACATGTACATTGTATACTCTCAAGTATGGTGTGTACATAAATAAATAAAATTCCTTCCAACAGAGTTACTGTTGGAAGGAAAATCCTTGATAATAATTGTGTTAATATTTGTCTAGTCAAAATATTATGATTGAGTTTGTATTATTTACATAGATGCTATTTATCGCTCAGCTTTGCGAATTCGCCCTAAAGTAGAGTATTTAATTAATAGCTTGCAGTTTAGTAATCAGCGGAGAAATTAATTATGTGAACTTGCGGGTCATTCCTTGGGACTTCGCATGGCGTTCCCTCCCAGGCTGCCAAGTATGGCATTCGCTTGGAATGTCCCCCTTCAACCGCCCTGGTTAATATATGCACGGTCCGTTACCGGAATCTGATATTGTAGATAAATAATTTGTTCTTAATTATTTATTAACCAATGCATGTTTGTTGTAATGTTGGAACGAAAATTTTAAAATATACAATGCTCTTATTTTATATTCCTTTAACTTCATGGACAATTCTTGCTGCTGCATACATTAGTTGAATTATTCAATTTCGCAGCCGAAATTTTAAAATTTCAAACCTTTATAAAACATAAAGAAAAAAAAAATTAAATGGGTGTGCTTAGGATCACACATTGGAAGTGTAAACCTGTTGGATGTAAATCTGCATTCCTTAATAAATCTAAAGATAAAAGAAGAGAAAATAATGTTTTCAAATGAATATTCCATTCAAGTGAATTTTATTTTTTCGATGAAGTATGCATTGCAGTTGTGTCTATTTAACAGGCCTATTTAATTTCAATCTTAATATTTTCCCTTGGTTGCTGCCACAAATAATTGATTTGAAAAATATCAATTGTAATAAAATAAAAATTGTTTGGAAAATATATTGTGTTTCCGTAGTCAAACGCGTGATCCTAACATATCTTGCTTTTTAAAATATTTATCTCTGGAAATAATTATCCGACGTTGAAGGTTGACCTGTTATTTGATCAAGCATTAGTCTCTTTAAGTTTTAAAGTGGTATTTCCAAAAATCATGTCGTCCCAGCGATGCCAACGGATAACTTTCTGAAAATTCAATTTTTTCCCTCTCTATCTCACCTCTTCGTTCATACCGTTTTAACGGAATGAACTACAATTTCCACTGAGATACTGTTTTAAAGAAAATAAATCAGTCTTTATTTCGGATTCTTTAAAATTTGTAAGAATTACAAACCCACATCCCAAAAAGTGTCCTACGGGCTAAAATAAGTTTACTGTTCAAAAATTTCTGATAAGGATGTCTATTAAACATTGTACTGCATGGCACATCTCAAATCCTATTTTCCTGAATGCAGTTTTTGACCTCAGTTTATAACAAACAATGTTTTATTTCCTAATAGATTTTTAGAGTAACTTTTCATCATGGAAATAGAATATAGATAAGTAAACAATTTCGTTCTTTTTAACAATTTAGTATAGTTATAAATTTTTTTTCACTTTATTAACTATATCCACACCTGTCACACAATTCGTGACAATAAACGGATAAAAAAAAAAAAAAAATTATCTAAAAATTGGCATGTCAGGCATGAGGGAGTTCAGCACCCAGCAGGGCCTACTCCAGTCGCATTTTTTTAAAAAGATTTATCTTAGGAGATCTCTTAACCAGCTCCTCTTCAGCCTTCGTCGTGTTGTCTCTGGCATATCCAAAGTCGCCATGTTTTGTATTAGTTTGTTGTAGTGTCCTGGAAGTTTGTCATAAAATCGTTTGTAGGAAGTGTGAATATGGTCCTGTACAGTGGGTATGTTCAATAAAATATTAAAATTGAAAAAAACAGTAATTTGTTTGTTGTTGTTTTTTTTTTTCTCTGAGATCACAATCAAAATTATATCGTTTTTAAGTACGTATTATATTGAAAAAAATTGTGTGTAACCATACTCATATGAATTTTCCACTTTATGGGTAGTACCTATGAAATAGATTTCTAATTGGATTGAAAATCTGACACGGAAGTTACAAATGCCACGTGAAATACATTATTTCAGGAACGGTTAAAGAAAAAATATACACAAGGTTTTATCGTGCTTAAAAATGGTTATCATTAGGAGAAAATATAATGCTCTACATAAATTTACATACTTGGAAGTTACCCACTCCAACGTTCTAGTGCGCAGTAGGAATGGAAAATTGAAATTTGACCGATTGATGTAAGAATCTCTGAAATTATATTTGTAACTATGAACGTTCTCTATTTCAAAACCTTTTTTTGATTGCATGCCAACAGTTGCGCTATAATAGTCAATTTATTGTATCAAGAATGCTTTATTTATTCTTGATAAATAAAACGGTTGTCGGTTTTTAACCGACTTCTGAAATTGTCCTCATTTTGGTAGTAGACGAAGTATTTTTTTTTTACTTTCAAGGGGAGGACACACTTACTCTCTCACGGATCTTGTTGGCAATTTTTTTGGAGGTTCCTGGTCAAAACATATTAGACACGTATTTTGCCGTTCCGACCAATGGGTCCTAGAAGCCGAGAAAAAAAGTAAAATAGCATTGAACTTATTTATTTTATATCTCGAGTTTAAAAAATGATATCGGCATGATTCTTGCACCAAGATTTTTAGTTTTGATTGCGGACTCAAGGAAAATACAGTCGCTTCATAGATTTTGGTTTAGGTTAATTAAATTCTAAAAAAAAACGATTAAATGTTCAAGCAAAGTACCTCTATAGATTTTTTCACACGAAAATTGACTCAGATTCTAATTCAGCACCCACAAAAACATTGAAAAATGCTTATTCAACAAAATCAAAAAATATCATTTTTTTCACCCCCTTAGAGGAGAATGAAATTTTTATACCGATTATTTGTTACGTACCTTTAAATCGCCATTAATTTGTCACGTAATTAACTGGTTGGTATCGCTGGAAAGAGGAGAGCCTCAGCTTTCTTTTGATGTATATAGATGTAAAATTGGATAAACAGAAACCTATTAAAAATTTGGTAAATCCGAAAAACATTTTGATTGTTAACTAGAGTTTGAAACCAGATAGGATGATGAAACCAAAGACATTTCAAGAGTATTACCACCCTATATTTCGTGTAAAAAAAATAAAGTTGATTCGTTTAACCGTCTATGCGTAATTCATGTTTTTGTCAATTTAAATAAAAGTTGCCTACCATTTATTTGGTCAGGCAAATTTTGAAGCTTACAAATTTTTATTTTTCTATTAGGATGAAATTTCGTATTTAAGGGTTCTTTTGAATGCTGAATTTGAATCCGATGTCGGTTCTTGTGAAAAAAATATATTGAATGCACTTCACTTGAAAAATTTTATCTATTACACTATAAAATCTAAACATTTTTTTAGAATTTATTTAACCTAAACCAAAATCTATGAAGCGACTGTATTTTTCCTTGAGTCCGCAATCAAAACTAAAATTCTTGGAGCGAGAATCATGCTGATATAATTTTTTAATCTCGAGATATAAAATAAATTAGTTTAATACTATTTTATTTTTTTCTCGGCTTCTATGGCCCATTGGTCGGAACGGCAAAATACGGGTCTAATATGTTTTGACCAGGAACCTCCAAAAAAATTGCCTACAAGATCCGTGAGAGACTGAGTGTGTCCTTCCCTTGTTAGTTTACTATTTGATAAGAAATTTTAAAGAAAAGAATACTTATCAAATCCAGATAGTTTTCAAGTAAGCTGAAAAACCTTTTAACATTATTAAAGATGAGAATAATACAGCTGGGTTCCCCCTGATCCCGAACTGGATACCACTGGGTTCCATGCGAATTCATCCGAGTTTGTTGTAAAATGCACATGATAAATATTTTACGGATCTGTTTTTCTCCAATATACATTTTTTTCTCCTCCTTTTTAATTTTATTTCTGATCCTCACTTTATGTAAAAGTAAGTTTTCAATGGAAGCATTTTTAACAAAACAGCTTTGCTATAATACTTTTATTAATTTATTTATTGTTCAGTTTTTACTACAAATGAATCGGTGTGGTTGTACGCCATAAAACCGAAACAAACAAAAAAACTAGTAAAGATACCATCATATCAATGTATCTTTGTAAAAAGTAAGATTTTTAAAAACCTTGTATTCCAAACAGGATTATAAAATGAAGTAATATACACAATACACAATGTTAACAATAATAATATTTTGAGTAAATAAAAAAATAAAAAATAAATAAATCGATAATGTACTTAGGCTTTGAAGAAGTCAGAAGCTTTACCCGTTTGATCTCGCAAGCCATCTCATAATGGAATTGAAACTTCTGTTCAGAATGTGAAAGAAAAGGAATTTCAGATTGCTAAATTCAATCTTATTAGTACATCTTATTATGATAATTAATCGGATATTTTTACGGTGTTCGGGGTTATTTGTATTTTTGTTGTAATTTTCATAATTGCGACAACTTATGATTTGTTTAATTTTTTTCTAGAAACTACTAAAATTTATTTTATTGAGTAATTAGAATAAAAAATAATCTAAATACATGTATGTGTTATCTTTATGTATTATTATTAATTAGTTTAAGTAAGAAGAATTGGTTGCTTGTTTTGAAAACAGATAATATGATGGAATAAGCTATCAACTTATCAAGTGGTATTAGAAAAGGTAAAAAAAAATAAAATTTAAATTTATGTAAATATGTTAATAGAATATAAATTCTGATAGAATAAGAATTCTGATTTCAAAGTTTTTGGTAAAAAGGTAATTAGTTGTACTTAATGATGGGCAAGATTGTGCGTCCAGTGAGTGTGAGTAATCGAATGAGAGGAAATCGAAAATAAATAAAGGAAATCAATCATTCCTTAAAAGAAATATTTGTCTTAAAAGGTTTAAATTTCTTGGAGCAGCTTGCAGATAGATGTCCAATATATTTAAATCAGTTGAATATATTTAAATAAATTTAAAAACTTTTTAAATATATTAAAAGTTTGTAAAATGTGGGACAGGATAGCAGGAGGTGAGAGGAGCTACACCAAGAGGTGCAACCCCTTCATGCAGCGCTGCACTGCGGGCCTCCTGCAGTCTCACTCTCTGCATCCTGCTACTTCGACTCCTGTTTCTATTTGTAGTTTATGCTACAGTTACAGATAATATTTATAATATTATATTATATAATGTATATTATTTTGTAATATTTATAGTGAATAAAAATGATGTATTTTCATATATCAAAGAATGTAAAAATCTTTAAAAGTTATAATTTCAATAATTTATTAATTTTTTCTTAAGATGTAGTTTCGTATTATATCCGATTTATTTGATAACTAACTAATCTAACTAGAAATATTAAAA
Source organism: Euschistus heros (assembly GCA_003667255.2). Taxonomy (NCBI): domain Eukaryota; kingdom Metazoa; phylum Arthropoda; class Insecta; order Hemiptera; family Pentatomidae; genus Euschistus; species Euschistus heros. The sequence goes on from RCWM02000083.1 coordinate 1,981,285, forward strand.
TTTTAAGTATAAAGCAAATTTTAAGTATATACAGGGTGAATATCTCCTAGTGTAAAAAAAAAAAATTGGGTAAAACTAGATCAGAAATGTAGCGAAATGCCTCAGATCTCACATTTCTATTTCAATCCATTGCAGATATACGATAAATCAAAGCCTTTTTTGAGGAAACCACGTTTTTTTCCGATAAAAGCTGTAATATCTCCATTTTGTTTAAATATTTTTCAAATTTTGACCACATTATCGGATTTAGCATTTCATTTTCTATAATAACAGAGTATCCGTAACCTTGAATTTTACAAACTTGGTATCTAAAGAACAGCTTGATCTTCACCTTCTTTGGAGGAGTCATAATGTCTAAATTACTTCAACGCTCACTGTTTTTCGAAAAAACTATCGACAAAACTGAAAATCTCACAAAAACTTGCAAATCTATTAAGCTTTCGAATGATATGTTAAACGAGAATAATAATGAATAATGATTCTGTTTCGATTTCATCGAGAAATCTACTTTTGAAAACGAAAAAATATGGTGTTCTCATTTGGCACACAAATCAGTTACTTGTGTAAATAAAACATTATGACAATCCCTTAATGGAAATGTGCATTTTAAACATAATAAACTCTTCATTGGATTAAAAATCAAAGAAAAAAAATATTGTTTATTAGGAAATAAAGGAAAACTGTCAGTAAAGCGACACCAGATCAGATGATCTTATGTTATTACATTTATTTATTTATTATTATTATTAATGATTTAATTATTAGATTTTCAATGTAATGTTTAAAATTCAATGGTAATGAACATAGATCTCAATTTTGCCGTTAGCTTCTGAATGCAGATGATATTGAAGTATACCACTTTTTGTGGTAAAAAAAAAAAAAAAATAAAAATAGTATATGTAAGACGCTTATTTTATCTTTTAAAATAATAAATAAAAGAAATATTTTTATTTGGTAATCTCAAATAAGTTGGGGCAAGTGTGGGAAAACAAATTTCAAATCCAACATTTGATATGAAAGTTAATTTATATTGTGTTTAAATGTTGAATAGCCGAAGAATTAAAACCTATTAACTAACAAGAGCTGAAAATATGGTAATTTTCCCTTGCCAATTTAATGTACCTTTTTAAAAATATGATATACTTGTTGTTATATATTTAAGTAATTAGTACTTTATAAACTTTATGTACATATCTAAAAGTTAACATGTTATATTACAGTAGCCATCGAATATAAACTATTAAAAAATAGAAAACCTAATTAACAGAATAACAAATTTGAAGCAAGATTATAGTGTTTTTTTTTTACTTTTTCCCTAATGAAATTGCAAAATAACTAAAATCTAAACGTTAAACGTGTTTTAAAAATTAGTATAAAATTATGACTTGAAAATGATTTCCCAATAAATATTTTTTCTGCGATTTTCCAAATTTCTTTGGTATTTTCCTGAAGTAAATTTGTTTCAGGCTAAAATCCCGGTGGTATTTTTCTTTCAGAATTGAATGAGACTAACTGTAAATCGGTATCGAGAATGATTCATTGAGAATTTCAAGAAGGATTTTAAATTGTAATGATTGAGTACGAAAAGAATGGCATGGTTTAGTTTAGCTCCAAAGCTCGACTCTATTTGTCCATATAAGTCATATTGGCATATTGTCTTTTTCAATTAATTATAGCTTCGAATGTTTATTTAATATATGTTTAAGTAGCCCATGAAGACGAACATTATCTTGATATTCTAGTCTTGCTTATGGATTCAAAGACGTTTTCCCAGATTTTGTCCCAGATAGCGGTTCGATAGGGATAAATGGAATAGAGTAAAAAACGAATTTACTTTATTTCAATGGCCAATTTTTTACACTCCTGATTCTTTTAATTTTTTCCTAAAATTAGTGAAGGTTGTAACACAAAAAATTTAGTTTAAACATATGAATTGGTTAAAAAAATGAAATCATTGCTTATCATAAATTAACATAGGAGTATTACAATTCTAAAGATGGGTATCCTTTCGGCTTAGGTTTCAATTTGTGCATTGAGCCCTTCCCATCTTCCGAGGAGGGGGCAGGGGTGGAGGGCCCCGCCGAACTGAAATGAAAAATGTAGGCATTAATAAATTACTTTCAAAAAGTGGCACTTAGTAATAAGTGCCTTTCTATTTCGAAACGCTCTTCCGCTCTTGAAATATGTCTTCGCTTAGTTCAGTGCCAAATAAGAGTAATTTTGTCGTTATGTTCTTGTCGGCATAAGTATTACTCTTTTTTGGTTTCTCTGTTGAAAGTATGTTGAAATCATTTGGCATAACTACCATTTCATTAAAATACGTTTGTATTGAATACTGTTAATGGGGACCGTTTACTTTTTTTTAAAGGCAACCTAGCGGCCAATTTTGGAACTAGGAGGGTATTTTGCCATTGTTAAGATATGATATTGTTTACTTTAGTTTGGTTTAATAATACATCGAAATGTATTTAAATGCTTTTAGTTAGGAACATTAACCTTGAAAAATATGACGTGTACGGTTTGTACCTAGTGAGACGACATTGCACATCAATATCGTAACTTTGTTTTATTTCCTAGAAAACATTTCTAGTACTCATAAAATATTAATTTTAAAGCCATATATTAGAGAGTAGTTACTGGTCCCTACTAAGTTTATTACTCTCCTTTGTAAAATTTATTGTTATATTTAGCCCTAAAGAAAATTTCAATGCAAGCCGAAATGTCGAAACTCTATTAATTTTCCTTTAAGATGGTGCGCTTTTGTTAACAACCTTATTGCATCCCAAACTATTTTCTCCATAAGATATACAGTCAACCATATTATCTTTACTTATTTTTTCGTAACTTGAAGAGAGATTGTTTAGTCGGCCTATGGAAAAATACAGTTCCATTTATTGCCTTTATTTGATTGTATTTGACAAAAAAACGAATTTATATTCACAATACATTTACTAGACAAGCTTCCAAAGCTCCCAACAAATTACAAAAGACTTATTTATATAACAGTAATTAGAACTATTTGTACTTACGGAGTTGGGCTTTGAGACTCTACTAAACCTTCCAATTTTTCTCGTATCAAATTCTTATGATCCAGAATCCTTCGTAAAATGCTCCTGATTATGCTGCAAACAAACTTATCCTAAAAGATCTATACATTACAGATTTGGCCTGAACCATATACTTATCCTCCCATAGTTAACTCTATACCCACTCGAGCCCACTAGCCTCCCAACTTGCTTCACACTCAATTCAGGCACCTAAGAGGAATATCGAGGTCCTCTTAGACGTCTTAAAAGAAAATGGCCAGGAAACCTTCTAATGTAGATTTTTTTAATAATGTAGACATTTTTATTAAGTAAAGTGCCATTTATGAATGGTTCTTTACATGTTATTGACAAGTCATTGTAATAATTTCGTCAAATTTACTTATTGTATGTATGTATACCTACTGTTATAAATATCAATAAATGCATCGAATGCATTTTTCTTAACAAATACCAAATATTTATTGAATTCAAAGGTTTCACCACTGCTCTGGGAAATTCTCTTTCTTTTGATTAATATTAGTAAATAATTTGTAAATATTTTAATGATCATTTAATGGGTAATTCAGTTTGCTCAATATTTAAGGATGATACTTAGACAGAAGGTTGGGCCAGCCGGTTACCAAACTGGTGTAAGATCGGCTGCAGCTCAGTGAACTTGGACACGCTAGGCTAACTTTAGGGAGGTCAGGAAATTCGGGGGTTCCCTGGTTTAATCATAAAAATTGTTCTTTTTATTATTTTCTTTAGAACATTATATCTCAATTATTTTTAACTCTTTAAAATTAACCAGCCCTGTGGTATATTGGCCTATTACATTCCTCTTACTTTAATGTTAAATTGTGTTGAAGTCTCATCAAGTGGTTGTTATGTAGTGTGTAGTTCTTTAATTATCTTAATTACAAAGAGTGTAGTAAGAAAGAGAAACGGGAAAAGGGTGAGAGATAAATGAAAAGATACTGAAAGTGTAATATATATATATTATATATATTATATACATTTATTAGAATTTACAACTGTTCAAAATATATGCATCAAGTAAATGTATCGACGTATAATAAAATGTTAAAACTTGAAAAGAACTACTCATCAGTAGCACTTAATTAAAATAAAAATTCTACACAAGAAGGTCTCTAGACCATCTTCGTTTCAGACGCCTCGGAGGATTATCAGGAATAGACTGGGAAGCTAGTTGAGAATCTAACGGATTTGAGTGATTATGGCAATATAAATCAGCAACATATGGAACATTAAGATCTTTATGGATAAGTTTATTGTTTTCAAAGTAAGGAGCATTGAGGATTTTTCGAAGGATTTTGGATTGTAAGGATTGAAGCTCAACTCCAAACGTCCAACTAGGTCTAATCACAGTCGTGTATATGAGTCTTTTGTAATTAATTGGGAGCTTTGAACGTTTGTCTTGTAAATGTTGAAGTAGTCTGTAACGACGGTGGAAAATATGAATAAGAATAACGAAGAAAAACTGCTCAAAAAAGCAGTGCTAAAAAGCGTCTATAATAAAATACAAGAAGTTTGTGTGGTAGAGAGGGTAATGTAATGTGGGAGGGTGCTTTTTGTCATTTTTTTTTATGATTGTTCGCATATAATATAAAAAAATAGGCTATGAGCTAATAGCAGTTATTTAATAATTTACAGCTAATGCAATAATGGTTATTGTGATTTTTTTTCTCGAAAACAATTTCCGTCTAAATTGTTTTGTTTTTTTTCAAATTCTGCTGACACCTGAGGAATCTTGAAAATACTATTTTCATATGTACTTAAAATAGGTTTTCGTAATTATTATTTTATTTCGAAAAGTGGCAAATGTCTTACTTTATTGCATTATTTACCTCTATCGTAAATTCCTCTGTTGTTGATCTATTCGATTGTATTGGTAGATTTTTGTTTTTTTAAAATAATATTTAATGTTATTTTATCTTCAATAGATTATTATGTTTAATATACAAGCTGTCTGTATGGATACTTAGATGTGGGAGCACACTTTATAAACTAATTCACTCCTTCCAACATTGATTTAAGGGTTTTAATATTATTTTATAATTTAAAAAAAAATTAAAATGGGTTAGTTATTAACAATATTTATAGTATCAAACCAGTTTTAGCCAGAAAATTACGCAAAAAATTATTAAATTAATTAGAGACATATCAATACCACAAATTTCTATTTCTAATAAGGATGCCAGAAAAAAGATGCTTAATTTCAATAATCTGATTTAAAAATTGTATTTCAAACATATTATTTTTTTTTTTAAATAATGCTTATTAGAGTTTAAAGTAATACATTTATAAATAGACAACAATTCAGATGCCGCAATAGTGCCTCTAATACGGAAAACCTTTGAAAATGTTTAATTGAAATAAAAACTTCGCTTTTTATGATAACTTTAAACTAAAATATAAAACTACTGTTTGGAAAGACTACCTTGTATTTTACCTTCTTAATTAACAATTTGATAAATGGGAATGGGACGTAATTATCGTTTCATCTGCCATCCCTGAAACGAACATCAGGGTGAGCCTCATCTGATGTTTGTGTTTGATAACGATTCTCTTTTCAAGACTCCATGATATCGAAGATCTCAAAATCAACCTCTCATTAACTAAAATAAAAAGACAATTAAGGCGTATCTCTATAATTAGATAAATGCGCTGTTATTTATATTTCGATTTATAAATATTTTATTTGGAACCAGGAGATGGTAATATTTCTACGTCTGGTTGGTATTAAAATATGGACACCAGCAATAAGGAAATATTTATAGTTGAACTAGTTACGAAAATAGATGCCATATCTCAGATCTAAATGAGCTGTAACATCTAATTTCACTTTCTCAACAGAGCCTACGATTGCCGAGGATGCCAGCCAGTTCAGCGCGGTCGATGCCTCCAAAACAGAAAAGAGAAAAATAGAAACATTCCTCCCAGACGTGGGATCTAGGCTGATTCTTTGGCAGTCCTCGTGTGTCTATTAGGCTACATGTCAAAGTGAAACCAGGAATTAGAGTTGCTAATATTTTCCTGTAATTATTGTTTAAAAAATCATTTTGTTTCTGTCTGGGAAAAACAATAGATCATGGATCTGTATATCTATAATATACTGTTTTTCCCAATTTACATATTAAAATTAAAAGGATTAAATTACTTAAATTAATAATTGTATTACGTTAACAATTAATCATTATTCGAAATAAATGAACTTGAGAAAAGTAAAGGTTTTAAACGTGACTTTTTTCATTCAACCAATATAGCTCCCAAACGGTAGGTCCTAGAGACAAAAAATATTTTCCATTTTATTTCATGTTACTTTCAGCAAATTTTCAAACCGAGCAACACCAACAGATCTGAAGTGTGTAAAAAAAGCCACTACAGTTAAAATAGAGATTTCAGATGAGACTTTTTTTTCATTCAAACCAATATAGCTCCTGAACAGTAGGTCCTAGCAACAAATGTTATAAAACAAAAATAATTTTCCATTAAGTTTCTGACGAGTATGATGTCAAACTGCCGGGATGAGCCACACCAAATGAGCTAGAGCGTGTCAAATAAGGTAAATATGTCCTGTTCGTTTGTTGTTGTTTTTTTTTTTTTTAGTTCATACCTCTGAGCAATCCACCGCTGTATATTTAGCTTACGTTCGCTCTTCCATTCGCTTTTACGATGATACCATGCAGGTTTCACCAATCGTTATTTTCTGTTTTTCAGATTAATGAAGCAAATCAGACAAAGATGTGCCCCGACATCTTTATCAAATATGAAACACCCTCCCTTCTCTCATAATACATCAAAAATGCCTTAGAGTGTAACCCAGTTACAGAAGAAGGCACCAAATCTTTCTTACTCTATTATATATATATATATATATATATATATATATATATATATATATATATATATATATATATATATATATATAGCACACTAATCAAATGCTATTTTCAATTTTTATATATAGGGGTTTTGAAAAAAACCATTCGATTTTCCGTTTGCACTTCCGTTCGTTCGCTGTCGTTATTTCAAGTCCACACCTCTCAGCGATCCAGCGATCCAGCGCTCTGTGCGTAACCCGCGATAAGAAAGCTATGCTTCAAAAAAAGGAGAGAGCACCATAAATAAATAGAAAGAAGAATCCTCAATGCTCCTTCCTTTGTGACTAATAAATTGATAATGACCGCGAACGCAAACGCCGTTTCTAACAATGCTTTCTTTGGTTGTTTTGCTTTGTATTGATTTTCGGATTTGTCGAAGTATTTTTGAGAGGAATTACGATCTTCCTATGATGATCGTTAAGTTATTCTTGTCTATTTATTTCAGCTGCAAGTTTGAAACTTACTTTTAGGTATGCTTCAATTAAATATATATAGATGTGTAGATATTAGCTCAAAATGCGGGCATCCACAAGATTGCGCTTCAAGGTGTCTGGGTATTAGTTAAAGATAATTTTTTGTAAAGAACAATGGTTTTCATACTTACTAAATATTTAATATTTTTTATCGCTTGCGAGTGTATACACATACACTTGTCTAAAACAATGGTTACTTCCTAGTAACGATATTTCGTTACTAATGCGTTCCTGATTATGTAGAGAACGTCGTTTATATAATCAGTTATCCTTTAGGACAGGTTCAGTGAATTTATATGTCTACGTTACTGGAGATTAGCAAACGAATATCCGCCATACCTTCCCCATACTTGCAGACCTGACATCCATGGATGTCCTCTCCAGGTTTTCTGCAAGAAGTATCGGAAGTGAAAGCCCTGGATCCAGACTGGTCGTGACCGAGACAGACCTCCGTTAGTGAGTCAAGGATGTCTGCGGCTGTGGATACTGTCTGTGGTACAAGGCCAGCCGCTATCCACAGTCCAAAACACAAACCTTCTCGGCTCAAAACAATCCATTGGTGTTGTTTATGTTACACTCGTATTCATTTATAAGTGGTATGTGAACTGTAGTATGTATCCTGTACTCATTTACACATGTATATATCTACAATGTTAATATCATATAAATAAAATAAAATTTTAAATACATACAAAATAAGTAATTTCATATTTATATTCTTTAATAATTCATTTTGATATGTTTCCATGGTTTTCAAATTTTAATGGCTTCATAAATTTTGTTCTACATTTTATTGGAATATTGTTCAAGATTACTTAATCATAAATAATAAATTTATTATTTTCTTTTATTTCCTTGATCACCGAAGTATCATTATTTGGATGGAAAATTAATTAGAAAAGGAGTACTAAGTATATTCAGATTTTTATTTTCATTTCATGCATAAGTTTTTAAAAAAAATATTTACCTGATGGAATAACCAAATAATTAAGCCCGTTATAGGGGAGATTTTCCATTTGTAAGTAATTATTACTTTTATCTAATAATAATATATAAAACTTTTAAACTTATATAACAATTTTATCATTTGTTTGGTGATTATGTAATGACTTATTTTTTAATGAATGAAGAGTTTCTCTACATTTTAACACAATATTGATATTTTTTAACGTTTAATCTTTTTATGAATACTACCTAATAATGCAAGGGCAAGAGTAAACTAAGGCTAGAATTATTTTTGTTTTTCACTTCCTAAATGCATAGCATTTTTATGACATAAAGTAATACAAAAATTGAAAAGATGCGTTTATTTGTTATAAATTCCTTTTTATAGAAATAATTTACTGTTTCTTGTCAAACGGGACGGGAAATTTTTTTCAATCTGTTGTGAAAGCGTTTTTCAGCGTGACGAATCTGCCAATATATCTTTGACTCCATTGAATTTAAAGTAAACAGCTAGACAAAGGCGAAGGGTCGCGAAATTATCCCCAGCTAATGCGCACCTCTGGTCCCTTTACTATTTTCTATTCCATTCTTCTTCGCGAATATCTTTTTGTATCATTGAATGAGATAACCTCGAAAGGACGATAGATACAATGGACTAGGAGGGGCAGGTAAGCCCCAGGGGGTTCGGGACAAAGGTCTTCCAAGGGGTAGGAAAAAAAAGAACTAGAAGAGCAGATGTCCTTTGCAGGGTAGGTGTTGCAACTAGTTGGGCAAGAGATACAGGTTAGAACCTGCGTTCTGCCTCTGGAGCTAGTTCTACGCGTAGTTGTACTGTTTGAAAAGGGGCTAAAGGTGCATAAAAGGAGATGTTATAGGCCTCAAAACGTTAAATTGAAAATTTCATCTTTAGTTTTGTTGTATATATTTTTAGTAAGAAGCTTGATGAGGTTGCTTGATTAGGATGATAAGATCTCATACGTGGGGAAGGAGTTGTGTTTGGGAACCTCTAGGCCGGAGAATAAATGTTCTATATGTAAGATTATTAATATTGTTATATTCGTACTTTATTTATATGCTTATTTATTCTCAAAATTATTAGCTGTTCTTTAATATCCATTTAAACTTCGGATAAGGAATTCAATGTATACTTTGAATCGATATTCTCATTTCCCGCGAGATCAAACTTAGAATTCGTACATTTTCTGTCGAAAATTTCATTTATCCATGATTTTCTTTCTTTTTTTTTTTTTTTTTTTTTTTTTTTTTTTTACACCAAACAATGGCAAACAACAAATTGAACTTGGATAATTTTAACTAAGAATTGAAGTTTTATTTAAGTACTTATCAATATAAATCTTGGTATTCCTTGCGAAAAGGTTGCTTGCTCCTTTTAACAGTTACTTTTTGGTAATCAGTTACTGTTTTACCGGCGCGCATTCTATCGGTACCCATTTTTCAATCAATAACAAATCATTTTTCTCTTTATCACCACATACTAACAGCCCGATCTTCTGCAGCCTTTAAAATTTCCTCACTGCTCTTCACTACGGTCCGCGTTTTTATCAAAGACAACCTCATAATGTTCATTTATTATTAAATGTCACGTTTAAACATAAAATAATGATCTTATACTCATATATTATGTATCCATATAATAAACTATATTTATCCATATAATTAATATACTTCATATATTATTTATATAATATTATTCTACTATTAATAACATTTTATTAATTTTTAATTAAATCATTCTCAAAACTTATTTATTTATGGTTTCTTAGGATTTTTACTACTGTCAGTTTGTTATAAAATGTTCGTTTCATTTACAGACTATTTTAATATTTATAGCTTATTTAAACATACTGAATTTTAAACAATTTATTCATTTATTTTCTGGCTATTTTTTTTTTTTTTCTGTTTAGCTATTTTAGAATACCAACGATTTCATATTTATTGAATAAAATAAAATTTTAAACATTGAAGTACAATTTACAGAAGCATGTAGTGTTATATCTATCCGCATCTAGAATAGAATCTGAGGATCTCGTTCTGAAAGGAGGAAAATTTAGAAATTTTAATTTCGGGTAGTTACGGCTAGTATGCGTGCCGGTAACACAGTAACTGGTTACCGAAAAATAGCAGTTAAAAGAGGCAAGTCACCTCTTCGCAAGTAATACCAAATTCTTGTAGTGTAGAAAGAACGCAAAGAGGAAAAAATAAATTTATAAGTCATCCGGATAAACTACATTTTGAGTTATATATTCCGATGTTATAAGAATGATTTGATTGTTTCCAGTTCTGGAAAGCCCTACGTACTATTGACCGTCCGAAAATACACTAAAACGGTTTTGTATGTGTAGCTTTGCGATTTATTAATTGTAATACCAAAAGAAACTTTGTACAATTGTTAATTTAATTATTAATTAAGTAATTTACTTATAAAATGTAAATTGGGAAAAGCAGTGGACTATAGATGGTCGTGTTCATGATCTATGTTTTTTCCTGATCAGGGAGAAATTGAGTTTTTTTCTATTAGAATTCATAGTGTTTATTGCCAGGCGTTGATGACAAACCGGTTTTACGCTTAGAAACATTACAAGACAATCAACGATCTAAACAACTTATGTTATATTCCCATTTGCTGCCATAATTTTTATTATCTCATATTATGTGTGGTTATATCTGCTAATTACTTAATTGTTCCATTTCTCTAAGTGAGGCAGTGTTAGATAATAAAATAAAATAAATTTAACCTCAGGAGTCAATTAATTACAGTATATAGTTAGTTGAACTCATTATATAAAGACTACAGAGTATATATAACTCAGAGTGGCCCCTTACTTAGCCCCAAGCCCACTTAACAACTACGCCCATTAGGACCCCTGAATTAACTATAGGCCTAACTATTGCGGGGTTCACTTAGAACTTGTAGAGCTCATCTGTATATCTCTCTACTTCAGGAATCAACTTGCAACATTTATACGACTCATGAAACTTACCTTTCCGCTCCATGATTGTGAATTAGAGGACTCGTAAGACACCTGTTGCCCCCGGTAGGCTCGTTTCGATTGGTTAATATTTGATTTCTTATCACTATCTTTATCGTAATAACACGTGAGTGGTGTCATCTATTGTGAGTAAAATATAGTGAATGAGAACAGGATTTCGTTAGTTTATGTAAATATAATATCTAGTTGCAGTAAAAATAGAAACAGTAAAAAGAATATCTCACGATACTTGTATTAAGCCCTATTTGTTAAGCTGCTGCAGAAAAGCCAGGAAAGAATTATTAACTAACAAATTGAAGTTAATTGTCAACAAATTTTATGATAAGGAAGGTATAACCTTTTTTAATTCATTATACAATCATATATATTTTTATATTGTTAGCTATTAAGTCTTATAAAATATGGTTATACCTAAAAATGTACAGAATGTTTTGGCTTTAGAATCTAATTTTAACGTAGATATCAACTACAGAAATGTTATAGGAAAAAAATTTCGCATTTTCTTTTTGATGATAAATATATAATTAAAACGCTAGAAAACGAAATTAAACGAAATTAACTCAGACCAAAATCAGCCCATAGTACCAATAACAAATTTGTGCAATGAAATGAAATGAAAAATAAACTGCATTCTGGGTCTTACTGTCCCCTAAGAATAACAATAATGCACAATTACTGGTACAATTGTCTGGCTGTTATTATTTACAAGTTAAATGTATCAGTAATCATGACATACGTATATTGTCGATAGGAAAAATAATAATAATGATCATAATAAGATAAAATACAGTCGTATATTTACATGTTTTCGGAAGATTGATTTTGTAAAAGGTATAAAAATAAATTATTTTTAAAGGAAGTAAGGGAAGCAGATTTACCAACAGGAGGGGGTAGGGAATTCCAGAAGGAGGTAGCACGAATGATTAAGGATTTTTCAAAGGAAGCAATTTAATGTGAGGGGGTATACAGGTTAAATAATTGGGATCTTGTGTTTAGGAGGTGGATAGAAGAACGCAGAGTTAATAGGTCATGAATATAGGAAGGTTTTTTGGTTTTTAGAGATCGGAATAGAAAAGTGCCCAGAAAGTATTGCCGTCGGAAAGGAAAAAAACACCCAAGCTCAGAATAACGGCAAGTAACTTTACCGCCTGGGGATCCCGAAGATAAATCTATGGTAAAAACAATTTATCAGTCTCGTCAGATTCATCTCGAGACCACCAGACAGTCCCCCATAAACCAAGCAACCGTAATCAAAGCAAGGTAAAATAAGAGAGGACATTAGAAGTTGACAGGTATTTTGGGGAAACAAATCTCGAAATCTATAGAGTTGTTTAAGGATTATGATGGATTTTTTGGAAATTTGGGCGATATGGTGGTTCCAAAGTAACTCATAGGTTTTTAATAGAGTTTTGGAAATGAACGGGAAGGCATTCAATTTAGCAATAAAGTGAATAATAGTGGTTATACAAAAAAAAAATCATTAGATTGGCAAATAGCAGCAACAAAAATATTTTTATCAAATAACCCTATCGTATTAATAACGCCATCGGATAAATGAAGAATAACTATGACTAGTCATAAATATTATGGTGTATGACAACCTTCATTACAAGAAAATATCTGATCCTGCACAAAACGTTACAAAAAATAATAATGAAATAGCAAAGATTTTACTTAATTTACTGGTCGTCTAACAAGGTCAATATAATAAAATATAAACCAAAAATGGCCTTCCAATAGTATATAAACTCAATATCCCATTCTTATAGATTAGGGAGACAAAAATATATTGTGGCAACTTATCTCTAATTTATTTACACATCGTATTGGATTAGGTTTATTTTTTTATCTATAGAGTTTCGAGGTCATTCTTTAAGTTTATAGTGGGAATGATTTAATGAAAGTAATACATTTTATTTTATGTGACAGATAGACAATTAAGATAAATTGATGGTAGGTACGTGATTTAACTTATGATTATAGAAATTTGTAGGCCTGAAGATGGGACCTAGTCCCGAAACATTTTTTGGTTATGATGTGTAAATAAATTTAAAATAAGCAGTCGAAATCGAATAATGTCTCTATCGAATGAATATATTTTCAATGCTTCTCGTGATTTTAACATTTTACGAGTTTTAACAAGTAAGAAACAACTTAAAACTGATGAGTTTGTCCATTTCTTTGAACATTGTAATTTTAATATTATTCTTTACCGTATTTTCAACAAACTAAGTGTACAAAACTATGACTTGGCATTCATGTATTTTGGTCTATAAATAAAAAAAAATTAAAAAACTCTGTAAATCTCAATTAATCGAAAATAAATTTGTTACCTATTTTCTACCATGACAATATAATTAAAATAATTTAAAAAAATAAAATTTTAGAAGATGTAATAAATAATAAATTAGGCCCAGAATGTACAAATAATCAAGCAGAACAATTCGCCATACTTAAATCTCTAGAATACTTTCTAAATATGAGGACAAAAGATAAAACTATTTCAATACTAACTGACAGTCAATGTACTCTATACATGATAAAAAACAGACACTGTCACAACCCCATCATTGAAAAAATAAGATAATTTCTAAAACATCTACAAACTGACGGTAACAATCAAATTTCAGTTAAGTATGTAAAAGGGCATTCCGACATAGCTGAGAACGACTAGGCTGCAAAAGGGGCTTCAAAGGATCCTTCCCTTCCTCATATCATATTCCCTGATATCTAAAGAACACTTAAAACACACGCTAAAAACACAAGCTGCAGACACGTTGGAACACAACACACAACGGAAGACATCTACATAACTTCATTCCAGACTTATGGACCTACATTAAATAAAACTCATGGACTAACTTTTACATTACACTAGGAATCACAGGACATGCGGTGGCAAATAATTCTTTTTATCGATTTAAAATAAGAGATTCTTTCCTTGTGATTTCACTCAAGAACAAAATATAAACCACCTCATATATGAATGCAGAACATACAGAACTATACTACAGACAAAAACTAGGACATTGGCCGGTGGATAGTCAATGTTTGATGAACTATTTATTAGAAAATTTCAAAATATTTCTTGAAAATTCAATCATAAAAATATAGGATATAAATATGAAATATCTTTAAAGTTTAAAGATATTTCATATTTATATCATAGAAAACATTTATAAATATTTAGTGGTTTAAAATTTAAACCACTAAATATTTATAAATGTTTTCTCTACATAACTTCATCGCTTGATTTTGTTGAATTTTGTATTATTTATGTTTTATAACTTCTTGTTCTTTATTTTATTTCATTTTTCTTATTTATTTTTTATATTAACCTTTCAACACATGTACTATCTATATGTATATGTAAAATAATAATCAAATCAAAAAATAATAATTACATGTACATTGAATACTTTGTACAATTATGGTGTGTACAGAAAAAAAAATAAATTCCCTTCCAACAGGGTTACTTCTGGAAGGAAAACACTAAAATATACATATATATATATATATATATATATATATATATATATATATATATATATATAAATTTTAATCTTTGGGTTATCTAATGTACTAATATATGTCGTCCATTTTCTAGTTGGTAGGCTGCCAGGCCTATTCGTTCTTACTATATTTCAATAAAGTTAAGAAAGTTTGTTCCGAATAGCATAAGATCTTTTTACATTGAATTGATCGTTTCCTACATTTTTGTATTTCTTCAATGAAACATATTGAATTATTCAAGTGAATGCAAAAAATGTTGTTCTGCAGTCTAGAAGATATCCTATTGCAAGATATTTTACAAAATATTTCGAGCTTTATATATATCCATACCACATACCAAATTCACACAGTATTTGGGTTTAGGAAAACCAATAAAACAATTCTCTATGTTCAATACTCCAGATAGCAAACATGGTCAAAAATAATTTCCTTAATGGAAACTCTTAAATTCAAACCATTTGTCCGTAACATACTTTCATTTAGATGAATTTAACAAGTAGAACTATTCCACAGTGCTGTAATCGTGATAAAATAATTTGTTTCCACTTTTATTGAATGATACAGTAATTTGGCTTGTCCATGATCGCTTGTAACAGAGTCTTTGGCCGGAGATTTATTGAGTGAAGTACTAACTCATAACCGGGAAGTGATGCAGTAAGGGCTATCTATCTGGTTCATTGACTCCGTAAAGAAGCGGCGACGGAGCATTGAGATCACGATTCACTGAGATCGTTTATTGAAGTGATTCACTTAACTGAGTTACCACCCACTCTTCCCGAATCATTGATCACTCAGTTATATAAAAAGTGTCCACTTCAGGAACTGATTTCTAGTTTTAAGTTAATAGCTTTTTTTCTCTGGGGATTCATTCAGCTTCATAAATAGATAAAAAAAGGTTTTCAAAGAAATTAAGTTCAGCCGATTTAATTAATCACTTTAGGATTTGTCTTATTACTTTTTCTCTTCTTTCCCTCCCTCCTTTCCTCATACCTTTCAGTGTTGAGGAGCCATCCATCTGTGCCAGTTTAGACGATCCCGGGCCAACAGCTCCATTTGTTTCATTGTCTTTTCTCTTTCCTCTCCCAACCTATGAACATAATCTCTATATGTAGTTCGCGGTCTTCCTTCTCGTCTTGTGCCTGCAGGTCTAGTGTGATCTTCGAACACACTAAATGGGTCAATACCATCGAGATCGATATCTTGACTCTGCAAACGTGTCCGAACCACCTTATTTGCCGTTTATGTAAAGAGTTTTTTAACGCAGGGATTCCCAGGTCTTCCCTTTTTTATATATACATTCCCTAACTCGATCTCTTCTTGTTTTACCAGCGACTATGCGAAAGTATTTTCTTTCAACTGCGTTAATTGAGCTTTCGTGTTTGTCCATGGTGAGTCGACTCTTATATCGCTTTTTTTCTTGTTGTTTAAATCATTGAAACCAAAACGCACAAAATGTTCCCGATCACAATATCTGGGACTTTGGTGCTTAATCTTGATGTATTGGCTACTTTGATCTTTAGATTATTTGGTATAACTATAGGTCAATATAAAGTACTTTCTTATCAAGTATTAATGTTTTGGAACGTTGCAATAGTTAATCCTTGTGTACAACGAATTATAGACTATAATTCGTTCACATGGCTACCACTTCCAATATATATATATTATTTTATTTTTGAAGAGAAAAGATTTGACCCGGTCGGGATTCGAACCCAAGTTTCCACCTCTCTAGCGTGGCGTCTTATCCAACTAGGCCACCGGGGTCGTATCCGAACCAGGCAAATCTTCTCTCTTCAGTGATCCATAACCCCCGGGCACTCGCAAATCGCGATGTGATTCCGGGGATGAATGTTCATATTGAACATTACATTTAACTTGGATCTATTGACAATCCGTCACCCGGTATATATATATATGTAATTTTTCTTGATATAAATCAATATTATTAAATATATATATTTTTTATTTTTAAAGAGAAAAGATTTGAACCGGTCGGGATTCGAACCCAAGTTTCCACCTCTCTAGCGTGGCGTCTTATCCAACTAGGCCACCGGGATCGTATCCGAACCAGGCAAATCTTCTCTCTTCAGTGATCCATAACCCCCGGGCACTCGCAAATCGCGATGTGATTCCGGGGAAGAATGTTCATATTGAACATTACATTTAACTTGGATCTATTGACAATCCGTCACCGGTATATATATATATATGTAATTTTTCTTGATATAAATTAATATTATTAAATATATTATTTTATTTTTGAAGAGAAAAGATTTGACCCGGTCGGGATTCGAACCCAAGTTTCCACCTCTCTAGCGTGGCGCCTTATCCAACTAGGCCACTGGGGTCGTATCCGAATCAGTTATGGATCACTGAAGAGAGAAGATTTGCCTGGTTCGGATACGATTTATATCAAGAAAAATTACTTAATTACCCTGACCCCGGTGGCCTAGTTGGATAAGGCGCCACGCTAGAGAGGTGGGAAAAATTCCGCAAATCTCACCTTTCTATTACAATCCGTGGCAGATTTATGGCTGTAGCCGCCGAGATAGTGGTTCCCCGCCAAAAAATTTCCCGCCCCCGCCAATAAAGTTAAATTGAATGGCTGCGGAGGCTAGGCCACACCCACAAATCTCTCCCTCTTTTCTTATTTTCTTTTAATCCGCTCCAACTACATAAAGTTGCAGGCTATTCGGAAAAACATCTTCCCATGTCTTAGGGCCTTTTGCTGCCTAGGGGGGGGGGACCTTGGGTTGAATAAAAGGGGGACCAAGAGAAGGGGAAGCGGGGGTTCTTTTCTTGTTTCCCAGTATATTTCTTCCTTGCATATTTTATAAAAAAAATTCTGTTATAATATATCTGGGGTCAATTTCTACTTCGTTTTACGCACAGTTAGAATGTTTTTGTTTTTTTATATATGTGCCATTCTCCTATTTCGTATGGGTTTTATGGGTTGAACTCCAATATAAAAAAAAAAGAAAGAACTCCAATATAAAAAAAAAAAGAAAGGAACAGGTTGCTGATGTTGAAAACTTAACCAGTTGCTTAGCATGAGGTGTGTCTACTATTAAGTTGTGCTTAGCGGGCTACTTTTTGGTTTTTTTCTTTTGAAAGGACAGAACAACGTTGTGCTTAGAGGGTTCCTCTTGATGCTACAGATTCGAAAAGCTTTAACTTGCGGTACGTCTAAGCTATACCGAGTCCCGGCTGCCGTAGGAGCTGAAGGATATGCTACCCCGATATCCGCATAAGCGACCACTACTACTCGGGTTGTTTGAATGCAACTATTGTTGCCATAAAGATAAAAAAAAAGAAAAAAATCTCAGTTTTATGAGAATGTAAAATATCATTTATAATATGTTATATTTAATATCATATATAATATTTAAATTTTTTAATTAAATAAATTTTCGAATATAAACTAATGCCGGGATCATTTTTAAGTGAGACCTTTGTACTCACGTATTCTTTAGAAAATGACACCCTTCATTACAGTCGATTTGTGCCCAGAAGCTACACTAGCTTGTCTTATTCTTGAATTGTGCTTGAGTTGAATAGATGATGGAATTAGATCGAATAATTATCTGTTTCTAGCAGCCACTAATCGAAAGCGGGGGATAATAAAGAAGGAGAAACTAACCTCTATAAACAAACTGAAGGTATGCAACAGCAATAGTGTAAAGGAGAAAGCAATGCGGGAACTTATTTACTGGAGTTGCAACTCATTGTTTATATGCGTTTTACCCTCGTGCGCTCTTAATGGGCGTCAGTATTTTATATCTGAGACTGTTAAAGACCGCCGCCAGTCCCAGATGGTAGAAAGTTGCTGTGTGTTCGTTCTGTATCCTTATGATCTGTGCAGATCTCTGCACGTTTATTCAAGTGAATATCTTGTTTCCATATTTCTATGGTTACATTCTCTCCATGATCTATCTATTTAAAATGCTATGACCTCTCCGAATAGTGCGTTAGATAATCAATCCAAACATTTCTTGCATATCATTCGATTGATTTAGACGCTCCTTCAGAAAGGCAGTAATAGTATTGACAAGTTAAACTTCTGAGTTCAATCTTTTACCTAAAAAACTGTTTAAAAATCTATATATTCAGCACAATGATATGGTCTCAGGTAAAAGCTTGTCGTCCAGAACATAATGAAATAAACGATGATTTTTTATCAAAGTGCTACGGACAGCTTCATCAGCCCAACGTACATCAGTTACTCTTCTACTGTTAATTGCGCTCTTTTCCCTTTTAAAACTGGCATAAGTACATTTGAACATTAATATTTTCAATAATCAACATTGCAAAGAAAACCGCGGTCAACAATGCAGTTACCATTTGATTGCTGAAAAGTTCTTAATCCGTTAGGTTCTTCTTATATAGTTTTTTATTATAAATGTGCCATTCGTCGTTCGATTGTGTGGACCTGCCAACCACACACCCATTTGTTGTTCAAATGGTAAAGGATTTAGCTAGTGTTTTCTTCTATTAACTATAGAACAATAAGGAATTGTTATATTACTCCGTCCAATACCTCAGGTAGAAAAAAGTTAAAACTGAATCGTTCTTATTATGTTATCCTGTTTATATTGGATTACTACACTATATATATATATATATATATAAGTTATGGTGAGGAGGGAAGTAATATACAACTTAATCTTGTACCTAATCCTATTTAGGGATGTAAACACTGATAAATGTATATATAGAGGATTATTACAGCAATAAAGCAGTCTTTACCCAGCACTTGTGAGTATTATTTCGCTCTTATTTTCCTTTTTTTTTTGTGTTTTTCGTCTGAAGGAACTTAACTTATATATACATATATATATATATATATATATATATATATATATATATATATATATATATATAATTAGTACGCTAAATGTACTATACCTCTTTTGTTTGTTTATTTTTTCTGAGGGTACAGAAAAAAAAAACTATTCACTAGAATTTTCTTTGGTGAAAATGGTTCCTTCTGTTTTTATGCCTAGAGTAGTACCGTCAACAATTAGGCCAAGAAAAAGATCCACAAATCTGAGTCGATGTACTTGATGTATGTGTTTTCGGTAGGAGACATTTTAGGAATTAGTATTAAAAAATCACCCTCAAAAACTAAACCTCGTTTTTTACTTTTTCAAATATCACAAAAAATTGAAAACACATATATTGTAGCTAGTTTATGGATAGTTATATGCAGTTAAATAAAGATATGTTATATAAACTCTGAAAAAAAAAAAATGTTAAATTATTTCCATTCTGAAAGGGTTAGGGATGTAAGATTAGGTGTATAAAGAGCCACAAAAATAATATAATAATACTTTTTTATGAATACCTACTATTTTACGGTGGTGCAGATTTTATGTGCCTAACCCGCCAAACTCTTTGTATATGTATTTTTATGTTTGTATAGGTGAATATGTCAGTTCATTTAGAAAGCATTTTTAATTGTCGATCCAAACAATTAGAGACCGCCATCTAAGCCACCTGCTTCTGTGTCTTCTCAATTATATTTTTATTATTGTTAATTGGGTTCAATTATAGATAATTGGCCTCCGTTAATTCTTGTTCTCATTTAATAACAGTGAATATTATATTTCATCGGCTTATAGTTACAATTGGGTTATACCTATTGGGTTGTGATTCATACCAAAATATTGCATATACTTTTTTTCTCATTCTTTATTTAAACTTTACTCTGATACGTCTTAGAGCTATTCTTTATTCATATCTTCAAAGTTTTGTTTAATTTAGCCATGAGATGTCTCATTATAAAAGAGCTTAGTGGAATAAGGAACGTTGTAATATTTATTCAAAGTTAATTATAGTTGCGCGTGGTTCACCTTGAATGTTTACTACCCAAAGTGGGTACATTACTCTAAGAATGGCGGTCATGTTAGATGAACTGAATTGGCTATTCCCCTTCCAACAATAAGAAATATTTGTCAAACTACTGGAGGCAACTCGCGTCAACCGTACTTTAGAATCTTAATCGGAATAGCAATTTAATTTAAATTTTACATTACATACCTTTTATAGTAAACCAGCTGAGAGAGCTGCGCTGGGATCTCTTGTGTCTCCCCCGCTTATATAATTGAGGACAAGCTTCATTCAGGTCAAATTTTAGTTTTAAGAAATTTTAGTTTTAAGTTTAACAACAAGATTTAGGTGAGCCCCGTCACCTAAATATAAGCTTTCTGAGGACAAGCTTCATTCAGGTCTCCCTTCTGATTGTATAAATTGTATATATGTAGTATTAATGAGTTAAAATTTTGGTTTCTAATTTTTTTTCTTCTTCTTGTTTCGTATAGGCCAGCTAAGGACCACGACATTCAACTATTGTGTTTGAGTCGGGCTTTGATGTTGGTCCAGTAGTTAGGCATCCTCTAGATGTGTAGTTCCTTCCTCTCCTGTGTACATTGGGCTCCTGTCTTCTTTCTTGGTGCTTTATCCTGGAACCTTGTTTGTTTCAGAATCCTCCTGGGAGATATCCGGTCTTTCAAGTCATTTCCCGTCCCCCCAAGTTCCCGCAGGTCTTTGTTTGCTTCTGACAACCATGGTGATTTGGCCTTTCTTCTTTTCCAGTAACTAAGGAACAGATTTATAAACTTGGAAGGTCGCATTCTGGAGATTTATTTTATACTATTATTAATTTAATTTATTTTGTGATATCTTATATAGTTAAAGGTTTTTTAGAATATATTTTAAGAATAGATTCATTGTCAACCTTACCACAGATTGCTCCTGAATGAGGCAGGTTGTAATATCTATACAATAATGCAATTTTAAGAAAGATTGAAACTGACAATGTAAAATCAGGGATAGGTATTTTCGAACAAGCGGATCGATTGTGATATCTGAAGTATACAATTTCATGTAGAAAATTAATCGTAATTATTTTTCAAACAAAATTTTTCAGGTCGTCCTATGCTCATTAAACCAAAATAAATATTTTACTACCTTACAATGATGTTATGATTGAGTGTATTTAATGAAACAGCACAGCGCACTAAATAACTGTTGGGTTCCATTCCGATCTGTGATGTTTGAATTTTATTCCGTGATAAACTACAAATCCTTAATCCTGTTCAAAATAATTTGATAGTTTAGGCTCATTTCTCTTGTAATTTGCTTGGGGTACTTACGGGCATCATCAAACAAATCTACTATTATAATTTACTTTTACTTTTCTCAAAATTTCTGAAACGTGGTCGCTTACTTAAAATATTTGCAGTATTAAATATACGATAGCAAACTATTTTGTCGACTTATGAGTTACAAAGTTCCGAATATTATGACCTTTACGACATTGCCTCAATCTATTACAAATTTTTTAATATTTACTGATGTGTATTTTCTGTAATTAATACAACTGATTGTTCTATTCAGTCCTACAATCGAGTTGACCAGAGGACACTTACTCTATACACAATTAAAATACAGTTGTATAGAGGCCTTCATAATCACTGATCTACGCTGTTCAGTCTTCTATACAGCCAGGACCAAACTTTACGGTCTTCAAACATTTCTTTTTTTCTTGTTCCGATCCCTACCTCTCCTTGATTCTTGGAAGTTTTCTTCATCCAAGGTATTTCAATGTCATTTACTATTCCGTTCTCCTAGATCTTCGCCAGTATTTCAATTTGTTGCCGCGATTGATTTTCACCTTTAAAAGATGCAAAAAACACCTTAAGCAGTTTTATTTAATAATATCTTTTTTATAATTCAACACTCATATTTGAACTAATGATTGTATTACGTATATATTTAGTTATTCTGCTGTATCTTTTAATTTATAATGGCGATTCGGGGGATTATGTTGTATTGGTAAAACTATATACTTCTTTATTACTTCATGTTTGAAGACCTTTTTTTACTGATTAATAAATTCTCAGATAAAGAAAGTTCTTTATAGGTTTGTTTTTAATTTACATCTCTATGTCGATATCCCCTTGCAAGACATCAGAGTTCATCGGATTATTGATTTTTTCTAATTTTTTGGTGAATTCCTATACGTTTCTCTATCTTGCGGTTTGTTCAGAAGTATCTTATCACCAAATGACAATCTCTATTCCGGTTCATTATAATTTCTTTTGTTAACACTTGTTTTGCCAGATCCTCAAGGGAGTTCTCCTCCCTAATTCTTCTTATAATGCTTTGATGGGGTCCTTGAAAGAAACTTGAGCTTTCTGCATATCTTCAATGCCTTTTGTATCAATGGGAAGTTTACATCATGGGTGTTTCTGTGAT
Organism: Euschistus heros; assembly: GCA_003667255.2. Classification (NCBI taxonomy): domain Eukaryota; kingdom Metazoa; phylum Arthropoda; class Insecta; order Hemiptera; family Pentatomidae; genus Euschistus; species Euschistus heros. Next base: position 2,004,417 of record RCWM02000083.1, read on the forward strand.
TTTCTAAACCGTATTGCTCCTACTGAACTTGTAGTTTCCCTTTGTCTGTCTTAGTGTTTCCAGAATATCGGACTAAAAGAGAATTTTCCAATGTTTCCGACATACTTATCTCTTTATTATAACGTATATGTATCAATTAAAATTCTTCTAATTTTAAATTGAGAAATAAACTAGCATCCTTTCTAGCTTCTTGACATTTGCAAGAAATATTTTAAGTCATATGATTCATGATTCACATCATAATCTCCATAAAATCTTCAATAAATCATCAGGTATTTTCGCAAGAAGGCATGTTCCGAGACTCTTCACCAAGAGACGGATACGCCCTAACCGATACTTCCCCGCCAAAGTGCAACGACTGCAGACATCCAGACAGCCGCGGTCGATATGGCCACGCCCCTTATACTCCCGCCGGCGGGAACACGTGGCATCGATCCCGCCAGTTTCCATGGTGACGGCCTCTTACTATCGCTGTAGTACTACAAGGCCCATTCACTGTAAACTCCCGCGCCCGCCTAACAGGCTTCATGTCGACCCGCGCTCTGGCCTACCTTTTCTACTAATCGATTAGTGCCCCATAAATATAATTCGATTTAAGAGTCTCCTCTATATCAGTTCTGTTTTATACATAGCATTAAATTTAGAAACCCACTTTTAGCTTACTTTATTTTCTAAATATTTATCAAGATTTAAACAGCTGCTTTTACCATTGAAACTAACATTTTTATGAGAAAAAAAAAAGTGTCAGCAAAAATGATTTTTCCTTATGCCGGTGTCAGTGTAATTAGAAATCAAATATCTACTTTTTTTGTCTAATCGATTGGATTTCTTACTCTGTCTTTATTTCTGCATTAAAAACATAGATATTACTGTGTGCATAATGCCATATCCTCTTCGATTTTTATGCCAAACAAGTCTTTTAGTTTTTTCAAACAAGGTTTAGTTTTTTAAGTGATCTTAGGAATCAATCCTGAAACATGTAACTTGCGTTCTATTTTGAATAACACATTGAAAATTTCCTAAGAATTGATTAATAAAAAAACTATATGAATGAATTATTATGAAAACATGTTTCAGAAGATAAATTATCTGTACAATATATCTTATCATTATATATAAAAGCAGTACATAAAAACTCCAGAAGACAAAGGTTGTTGTCTATTAAGTAAATAAATAATATTTTCTTAAGATATTGATATTTTGTTTTGTACAATATTACTGCGCAATTTGATAGTTAACTGATTGACAGTTCAAGAGAAGTATTAAGGATTTTTGAAAATATTTTAGAGAGGATTCGACTAATATTATGAGAAATATTATTAATACGAAAATATCTGTGGGACAAAAAACATTATTTCAGTGGAGTACTTTATGTGAAACACTCCGCAATGTTAAAAAATTTTCGCGTGAAAAAATTGTCTCTAGTTTTTTGGTGTAACTTTTTTTTCACCCTCAAAAATTTAACATTTTGGCATGCTCTGTTGGTTTTTCTAGCTCGAATTGAAAATTAGCCGACCGTTTTTTGTTTAATAATTTGATGGAAAATGTTTTCTTCTATATTTGTCGCTAGAACTTACCTATTAAGAGCTATTGGTTTGAATGAAAAAAGTCACGTTAAAAAACCCCTATTTTCCCTCAACTTTGTTTATTTCGAATAATCATTGATTGTTCATTTAATTTAATAATTATAAAATGTAAATTGGGGAAAACATTAGATTATATATATATATAGGGGAAGGTGCTGTACCTGTGGACAATTTTCATTTAAAAATGTTCCTAATTTTCGATTTATTTTCCTTATTTTTTTGTTTATCTGAGTGGTTATTGTACCATTAGATAAAACATTTAAGGTGGCATCGAACCCTGGTGTCTTTATTTTGAAAATTAATTTTATTTTTACAGAAAATAATGTTTTGTAACTTACTGATTAGTGTCCATAGGTACATTCCCCCTTTGTACCTGTGGACGACACTAGTGGTTGTACCAATCGACATTCATTTCTTCATAGGTTTATAGCGATAATTGAAATGATATTTAGAGAAACACATCAGCAATCATTTTTTATAAAATGTACTAAACAAAATAGAAAATTTAAGCAAGGAAAGTCGACTTGTTTATTGAACTAGAAGGCCGACTAGAAAGGTGACAACAATAAATTTAGCGTATGGAAGTAAATAGAAACTTGACTTATTTTTGAACCTTTTAACAAAAATAAATCTTTTATGTACCTATAATTATTATTAACGAGTTTCACAGACTTTTTTTTTGTTTGACAAAATCGAATTATTAGAGATTCTATCCATGAAAAGATGTAGGAAAATGTAATTGTTTACATAATCTCCCAGTACCAGTTATAAAAGTAATTTTCTTATGATATCTCTTATTTCAATTTCATAATCAGCAGTGATGTCCGGAAGAATAAATTTTGGGGTTCTTCTATCGTTTGATGAAATTTTCTTCGAGTAGCAAATGTTGAACATGAACGAGTCTACTTTTTCTCAAAGCTATAAAATGCTTTACAACACAAAATATAGCTACCAGTATATATTTCTTTATCTTCAATTTCTTTACCTTGTTCATAATCATTCATCAATTCATCCAAAAAATTACAATCTTCGCTTGATGGATCAGCTATAAACACATTTGTGAAATCACCATCTTCACTAGTTGAATAGTTTGTTATAAATGGTGAGTGACGAGTTTCCTTCTCTTAAAAAAAAAGTTTATACGAATAGTAGGTATCCAAATTTAGGCATTTTATATCACACGGAATGCCTACAAACTTTATAATTATATTTGTAATTGAAATAATGAATAAATGCAAAGAGAAATATCGGTTGTACCTGTGGATACTTTAACCATCTGTCCACAGGTTCAGCTGGCAATGGTGTCCACAGGTACAACTGAACGCCATGTTGTGCGGAAAGCTCTGTACACAAAACCCGTAAGTAATAACTGATATGAAAACATATGAAGTTATGATATATTTATCGGACGACCCAATGAAATATTGCTGCCTAGAACATTTCTAAGTGTCTTAAAAAACATAAAATCACTGGTTGGATTTGTCAGGATTTGGAAGACAAAAATTTAAAAATAATAATTTCGACTATAATGTTGTTCTGACAATCTTGAAAACACACGTGCAACTGCTGGGAGATGCTTGCAGCACCACCAATCTAACAATTTCGATTTCCCTCCTCCCACTCTCTCTTAATTAAAAATGTCCACTGGTACAACTGTGCTTTAGGTACAGCACCTTCCTCTATATATATATTTATATATATACATTATATATATATATATATATATATATATATATATATATATATATATATATATATATATATATATATATAAGTTATGGTGAGGAGGGAAGTAATATACAACTTAATCTTGTACCTAATCCTATTTAGGGATATAAACACTGATAAATGTATATATAGAGGATTATTACAGCAATAAAAGGAGTCTTTACCCAGCACTTGTGAGTATTATTTCGCTCCTTATTTTCCTTTTTTTTTTGTGTTTTTCGTCTGAAGGAACTTAACTTATATATATATATCCATGATATATTGTTTTTCCCATTCAGGAAGAAACTGATATTTTTTTTTTTTTAAATAAATTCATATGATAAAATATAAGCTGACTGGTAAAAATAAAATTCAAGAAAAATATTTAGGATTTTTAAAAATATTTTTAGCGAGAAGCCAACTAAAACCCTAAAACATTTTCTAAATATTATTATCTGTAAGATAAAAATCACAATTAAAAGAATTTCATGTATAAGGTTTTGTTTTAATTTACTTAAAAACATAAAAAAAAATATTTTTTGTATGTTTATTCGAAATCGCTATATTTTTTTTTTTTTTTAAAACGTTTCCTGTATAATAATCCAAAAACCTTTTGAAATTAAATTTTTATTATTTAAGAATTGATGGAACGTTTGCCAATTCTATTATATGCAGTCTATTAAGTAAGACCAGTTCCTAATGTTAGACTTTCATCTTCAGTTTCCAATTATATTTATTATAATAATGTAATTTGTTTATCTGATATATTGAATATCTTATATATTTTTAGATTAAAACTGAAGATGAATGTCTAAACTTGTCTTATAGTAAACTCAGTACCATAGAAGAAGCAAATAATCCATCGATTCCTAATTGCAGTGAGCTTTCAACGCTATAATTTTTCAGTTTTTATTGATATAATTTATGAATTAATTTCTTTCTAATTGAATTATAATTTGTAATACAGATGTATTATATTTATTTTGTTATATAAATCCTAATAATACTGAGCCTACCCCGGTAAAAGCATGATGTGGAGCAATCTATCAGCCTGGAGGTTTAGGAGGATAAATGATGTGGTCACTCTGTCTACAACATCGATCCCCGCTCAGCGCCACTTCGAAATACGGTCGCCTGAACTTCTTCTTTTTTTCTTTTGTTTTTTAATACAACGAATCTAATAATAAATCATCTTATAATAAACAAAGTTCAGTCTTTTAATCGATTCAATCCAAATCAAATCATTCTTAAATGGAAATTAGCTCCATTGTTTAATCTGATTAAACGCTTACCGCTTTAATTGGGCATATGCTCAAAACTATACAAATAGACGTATTTGTTTAAGAGAAACTAAAATTTATATTTGAACAGTAATATTCTTGAAACTTTTTTTCCCCCCTATTTTTGTTTATTTCTTTATACTATTCTTTCCTGATTTATTTTATATTATTATTTACTATATCTTATATCTTGCATAGTTTAAAATTTTATTTTACTTTATTTTTTCATTTTTATTTATTTATTTTTAACTATTTATTGATATATACAACTGTATAAATTATATAAAACAAATAAATTTGAGGAAAATGACCACAATGACATTTCAATAACATGTAAAGAACTACTCACTTACATAAAAAAAAACAGTGGCAGCGGTCTGGGGACTAACAGTAAAAAAGAAGCGTAGTAAAAAAGATATTGTAACGCATAATTAAAGAAACACTCTACCCTTTCTAAACATTTCTAATTACAAAGTATTGTACAAAACATGTGTCTATATTATGAATAATTATTTGGAGGTTATGTTTGTTTTTAAACCAAATTTTTTAAAAATGTAAAACATTAAACACAACAATACTAATAAATCAGAAAATATTTTTTATATATTATCATGATTTTTATTATTTAAAATCAATGCGCGATGCAAGCAATTTTATAGTAAATGTGAGGCAGTTCATTACATTGACATATCAATAACCTGTAATGAACTACTCACTAGTAGCACTTCAATACAAATTCTACATTAAATGGTCTCTTGGCAATATTCTTTTCAGACGCCTTGTAGGATTATCGGGGATTTAGTGAGAGGCAAGTTGGAAAACTGGTTAATCCGAGTGGGTACGGAGTTTACTATGAAAGGATAAGGTGTTTGGCTTAGACCAAATCAGCAATATATGGAACATTAATATCTCATAGTTAAGTTTGTTTGTGACATAATAAGGAGCATTGAGGATTTTGCCACGGATTTTGGATTGAAAGGATCAGATACGAGAAGAATTGGAAAGTTTCTTAAGTCTTTAAGCTCAACTCCATATATCTAAATGGGTCTAATTGATGTCATGTAAATAGTTCTATTGTAATTTATTGGGAGCTTTATATTTACAGTTATTGATATTATTAACAATTTCTTCAATAATAAATGTATTTAGTTAGGATTTTTTTTTTTTTTTTTTTTTTTTTTATTTTTTTTTTTTTTTTTTTTTTTTATGCTATGATATCAGTATGAGTATTATCACATTTATTGAAAAATTATTCATGAGTATGAACCTGTGAGTAGTATGTTTAATGCAAAATCTTATTCTATGAAAAACACAATTGAAAGTTTAAAACTTTTTCCCCAATGTTTCACAAAGGAATATTCATCTCTGCAAAAACCGCATAAATTAGTCCAATAAACTTAAATAAAAAATAATAATAGGGGATCTGGTAATATATATATTATTCTCAATTTACAGGTGCTACAGATATATCGGCTATTCAAAGTTTGATATTTTATTTGTAATTCACTGTCGTTAGGAAAATGTACCATGAAACCACAAGTTATTGCTCTGCTGACTTTTTTTTCTCCTGGATGTTAAGGCTGACAAGCGTGGTGACTTAGGTATTCGGAGACTGGCAGCCTTTAACTAATAGGCGATTGATAACGATCTTAGAGCAGAACTCTAACTAGTCCATGAGACTACAAGAGTTCCAATGTTCTTCTTGGAAGGGAGGTCCCAGGTCGCTGATAGTGCTTATTAGTCAACTGCAGAGGACCCTTCTTATCAGTTCAGATAGCCCTTAAGTAGTAGAGTCCTAAGGGCCGAGGGTCAGGTCTAGTTCAGCGAAGGCATCTTGAAGCTAGTCTTAGGAACAGAACAGTAGTTTACCCTCATCTACGAAAATATCTTGAATAATGTGAATGATAGCATTTAATAGTATTAATTAGAATTTATTAACATTAAATTGAGATTGGTATCCAAAGAAATTTATTATTTAATTATTTCTCCTAAGATTATTTTTTTTTCATATTTTTATTGATATTAAAAACCGTATAGTAGGTACATATACATCTATTAGTCCTGTTATAAGATATTATAATTAGTGCTGAAATGAGGAGTGTAGAGTGCATGAAATATGCGATTATTTTTTATCTCAGGATTTTGTTATGAATACTTAGAAGGTAAACATACTAAAAGTCCCCGCCCCTGGAGGGTGAGCTAACTTTTGGGGGGGAGGTCCCATTTTTTGATTTTTCGATTATATCTCGAAGAGAGTGGACTCTAGAAAGATATGTTTCAAATGAAAATTGAAGCCAATTAAATTTCCTATAAAACTGTTTGTTAGACATATTTGTCAAACTTCCATCGGTTTTCGAGCTATACGTTATTGAAAATCGATAATTTTGGCAAACAATTTTTACCACAATTTTTGTCAAATATTTGCTTCTAGTGCCTTCCGCGATCGTTTCTCAGAAAAAATGTCAGAATCAAACTTGTAGAGCATACAATTTACTTAGTTCTATAATAGAAGATCTCGAGACCATCTTTAAATTTAAATTACTAAATAGTACCTCTTCGTATGAACGAACTTGTTTGCTTCAGATATAATCCTTACCCACAAAGACACGCTGTTAATCCAGGAACTATTCAATCCACGGTCATTTAAGTTAAAAAATCAATTTGTTGATTTTTTTTCCATTGAACAAAGCACTGTGCGTCGGGATGTTAAAATTAATCTACATGTAGACATTCCTTAATAAATTTATAGAAAAATGTGTTCTAAACCCTGAAATTTGTTTAATATATTTTGAAATACTTTTTTCTACAAAACCTGCATATATATATATATATATATATATATATATATATATATATATATATATATATATTATATATATATATATATATATATTATATTTGTATTTATAAAATGAATTAAAAATGCATCAAAGGATTTTTTTTTTTTTTTTTTTTTTTTAGGTGTAATTAGGCAATGTTTTCCCTGTTGAGAAGTTTATCTTAAGTTTGAAGGGTGCCTAATGGATTGTCCGGAAACAGTTCTGGGATTTTCATTCTCTAAAAATTACAAAATATCTTCGCCCAGATGTCCTGCCACGAAAATCCATGTCTTCAAGGCCATGTCATGTCTTCGTTTTTGCATTTTGTTAATTTTTCAGGCTATTTGGGCCCTGATCCGAGCATTAAACGGCAAAGAGTATAAAGTTAATTAATTATAATTTGTTCCTCAAACAGTTGATAAATAATATAAAGATAAATTTAATAACTCTAAAATCCATTTTATATCGACAGGAATATTTCTGTAATCATAAACTGTCATAGGGACTTGTTAGATCGTGAAATCCTGAACGATAGACTCAAAATGTATTTACATTTTTTCATGTTAATAATGCTAGCTAAAACTTCACTATATATTCTGGTTATCTCAAAACATTGATAAGAGTATTGTTCCATATGATGACTATAAACTATGAAATGCCTCTTTAAGTATTTTTAAAATAAATCTTAAAAAGTTTTTTATGACATCTTAAAACGAAGATGTATTTATTCTTTTAATGTAAGTTCTCTTACAACATGGAAACATCAAAAGTAAATATTAATTATCAAAATGTAGTAGTTTGTAATATGAGCAAAATTAGAACAAAATAAAATTTGTTTTTGGTACAGTTTAGACTTTATTATTATTATTATTTTTTTTATTCACCTTTTCTTCAATTAACATCGAAAATAATTTATTTAAAAAATAATTTTTAGAAAAAAAAAAAAAAACCGACTTCATGATTAAACCTACATATACAAACTTGAACTAAAAAAAAAAAATTTAATTGCTTCCAAACAAAAACCATTAAATGACAATCAACGAAATTATCGACACTTATATACCTATTCACAATTTATGATAATTTATTTTTGGAGTCGGTGCCAGCCAAGAAGGACAGTTTAATCCTGCCTTTGCAATACAAGGCGGTGATGAAACAGTGGGAGGATCTTTAAAATTACCATTTCTTTTCAAATTCTGCCACTGTAAAACCACTCGAGTGAATAACTAATAATAAGTGACCGGTGTAACTATGAACTGGAAAGATAAACAATGACGGGAAACAGGAAAACAAATTACTCATGAATTTTTTTAAATTTGAATTCGAGTTATAGAGGCGATGACTTCTAATATGCAATTCATTTCATAGAGGTGGTCCTAGAAGTTCTCTCTTTTGAACCCTATTTTCAGTTCGACTTATTTACACAATTTTTAAAGTTTTCTGTCTAAAATCGTTTCTTTGAGGTGAAATTTAAGTGTAATGTACTTCCGACCGTAGATTTTGTTCGAATTATTTAAGAATTCAGCTTATCGAAGTACGACACATCGAGAGTTGACTGTATATGTAAATTGTGAAAATTTTTCTTAATAATTTAGATTTAGTTACCATGGAGGTTTTAGATTTTTATATGATTTTTATTAACTGTATTTTGATTTCAAAATATTTTTTATGGGACCACCTCTGAAGTATGCCCTACCGATCTAAAAAAGAATCATCAAAATTGATTCAGAATTGACCGAGTAATCGCGTAACATACACACACACACACACACACACACACACACACACACACAAAAAAAAAAAAAAAATACAGATGATTTGAGAACCTCTCTTTTTTTTGAAGTCGGTTGAAAAGTATAATGCAAAGTGAAATCAATAAATGTTGATTAATTATTATTTAATGAAACATATTAACTAAAGTAGGTATACAAGCGTTCCAACTAGGTTCTTATGATTATTGTATGTATAAATTAAATGTTTAATGACCCGAATATATATTAGTTATAATCGAGCGTTGTTGAAACAAACAAATTCGATAGCCGAAGTAGCTCAGTTGGGAGAGCGTTAGGCTGAAGATCCATGTTTTGTCCATGTTTCGATCCCGGGTTTCGGCAGTTACATTTTTAAAACCTTTGGATTTGTGGTTTCAAGCCATATAGAAGAAAAAAAAATCTATGATAGCTTGGTAGGCAATCTAAATTTGAAATAATATTTTGTACTTATATTTTTATTTGTTTATTCATATTTCTATTTACATTTCATTTTAAAAATTTGAATATTGGACTTTAGATTTTGGTAGATTTTGAATGATTTTTTAAGAAGTATGTATGACATAATATTATATCTGAACATGAAAAGAGTGTATATTATTTTTTCTCACAAACATCAACACATTTAATATAATTGTTAATTGAAATTAAACAAAAGCACTTTCATTTGCAACTTCTTTGTCCGAATGAGTTATATTTGCTTATTTTTTATCATAAGAATTTTTAAGGTCGCCAAACAATACTTTAACTTAGGATTGGAAGTCCAATTTGTACTGTGTATCTATGATTGAATTTGTACTCCATAATTTTACTGAAAGTGCTCTTGTTTAATCTTTCTTCGCCTATCCTCTACATGTGTCCATAAAAGCTGACTCTTTTTACCCTCATTTTAGTTTCCAAGTCGGGGATTTCACTGTAAATTTCTCTGTTGGATTTCAGGCTGCACTAGTGTTATTTTGGTCGCGTGGATTTATGTATACATGTATGCAACATGTATCCGTTGCTAAGGACAGATAAGAATATACGGACTTAAAAGTATAGGGGGAGGGGTCCCGATCAAGAAAGAACTGTTAGCGTTATGAAAATATAGACAACATTAAAACGTAGAGGAGGAATGAGGAGACTAAAATTTTACGGAGATAAGAAGAGAATGAATCAGTATAATTTGGGCAAAAAAATATTTGATAAAGCGGTGAGAACGTCAAGAGATATACGGACCAAATAAATATGGAACTGGAGAGTCGTATCACTACCCATGGGGAGGACTACCAAGATGTAGAAGAATACCGGGAATTGGTGAGAAGCATAAAGGTTCCTGTAAAGTCGAAAAGGCAGGAAAGTAAGACATGGACGGAAGAACGATGAAGAAAGGTGGAAGATAAAATGAGAAGAATATAGGAGGCGGAAAGTAGAAGGAAAAAATAAAATGATATTCGCGTAGCCCCCTCCATTGGCCAGTATCGCGATAAATGGTAATAATAATAACACGATATATGTATATAGCTTTTTTTCATTAGCTTTGTTAGATATCAGTTTTTGAATTCAATTATAAATCAGTTGTTTTTTTTTCTTTTACAGTGTTTCTTATGATTATTAAAAAAAAAAAAAATTATTTATATCATTTGTGGTGCGTACAGTTGATTTTTTTAATTGGCTTATGTGAGCCGAAATAGCTCAGTTGGGAGAGCGTTAGACTGAAGATCTAAAGGTCCCTGGTTCGATCCCGGGTTTCGGCATAATTCTTTTAGATTTCTAATAACTTCCTTCATATATTTTTATTTTTTTGTTTATTTAATTGTTTTTTTATAATTTTTATAGAACATTGGTTAAATTATTTATTTTTTGTATTAGTTGCGTCTATGTTATAAAAGCTAACAGATCCATAATTGTAACGAAATATACAACGGTAAATTCATGTTACGATCCTGCATATGTATTCACTGGCTATAATATTCATTCTGCTATAATATTCATTCATGGATATAATATCATTCACATAATATGACTATAATAATACTCAGTTCATTGTATGCATTTTTTTTATTTCAGTAAAACTCATGCCATTAATTAAAAAAAAATATTTAAGGCTACTTATACCAAAATAATTACAGGCCGCTTCCAGTATTTTTGTACTAATTCATATAAGAGCCGAAATAGCTCAGTTGGGAGAGCGTTAGACTGAAGATCTAAAGGTCCCTGGTTCGATCCCGGGTTTCGGCATTTGTTTTTAGTCATTCTAGTTTGGTTTTGTTTATTTTAATAAGAATGAGAATATAAGTTCGCAACTAAATCTTTTATATTTTAAATGTATCAGAACTCTTGTACACTACAACCTTCTACAATTGAGGGAAAAGAACTTTATTATAGTTTTGTATAAAGGGCACGATAAATTAAACTACTGGTAAGATTTTTTCCCGAACCTTTTTTTTATGGTTACCGTCTTAAAGATTTTTTTTAGTATTGACAATTAATTCTACTTTTATATATCGGTGGTTGTCATGAAGGAGTCGATAATTCCAATTACCTTATGAAAGAGCTCACTGTGAATTCGATGCTCAATTTTAGAAAATATTAGCGTTGTGATAAATTGGTTTAGTTGCGCTTCATAATAACGCCTTAAATTATCTATTTCGGCGCAAATGCTATTTTTAGAGTCAACATGATTTCAATATTGATAAGAAAAAAAAAACAGTATATTATGCTGTTACATGTGAAAATGATTTCCACTTCACTTCCCCGTATGCAGCAGAACAAATTATACACTAACAAAGTAGTACTTACTAGTACACTTAGCAAAAAATGTCTAACCTTCAACGCCATTTCGATTAAATCCTGTACAATAGTTGTGCCAGCACGCTAAAAATCGCGTGCTTTTGCGAAATCTAAGTTTTTTTGGGAGATTTTTCGCTATAACTCCGAAAATAATTTTCCGATCCCAAATATTTCCCTTTTCAATTTTAAAGCTGGTGAAACCAACTATCAGATTCCATGTATGAAATTTTTATTAAATCCTAAATGTGTATTTTTTGGCAAAATATAACGATTTTGATATGTTCAGTGCGCTGGCGTTGGTATTTCACTGGGTTTCATCAAACTTCCATATATGAGATTTGATAGTAAGTTTAAGATGGAAAAAATATATAGGGATTAGTAAAATGTTTTTAGAGTTATAGCGAGAAATGTGCCGAAAAAAAACAAGGATTTCTTCAATACAGGACGGGGTTCTCAACGTGCTGACATAAGTGTTTTATGGACTTAGATCAAAATTTCATATATGGGGTCTGATAGTACATTTAACCAGCTTTCATATGAAAAACACGAATTTTGCATCGGAGAATAAGTTTCGGAGTTATAGCTACATGAGTAAAAGAGCGTTTTCACGGGGAAGTGCTATTTACCAAGCGAGCCAATCTTTTCAATTTTTACCTCCCACCACTGCTCTAAAACTATTGAACTTAGAAAAAATTAATAGAAATAAATTTGTTTCAAATATCATTATATCTAATGATGTGTAGAACTCATAATGTGCTAAAAGTAACGGTTTCCTAGTTATTTGATAAAACAGCTAAGAACATACGATTTTCAACCCTTTACCACCCCATCCCCCGCCCAAACTCGACGCTATTTCAAGGAAGACTTTTCACCACATTTAGAGCTAAGGATGGTGAACAATTTCGAGCAGGCAAACCTTTTTTTAATTTTTTTTTTATTCCAGGTTCGGTGCTGTACTAAAATGTTGAGCTACATGCGATGACTTTATTCACTCATTTCTCTCGGGCAGATATCATTCCGTTCCACAATTTTCAGAGGTATATTCAATGTCACCAATTTCAGGCCGTGTGTCTCAGGGATCAATACATTCACCGCAATTATATATGACATTCCCCAGAGCCTCTTCATATTGACAGCACCCTACCCAGACGACACTGGGATGATTAATAAACAAAGCAAGTGATATAAGCTAAACTGACAACATAACATACGATTGTTATAACATCAGGCTGAAATATGAAAATTTCCAACGCATAATCATTGCATGAAACACTCTCCGATTAAACATGACTATTTACCAATCTCACCGACAGATGTAATACAATACCTCAGACCGACAATGGAAGCGTAGAATTCCAAAACCAGATAAGTCCATTTTAAATTTTATTTTTAGAGCTGGGCAATAGAGGTAAAGGTCAGACTAGATTATGAAGGGGAATTATTTTTTTAATGACCGAACTCAATGTAAATTTAAATCTAGACGATAATTAATCACATATACCTAGTTGCTAAAAATATTTTTGATAAATGCATTGAAATGCATGTAAATAAATACACTTTATATTCCGACGGTCTCTGAACTGATATAAACTTACTATGATTTATACAAGAATTTACGGTTCTAGGAAACCCAAACATTTTAGCTGAACTAATGCCCACTGCTACCATGCATCATAAAACCAAACCGGAGACTAAAATGAAAATTAATGTAAAATCTGCTGAATCATGTTACGTAAATTAAGTCATAAATTTGTCATTTTAATTACGGCAATAGCTATTTATGTATGGGTTGATCATAATGTGAAGAAAAAAAATATTTTTAATGAATTCGAAATAAATTTTCATAGGTTTAAAGATGTAGTTTTAATTCATATTTTTATAAGCTGAATACTTATTTTTTATGAGGCTGCACATGTTTAAACATCAGGCCGAATGAATCCAACCTAATAGGTTTTTATATTCTGATAAACTATTAGCTTTGACAGTTTAAAGTTTTAGCTGAGTTACTTTAATATTTTTTTTTTTTACGATTTCTGAAATTATGGGTACAGTTAATTTTTTTTAATTGGCTTATGCAAGCCGAAATAGCTCAGTTGGGAGAGCGTTAGACTGAAGATCTAAAGGTCCCTGGTTCGATCCCGGGTTTCGGCACTATCGTTTTAGATGTTTGATTACTTCTTTCATATATATATTTTTTTTATACCTATTTTCAAGATTATTTTCCACACATTGTTTTATTAATGTGTAATTAATTAATAAGAAATTAATTAATGCTTTTATTTTAAATTGATCGGGCATCGCTTTGATTAAATTTTATTTTTTTAATAGCTTATATTTCAAATAGGTAAAGCTATCCCATATTGGAGTATACACAACCTTAAACTCCTATGATAATCCAGGATATGGGTTAACGAACATATTCCTCCATATAAAAAAAAACAAAAAAAAAAACACTCCCATTATATTCTGGTAAAATAACATGTTGATATTAGGCAAAATAATCCAAACATCAATGATTTTTGTTTTTTTTTCTTCCCAGCTGTTGCTGAAACCTAAAATAAAAATAAAAAATAATAAAGAAAAAAAAATAGATCTTTTGATTCATCCATTAAGAAAGCCATAGATCTGTCTGTATATGAAAATAATCTTAATTTTCTACGACATTACATGTCAGAAGATTTTCATAAAATTATTTCGCCTTTGTATTGGTCAGAAATTTTGATAGATGTTGGAGATCATCATATTTTTTTCTAGGTTTAGGGCCAAACTCAGAAATTACAATTTTTTATATTATATTTTATAATCCCCAATACAGAAATTGACTACTGTTAATTTGTCCTGGACCCTCAGGATTTCAGCTGGTTTTCTACCTTGTATTGATTTTATGTGCACTATTATGTGCACTTTTTTTTTTTTTTTTCCTATCGTAATATGTACTAATATAAAGTAGCATTCCTATATTATCAGATGGTTCTATCTGTTTAAAATCAATAAGAAGTGGAATTCCTCAGTTTCTCCCCTTGGCCCTTCATATTATTTTATTCCTTTAACGTAAACAAGTCTTGTTATAATTTTGATCTATGTATTACGTTTTTTTAAAGAATATTTTGGTACAACGCATAAATCACAATAATTAAAAAAATGTTATAGTTATTTAACTTTACCTTTATCAAAATAATATAGACCACTTCCAGTATTATTGTTCTGAATCATTAAAAGAGCCGAAGTAGCTCAGTTGGGAGAGCGTTAGACTGAAGATCTAAAGGTCCCTGGTTCGATCCCGGGTTTTGGCAGTAACATTTTAAAATCTATGGTTTTTGGTTTCAAGCCAAATAGAAATTTAAAAAAAAACTATAATAATTGCAGGGTAGACAATTTTCTAATTTTGAAATTAGAAAATTGTGCTACTCATAATTCTATTTACACGTCATGTTAAAAAATGTCTTACCTCATGGATCGTCTATTTGATAGAATTATTATCATTTTAATCCCCGCACTGCATTCAATATATTTGATTTTTAATTTTACAATCTATGTTAGTTTTTGAAATAAATTAGAAATCTTTGTTTTTTTTATTTTTTGCAATGGCAACCATGATTTTTTCTAATATTCATGTTAATGAAAATCCCAGTCTCGGTAATCTAATTTTAAAATACAATTTTCTATTTGTATGTTTAAATGTGTTTCTCATAATTCTATTTACATGTCATATTTAAAGGCACCTCAGAGGGTTATCCGGAGTCGATTGGGACTGGGAGGCAAGTTGAGAGACCAGTGGATTTGAGTGGTTATGGAGTTCACTGTGAAAGGTGAGATATCTGGTTTGGGCTAGGTCAACAGCATATGAAACTTTTGGATATTAATAGATAGGTTTATTTATATAAATTCAGTTTATATAAAGTGCCATACACAGATACAATGCAATTATCATACCTGAATATTCTGTTCTTTCATGCCCGAGTATGTGATTTGCCTGTTCATTCCATTGTCATTAATTACGACATAACTGTATTTTTTTTTTTTTTTTTTTTTTTTAAATTATTTCTAACATTCATTCATTTATTCGGCGCTACAACTCGATGTCGAGTCTTGGCCTCCTGTATTAGCTCCCACCAATAGCCTCGATCAGCCGCCATCCAATTCCTCACGCCCAACATGGATCTAGCCATCACCAACCACACCATCACTCCATCGAAACCGAGGTCTTTCTCTGCGTCTCGTTCCATATATCGCCTGTCAGTATTTTCTTTGACAACGTGCCCGGGCCCTTCTGTAGTGTTAGAACATTCCAATATCCTATGGTGATGTTGATCCTGGGGTTGCCGGTTCGTTTCCGTTTAAGACTATTTGATTCCGAGGCTGTTTTAGGTTTCTATTTTACTTCTAACGTAATATAATTAAATTATATATCAAATATTAAAAAGTATCAACTAATGCTGCTCTAAAAATCTGCTCTGTAACAAAGTAAAATTCTTATGTATATTTATTGATTGAAATGTATTATATAAATAGATAAATAAAGTAAATGTGAGGGATAAAGCATATGAGAAAGGTCAGGGGCCATCTTTTTGAACGCCTCAAAGGGTTATTGGGGATTGATACTTGTTGAGAGTCTAATAGATTTGAATGGTTTTGGAGTTAACTATAAAAAGATAGGTGTCTGGTTTAGGCTAAACTAGCAACACAAGGAAGAGTATGATTTTTATAGATAACTTTTAGTTAGATAAACTAAGCTCCAATAAAAATAAATCAAACACTAGTTAATATTAAATATATGTTTACATGTGTTTTCAATACAGAGAGCTCGTATAGCACAATGGACCCAGAGGGCCAGGATCAACTACCCCTCCGTATTGTTAGCCACCAACTATTTAAAATAAAAAAAGGCCGGAGTGGTTTCACCTGAGCCGCTTCCGCTCCGATGAAAAACTACAACAAAAAAAAAACAGGAGATGTGAGATCAGTACCAAAAGGTGTGATAAAGGATTTTAAAGTACAAAAGTAACAGGAGACATGGGAAGGAAAAGTAAATAAAAGATAGGACCCGTTCTCTCCTGGCTACCTGACCCTTCTTAGCAGCTGCCGCTCTGAATAGCAATTGGAGGGAATATCCTTCCTCCAATAACTATCTTCCTCTGTTTCCTCCTTCAACCCCCCTGAGAAAAGAGATTGATGGTGTCTCATTATGGTTAATAGTGAAATCAATGCTTTGATTTAATGTTTGTTTTAAATATTTTAACAGTTCGTAATTTTATAAAACAAACTAGCATCCTCCGTCACGGCTCACACTTAAATAATAAAAAGTAAAGAACTTAAATAATTTTAATTAATAATTGAATTTTTGTTTATCGATAAAAATCTTTTATTGAGCATAATTTCTAAAATGATATTTTCACGCGTAACAGTAATCTGGTTAAAATTACTCTGAATAAGAGTATGAATATTACGTAAAAGTATTCTTAGACATACAATTTTTAATTTTAAAGTATGACTTGGTAATCCAGATGGCGGGAGACTATAAAAAACTCTTACGGATGGACAAAATGAGTGCTTACGGCTAAAAGTCCAAGAATCATACTTTTACATACAAACTACTTTTTGATTCGGTATTAATTTGTATCCAATATTCATTTATATTTTCTTTTAAACTTTGCTGAGATACACATGCGTACCTCTTATTTAAATCTTTTTTAGTAATGTAATTAATTATAAGTAAATGTTTTTATCAGTTTCAAGCTCAGTATAACAACGTACCTTTGTAACCTCTCATGCATAATGGCGCTTGCCCCCTATCGGCCAATTTTCAAACTTCACTGTTCCCCTCATTTTATTGCTTTTTTTTAATAACAAATTAATTGAAAATTAGTAGATTTTATTGTTGCTAAACCGTCTAGGAACTATAAAGAAGATGTGATTAAAATTTCGTAGAGATTGGTTGAGTAGTTTTCGTGGTAAGTGATCACAAACGAAAAATGGCTTGTCCTTTTATATATCTATTTTTTTTTATTTTTTATTTACATTATTTATTCTCTTTTTTAAAAAGAAACCAAGTGATTTGCAAAAGCTTCTTTTAATAATCAGGTGGGACAAGATCCGAGCTATACGGTGGATTTTTCAAAACTTCCAAGCCAAGCTTGCTCAATTTTATCTAAATCTCTAAGGATGTGTGTGGTCTAGTGTTCTCATGATAAAAGATATCGCTTTTCTTATTGACGATTGCAGGCCGTTTTTTCTAAAATTACCTTTTTCTCTCGCATTAGTTATTGTTAGTAGAGAGTCGAATTAATAGTTTGCATAAGTTCGAGCAGCTCCTAATTACGAATTCGTTTCCCAATGAACCCTCAGGATCAACATTTTTGACATCAATCAATGACGTCAATGGCTTTGGCACAAAAATAAAAGTCTCAATTTCTCTTTGTTTTTTACAGTCATTGATAAACAAAATCTCTGCTCAATATATTTTTCACTGTTAATTCATGTGAACCCCAAGTATCGAGCTGCTTCTGGTATTCAATATTATGTATATGGTTCAAAAGTTTTGTATAGCCGATGTTTAGAAAAATTTCATCGACTTTTCTACGACTGGCCTTTAGGTTTATCATCAAAATTCTGGAACGAAAAGGAACAAAGAATGACACTTGCGATTGCTTAAGTACAAATCACCATAAAGATTGAATTATTTCCGCTAAGTCAACGATGCAAGAAGTCAAGAAGCAAAATATGACAAAAATGACTTTTTGTAATCTTCATTTTCAAAGCGCAAAACCTAAATATTATTTTAAATGATTGTGATTGTGCGCGTGTGTGTTTATGTAAGTTTAACGTTTCACGTTCCAATTAACTTGAGTTATAAATTCTGGAATGAAGCTTGTCTAAAACATCACCATTTTAGTAGCAATATTCATTACCCTTTATGATAAAATATTTTAGACGGCGCAGATGTGCCCCTGAGAAGCGAGCCTATACAATAATTTGCTCACTACCCTTTACTATAAATCAGTGACTTAGTTACGGGAGCTCCTGTAGTGCAGCAGTTAATGCACTCGGCTCGGAACAGTTAGTGCACTCGTTAAAGCTACTACACTGCCTCTGGAAGTACATGCGAGCTCTAACGAGGTACTCAGTGCTAACTAGATCCTAATTATCAAATGGTCCAGGGCCTCCTCCCTTCATCAGTGGAGTGCTACTAGGATCGATAGTCGGACCATTATTGTTTATTATTCATGTGTCATGTGTGTCGTTGGGCAGTTAAACGCCACTGCCCTGGGGATGCATCATCAATCTTTTTTCAATTTATAACTTTTTTAAGGTATCATGAGATTTTTAAGTCGATAATAGGAAAAAAAGTTCATATCATAAAAAAGAAAAAAATGTGAATGCAAAAAATATATATTCTTTTTTTTGCACTTATTACTTGGTTTATTATGAATAAGTATTTTTTGTATAGTCATTTGTATTAACTAATAAATCCAGAAACATGCATCTTGCAATAATTATAAAAATATTGTAAGGTTATATTGCTGTATTTCATATACAGTGGGAGCATGGGAAATTTTTAGATACTTGTAATTACTTTTGGAATATCCTAATTTTTCAAATTATCAGAAAACGAATCACGTTCCATTATATAGGTCCTAACATTCCGCAAATCATTTTCAAGAAGTACCTCTCAATTCCTAATATCGATGGTTAGAATCAGCCCAGTCGATTTATACAAAAAGAGTAGTTGATATCCACGTTTGCAACCCTGATCCTGGCGCGATTTGTGTAGTATTAAAAAAAAAAAACTGTTAAATTTTAGCACTATTTTTGTTAATTATATTAATGAACTAATTAAATTTTCTACATATTCTTTTATAATTTGGTTTGGTATCTACCAAACTTGTCTCCAAATTAATTTTAGATTCTTTTAACTGTCATTTTAATAACTATTTTCACATATTTTGACCATTTCCTTCCTTCTTTAAAATCTTATGTATTTTAGAATATTTATTACGCCTTAAATAAATTAACGTGTTATGTTAAATCACTTTTCGTCCTGCTCCGTTTTTCCTCTTTCCCTTTGAATTTTCAAAAAAAAAACATTTGGTCTACAGGTACAGTTTAGACATCAAATTAAAGTTGTTTTTTTTTTGTTTAAATTCTTTTGTATAGATATTTTTAGGAACCCTGTACTTTCGTCAGTATGACGCCAAGAACAAAAACGAATCCAAATTTCGTGAAAAATCATCATTTTAATTGTAGACCTTATCTCCGCATCTAATTTCTCCATGGAGCTATCTATTATGGGGCTTAAATTGTCACAGATTTAGTGTTCTTTAATAGTGTAAACATGCTCTATCAGCTAAAATCACATAGCTTACGAAATATAAATGAAAACTGAAAATAAGTCCAGTAGCACCAATTGAAAACTTCTGGTCCAGCCTCTCTCTCGCCTTCATTCATCTCCATCCAAAAGACCCCCCCCCCCTTTTTTTTTTTTTTAGGCTCTTCTCATATGGGGATATATAAGAATGTATATCCCTATATTAGATATTTTTCATTCTGGAACTACGATTTACTTTTCCGTTTTTCGAAAATCTCAGAAGTTTTTATGAGCATTTATTTAAAATAAAATTTGGAATTGCATTATGATTGAGGGTAAGCACAACTGTGTTCTTGTCCGCCCCGAGATTTCCTCTACAGTTAGCGCTGGGGAGAAGAGAAGGGGGCAAGTCCATTATTATTCCGGAGACCGCTCTAAGTTTGTGTTTATCAGAAGTTTTGGCAGGATGTCTGTCCAGGAGTTAGCCTTGTTATTATAGGAATTATGGCGGCTTTAAGGTGTCCTGGAAATTATCACCATGGCTTTGTAATAGTTGACAATATTATAACTGGCGATGGCGTTTTGAACGAGTGACACTTGTATAGTTTTGACTAAACTTTTTGTAAGCTCAACCGTATTGATTGTTTTAAGATATATTTTGTGTGTTTGAGAAAGATATGACTATATATATAATTATTATGATACATAATATATATCATTTTTTGTATATCTTATTGATCTGTCGTGCTATGGTGACCTGTAGTCTTTTCACCTAAATGAAGGCGTGGATTAATATATTTGTTTTACTATAAATTTATTTATGTAGTTGTCTATTAATGGATTGATAAACACTTTAACTATAAATATTACCAGTATAGCTGTTGTTTATGGAAGCCATTTTGAGTTTAGTTTCAAACAGAAGTCTAGAATAGAAACATAGGAAGAAAGAAAGAAAGAAAGAAAAAATAGAAGAATAGAAACAAGCATATAATGGATCGACTCTAATGAACTCCTCCGAGTTTTTGCAGACAGTATTTTATGTTGTCTGGGAAAATATAAAAACTTCCTGGGAAGGACTTTTGCATTTAGATACCGAATTGGGACAGAGTAATGCTTAGTAGCCGAGTAGTAGGAGAAATTAAAACAGACTTGAGGAGCGGGAAATGTTATCTCAAGGGAGCATCGTGGCTTGTTCTGAATTTCATTTGTGTAAAATATGTTAAATAGTTTCGCCGTTTTACTATCGTCTTATCAACATATTATCATATATTTATTCAAATATACAGCTTACTTATATGCATTTATGTTTTATTGTATCACATACAACTTACTGCTATTTTAAAATTGGAATGAACTATATTAATGTTGCAAAGGATGGATATTTCAGAAAATGGGGATTTTTTTAAGTGATGAAATAACAATAGCTTAGGATAAAAACAATATTTTTCACTATGTAATCTTGGCAAGAAATAAATGAACAATACTTTACAAAGATATCTGAAAATGAAACTGTTTCCTCCAAAATTATGTTCACCGCTAACAAAGGTAATATTTAGAATCTGAGAATTTGAGTTCGTAATCTAGAACAGGTACTAAATAAGAAGAAAAAAAAAAGTTATACTAAAAGTAATTCTTTTGTAACCATCATGTCACAACGATATTTTTAATTCAAACTTACTTACGAAATCGTACACATATCACATCACTATAATCAACAAAGAATTATTATAAATGTATTTATACAAAGGCGTAGGGCTGTTATACTTCTTGTATATTATATAGGTACCTGTAATTAAAAAAGAAAAAAACTATATATTTGGGTGTGATTACACATAAAATCAGGCCCGGAACTAGGGCGGAGCAGGGGAGGTACGTGCTTCGGACGGCAGATTTTTGGGGGTGGCAAAATTTGAAAGGTTTTAAAAAAAAAGTAATTAGTTTCAAAAACGTTTTCAAAATAATAATATCACAACCAATACTGGTTAATTTCATTTGATTTTTTTTTTTTTTTTTTTTTTTTTTGTAAAATTTGTGAACTTTACTAAGCCGTTTTACGGAAGTATTGTGTTTAATGACGAGGGAAGGAGAAGAGAGGGAGTGGGGGTGGCATACTGATCTTTGCTGCTGACACCTCCTGACAAATCTTCTAGTTCCGGCTCTGCATAATAAAATCGACATGCATTTATCTCAAGATATGTGGGTAGAAGTGTATTATTAAAGTAAATACGTAGACAGGAACTAAGGCGAAGTGTAAAAGTTTATTTTATTAATTTTTATCTTTGGTTTCACCTTGATTCAATCTGTAAAAAATGTTAAAGGTTGGGGGAGGAAATTTCAGATCCTTAGTCGGATGATAGGATGGATGTATCATCTGTAAATTTAGCTTGGAAAGTGTTAAAATTGTTTGGTATATCAGCAGTGAAGAAATTTTAGAGTACATTAACAAGGACGTTCCAATAGGATGATAATAGGATGACCATTGGAAAACTCCGAACAGCGAACACTAGGTATAGGCATTGGAGTAACTGGATCTTGAGCATAGAGGGTAAACCCGGTCTAAAGATTGTGATACATCCAAAAATGCATCAGTAAAATATTGCTTGTTTTGTTATCAGCACCAAGGCATTGTTGGACACTGAACTGATCAATCCGGATTCCAAATTGGTTACAAGGAATATTTTGAGAACCAAGTTTAGATGGGATACGTATTAGAAGATTTTTTACAAGATTTTTGAAAGGTTGGAAAGGAGAATTATAATATGAGGTTTGCCTGGTTTTAGGAAAAGAATGATGATTAAGTGTTTCCGCATCAGAAGAAAGTGGTTCGTTCCATATAGTTATATATAAGTAATGGATATAACCATTTTTTTATAATATTCAGGTACGGAATCAGCAATTTTGATAAGTAGAGAGAAATCTGTAATGTGAGAAATTGATGAACTTTAGGAGTAAGGTAGAATAGGTATTTATTGTGCTTGAAAGGACTTATTTTGGATGCTTTCAGAAGGGATGTATTGCAAGTAGAGAGGTAGGGATGTAGGGTAGGGATCTAAAGGAAGCCAAACTCTTATTAACTACTTAATATAGTGGTTATATGCCCATCATCGAGATGTCTGATTCTTGTAAGGTATCTGAAATTTTGGTTGGAAATATGGTCTGTTAGCTCTTGAGGGATTTGTATATGATGGGTATGGGATTTAAGAGGAAAGTATTGTATTCTGAGCTCCCTCCTTTCTTCAATTGGTTGTTTAGTTCTTCAGTGTGTTTGGGTCATCTTGTTCTTGGTTTGTTTTATGGGATAATCTGAGATTTTGGAATCGCTTAGTATTTGACGAAAGAAGGTCCAGTCAATAAAAAAGATATTTACAGAATATTTTTGAACTTGTATTAAGTTTTTTTTGTAAAAGTAAAAAAAAAAACATTTCTTAGTCCTATTCCATCTTAGAAGGTTCTTTGATTGTTGTGTGGGAACCACCAACCACTCAGGCGGTTTAAGACTAATTAGAAAGGTAACCAACCATCCCTCACTCAACTAAAGGAGGAATTTGCATTGGAATGGCGCTTTTTCTTAATTGGGTTCGCAGACGTTCTTGTCTGGTAGCTTTTAAAGGACGGTTACTTTTAAATTGTGCGTGTAAAGGAAAAGAGAATAGCTCTTGAAGTTCGATAGTCTTGATGTGGACAGCTGAAGTCCTGGGCAATGAACAATATCCGACACAATATCAATATTTGGCTTCGTTGCATGTAATAATGATATTATTTCCTCATAATAATATAATAGTATAGTATCTATAAAATGGATGTAGGAAAATGTGTTACCATATGCCTTTAATGGTTTCTTGTAAATAAAAATATGTTTTCTAATAATTTATGATTTAGCCTAGTTTATTGTTTACATTGCCAAATATTTAGCAAATTCACGAAATGTATAATGAGATAAATTAAGAAAGATCATCTGTTTTACAGATAAAAATAATGATTTAATTGTTTTTGTCAGGTAATATTTAGATAAGATTGATGAAAATAATTGGCTTTGGTTGTTATAAAACTTATATGGACCGAAACCGATTTACCAGTTCAATTTCCCACACAATGAAATGTCAAAAAGTTATCGAAAATTGATAAAGCAACTATAAATTTATGATAATTATAACTTACAAGGGGACGTTTTGACTTGTAACTTACAAATTTGAATGCCGATTTTTGTGTAGGTAGTAGGAACCTATAATATTGCACAACTAGAGTTATAGCCGCCAATAGCCATTGGGAACCGAGAAAAAAAAATATGAAAATCATGTTTTATTTTTTTCTCAGCTCTCAGAATAGAGAAATGATTCTTTCACGTTAAATTGTAGTTTTGCATGCTATTTAAAATAAAAATACTTTCGTTATGCTAAAGACAGACCGGCTTAAGGGTGCTCAAAAACTAAAACAAAATGAAAAAATTCCTATGAAATCCGCTGTAAATCAGTAGAAATTTTTCAAATAAAAAACTGACCTCGAATTTCGGTTTAACGCACCAAAAAACCCTTATATGTGAAATTTTATCAAAATAAGAAATATTGATTTTATACCCTTTTCGAGGACGTTAAAGTTTAGATGTTGAGATTTCATCAACAACTTTTAAATGGTATAACAATTCCTGTTTTCAACCGATTACAATAGTAATAGCATCGCAAGAATCAGCGTACATTCTGCTTTTTATCCATGCATAAACCACTGGGTTTACTTTAGATTTTAGTGTAGACAAACTGACGTTAATAAAAAATTCCGAGGTCAAATATAACTTGAAATATTTCGATCTGGAGAAATCTTGTGACCTCCGGAATTGGGTAAACTATGCAGTTTTACGGCTTCTAAATGCCCTTAAAATTTGGTTTCAATCGGTGGCAACAACAGTAAGATGTTTGTGAAATAATAAAGAGCATTGTAAGGATTGGATACGTGAAGAATTGGAAGATTTAGTGAACCCCTAAAACTAACACCGTATGTTCAAATGGGTCTAATTACTGTCTTGTTAAAAAGTCTTTTGTAATTAATTGGGTACTTTTATAGTAAATTTTGGAGTAGTAGGAAACCACTAGCAGGTTCTTTTCTTTTAATTTTTGAATGTATCTTTGTTTAAAGTGACAATATGGTACTAACGCATGTAGTAAACCCATAAATATTGAAGTATTAGAATTAAATGAAAATTTTGAAAAATATTCTATTTTCCTATTGAATTACTATTAGTGTTGATTCGTTGATTTTTTAACTAATGAGAAATGAGAAAGAATCAATGGTTTCCATCCTGAGGGCATAGAAACTGAACTTTTTTCTGCCTGAAGTGACTGGAGTTCTTTATCGCCTTGTTTTCATAGCATTGAACAATAAATAGTTTAGCGTTCTTTAAGGAATTGTGAACATTCTCAGTATCAAAGATTTCATGAAATCTGTGCATATCCAGAGGGAACCTTACAAGTAGACTTCAGAGTAGAGTGCTGAATAATTTTAAAATATTGGTGGGTAAGATGCCACAACAATTTCAAATTACCGGTGAAACTGGAAAATATTGATTTTCTTAGATTCATCAATTTTTTTTTTTAAAGGTACTGGAAAAAAATTAACGCGAGTTAAATGTAACTGCATCAGTAATATTTACTTCCTTTTTAAAAAATTTTATTTTTTTTTCACGTTCTACATTTTGAAGGCGGTGCGGTTATAAATTTAATACGATACCTTACAAAAAGTGCAATTTTTTAGCCCTTACAGTTATGTAGAAAGTGGAACTAAATATCAATTAGTTAACTTTTGTCCTATTTTCCAACAATAATGAGATTTATAGTAGTTCTTTTGACATGGATTTGTCTTTTGGCTAGGGGGTTTATACTTTTTTGGTGTAACCTTTCTTTTACTTTCATTTTGGGACGCTTAAACTCTGTTGATGTTGCTCGGATCGAAAATTTGACGGCAGTTCTTTTCTTATAAAATTAATGAAGAATATTTTTTGTTTGGTAAAATTTGCTGCTAGGAGCTACTGTTAAGGAGTTACATTGGTTTGAATAATAGACACGTTTCGAACCCGCTATTTTTTCTCATCTTCGTTTATTTCGAATAATCATTGATTGTTAGTTTAATTTACTTGTTAATTTAAATATTTTTATCCTTTTAATTTAAAATGTACATTGGCAAAAACACTAGATTATTGATAGATATATCCACGATCTGTTGTTTTTCCCAGTAATGGATAAATTGAATTTTTTTATAATTAATAAAATACAGTACCGCAGGGATCGATTCTTGCACCTTTGCTATACATTGTCTACACACACGACATGCCCACTTACCCTAACACAATAATAGCAACATACGCAGATGATACTGCAATTCTGACTAGACACTCAGACATCAATCAGGCTTCACTGACTCTCCAACACTATTTTCACAACAATTACAAGACTGGTTCAACAAATGGAAAATAAACTAAATACGACAAATCACAGCACTAACTTTTGCACTTCGACATAATACCTGCCCCTGCCCCAACGTTTACATTAACAATGTTCCAATTAAACAGACTGACACTGTTCAATGCTTAGGACTAATGTTCGACAGAAGGATGACATGAAACAGAAACGCCTAAGCCTTAACAAAAGACTGAGACTATTATATCCAATTCTACATAAACGATCTAAATTGAAAATGACGCAAAGACTAAATAAATATACTTACTTATTAAAACCTCTATGGACGTACGCCTCACAAATTTACGGAACTGCTAAAAAAACACACATTCAAAAAATACAGACTTTCCAGTCAAAAACTTTATGACTCATTACACAATCACCCTGGTATGTCAATAAAAAAACTTTACACACAGACTTACACATACCCATGGTACAAGATCACATCCAAACTTTATATAAAAGACTTCACGACAAACTTCACGGACATATCAATAATTTAATACAACGTATGACCTCCATTAGCTTGCCAGATAGTACCCAAAGGAGACTAAAGAGGAGTTGGTTGAGGGATCTACTACGTTAAAACTGATTAAATATCATGTTCATGTTAAGAGTAAGTACCGCTGGGTGCTGTTCTCCCTCATGCCTGACATGCCAATTATCTTGTATACAACAATTTATCACATCTACTTGTTGTCACATGATAAGTGACAGGTGTGGATTAAACAAATAAAGAGAGAAAAAATAATAATAAAAAAAATAAAATACATATAACTTTTATTTAAAATTAACAACAGCTGTTTGCTGTAATGGTCGAAATATCTGCTCCGCTCTTCTCTAGTTTACTGTTATCTTGATTGCATCATTTGAAAAAAGAAAAAGAAAAATAGACCTACTGGTATAAGAACCGATGTTCACATAGTAAAGGCATAGTTTTGCCTGTAAAACTGTGGAAATATCTAGTAAAATACAAATACTAACATATCTCAAACGATAATTGACAGCCCAAAGTGTCGGTATATCGAAAGAACAAGGACCCATTACCCTGGAGTGCTATGTTTCTGTGAGCTTGTCGACCCCACTGGCGGACAAAACAATCCGAAGGCCAGGACACAAAGAGCTGGAGAGCACAATGGGGCAATCATGATGGACCTCCCCATGTCTTCGATAATGGACCCTTCGACAAGGATATAGCACTATGAGCCTAAGAATGGAGGACTGCTAGAGGACTGCTTGGCAGCCCCGCGGGGAACCCATTGTCACCTAACCGCGCTCCTTTAAGTACCTCTTTAGCCGCTAAACAAACAGGAGTCAATGAGCTTACGCCCAGTCTAAGTCTTTTATGGGTTAGAGGCATTGCCTCTGATGTATAAGTAGATTTTCTACATTTCCTAATATTATTTTATTAAAAAGATGTATTATTATCTCTTAATTTACTACCAGCTCTATTGGAAAATTGGCCTAAAGAAGGAGTTCACATTCATACAGTCTAAATATTTTTTTATTTTATCCATTTATTGAAATTTACAGTTGTATATAATACAAAAAAAAATAATACATCAAGTAAATTTGATGATAATGCTAAAAATGACATGTCACTTGGTTTTAAAGAAACTACCCATTTGTAGCACTTATAAAGGTTCCATATAATAAAGAAGCAAGTTGTGATACTAATGGATTTGAATGGTTGTGGAGTTTGCTATGAGAGGATTGATATCTGGTTTGAGCTCAGTCAGAATTCAGAAACGTAAGGTATATTAAGATCTTTGTGGATAATTTTGTTTGTGACGAAGTAAGGAGCATTGAGGATTTTAGATTGTAAGGATTGGAAACGATATGAATTGGATGGTTTAGTAGAGCCCCAAAGCTCAACTCCATTTGTCCAAATTGGTCTAAATACTGTTATGTAAATGAGACTTTTATAATTAATTGAAAGGTTTGAATGTTTGTCAAGTAAATGTTGAAGTAGTCAAAACCGACGGGCAGTTTCTTGTCGGTTTAGTCTTGTATAGGGATTCCAATAAAGACGTTTGTACAGATGGAGTCCTAGGTAGCGGATCAGTTCAACAGGGATTAGTGGGACATCATTAAAGGATACTGTAGGATAGAAAGACCTTATGACGAAGGATAAGGGTTATTTGATGGGTTTTATTTGGATTCTCTATTTTCTGCACCATTCTTGAAGGTTTATGATGTAGGATTGGAGTGTCTGGGAGGCGATAAAGGGATCATTGTTTACTGATAACACACAAGTGTCATCAGGATACGTGGTGAGGATTGTGCTAGGATGGGTCGGGGTGTCTGCTGTATACACCATGTAGAGGATTGGACCTCGGATACCTCCTTGAGGACACCTGCAGATTGGGTTAAGAGAGAGGAATATGAAAAGTTATGATTTACTTTAAAAGTTCTATTACTGACATAGGAGCGGATGATAAGGAAGTCTATATCTTAATAAATTTAAAGGCTTATTTATCAAGATAAGCGTTGGTTTGTCCTAGGCAATATTGATTTTTGATTTTGATTTACTTATTTAGTGTTAATAGGTATTATTGAATTTTTTTACTATGGATTACTGATAGTCGTATTTCTGTCTTCTGAAAAATGACTTATTTACGATTCACCTAATAAAACCTTGACCTTTTTAGATAAAATGTTTTTTTTTCCTTGAAGCCGCCGAATTTCCAATGATATTATCTTCTTCTTCTTTGCATAAAATTATAACATCAAGTTCTCTGTTACTAAATGGTTGTCAGATATAATATGGATAAATGAGTGTGTTTGGGTAACAACACTGTTTCCTGCAATTTTCGTTACAAATATATAAGTTAAGAAACTAAAATAATTTTCTCGTAGCAGCTTATTAGCATATTAGGAAGTATCAAATGTCTTGATTAATTAAAAGGTTATTCTTTTTTTCGTATGAGATCGTTAGCGAACTTAGTGTCTTATTTTTATTTCAGTTTTTGCAGCAAGCATTTTTGGATTCTTGGCCGTTTAATGCTCTCTAATAATACATCCTAAGAAAAATCATCTCACTCTGGCATGGATATATTGATGACATTTTCAATTTAGCCATCCCTTCACTTGGGCATATTTAACCTAATAAAAAAACAAATTTGTATGGAAACAGACCTCTACACCCAATATTTATTGAGTACAATGCAATAAACTGCTCATGTAAAAATACCTGTGACGTTCTGTGACCAGAAGTCCTTAGTACACAGAAGCGGCATAGCGGACACAAAGCACCAGCAGAAGATACAAACATATCTCTACTCTGTTTACAAACACGGTCTGTTTGTGTTTTTTGTCAAGAGAGGGCAGTAACTTTTTTCTTTTTTTTTTACAGTAGAACCCTTTTTTGTTGGCTTCATGGCTAAGTGGTGAGTGGCCGTCCAGCAGCGTCGGTGGAGGTAATTTTTTTACCAGCTTGAAAAACGGTGTTAGGGCTAAGTGCTTTATACATTAGTAAATAATTCATAAACTAGTAGCGCTAAATTTCAATTGAATATATTAGACTAATTATTTCTGATAATCTGAAAATCACTTTTTCATTATTTTCTTTTAGGGAACATTTGTGGAAACATACATTTCAGAGCCCTGAAAATAATAAATAATTTTTAAATAGAGGACCGACAATATGTCGGCATTCCCTCACTCAGCCTCTTACGGGTTTTCACTCCAGTATAGTGAGAGAGTAGCGTTAGGATCACATATGACTTGGCTTGTCCCTCCATAAGTAGAGGGACAGGTCTGGTTCGGGGATCTTTAGATTAAGTGTATATATTTAATTTTTAACTTTAAATTAACTTAACATTTCTTTTTTCTGTTAATTGATATTTAAAACTGTATAAAACAAGCAAATTTGAGGAAATTATTGTAATGACGTGTCAATAACACGTAAAGAACTACTCACTAGTAACACTTCAATAAAAGTTCTACATAAGAAGGTCTCTTATCCATCTTCTTTCCAGAACCCTCGGAGTTTTACCGGGAATGGAGTGTGAGACAAGTTTCATTTCAATTTTATTTTTGACTAATAAGGGGTATTGAGGATTTTACGAAGGACGTTTGGTTGTAAGGAGTGGATACGAGTAGAATTTGAAGGTTTAGTGGAGCCCCAAAGTTCAACTCTGAATGTTCAAATGGGCCTAATTATTGTCAAGCAAATAAATCTTTTGTAATTTATTGGGAGTCTTTGAACGCTTGTCTAGTAAATGTTACAGTAGTCGGAAACGACGAGCAATTTTTGTTCTTTTAAGTCTCGTATGTAAATCTTTTTTTTTAATTTTTTTTTTTTTTTTTTTTTTTTTTTTTTTTTTTTTTAAATTAACAATTTTTTGAAATTTTGAAATTTACAGCTGTACAAAATTTATACATCAAGTAAATGTGCTGTTAACTATTGCAATAACGTGACAAAACATGAAAAATACTACCCATCAGTAGCACTTTAATAAAAATTCTACACTAGAAAGTCTCTAGGCCATCTTCTTTTCAGACGCCACGGAGGATTATCAGGAATAGTGTGGGAAGCGAGTTCAGAAATTAGGGGATTTGAGTGGTTATGGAGCTTACTATGAAAGTATAGATATCTGGTTTGGGCTAATTCTGCAACATATGGCACATTAAGATCTTTATGGATAAGTTTATTGGTGACAAAGTACGGTGCATTGAGGATTTTTCGAAGGATTTTGGATTGTAAGGATTGGATACGAGATGAATTGCATGGTTTAATGGAGCCCCCAAGCTCAAATCCGTACGACCAGATAGGTCTAATCACAGTCATGTATATTAGTCTTTTGTAATTAATTGGGAGCTTTGAACGTTTGTCTAATAAATGTTGAAGTAATCTGTAACGACGGGCAGTTTCTTGTCTTTTTAGTCTTGTATGTGGATTCCAAGTAAGACGTTTGTCCAAGTGGAGTCCAAGGTAGCGGATCTGTTTAACAGGGATTAGTGGAATATCATTAAAGGATGCTGTAGGACAGGAAGTCGTGGGCTTACGACGAAGGGTAAAGGTTATTTGGTGAGATTTTTTTGGATTTATTTTGATTCTCTATTTTTGGCACCATTCTTGAAGGGTTAGGATATGGGATTTGAGTGTTTGGGAGGCTATGACGGGATCATTGTTCACTGATAACACACATGTGTCATCAGCCTAAGTGGTGACAGTGGTAGGATGAGTTGGAATGTCAGCTGTATACACCGTGTAGAGGATGGGGCCTAGGATACAAATCTAATTTAAATTTTTATTTATACTATTATTGTTTAAAA
Source organism: Euschistus heros (assembly GCA_003667255.2). Taxonomy (NCBI): domain Eukaryota; kingdom Metazoa; phylum Arthropoda; class Insecta; order Hemiptera; family Pentatomidae; genus Euschistus; species Euschistus heros. The sequence goes on from RCWM02000083.1 coordinate 2,036,378, forward strand.
AAAATATATTTATTTAATTTTATTTATTGTTTTGCTAGTGGTTGCTTTTCCTTTGTAACATGGAAGGAACATGTTTTACTGGTGACCTACTTGGTCAAAAGCGATACGTTTCGAAGGAACGCGAGGGTGTTACGCGTAGTTTGATATTATGAGAGTAAGATCAGTTAGGAGCTCACCTCTTTTTATACAAAATTCTTATGATAGTTTTACTAGGTGGAAGGTTCTACTGAGTGAGCTTCTTCTGGCACTGTTTCTCCTAATACAGAATAAACTTATGAAACCCCTATTTTAAAGTGTAGGAGCCCTTTTGACACGCTCTAGCTCGAATCGAAAATTTTACAGCATCTTACTTGTTAAAAATATAATGGAGAATATATTTTGCTGTAATACGTTTGTCGCTAGGACCTACCGTATAGGAGCTATATTGTTGTGAACAAAAAACGTCACGTTTGAAACCCCTATTTTTAAGTGTACTTTTTTTTTTGGTGTAACGTTTGATTCTCGCTCATTTTGTGACTCTGTTGGTCTCACGCTCTTGCTCTGTTGGTGTTGCTCGAATCGAAACTTTGTCGGTAGTCCCCTTATTAGAAATTAAATGAAGAATGATTTTTGTTATACAACATTCGTCACTTGCACCTACTGTTTAGGAGCTATATCTAGGGGATTTTTGACACATGTTCCTGTTATACTTTCTTTATCCGAATGCTCAGTTAAAGGGGCCTTTATTTTATTTTATTTTTCTTCTTCTATTTCATGTATTTCTTATAATAAATATTGTTTAAATTGAAGCAGATTTTAATTATTACCTTTCTTATATTGTAGTATTCCAAATGTTAAAGTATCATTTTCTTTGAAATGGTATTTTATTTTAACTATATATACCATTATATTTATAGGTACTATAAAACGTAAAGCTATAAAATGATATAATTAGAATATAAATTATTGCTAGGTTTCCATTTGTTAGATTGGAGCACAGCATGCGTCTCCTAGGGACCGACCCCTAGCGCGCAGATGTCAGTTGCCCCCTTCTCAGTAATACTTCTTTCATATTTCTATACATACAATCTATGAATTTTTTATGATATCAATTTAATAAGGCTAACAGCTTGAGATCCCTAAAACATACTTAACCAGAATTTTAATACGTCATGTGTAGTAAATGCAATTTGGAATTCGTTAAGATTCATAACCCTTTAAGGACAAGGTTCTCAATTCGACTGCTCTTTTTTTTTCTTTTTTTTTTTTTATATATGCTTATTACGCGATTATTCCGTTAATTATGAATCGATTGTAGTTCTTTTTTGTTAACGGTAGGTCATACTTCAGAGGTGGTCTCATAAAAAATTTGTTGTAATCAACTGAGCGCTTTTATAACATATTACTCCATGGTGACTAAATCTAAATTATTGACAAAAACAATTTACACATATAAAGAAAAATACACTCACTTACCACAATTAACTGAAAAATAAACTTAATTTTTAGAAAAAAAAAACAAAACAAAAACCGTCTTCAAGATTAAATATGCATGTACAAAATTGAACATAAAAGTAAAACATAATATTTTAATCGAAACAAAGAGCTTTAAAGGTTAATCAACGAAATTATAGATACTTATATACCTATTCACAATTTATGATCAGTTATTTTTGGAGTTTGTACCAGCCAAAACAGAATTCGAAAAAATAATGGTTATTTAATTGGCTGGCACCTACTCCAAAAATAACTGATCGTAAATTGTGAATAGGTATATAATTATAAATAATTTCTTTGTTTGTCGTTTAATGCTCTTTAATTCGATGTAATTAAAATATGATTTCTTTGATTGTCGTTTAATGCTCTTTAATTCGATGTAATTAAAATATGATTTCAAACCATTTTATGGAAATGCCTAAAACTATTTATTTTTTTCATATATATATATATATATATATATATATATATATATATATATATATATATATATATATATATATATATATAATTTGATTCTATTGAAAAATGAATTTTGAAATATTAAAAAAAAATCAATAAAGAAATAAATTCTTCCTTCCCAATGGACAGTTTTTGTTAAAAACATGATTTAGAGTGTGATTTAAAAAAGTAAAAGTTATAAAATTTGTATTATCTCGCTGATATGTACTCCAGATGTATTTGGTTTTTAGATGCGAGTAGTGATAAACGCATAGGGTTGCGAAATATTTATTAAAGTTATAAGCCGTTGTTGCTCAATGTAATCTGCTAAAAGAAATTAATTTAAAAAAAACAAAAAAACAATGAGTGGCCTTGGTAATACATATTTGAGGTAAAAAAAAATATTGTTCTTTAAAATTTGAATATTTGTAATCAGATCTCTTGGACTTGAGTAGGATTTCAACTATTTTGATAAGATGATGGTGAGTTAAGCCAAAATGATTTTATACCACAATAACAAAATAGAGGAACTATGAAGAATCTTTAACTACTGTCACCTAGAACAAGGATAGTCCGTTTCTCTGTTATCCTCTCAAAAAGTAAAACAAATGATAATTTCTTCTTAGCTTTTATCTCCATAGCGAATTCACTGGATGCTATAGCAGTCGTTCATAAAATAAACACTAGTTATTTTTAAAGAAAATTAAATAATAATTTAGTTTTTATGGTTTCAATATAGCTTTACTAACCATCTACTTCATTTCGTATCGAATCCTTGCCAACAAATCATTCGGAAAAAACCTCTATGCTCCTTATAATGTCCCATATAAACTTATCCTTAAAGTCCTTAATGTTCTATGTTGCTAATTTAGCCCAAACCAGACACCTATCATTTATAGTAAACTTCATTAACATTCAAATCCACAAGTCTCTGAACTTACTTCCCATTACATTACCTTTTTTTTTTATTGTACTGTTAAAAAATTACAATAAATGAGTGCATACAATACTTTTTTTTTCCTTTTTATTACTACATTTTAATTCTTAGTAATTTGAAGTTTATTTCCCGGTCCTTCTAGTTTCTAGAGTCAAATTATCAAATTATATTCACATATTAACGCTAGGTACACTTTAGGCGTGACAGGAATCGGATTTAGGTAGAGCAAACAGGATTAAGGACAGAAGACACTTGTGAAAACAACATGTGGGCGCCATGTGACTAAAACACTTGTCACTAATCGTGTAGGAGCATATCACCTCGAGTTCATTCACTGAATATTTTCTACAACCATTGAAACTCTTTGTATAATATATTTATTTAAAATATAATACCGTATATAAATGTAACATTATGGATAATCGGACTGTGCTTATTCGTTTTTGAATCTTTTACACAAGCCGAAATAGCTCAGTTGGGAGAGCGTTAGACTGAAGATCTAAAGGTCCCTGGTTCGATCCCGGGTTTCGGCATAACTTTTTTTTAAATTCTATTATTAATCTTTATATTAATTATTATTTATATCCCCTTTTACTTCTAAAATATATAATTTTCGACAACGATTAATAATTTTTCAACCTGTAAAACTTCCTGTATCGGATGAAAAAACAAAACATAATAAGCAAATTTTTCATCCCTTCACCAATTAAATATTAAAAAGGCCAAAAATTAACAAAAAATTTAATTCATTATATATTTATTATTTAATCTCCTATAGTGATGAATATTATATATCATCCTATACTTATGATAGGATACGATAGTAAGTCGAAACAATTTTTTTTTTTAAATTAATTAAATTAATAGTGTTCTCCATTTATTTTTTCCCCTTTCAATATTAATTCCTTTAACAGGCACGCTGACTACAAGAGTTTATTATTATTTTTTTCAAACGAATATCTGATAATATTTTACAAATTTTTGAAAACTGTTTGGAAAAAAAAAGAATAGAATCAAAATTCATTCATTAGTTTCTTTCATTAAGTTTGTGAATGAATACAATGAACTGTATAGATTTAGCCATGTCATTCATGCTCCTATAAATAACTCTACTTCGTATCTTGAACGATGGAATAAATATATTGATATTATGATTGAGCAGTACTCCCTTTAAATACTTAATTAAATTTATTTTTTACTATTGTCTATAAATGTTTATGTTTGATTTTAAACAAGAATACAATGAATGATATTGTTTTTACAAGGCTATACTCCTTTGTTGGACAAATTGTATACGTATTCTCTACCATAGATTTAATAGTGACAAATGTACTGAATAATGTAGGAGTGTACCATACACGTATTTGTTATATCAATTTTCAAAGGCCCCTAAGTTCAATGAATATTTGAATATTTATGAAAAAATAGGTATGAAGAAACATATATTTATTTGATTTTTTTTTTGAAAAGACTTCTTTTTAACTTACTTCTCAGTGTAAAGATGTACATATATATATTCTATATTACCTTAGTACAAAAAACAGAAATCTCCTTTCCCGCTTAATACTCTTGATTTCTTCATCTAAGTCACCAATATTTTTTATTTTTTAGTTTAATTTTTATGTATAGTTAATACTAACTTTATTTTTCACACAATTTATAACATCTGCTCCTTAACCAACCCCCCCCCTTCTAATTGTTAAAAAACTGATAAGACCCAATATAAATGTTAGTAAGTATGAAAGTAGCATAATTATCGAATTCCATTAAAATCAGCCGAGGCGACCTTAAAGTATTACTTTAGCCACCCCCTCCCTAATTGTTAAAAAAAAACTGATAAGACCCAATATAAATGTTAGTAAGTATGAAAGAACAAAATTATCAATTTTTATTAAAATCAGCCGAGACGTCCTTAAAGTATTAATTTAGTCAGCCCCTCCCCCTAATTGTTAAAAAAACTGTTAACACCCTTTAAAAATCTTAGTAAGTTTGAAAGAAATATAATTATTAAATTTTATTTAACTTTTATGTTAAATGATAGAAGTAAAAGTTTAACTTTTATATAAAAGTGTTAACAGATAAAAGTTTTTTTTTTTTAACTTATACTTTTAGCGCCAGAACTTTTATTTAACTGTTATTTCAGAACTTTTATTTTAACCTCTTTTGAGTAAAAGTTTTTTTAAAACAGTTATTTCATAACCCTTTTGAATAAAAAAATAACTGTTTCGGTCCCTGCTATATTGTGCGATTCGTCAGCAGAATCGAAGACTGATTCCTTCCATTCTTCGCCATTAAAATCAGAATACCTTTGCAACAATATTTTCTTGGAGCTGTATATTATCGTATTCCGCCACTCCTTGTCCGGCTGTGTGAGAATCTCTCTCTCTCTCTCTCTCTCTCTCTCTCTCTCTCTCTCTCTCTCTCTCTCTCTCTCTCTCTCTCTCTCTCTCTCTCTCTCTCTCTCTCTCTCTCTCTCTCTCTCTCTCTCTCTCTCTCTCTCTCTCTCTCTCTCTCTCTCTCTCTCTCTCTCTCTCTCTCTCTCTCTCTCTCTCTCTCTCTCTCTCTCTCTCTCTCTCTCTCTCTCTCTCTCTCTCTCTCTCTCTCTCTCTCTCTCTCTCTCTCTCTCTCTCTCTCTCTCTCTCTCTCTCCCTCTCTCTCTCTCTCACTCACCCACCCACTCTCTCTTTCTCTATCTTTCTTATTTGCTCAGCTCTGCATTTTAACATTAATAATTCGAAATTATTGGTTCCTACCACTTCTTGTTTATTAATATCCTTTAATCATAGTCCATTAATCCCCTACCTTGGTCTCAATCTGGACAAGCCTCTTACTTAAAATCCTCATGCGAGGCTAATAAGACAAGAAACAGCACGTCGTTTTCAACTTCTTGAAAATTTACTAGACAAACATTCAAACCTTACGAATAAAAAAAAAATGTTTTTCGAACGGATGATTTCTCGGTGGATGCCTGTTATTTCCTTATTTTGTATTTGAAAATTGAAGTTACTTTAAGGCTGTATTGTAATACCGTCATCAACTCTGTTTTCAATTTTGAAGCTATTTGATTTGGGATAAGAATCTGAAAATATTGTAGTATGAGAATTAAATTTACAATACCAAAATTTTAATAATTTAAATGATGTTTATAACCACGAATAAAATTTTGATTAGCAAATGTTTCAAGAGTCACCATGTTGTTTTTGAAAAGGATCAGAAAATACTATCAAATTAGCAAATTAAGATTTTATTCGAAGAGAACCTGCATATATTCTCAGATACGGAGATATTAAAGACATACCTGGGTAGACCTATTTTTTTTTTTTTAGAAAAAATATTTAAAACCAGAACTAACATGAGTTATTGAAAAAATATATTCAAAGTATTGATGCTTAGATCTGTATCAAAAATAAAAGAATCGAAATGAAAAATCTTGTCTGTTAATAAAGAACTGAATTAAAGAGAAAAATAAGAAGCATTAGAAATGTTGAATATAGCGAAAAAAAAGAGAGCTGAAGTCATAGTTTGCATATGCGGCTAAAAGTTTGTCATTTTATTACTTAAAGTAAATAATGAGGTGTTTAATATTAGTTGATACACTCTAATATTTCGCACGGATCGCTTGGAAGATCAATCAACTGCATATAACCGTCCATCAGAAAAAGATATTGTAAGGTAAACATTGGGAATATCATCAATGGACTGTAGGGATAATAAAAACAAGATTTTTAAAAAATAATATATTTACAAATTTTTTTTTTAAAGCAAAAATATTAATTTTAGACTGTTTCGAATCGTGGAACGAAAGCTTTAAGATGATATTTTCCTCATTAATTTCGAGTAGTTAATTTAATATGGTTTGACAAAAAACACACACACAAAAAAAAGTTTTAGTAAATATTTTTATAAAATATAGTAAAATGCTTTCCAGATATTTTCATATTTCCATCAACTCTTGTCATTACCAGCTATCTTCAATTGTTATAACAATAAATAAATACATTTTGTTCAATAATTTACTAGTTGCATTACAAACCCAAGCCGTACACCGGCCAACCTGTTACTAGCGCGAGAGGACCCACACTAACGTACAAAACAACCTGTTGCATACAATGCACTTGGACCCCATTCATTAGACCTCTCATTCACAATGCGTCTACACTATATCGCTCTCTTGTCTATTCATAGACTCAGTCCATCGAATGCGTTCAATAGTTGGGCGAAAACTAAAGCGAAAAAGTTTTAGATATCGTAACTATCTCCAATATTTCATTTTTAAAGTAAAGAACAGTTACAAGAAATAAATAAATAAATAAAACAATAATAATATTTTTTGTTTATTTTAAGGTTGTCCGATTTAATTTCTAATTAATTCCAGTAAAGATTTAAGTTAATTACATTATAGTTTATTTGTAATTTAAACAAATTAATTATATCTATTAAAAAAATATATATATTTCATTATCTATAATCACAAGTACATTTTTTTGGTTTATTTTAATGCAATATTTTTCTTATAATATTTTCAAAATAGACCCCCCAATTTCAGTCCAATTCAATCCCATTTAAAAAATAAGAAATGTATAAGGAAAAATAAGCACTTCGTGTGCGTTAAACACACCATCGAGAGCCCGCCACATATCCCGCAACCATAGTCATATTGGGGGAAGATAAGAGAGGATACTAAAAGTTTACGTATGGGTAAGGGAAAGAATTCACGGGAGCGGTAAAAGAATTTTAGGATAGCTATTGACCTACGAGAGATTTGGGCAATATAGGATTTCCAGGATATGGTTTGATCGATGTTTAAGCTGAAAGTCACAGATGAGTGGAAGATTATTGGGTGACTATTGAGGAATAATGTGGGAAAGTTGGCATTCGAATGAAGAAGGGAATGGGATCCTATGGCAATTGGAAATCGTCCGCATAAACATGCTGGATTGATTGGGGAAGATCGTTGATGTAGGAATTAAAGAGAAGAGGGGAAATGCTCGAACCCTGAGCTACACCTGATTGTAAAGTGAGGAATGAAGATAGGCCTTGGTTAGGAATAGAACTGATCGGGTGCGGTGGAAAAGGAAAGATTGGAACCAGAGGATAGTAGTATTAGAAAAGTTCAATGATTTCAATTTGGAATAAAGGATATTATAGTCTAAAGAATTGGAGGCTTAAGAAAAGCCAAGGAGGATCAAGATGGTCAGTTCTTTTTTATCCATCGCAGCCTGGATGTCACTGATAATTCTGGTGAGAGCGGATTGTGTTCAGAAGCCAGGACGGAAAACAGATTGGAAGAGATCGAGCAACTTGGAATCTTCTAGGGAATTAAAAATTTGGGATTGCACTAATCTTTCTATGGACTTTGAAAGGTTGGAAAGTATGGAGATAGGCCGGTAGTCCTTTGGAGATGTAGGGTTCGGGATCTTGTTGATTTACGGCCTTTCTCCAGGAAGATATGATATGAAGAAATTAATGGGAAAAGAGTAAAGAGGTGATGTAGACAGTTGCTGTCTCTGGTCAGAATATAGTTGCACGTTTCCACATATTATATAATATGCATTAAAATTTTCATAATAGACAGAATAAAATTGTCACATCAAAAATGTCATAGCATTCTGATTAACCTGTCCATCCGATCATCATCAATTACAGCATAATTATATTTCAAATGTAAACAAGCGCCAAAGAATTCTGTTCTACTATATTTAAAAAATATTATAAATATTAATTGATTAACATTTACAACTAACTAAATAAATAAATGCAGCAAATATGAGGGTATTGTATATTTGACAGCTCAGAGGCAATCTTTTTTTTAAAACCCTCGTACGGTTAATGAAAGACTATTGGGCTTGAATGGTTATGAAGTTTATTTGAAAGGATAGGTATTTTTTTTTGGGGGGACTAATTAGTGATATTTGGGTGTTCGTTATAGATAAGTTTTGTTGTGACATAGTAAGGAGCATAGAGAATAGTAAATTCGACATAAATTTCATGATTTAGTGGCGCCCCAAAGTTCAACTCCAAATGGCTGAAAAGGTCTGATTTTAATCATGCATGTGAATATTTTGTAATTGTTGTTGGGCTTTACGTCCTTGTGTACTCCAACTAGGGCAGGAAGGATTGGTTAGCCTACAGATTACCACTCTATTCTACCCAGGGTGGGAAGATCATGATTCATTTCGTGGGTCGGCAACGAAATAATTTTAACTCGCCCAAGTGGGATTCGAACCCACAACGAGTTACGAGTGCGCTGAGACACTCGCCCCAACTCACTCGTTTCCCTATTTTGTCATTTTGTAGGTAACTATTATTCCTACCAAATGTTCTGTAAAAGTTTGATACATGTATACAAATAAATTTGCATACTGTGCACACCATGTATTGAGTAATCTTTCAAAACTGAATATGTACACTTACGATCGTAATATTTTGTTTCGGATAAAGCCTTGCGCGCTCCACACACTACTATACATTATTTTCGTTTTCTAGACATCTTTCAAAATAATATAATTATTTTGGTTTTAACAGGCAGGGGAGGACTGGTGGCGGTTTTTTGCTCTATTTTAAACATATTCTGAAGTGGACCTGTTCATTTGTGACTGCTCATATTGTCTCAATATAAATTTAATGATTTCTTCATTCCTATTTAATGTAGCTTAAAAAAATTACTCACAATTTCGAAATGTATGCTATACTCAAACATAACAGTTCGTAACTATTTCTTATTATACTTAATATCTCATTACCAAAATGCATCGCTTTGTCAGAGGAATACTCTTAGGACAAGTAATAACTATCTTCTTTCATCCTCGTGGACTGGATTGGTTTCTGTACTTTTAAATGTCTTCTTCTTCTTCATATGCACCACCCTGTAGTCCCTTTCAGCGTAGGAGAGAGTCCAGCCGTGACTGACATTGCTCTCTATCTCTTGCTAGGTTTCTGGCTTGACGAATATTTCCTCCCTTCTTTTTGCATAGACGGTCGACATATTCCAGGCACGACATCTTTGGACGGCCTCGGAGTCTTATACAATCAGTGACATAGTCCATGGTCTTTAATGGATCTTGATGCTCCTACATCCTAACAACATGCCCAAACTTCTTCAGCTGGCGAGCCTCGAGAACCTCCTTTATTGGGGAGACCCCTAGTTCATTTCGAATATCTTCACTGCGGATACAGTCTCTTCTTGTTGTCCCAGCAATCCTTCGGAGGAGTTTCCTTACTGCAGCTGTGATTCTACTCTCTTTTTTGTTTGTTATTATCCTACTTTCAGCACCGTATAGGAGTATTGGTAGGTATATATACTTAAAGATGTGAAGCTTCACATTTCGACTTACTTCACGCTTACACAATCACAGTATTGTAAATCTGGTAGTAAACTTAGTATGTATACCATTCTTCTCATTTCTGAGTCCACTTTCCCAGACCCGTCCATAACTGCTCCAAGGTCAACTAAATCTGTTTAAATTTCTTCCAATTATTATTACCTTGTAAAAAATAATACGAACCGGAGTCTAAAGTTGCACTAAAATCAGCAATTATTTGAAATCTATGAAACACTGACTACTTAAGAGAGGTCTCCAAACTAAGCGGTTTTAGAAATAGGAGATGGTTAAAAGCTACATATAATGTTTAATATTAACTGTATACGACATCGTACCTGCCCCCCTGTTTACATAGACAATCACCTAATACTTTGTCTACGTAACTAACGAAGTATTACATAAGACGTATTCCGACTGTCACGAATTACATCTGGAAGAACTAAAAAGGAAACTCTACAAATTAAATGGAAATGTTAATATACTAATCCAAAAAAATGGCAACAAAAGAAGTCCCTTATGTAGCACAGCGTCGGCTAAAGAGGGGCTGGATGAGAGATCTCCTTGAGTAACAATTTAAATTAGATGGCGAGGAGTCATGCTATCATCTACTCTATTTAGTTCATACATTAATAACGCTTCTTCCCACATTAAACATTGTTCCTCTCATTTTTACGCTTACTACTTATTCTTACTCACTAATTTACCTCTCCTTTTTTCCTAGTGAGCTGCTGGAAGCTACCGCAAAAATGCAAGCAGTTCACGACACAATATCCTCTTTGACCATTGCTAATAAATTAATACTGTATGTTGGCCAATCCAAGGCTATTATGTAGGGCTCTAAGGTCCTTCTCAATTCCCTACCTGGAATCCCTAATTTCTCCATAGATTCCCATGAACTTCCTCACTTCCGTTAAGAACCTCGGCATTGCCTTTGACCAAACCCTTTCCTGGAAAGATCATGTTTCCCTTATTATCCGCCGAACAATTTCCACCCTTCGACTCCTAAACCGCTCCCGTAACTTCCTCCCACATTCAACTCGTCTACTATTAATTTTTTCCTTCATATTTCTCCATTTTGATTTACGTAGTGTAGTATACGGAGGTTTCTTTGCATCTCAGGATGCAAGATTGAACTGTTGCTTATGATTCGTTCTAGGAATACCATGCTATGACCAAGTATCTCACCACTACACAAGATTAAAATGGTTATTATCCTCCTTCCGGAGACAATACTTCCTTGGTTCGTTCCTTTACAAATCACTTTCCTCTCAGTCACCTCCCTATATTCTCAAAGCATTAACATTAAAGTTATGTGATTTTCCGAAAAACCAGTTTCCGTTCCTTAGACCTCTACCTAACTCCCTTTAACACAACATCCTTCAAATTATTTCCAGAGCTTCTAACTTCTGGAACTCTCTTCCACCATTCACCATTCCTCCACTCATAATAGGTTTAAATTTCGACTTTTCGTTTACTTATTAGATATTCAATCTAATATTGATTTTAAAATATTTTCTTCATCTATACGACTATTAGATTGAATATCTAATAAATATTTAATCTAATAGTCGTATCGATGAAGAAAATAATTTTTAAAATGAATATTCAAGATATAATATTGATTTTGTATTATTGTTGTATTTGTTTTGGTTCTATTGCACTAAATTTGTATAATTGTTTTTGGCATAACTTAAATTATTTGATCAGACAAGATTTATTATTTCTCTGGATATATATTTTTTAGCTTTGTTAACTGTGTTTTTTAATTGAATTTCTTTTTTGCATATTTTTTGTTTTCGTAGCTTATTTTAAATTCTTACCTTTAAGATATAATTTGTTTTTCGTGTGATATTTTATAATATGTAATATTACTTTTATATTGTTATTTAATTTTCTTTTAAATTTCTTAATTTAATTTTAATTGATTTTTCTTACTTGTATTATTCCCTTGTATTATATACGGCAGCTAGTCGCCATCATTTACTTAAGGGGCAATGGCCCCAGAATTAAATTCATTTTCAGTTCATTCATGCTAACCCATGGCCATGATTATTGTATATTAAACTAGCATTCCCGTCGCGGCTTCGCCCGCCCTCATAACTAAAGATAATTTCAACTAAAAATTAAAGTTTTATTTGTTTATCGATAAGATTCTTGTATTTTAGCATGTGGTTGAGCATTATTTCGTCAATGATTTTTTAGCAGTAATTATTAATCTAGTTATATGGTAATTGCACTGATTAGGTGGTTGAAGATTACATATAAGCACCATTAGGCATAAAATTTTTAACTTTAATGTATGAATTGGTAATCAAGATGGATAAAGACTATTAAGAATCTCTTGCGGAAAATAAACTGCATTATCAGTGCTTACGATAAAAGGCCCGTGAATCATATTTTTACACACGATATAAAAAAGCAAAGGATCGACATTTTGATTTAGTAATAATTTGTATTCGGCAGAAATAACTTTATTGATTTGATCTGGTTGGATGTTGATTTCGAACTATAAAAGTATATGACAGTGTGGCAAACCTCGGTCCTGCCTCTCAAAATTGTACATTTAAATTTTAGTTATTCTAAATTTTACCATTGCAAAACCTTCCTAGAATTATAAAAATTATTTATTTAGATGTCGGTACAGATAGGTTTAGTTTACCATTGTTAACTCTATTGTGGAATGGCGCTAGACACAATCGGTCGATTTTCAAGCTTCACTGGGATCCACATATCGCACACCATATTTAAATATTTTTTAATAATTTTCTTTATAGTTTAATAAGTAAATTTTATCATCGATTTCAAGCTGTTTTGTAACCTCTCGTGTAGAATGGCACTCCCCACCTATCGGTCAATTTTAATATTGCTAAACCTTCTTAGAACTATGAAAATGATGTAGTTAATATTTAGTACAGATTGGTTCAGTAATATTCGCGGTTAGTGATCACAAACGAAAAATGGCTTGTCCTTTTATATAATAGTATAAGTTATTATTATAGTAAATTTTCTAATTGTAAATCTTTCAAGAACTATGAAGATGATGTAGTTAAAATTTGGTTCATATAGGTTCATTAGTTTTACTACTAAAACGCTATTGTCGCTTGCCACATATTCGATTTTTAAATTTCACTGGAATCCACACGTCACACCACATATTTATAGCTTCGGATTTGGATAATTTGGATAACAAATTAATTTAATTTAGTAATTTTATTATCAATTTCTAGCTATAATTAACACTGGATCATTGTAACCTCTCTTGAATGGCGCTCGCTTTACTACCCACTACATATTTATCGCTTTATAAACAGTAATTTAAGAGAAAATATGTAAATTTTATTATTGCTAAACCTTCCTTGAACTATGAAGATGATGTAGTTATATTTGGTACAGAATAGTTCTATAGTTTTCGCGGTTAGTGATCACGAACGGAAATGGCTTGTCCTTTTATATATAACTTCATCATCCCCCGTCGAGGAATTTTAACTAATAATTGATTTTTTGTTTATCGATAAAAATCTTGTATTAAAGTGAACAATTGAAAATTATATTTTTGATAATATTTTCATGCATAGCAGCCATTATTAACTTGATTAAATTTAGATTGATTAGGTATTTGAAGATAACATAAAGCATAATTAGACATCCAATTTTCAATTTTAATATATGAGTTGGTAATCCAGATGGACAGAGACTATTAAGAAACTGCGGTATAAGAAACTGCATTATCAGTGCTTACAACTAAAGGTCCAGATTCATATTTTTACACACAATATTAAACAGCTGAGGATCGGCATTTTGATTTTTAATAATTTTCATTCGACAGAAATAATTTTATTTGATTTGATCTGGTTGGATTTTAATTTCTAACCATAAAAGTATGTGGTAGTGTGGCAAAACCCGTTTCTAACACTCAACATTGTACATTTAAATTTTCATTGTTGCTAAACCTAGAACTATGAACATGATGTAGTTAACTCCATATATCTGTTTTTATAACAATTTAATTGAAAATAAGTAAATTTTATTATCAATGTTCACCTCTATGTAACACTGTACCTTTTAACCTTTCATGTAGGTGGCAATTGCCGCCATTTTTGAACTTCATTGTTATCCACTTATTATTCATTTTTCAATAAAGAATTAGTTGAAAATCATTAGATTTTACTATTTCTAAACCATCCTATAAAGATGATGTAGTCAAAATTTGGTAGAGATTGGTTCAGTAGTTTTTGGCGGTTAGTGAACACAAACGAAAAATTGCTTGTCCTTTTATATAATAGTATAACCTTATACCGCCATATGTTAGAATCGTATAGAGCTAACAGATAATTGTGACTTACAGATAATATACAAATAATATTGCGACTATAAATTAAGATATAAGGTATCCTATCTTTTTTGTTGGATCAAACTGCACACGGTATGCAAATTTGATTAAAATCGGTTCAGTAGTTTAGGTGTTAGCCGGCCCCTAGGCGGCGACACGTAATTTATATATATTAAGATTACATTTGCTAATTGTGTTACTTTATTACAGATGCCAATAAAAGTTTTAGTAAAAAAAATAATTGTAGTAATTTTACATTTAATGTAATCTATAGCTTATCCTCGTTAAATCAAAAATTATAAAATTTATTTTTTCGGGCTTTTCTGTGTCGTTTTAATGTATTTCTTATTTCACTCTTGTTTTGTAGCCAAATAATAAAGTTGTTTATTCCTTACTCTTAGGAATAGACGCAGGCCCACCTTCCTTCCTTGCCCTTTAAGCTCCTTTTGGATCCTCAGGGAGCGATTCACTATTGGGAGGATTCACCTTTTCTGAACTGTCGTTAGCTGCCAACCCTAGCATAGTGAATTTTTTAGTTCTATCCCAGGCTTTCTTAAATATACCTCGGTCATCCGTTTTTTTTTCTTCCACTAACGCATTTTCTTCTTCCTCTGGGTTTTCAGAAGATCTTTTTATTTCCTCCTTCATGGTATCTTTAAATAGCCTCTTAGATATTGGCGATTCTTTATCAGTGTCACTAAACCTCTGAATAAACCTTTTCAAAAAGCTTGAGGATCGCCGTTTGTCTGGAATAGTTACTGTTGTAATTGTAGATTCGGTGCCAGATAACGTTTCATGCTGACTCCCATGACGTGACTTCTGAATAAAAGAAAAAAAAATGATTTTTATAAATAATGAAACGTATATTTTTTTGTAATCAAATGTGCCATTTTATTGATTTAGTATTAAAGAAAATCGTAAACTGATTTAGGTACTCCATTTAGATTTCCTTACAGTTAAACAGTTGAAAACCGGAACATTGTCAACTAAAAAAAAAATTAAGGAAATCCCTTAATCCAAACAAAAGACAGTTAATAACAACTAACCTTTAAGAAGATACTTTACATAAACGCACCAGGCATATGCTACCAGATTGAATTTAGTTCAATCTTCAACTATTCATGAAATAGTTTAATTTAATCGAAGGGAATGATTTATAAATTTATATATATGATATATGACTTATGGCTATTTACAAGTGTATAAAATTTACAACAAGTAAGTTTATAATAAGATAACTTGTGAAAAACTTCTCACTAGTAGCTCTACAATAAAAGTTTTAGATTACAAGGTCTCTAGGCAATCTTCTTTTCAGACGCCTCAGAGGGTTATCTTGAATAGAATGTGATGCAAGTTAAGATACTAATGGATTTGAATTTTTATGGAGTTTTTATAAAAGGATGAGTATCTGGTTTGGGCTTAATCAGCAACATATAGAACATTAAGATCTTTATGAATAAGTTTATTTGTGACTAAGTAAGGAGCACTAAAGATTTTTGGAAAGATTTTGAATTGCAAGGATTCAATACAAGATGAATTAGATGGTCTGATAACTGACATGAGAATGAGTCTTTTGTAGTAAATTGGTAGTTTTGAACGTGTTTCAAGTCCATTTAGACGAAGTCGAAAACGACATGAAGTTTCCTGTAGTTTTAGTCTTGTTTGTGGATTCCAATTTAGACGTTTCTCCAAATTGCGACCTATGTAGCGGACCTGTTTAACAGGAATTAATGGAACTTTATTAAAGGATACTATAGGACAGAAAGATGTAGGTTTATGGTGAAGGGTAAAAGTTATTTAATGACATTTTTTGAATTTATTTTTATCCTTTAATTTCGACAGCATTCTTGCATTCTTTAAAGTAATAAATTTTATTGTATAAAAGTGTATTTCAATTGAGTTAGTTTAGATTATCTTTTTTTTATGTAGGTTTTGGTTTTTTTCCAATTGCTAAAAAATATATTCTACACTTTATTCAACAAGCTCACTACTACAAGCATGTTAGAAAATTATAAATTGTTCAATTCCATT
Organism: Euschistus heros; assembly: GCA_003667255.2. Taxonomy (NCBI): domain Eukaryota; kingdom Metazoa; phylum Arthropoda; class Insecta; order Hemiptera; family Pentatomidae; genus Euschistus; species Euschistus heros. Next base: position 2,052,915 of record RCWM02000083.1, read on the forward strand.
GTGATGAAATTCTTTTTTATTATTATATTCTATAATTTATTTATTAAACTAAAATTACAATGGGTAAATATTTTTATTCGTTTCATTAATTTTATCTTCCTAAAGAAATAAAAAAATATTTCGATTTTCGTTTAACTACAATATCTAATATTCTGTTCTAATTTTTAAGTTTTTATAATTTTTGCTATATGATGTTGTAGAGTTCCTTAACTGTTTCGTCTGAAAATAAATTCGAGAACATAACCAAAATCCTACTAGTTTTTATGAATTAATTTATTTAAAGTTAATACATATTTTCTATCTTCCTTCCTGCCTACATATGAGATTAACTTTCGACACGAATATACATAGCACTAATAAAAAATATATTTGGTTCAGTTGTCATTCCTTTTATTTAACATGTTTTAGGTTTTATTAACGTTTGGACGAAGAAATGACAAACATTTATGTTTATATGTAGATTAGTTTTATCCATGATTAATATTATATTCAATAATATTATTTGAACGCTCTGCTAATTTTATTCAACCATGAAGCTTATACAATCTTATTTAAAATTCTATGATTAAGCAATAATATATTATCATAAAGACCTTAATTATACTTCACATACGACATTAATTCTGTTAGATTTATTAATTGATGAGTTTGTGGATGAAGGAGTTCATTACATTTTTTTTTTTTTTATTTTTTTTTTTTTTTTTTTTATTTTATTTTTTTTTTTTTTTTTTTTTTTTTTTTTATTTTTTTTTTTTTTTTTTTAAATAAAATCTAGTTCAGTGGATGAAGGAATTCTATTCAGAAGTCTTAGGTAGCAAAATCTAAATATTTCAAATTAGCCAGAAAAATATATATGAAGAAGATGAAGGGGCTATGTAACATTTTCCTGATTAAAAAAAAAAAAACGTTAAACTTAAATTACTTAAAATTTTGTTTTGTTACATAACCCTTTCATCCACCAAACCCTTCATTTAATAAATCTGCCACAACTAATGTTGAATGTGAAGTATAATTAAGGTCTTTATAATAAACTATTATCGCTTAGTCATAGAATTTTAAATAAGGTAGTATAGGCTACATGGTTAAATACAATTAGTAAAGCGTTCAAATAATATCATCCAACATAATATTAATCATGGATAAAACTAATCTACATATAAACATAAATGTCATTTTGTCGTTCAAACGTTAATAAAACCTTAAACATGTTAAATAAAAGGAATGGAACATAAATGTCATTTTGTCGTTCAAACGTTAATAAAACCTTAAACATGTTAAATAAAAGGAATGACAACTGAACCAAATGTATTTTTGTATATTTATATTATATCCCCGGTATTGACTTCTTATTATAAACACTCCATTAGCTTTCCTTAGCGGAATTTAATTATTTTAGTTTGCAATTGAAGAATAAATTAAAACAACAGAAAAGGCTGTCAGAGTTTTAGTGCTTTTCGAGGACACTTTGAACAACCCAGATCATTAATTTTCGATAATTGAGTTCGATACTAAAAACATGAGATACAATAATATTATTGTAACTTTAGGATCATTACATTAATAATATAATAGTTGTTGGACCATTACCGAATGTTCAAGGGAAAGCACACTGTTTCCTTCCAAGCTGATCTTAGACTTCATTGAAGATTTAGCCGGCTGTGAAAAGATTGTTTCAGAAATAGAATTATCAAATTTGTTAAAATTTCAGAACTTCAAATAAGTTTCATCTTCTTACCTTAGAGTTTTCTGATGGTGGTTCATGGACGACGTTCTTGGAAGTGGAAGGACCATCTAAACAAAAGACTGTAGGTACTATAATGTTATATATTTCAAAAGATCAATGAAACAATATATTTGTAATAATTTTGAATATTTTAGATTTTAATGATCACAAAAAAAAAAAAAAAATTAAGAGTATTTTGTAGTGCCCAGCACTTAAGCAATTATCAGAACAATAGTTTGGGTCAGGGCGTTATCTAAATGTAACATAACAGGCAATCCTAGCATCAGCATAATTATGAAGATAGTGAGTTCGAATCCTGGCCATGGAAAGATGATATTAATAGCTCAGAGGAAATCAATTTTCCTGCCGTTTCATAAAACTCCCAGGCCCAGGAAAGAGGAGGAAAGTAAGTAAAAGGAGGAAAAACGTTCTTGCGGCTGTAATGGAGTATATGAAGAATTTTATTTCGAATCAAACAAGCAATAAAGTAAATTGCATCTCACCGATGATTATCAAAAAAATGTTTATAATTGATTGGACAAAGTTGACTTTCTTTCACTTAAGGATTAATACAATTTCGGATTTATGAATTTTTTGCCCTTTCTATTGGATTTTTTTAATTTTAAAACTAGTTTCGAACGTTAATCATCCATAATCAGTTCTAAAATCATTTTTATATATAAAAATTTCAAAACATTAATATTTTGATGTAGATTATGTAAATTATTTATTTATTTTTTATTAATGCAAGGCAATCAAAATTCTTCTAAAATGTATCAAAACCCAGAGCAGAATGAATGAAAAGTTAAAAGACCACGTTCCTACTAAAAATAACAATAAATTCTGAGAAGACTCGGTAGTGAAACTAATCAAGTAGAAACTAGTCTAAAATAATATTAAAGAATTATTTGAAAAATAAAATAAAATCGTTTAAATCGAGATTTTGTAAAGGTTTTTGTTTGGATGACCAGATAAATATTTCCAACCCTTTTAATTTTCCCCACCTTAGGTAAGTATGAAAATGTTTGATTTCAAATCTTACATTTAAAAAAATATATTATAGGGTAAACCAGACAGTTATTGATACCCTAACTTAGAAAAAAAATTAATAAAATTCTCTTTTAAATCCTACTACTCAACTGTGTTATAATATTTCCGATTCTGTCCATATTTTAAAAGGTGTTCTTAGGGGGTCAATAACTGATTTAACATTAATTATTTTCACTATCTTGTAAAATACATCCTAGTAATAATGTTTGGTGTTAATTATCTTGTTTAGCTTAAAGTATAGTAACTATGGAAAAATAACTGTTAATTTCAACATTATTGAACTATTCTCATCAACCTTCAAGAATGGTGTCGAAGTTGGAGAATTAAAATATTTACAAACAAATCTCATTAAATAACTTTTACTCTTTGTCGTAAACCTAAGACTTTCTGCCCTACAGTATTGATATAGACCCTGAACAGATCCGCTACCTATTCGGATATGGAACTCATTTGGAGAAACGTCTTACCAGGAATCCACATACAAGCCTAAACCTACAAGAAACTCATAGTGAAGCTCGTCGTTTTCGACTTCGCCAACATTTACTAGACAAGCGTTCAAAACTACTGATTTACTACAAAAGACTTATTTACATGGCAGTTATAAGACCTATTTGGACATATGGAGTTGTGCTATGGGGCTCAACTAAATCTCATAATGCTTCTCTAAATCTCATAACCAATACTTACAATTAAAAATCCTTCAAAAACTCCGTAATGCTCCTTACTTTGTTACAAATAAACTTATCCATAAACATCTTAATGTCCCATATTTTTCTGATTTAGCCTGAACCAGATACATATCCTTTCATAGTAAACTCCACCTCCACTAGTCTCTCAACTTACTGCGCGTCCTATTCCTGATAACCCACCAAGGCATCTGAAAAGAAGATGCAAGTGTAGAATTTTTATTGAAGTGCTACTGATGAGAACTTCTTTTCACGTTTTGACATGTTATTGTAATCATAATTAACAAATTTACATGATGTATAAATTTTGTTAAGGTGCAAACCTCAAGAAATGGAATGGAAAAAAAAAAGTAAACTATTTTTTCAATAATTATAATATGAATTAAGGTTATGTAGCTTAAGGGTGTTAATAGCTGTGTGGTTTACCTTATGTAATCTATGTAGCAAAGTATTAATGTTTTAAAATTTTACTATTTGGCGTACTAGATCAGTCTGGAATCAACCCAGTGATTGGGGCCCACACAGCCTCTATAAAGTAGGTTACCTAATGCGATGAAAATCTTTGTAGTTGAGAGAGATTCTGTCCAAATCTCCAGTTTGCCGAACCGTTGGCCACAAAAGAGAACTACCTTAACAGTTCTGAACCCAAACCCATTCATTGATTGTATTATTACGGGTTTTAATTTATTTTTCTATTTTTAGACACATCAAAGACTCATGTTACTCTTGCTAATATATATATTTGTTTTTATTCTCTATTTCTTTAAAAATAAAAAGTTCTCCCGAGTCGTATATGCTCTACCATGAATAAATGTTATTTCAATCAAGTTAAACTCACTGATATAATTTTTTACAGTAAGTCCTACTTATATGGAACCAAAAAGTTACAACACTTTTTACATTTTCAAGTTTATTTTTCATCTCTAAATATAAGTTAATTTAGGTATCTAGAGGGAGGGGGGACTAAAGTGATTTGTAATTTTTTACTTTTTCTCTTAATTCACCAAAATCTTTCTTCGTTTTTTGTCCTTGTATGATGTTCCATGGAACTATCTGTCCATGAACTATCAAATAATTCCTTGTTGGAATTATAAGCAGCCAAGTGTTGTATACATCCTATTATAGTAAAACTCTGATATAATTATCAATTTTAAACGATTTTTAAATCTTGATAAAATTGTGTTCACGAATTCTTAGCTGTTATTCTCAGCTAGGTGATCTTCAGCTTTAAAATATGCTCTTTCAGATCATTTATATTTAAGCTTTTTTTATTTATTTTTTTAAATTTATTTATTTATTGTTTACTTACTTTACTTGGGCTTCCTGTGAATGAGCCTCTGAAGACTACGCAAAGCATCCATTTCTTTCTGAAAGAAAGCCTTTTTGATCTTCCATATATCTTTCATTTTTTCATTTTCTCACTGTGTGCTTTCTTCCTATTCTCCGACCATTTGGTTCGTGTTTTCACTTTCCTTTCAACCTGACAGACATCCGATTTGTTCACCTTATGTCTGAATTGTATTCTATCTGTTATATCTCTCTCTGTTATTTCGGCTTCCATAAGATCCTTCTCTACTTCAATTAACCATCCCATATTCTTGATCTTTTCGATATATTCCATAATCTGTGTAGTTAGACGTGAGTTGCCCATCCTCTTGATGTGTCCAAAGAATCTCAACCTTCTCTTCTACATGTCGTGAATTATGTTTGATATTTCTCTAGTATCTTTAAATCATTATTATTATTATTAATTCGGCACCATGGTCCTGCAAGAACCAGGGCCTCCTCCACAACAACTAACCAATCTCCAGAATCCGGCGCTCTCTCCTCTTTCCTTGAATCCCCAACCGCCTTAGAACTTCCTCGACATCATATTTTTAAATCATGTGTTTATATAAATGCTTACAATTTTTTTCTTAATCGGAGTGACGATAATAGCACCATTTTATAATTCTTGCTTATTCTGATTTGTTATTCTCAAAATAAAGATTATTTTTCATTTCATTAAATGTACCTATATATTGGTTTTCAAAGCTTCGAAATTCAAAGCAATTTATTTTAAACCCAGGTACCAGAACCGACAATCGATAATCGATTTTGGTACCGACACACCACTGCTCGAAAATAATGATTGAATATCGATATCGATTTTCCTCAACTCTAACCTAAGGGTTAGGTAGCCGGCAAAATTATTTGTAAATCACGGTCAACATCGGTTTCAACTGACTTTCAACTTTCACTTACTTGTCTGTGGGTGCACTTACAACGATCTTTCTATCATTCCGAGTCTTATAACCTCCAAATAACTATTCAATAATAAAACAAGAACATAATTACAAATTAGAGTGATGAAGAATACAAATGAAATACGGCATGATATTTTTTTTGACAAACCATAAAAATTCAATATATATATATATATATTCAATATGTTCCAAATAATTAAAATATAATATATATGTATTTAAATTAAGGAACTAAAATTGAGGACTAAGTTTAGTTAGTAATTAAACCTGGAGTGATGCTTCTCACTGATACTGTAGCGTATGGGCCTTGTTCAAGTTGTGTTGCTTCTTTAAAGCTGATTTGAGATTTACGCTCGGAAACTTCGGATTCATCTTGCTTTTTCTCAAACAAATTAAATTTCACCTGTTTATGTGTTAAATTACTATAGTATGTTAAGCATAAAAATAAAGAAATTATTTTAAGGAAATTATTTTTCTACTTACAATATGAGATAATTTAATAAGAATGAATGAGACAATTGTTACTTAAATGAAAACATACATATAGGACTCTTTCATTAAATCCTCTTCAAATTCGAATTTTTTTTTTTTTTTTTTAATTTTCTAGTATTTAGTTAGACGCTTGAGAGAAACATTTATTGCATAAGTAAAAAAATATTCTATGAGGAAAATGTTAATATTTAATATTATTCAAATATAAATAGTTTTTAGACTCTTACTTAAAACGTGGAATGCTATCTGAAATTTAGTTTAAAGTTAACTATATGTGCCCACATATTTTAGTTTCACATTGTAAAAAATGGAAATTAGGTTTTTAAGTGTAATTGAAATTGAAACAAAGTAACTGACTAAAATTGATTCACGCATTTAAAAAGGACTGTGTGATTTTAATTTCATTAAATAATTAAGAAATGAACAGAAAAAAAAATCAGGTGTAAAATAACTGAAATTATTTTAGTGAAATTTAAAAAATAAAAAAATACAGGGTTTTAACATTTTTTTACAAAAAATATTTTTTTTTTTTATTATTCGACATTATTGATAGTAAATAGTTATTTCGACCAAATTTATAGTATGTTATGTGTAAAGTTAAAAAAAAAAAAAAAAAAAAAAAAAAAAAAATTAAGTGGGCTCGGCCGGGATTTGAACCCGGGACCTCTCGCACCCTAAGCGAGAATCATACCCCTAGACCACCGAGCCATAGTAGATTCGTTGTACACTACTACTAATAACGTTGATTCAGTGGTTCATCCTGATTTGTTTTTTCTTTTAAGTAGTAGTGAAACATAGAGGTCTATTTTATTTGAAAAATTTCAGATTGGATATAAGCGGTTTTAGGTCCTGTTATAGCCAGTGGGAGAAACGAAATATAAGTCCAAATTCTAAAAATGATAAGAAACGATTTTATAAATTTCAATACGTAAATCTAAAGAAATAGAATATATAATATGGGCATTGCATAATATTTTTTTGGTTTTACTTTATCACCTTTTTTCTTAATAGATAGTAAATTATCTTTGCACCCATTTTTTGTGTTTGTTACAATCCTGTTTCGTTGTTGAAAATTATAGCACTATGCTTGAATAGTGTTACCAAGAAATTATTCGATTTTCGTTTCTTGATAAGACTTCAGCTTCTGTGAAATATGTAATGCGCTTGTGAATAAAGCAGGTTGCATCTCAATCGAATTAATAAATGTAACCTATAATTTTGAAAATACACACTCTTTTTTTTGAGTCGGGCCATTATTTTGAGCATGAATATTCATTACCTAGATAGACCGAAAGATTAATTATTATAATAGTAATTATAATTTTATAACTTTATTCAATTAGAAAATAACATGTGATAAATTAATTTTAGTAACAAAAACGAATCTTATTTAACATCTGATTTTCATTGATGTTAAATTTACCAATCTCTCCTATATTAAACAGGCGTATTGGACATTGAAAGAATTTTCTCGAGATTTACTTGTCACAATACAAATGTTCAACAAATTCTTATATTTTTAATACATGGGAAATTTATGTCTCCGAGTTTAATAGAAAAACTTTCTAAACTGCTAAAAATGAATTGAAATATTTTAATGTGAATTTAAGTAATAGTTAAAATTTTGATTACTATTAATAACGGTTATTGTAAAATTAATTAATGAAAAATGGGGGTTTAAAATTATAACATGTCATTCAAATAGTTCTAAAGAAGAATATTATAAAATTAGTACATTTAGCTTAAGAAAAAGTAATCGTTCACAAAAATGATATAAAAAATATTTATTACAATGAAAATGTACAGTTGACTATAATCAAAAATAAATGAAAGTTAGAAGATTCACATTAACAAAATATGCAAACTACAAAGTGGCTAACAAAAATAATAATAATAATAATGATAAATTTAATTCTTACAAGTTAATCTGAAAACAAAAATTTCATTTAATATATGTGTGAGAAATGTCTTTTCAGATGCTTAATACAGGAGAACCTAGCTAATACGCCTCCCGCTAGTCATTTTATCTAGTTACAGTGACATAGTGATATATTAAAGGATATGGGTTAGAGAAACATATATTTTTATTTAATTGAAATTTTATTCATTTACTCCTGTGACCAAGAATAAAAAATGATAGCAACTTATTTAACGGCAACTTGCATTTACATAGCCATTGTACTACTCATTGTACTTGCCACATTCATACATTTGACGATCTTCAAAAAATTTCGTAATGTGACCTTATTTGCAATGTATTAATTTCCGTAAAATTACTCTTTATCCCAAAAAACTCTTTGCTCATTCCTATTCATTGCATAATTCATACACTTTAAAAAGATCCACCTTGGTCGCTTTATTAACCTCATTTACGCTAACAGTAATATATTATAATGAATTTAATGTGCATAATATGTGTATCAATGGAATCAAATTACATAGCAACCGTAAGTAAATATCATTATAAAATCTCTGGCGGGGCTATTGGAAAAAAATAGTCCGTGTTAGCAAAATTATGGTACAGGCTCACCTATACACTTTTAAATTATTGTACATATTTTTATAATAAATTTATTCCGTCATTCAAAAATTTTACTTTTTTTTTGTCTGTTATATGGATCATTCTAACATTACATAGGAATTTGTGTCCCAAAGCTGTTTGGGTTTCTACATGAAATTTCTTGCAACCCAACTATAACAAGTAGGTGCAAGGTAAAGTAGTTTCCCCATAGTTATAGATTTTTTTCATGATTAAATTTGAAATTAAAACGTCAAAATCTATTTCCTTCATGTGTCACATAACATGAGTTAGTGGCGTCAAAGGCGAATAAGTTATCCATTTTTGCAATTATTAACTTACTTTTTTTTCGACTACATCTGGTAAGTTGCAATGTATTAAATTTTAAAATTGAAACAGGCTAATTATTTACAATAATAAGAATGACTTTTACTTCCTGTGTCCCATAGGTTCAGTCCATTTCCCTCATTTTTTTCTAAAAATCCCGCTAAAGCATAACCAAGATTCATTCCATTATATTTCAGGCGGGCAATATTGCAGAAGCTTCCCGCAAAACTGAGGGCAACCTAACTTACAACAAATTTCTTTTGTTAGTTTTCCCAAATTTGTGTCAAATCTCAAGTGTTCGAATTGCATAATTCATAATTCTATTTCCCTAACATAGTGATTTTTCAAAGAAGGTAAGTTTAATTCTAATTTTCTTTGTGTTGAAGTATGTTTTCCATGTAGTTCAGAGTTCCATTTGTTTTTTTTAAATGCGTGTGTTGGTGTTAATCTTAAATCAAACTCAAAACTCTGTTTCCCTCATTTCTATTTCCCTCACACCTAAAGTGAGGGAAATAGATAATTATAGGAAAAATTTTAAGTGAAATAAGATAAAAAAAATAAGACTATATTTATATTAATCTAACGTAATATTCATTATTTAATCTGATAATAAATTTCAAAGTTTAAATGTTTATTATAATGTCTTACCATTTTAATTTTTTTCTTTCAAGTTTTATGTTGAAATGTTTAATTAATGTTAACTAATATGTTTTAATACACTTGTTGATCTCATACTCATCAACCAATTCTTTTGTGTCATAAATATTTTATTATATGAATTGTGAATGTTTTCTATTTCCCTCTCGCCCTCTCAGTTTCTTTCACTTTCATCATTTCTATCATCGTCATAAAAGTGCATATAGATTACATTCTTTGAAGGGAGTTTTCGCTAGTACCACTTGTTGACCATTATAAGGATGTTTTTGAAGAAAATATTTTTTTTTTACATCCCTTTTTTGTAATTGAATCATAATGTCGAAATTCCGACAAAATGATAGAATGACCCATATACTTTTGTTAGAATAAATTTCATTAAACCATCCTACTAATTATAACAGCGGCATTCTCGTAACTATGACAGTAAAACTGTTAGTCATAAGTTTTAATTATAATTTATTATTTGTGAAATTACTATGGTAATTTTTCAAGTAGAAAAAACAAAACAAAGTCTATAACGATCTATGTTAACTTGTTATAAGGATGAACAGAACTATAGTTTATAAAGTGAAAATTTAAGCTATGTGGGACTAGAAAACAGATGGAGCTGGTCAAATAGTTATGTCGTCTTAAGTCTGAATATTTTAAGGTACACGTTTGGTTGTCATGCTAAAAACAAACTGAGGAAACTTGAAGTAAAGAATGATTCCAACTCTGCTAGGACATGTTTTTTAGGGTTATTATGGCGGCATGTGCTATGGTGGAAATTATCATGGAATTCTTAAAAGTGAACTGCTTTTTCTGTAAAAAAACAAAACTGACTTCTTTTTTTAACTGAAAAGGAAGACTGTTGTAATCTTCTTAAAATGTGACAGCTGCTGCTAGATTAAATGCTTCAGAAGTGTCTCAGTTGTGGATTGCTGCTTCATCAAAGTATGTTTTTGTTTATTTATTTTGCTTGTCATTTAATTTATTTCCATCTAGTAAATATAGTAAGAATTGATATATTTATCCCTATTGTTTATTGTCACTGTAGCAGATTGTAATATTTTTCTATAAAAATATATTCATTTTATTTATTATATTATTACCATCTGATTTATTATTTAATCTTTCTTCACAAATCTATTCAATAACGTTATAAATATTTTTTGATCTATAAATATTTTCTCGACTCACCTTCCTCTCTTCACGCTCGTCTTCATTTTCCATTTAGCTAACCGCGACAATCTCCTTCCCTAATATTTCTTCTTTATCATCAGCCACTTCATTTTCATCAAATTCTTGTTCCATCTGTTCAGAAATTTAGTCTAAAAAATTACACTATTTCAACTCGATGAATTACTTAATACATGATTAGTTACTATTTATATTTTCTTATTATTTTTCTGTAGTTTTGACAAAGGTAATGTTTCTTGTACATCGAAGAGTGACCAACAAAGAAAAAAAATCGCAAAGCAACAATCATAAGAAATGGAAAATGTAGCTTGATAAAAGTATTAGAAAATCATTTAAAAACTAAATATATTATCGTGTAAAGTAGCTCTTAAGATAACTAAAAAATAGATTAACTAGAAAAACTAAATTTCAGATGACATTGAAATTATCACATGTTATTAATTGTATGAGATACTAGTTGCTATTATTTAACTATAATTATTTGTAACTCGATTTATTTTACTCATTATTGTAAGATAAACATCATGACTGAAATAGTTCCTGTAACGTGTTAAGGTAAGGGAAGCTATAAAAAAAATGAATGTGGGTGTGTCTGAATAAATTTTGATATCTATCCAAAAAATAATATTTTCGATATCTTATATAAGGTGATGATTAAGCCTTATTAGAAATCCTAGAGTACTACAAGTCATTTCTTCACGAAAAACGCTAAGCAATATTTTTGCATTGTTTTCGGTTTAAGAAGGCTTTCGTGTTATTAACACCGCAAGAAATTTGTAATTTTAAGTTGCAAGAATGATTATGTATCTAGATCTATCGAAAGGTTTGACAAGTCGTATCGCGTAGGCATTGATTCCATTCACTTGTATTTATTTAGTTTACAATTATGACCAACCTATAAAACAATGAGTCCTTTAATAGTTGATTAGTTGTCTATGTAAAGAAGAACCTTAAATTTAGAATTAAGCATAATTTTCTGACCATCGGATTCATTTACCTTCCTTCTAAGAAAAATGAAGGAAAATTATTGCAAATCTTAAACAATATTTGTATATTCAGGAATAAATATAAATTACTTATCTTCAAAAAATGTTTTCATGTTCAACACATAATTGTAAATAAATTTTATTGAATTATAAAAGCATGTATAGGTAATGAATGAGACCCTTAAAACACGCACTAATATTTATTTGTATTTTTTTAAACAAACATCAATTTAAAGCACATGATTTTCTAACCTACTTAACTGTTACAAAAATTAGCTAAGCGTAACTGTATCTTAGCATCGAATAATAATCGGCATCTTAATTCCCCCACATCACCCCCTATCCTAGTGATAACGTTAACATTTATGAAACACAATAATGAGTTTCATTAATAGGAACTTTGGCATTCAATAGCATTATACAAAAATACAGTTGGCACATAAAGTATTGACGCAACCAGTGATTTGAGGATTTATGCATGTAAACAATTTTTTTTTTTAGTCTTTTTGTTGTATATTAAATTTGCAAACAATTAACATTTAACATCTCATATAGAATATAGAAAAAAAATTTAACAAGTTGGGCATAAATAAAAAAATAAAAACGTTTTACGGCCCAAAAAGTATTGGCACACCTTAATTGATAATATAATATTAGTGCCAAAGGCATAGCCCTTAGCTTCTGAATGCAAACTTTTTGAGGTGAATTTTATGGGCGATTGAGTCTTTTTTACAGGGGAAGGCATTTCTAGCTATCCACGTATATCGTTGGTTTATATTTGTATTGCTTTCGAATAATGTAAAAAATGCATAAATAAAAAAATAAAAACGTTTTACGGCCCAAAAAGTATTGGCACACCTTAATTGATAATATAATATTAGTGCCAAAGGCATAGCCCTTAGCTTTCTGAATGCAAACTTTTTGAGGTGAATTTTATGGGCGATTGAGTCTTTTTTACAGGGGAAGGCATTTCTAGCTATCCACGTATATCGTTGGTTTATATTTGTATTGCTTTCGAATAATGTAAAATAATGTACAGTACTAAGGTGTTAGAAAATCATATTTTGCCGAACTTCAGGTAGAATATCGTGATGAAGTTGTGGTAGGATATTTTGTTACAAATCATAGTAATCTCATCATTCAATCTGTTGGTCAAACTATGATTTTTCAACACTCTTCGACAGCAATACTAAGATGAATAGTTCCACATGGAACGGTAGAAATGCCTTCCCCTATAAAAACATCATCTGCCCATAAAATTCACCTCAAAATGAAGCATTCTTCAACACAATGTGCATTCAGAAGCCAACCGCAGAATTGAGGTCTATGTTAATTATCATTGGATTTTAAACATTACATTGAAAATCTAATAAAATAAATCCTAAATAATAATGATAAATAGATAAATGTAATTATAAAAGATCTTCTGATCTGGTGTCGCTTTATTGACAGTTTTCCTTTATTTTCTATTAAACAATTTTTTTTTCTTTTCTTTTTATTCCAATGATGAGTTTATTATGTTTAAAATGCACATTTTAATTATGGGATTGTCATAATGTTTGTTTTATTTACACAAGTAACTGATTTGTATGCCAAATGAGAAACACGTGTTTTTTCGGTTTCAAAAGTGAATTTCTTCATGAAATTGAAACAAAATCATTACGTTTAACATATTAACATATCATTTAAATTAAATGATTAAATTAAAGCTGATTAAATTTGAAAGTTTTTGTGAGATTTGACATTTTTTGGATAGTTTTTTGCAAAACTAAATAAGATGAAGATCAAGCTGTTCTTTAGATACCAAGTGTGAAAAATTCAAGGTAACAGATACTAAGCTATTATAGAAAATTTAATGCTAAATCCTAAACTGTGGTGAAAGTTTGAAAAATATTTAAAGAAAATAAAGATATTACAGCTTTTATGGAAAAAAAAACTCTTCGATTTATCGTACACCTGCAACGGATTGGCATAGAAAGGTGAGGTCTGCGGCATTTTGCTACATTTTTGATCTAGTTTCACCCATTTTTTTTTTACACTAAGAGATACTCATCCTGTATAGAAGGCACTCCTTGGTTAAGTTGACTGTGTGCTTTGGGTCATTATCTTGCTGGATGTAGTATTTGTTATCCAGGCCTAATTTAATGGCACTACTTTTCAGGTTGCATCGCAACACCTCCACAAATGAGCGAGCTTTTATAATACCTTCAATAATTTCTAAATTTCCAACGCCTGAGTACGCTATACAGCCCCAAACCATAATATTTCCACCTCCACACTTCACCGTTTTCAATATATTTCTTGTATTTAAATCTGTTTTATTTTTTTCACCAAATCGTCATAATGTTAGCCGGTTTAAAAACTTTGAATTTGCTTTCACGTGAAAATATAACTTTCTTCCAAAAATCTAGTAGTTCATTTACGTATTTTTTTGCGAACTCAAGTCTCTTTTTCCTAATTACTTCTCTAATGAAAGGTTTTTCTAGAGGTCTTCTGCCACGAATGCCTTTAATATGGAGAACGTTTCGGATTGTTTGTAGTGCAACATGCTTTCCACTAGATGATGCAAGGTCATCGGCAAGGTTTTGAGCACTTTTACTCGGTTTACTAAAGCTTCTTTAACAACCTGTCTTCTTTCTCGCACTGTAAGGGCCCTTGGAAGACCCCTCCGAGGCTGATTTTCAATGGATCCAGTTCTTATTTTTTTCTAATAATATACCGCACTGTAGAGAATGGTTTCACTTGTTTAGCAATCTCACGGTAACTTTTACCTGAAGACGATAATGATATAATCATCTCTCTAGCAGACAATGGTATTTCCCTTATTTTGTGGGCCATTAGAAACTGAATATTGTGGAAGTCAATGTCACTGAAGGTGATAAGCAGTTACAGCACTAGTGAGTATCATAGGTCACTAATTCCTTTCTCAGGTATAAGATAAGAAGTCAACTTCTCAGTAATTCCAAGTGTGCCAATACTTTACTATCAATTATGGTTAAAGCGTAAACTTTTCCTTCTGAAGGGGGAAGAGAACAAACTAGGTCTATGTAAATCTCAGTCAAACTTTCATCAGGTAATTTATATTGCCCTACAGGAAATTTTACATGACGATGGATCTTACTATGTTGGCATGGTAAACATGCTTTAGTCCACTCCTGGATGTTCTTTTTAACATTGAGCCAAACATATTTACTTGATACCTGCTTGACTGTTGCTCGAACACCAGGGTGAGCCCTATCATAAATTAGATGAAAGACTTGTTGCCGGAATGCTTTGGGGATGAATGGGCGGATGGTGTCCGTACTGACATCACACTAAAGTTGATTTCCACTAGGAAGCTGGTAACATTTGAATTTTAATGCAGAATCAGATGTCATAAGATTCTAAAGTTCGCTGTCAGTCTTCTGTTCTTCGGTTATCTTTTCAAAGTCTAATACACTAGAGTCTCAATCCACGACAAAGTGTCCGCAACAATATTTTGCTTTCCACTAATATGGCGGATGTCTGTGGTAAATTCTGATATGTACTGCAATTGTCTTTGTTGACAAGGGGAAGGTTTATCATTTCTCTGCTTAAAAGCAAAAATAAAGAGGTTTATGATCTGTAAAAATTGCAAAATGCCGCCCTTCCAACAGATATTTAAATTGCTTGACCGATAAATACATGTTCAGTAACTCCCTGTCATACGCACTGTTAGACTTCTGAGCATCGCTTAGTTTTTTATTGTAAAAAGCTAGAGGTCTCCACCCATTAAGTTCTAGTTGTTGGACAACACTATCCACGGCTAAGTCGCTGGCATCAATGATAAGTGCCAAGGGATAGTCCGAACAAGGATAAGTAAGCATAGCTGCATTAGCGAGATCAGCTTTGCATTGCTCGAACATTCCAACTGCTTCCTGAGTCCATGTCGTTTTTCTATTGTCCTTTTTCCTTGCTCCTTTAAGATAGTTATGCAAAATGGCTTGGGTTTCTGCAGCCTTATGTAAATAACCTCTATAAAAATTTAGCATTCCCAAAAACTGACATAGTTGCTGAACAGTCTGGGAAGCTTGTAGTCTACAATGACACTGACCTTGTCTGGAAGAGAAATCGATTCACCCGGAGTGATTCTGTATCCCAAAAACTCCAATTCTTGAAATCCGAAAATAGATTTGCCCGATTTTATACGCAAGCCATACTCGTCCAATCGGATGAAAACAATTTCTAAATGATGCTTATGTTCCTCTTCAGTCGGTGAAGCAATCAGGTCATCATCTAAAAAAATAAATACAAACTCAAGACCAATAAAAACTTGGTGGATAAAACGTTGGAAACTGCTAGGTCCGTTTCGTAACCCTGCAGGCATGGCATTAAACTCAAAAAGTTCAAATGGAGTGGTAGTGGCGGTTTTCGATTTATGCTCTTCAGCTATGGGAATTCGATAATAGGCCTTAAAAAAAATCAATTTTGGAAAAAAAATTGTTTTACCAAGCAAAATACTCTGGAAGTCATCTATCCAAGTTCATTGGATAGCGATCCTTACAGTTGCTGATCGTCATTAAGTCTGCGGAAATCACCACAGGGAATTAACCATCCTTCTTTGTAAATAGATGTAGAGGAGAAGCCCATTCGGATTTTGACGGTCGAATTATTTATTACGATTACGATTTAACATGAATTGGAACTCATCCTTCACTAACTGTAATTTCTTAGAGTCCAGTCTCCTAGCTTTGGAATTAACAGGCTTTCCGGTAGTATGGAAGTAATGTTTTATACTGTGATTGCATTTACTAGGTATTAAATTTGGTTTGGTCAGATTTGGAAACTTGGCTAGTAGGTGAGCAAATTTTTGAGAATTTGATACAGTGCTAATGATGTCACTATTTGATATAGTTGAAATCTCTCCACGAAGCTGTGCACCTGTGACATTATCGACAAGCTTCCTATTTTTTAAATCAATTAAAAGATTAAAATGAGCCAAAATATCAGCACCAATTATTCCCTTGTTAACTTTAGCCACAATAAAGGGCCACTGAAACTGGCGGTGCAAACCCAAATCAATATTTAAAGTTTATTAGCTTATTATTAGTTTATTACATCAATATTTTAAAGTTTATTAGCAACAGCCGAGGCAATATCTACTGTTACCAGCCAAGGTCTGCATTTTACGGAGCAACTGACTAGGCTTAAGATCACCTAACTCTAAACCTGTTAACAGCCTCCTAATTTGCTGGTTATCACTCTCTTTCAACAGCTGGAGAAACCGCTCCTTAGCTAAAGTATATTTATTATTCTCAGAACCTTTAATAATGTCCCAAATATTTTCTATGTACTTAGCTTGTAGCAGAGAGACATGATAGTTGAACTTAGTGTCTTCTCTAAGAATATCTAAAAGATTGATTTGGGCTTTTATTTGATAAAACCATAATTCAGGTTTATCAGCCCAGAAGGGGGGAATTTTAATTTAGTTACCTCAGGTTGGTCTTCAATTTTATCTCCTTCATGCACCTTATTATCTGCCGGCGCCATGCTGCGAATAACTTGAAACAATTAATCCGTAAATGTCGGGGTCACCAATTGTAGGTAATGAATGAGACGCTTATAAACACGCTCTAATATTTATTTGTTTTTGTTTTTTTAATATACATCAATTTAAAGCAGATGGTTTTCTAACCTACTCAACTGTTACAAAAATTAGCTAAGAGTAACAGTATCTCAGCATCGAATAATAATCGATATCTTAAGCCCTCTCTCTCTCAATATACTGTTTTAATTTTATTACGAAACCAGGACACATCTGATAAGAAGTGGGTGAATGTTTGCAATCTTTTAATAGAACCTATTTAAACAAACAACCAAATATTATAACAAGCGCTACAGTGAACGACTACTAGTTCTGAGAGTCCAGTGACGTTAATTTGCAATTTTAATAAATAGTCTTTAATTTTAAAATATTTTTGGAATCTAACCTCTGTTGGTATATGTTCCTCCGATGTGTCTTTGTCTGCTTCGCTGAGGGGTTCAGAAGAGCTAAACCTGCTAGACTCAGGCAATTCCCTGTTTTCCTTTTGCTGCCGAATCTAAATTAAAACATAATATTATTGAATTATTTTTTTATGAATAAATATATAAACAAAAATTATTTATCTTTCTTTCTAGGTGACAATAGGTGTTTAATAAATGAGCATGGTCGTGTAATTTTAAATAAGAATCATCCTTTAACTGGATGTGACCATCAAGCATTCCATTATTATCTCTTATAAATGTAGATTTTGTATATGCCCGTATCCTTTATATGTTAATATAAAAAAAATATAGCATTATTTACATATTTACAGGGTACCGGCCTTGCATCCTTAACATGATTAATATAATTTTATTTTAAACAATGGATAGTTTTTATAATTTAACAATCATGTATACATAAAATTCAAGTGATCTGTTAACTGATTTGATATATTTTCTGAAGAATTATATTCAAAGATTATAATTTCTTTAACCTCAAAGTTCCGTTCATTGAATTACATTAATTTCAAAGTATAACCTATCCTACTGACTTATTGTTCTGTCTTTCTTACAAGTTCTGCGCCATGAGGAATGCACATTATGTTGCTTTTGTCCTACCTACATGCTTGTGTATTCCCAAAACTATTTTTGGAGGTTGAAGAATTCAAATTTCGAGAAACCAAATGAACTGCCTAATTGATACAGTCTTAAATGGAACGTGAATTAAAGCTCTCATAATTTGAATCTTTTTGAAACAGTTAACAAAAAAATAGAGTTTTTGTTCTTAAATAATAATTTAGACATAAGAATTTTTTATGTGTTCATTTGTATCGTAAGAACAATATAAATACCATTTTTTTTTTTTACTTGTGATCTAAAATAAGATTTCCAACATATTTTGTTTCTTAAATCCTAGCGCTCATTCTACAAAAAGAAAAAAGTGTTGGTCCCTCAAGAGTTGTATCAAAAAATTGTTTGACGAAATAGTGATATATGGAAAAAAGTTAAATAACTGTAAAGGTTAAGGAGTTATTTGCACAATAAAAAAGAATTAAACCTTTACATTAAAATTTAATTCATGTTCAGGGCTCAGTGCAAACTTGCGTCAAAAAATCTCTCGAAATAGCATAATTTTTAATCAGCGTCAACTTTTATAACTATCTGGAGTGGCACTGGCGTATGATAGTGAATGACAATAACAGTTCTTTGTATCTGTTCTTGGCTAATTGAAAATGAAAAAGCGTCCTTTGTACGTTTAAAGCATGTATGCATCTGACCTAAGATGAACGATTAGTTTGATACGATTAGATAAAATATTATATATAATATAATTGTAATAAAAAAAAAATTTTTTTACAGGTAAACTACCTCATCTTGCTGTCTAACATCTTGCTCATCTTCATGTGCTGTCCTACAACTGCTCAGCGTTAAAAATGATAAACCCGGGGAATTCCCTTGATCAACACAGCAATATGGCTTTTTGTCTTGAGAGAAACTCGTCTAAAATAAGTAGGGGAGGATTAAAAAGTTATAAGCCGGTAGGTATATTTTTATAATAAATGAAAAAATATCATTATATCATCATTGATAGTTAAGAATAATTTTATAAAGAACAGCATCAATAAAAATCAATGTCAAGGTACCGCGATTATAGAACTTGACTATGTAATAATAATAATAATAAAATAGCTTAAAGTTATTATTCATCAGGACGATTCCTGCTCATAAACCACTTTTTTTTTTAAATACTTCTCAATAACAAATCGATCAACATATAAAAAAATAATGTATATAAATTTATGGAATAAATTTATCTAAAATAAATAATATATTACATATTTCTTATCAGTGTGGTTAAGGTCAATATTGGCACTAAAGGTTAATGTTTTAGACCCTCCTAATATCTGAACAAGAAATATTTCTATATTCCCTATATCATCCTGTCTCTTCATTTGTATCTTTATTGAAATTAATGATAAAATATAAAATAGAGTTAAATAATATGTTAGCGTTTCTCCTTTTATTTTTTTTTTATACCTTATCACTAGTAAAATAGGAAAGGAGATAAGATACACGGCCTATGTAAGAAGAGCGTTTGAAAGTTGATTTAAACCTAAGTCCTGACTGACGAGTTATGGTGTTACGCTAAATAGTTATTACTACTGCATTACCAAGGAGGTTTTATGGAAACTACATGACAGATGCAACATAAATAAAACTATTTTGACTCGGTGCGATATAGGGGTACATCTGCTAAAATGCAGCAGTTAAATGAGTGTTTTTCTGAGCATAGCATCGAATGAAAACAATTTCATACCTCCGTTTAAATGGTGATTTGATTAGTTCATTGATGGAAACGTTAACAATGATAGAGGAGTCGAACGGTAGTATACGACAATTATTACAAGAGTTTTCTCAGTGGTCATTTTCAATCCTTTAATTTCCAAATTTAAGAAAGAAATATTAAATCCAACTTGGTTAATAATACCATTTACTTTCCCTGTCTTCACCTTCAAGATGCCCTCTGTGTAGGAACGGCAGAATGGATTCTGAGCACCTGTTCACCTGAATAGTTCTTGAGCCTCAGAGAAACCGCTTATAGAAATTGAACAAGACAAAAACCTCCCTTAGCCTGGACCACAAGCTGCTTGATGGGTCGGCTTCCCGCGTCTGTTAAAGCGCTTCTAAGTTAATGCTTTATTTTTTTTACTTAATAATTATCAAGTTTCACTGCAGTTTCATCATTCAGAAAACTAATTTCAATTAAAGTTTAGTTACTATAGTGGAACTATTAATAGGTTTCTAAACGAGATTCTATCACACCTGAATATTCTCTTAATCTGATTCTAAGAATAGCATTTGAGAAGCAGACGCGAGGGAACGTTACATTTTGTTTTTCGTTCAAACACCATCCAAGGACTGAATTATAATCACTAGCGACGTAATCTATAGCTATTACAATATTTTCTTATTTAATGTGTTACAAGGCCATATTTGCTCTTAGCATAGAATGTACAATTATTCTGCTAACTCTCGGCTAAAGACAATTGGTGAGTTTGGTGGATGAAGGGGTTATGTAACAGAACACAATTTGGAGTAATTTTTGTTTACTAAGATTTATTTTCCTTTAACAGGAAAATCTTACATAGCCCCTTTATCTTCTTCATGTCTCTGTTTTTAGTTGTTTTGAAATATTCAGAGTTAGCTACCTACCACTTCTGCACACAACTATTTCATCTACTTAACTGTTTTTTGTTTTTTTAAAAGTTACATAACCCTTTTATGCACCAAACCCTTCAATTATTGTGTTCAAGACTGAATTGATCTAGTGTCTTATTTTATGGGATGCTTCCCCAAGAAGACTCGTGTTATTTAAATGTTTGGTACTCTGTGATACTGATTTTATACTATGAGTTAATTATAATAAAAAGCAAACTGATGAAAGCTTTGAAACTACTAGTTGAAAAAGTAGTGGTGTTACCAAATGAGTAGTTCTCAACTGGGGCTTGATTTTCAAACTGGGCAGTGAAACTTCATATATTAGAACTCTTCTATATTTGATCACTGCTCCGCTCGCCACTACCTGCAATGTTTATCATAATCTTGAAAGTTAAATTTCAGGTTACATTCCAACTATACTAGCTCGAATCCGCGTTAATCCAAGTATTTTCTTTGTCCCTTGAGTCCTATTTTTCAATTACCTCGTCTGGAAGCTGAATAGGTTTCTTGGTGAACTCAAAGATGAATAGTGGCAAAGGATTTTCCATTGAATGAATTCCAAAAAATAAAATAAAAAATTGAATATATATATTTGCTTTTATTCGGTATTGTTTTTAAACTCCGCTTTATTTTTCTTCCGTTGCAAGCGTATAATAAACAGCCAGCCCGAGTTACAAAGCTACCGCCGCTAAACGGTTTGGATGACAGCTACAAATCTGAACAGATCTGAGAATTATCGTAGTTTGTTTCGAACCTATTTCCCCTTCCTTAAGCATTATTTTGCAACCTAATTAAGCATGTGACGTGTGGTCATTACTAAGTACTACCAGCAGCCTTTGTCGTTGGATCGACTTCTTTACCAACGAAAAAGACGAGATGATTTTCAGAGAAAGTGATTTTTTGAATGGTCACCAATTCAAATGCTGGTCACCGATTTCATCTTAATTGAACAACTAATCCTAAATAACCGTGTCCGGTATTAGTTATTTAATCGCGATATGCAGCATTTTTATTTATGAAATGCACATATAAGAATGAAACGGTCGAAAATGGACGTTTAAAAACAGTTAGAATTACCGACGACTACGTAGACTTTGGAACCAAAGAAAATTTGTACTACACCAGTTCTTGGATCGTTTCTTTTAGTAACGAATTTTCCAAGTTTTATTGTAGTAATATTTATATGATATATTAACCTTAATGGAAAGTAACAAATAAATAAATGAGTCTTACGATATACAATTATATTTACATTTTTTACAATGTTATGTATTTTAAAATGTATTTAATTATAAACTATCAATATTTATAAAATATATTCTAATTGCGTTTGCTTTTTTTTTGCTCACCCTTTTTTAAGAAAGTTAATCTTCACATGCCAAAATTATCAATCTTCATCACTCTCTACCTTGCACATTTGCACACATTTCCTATCAGATAATATCATTTAACTTTATTCGTCCTCAATATATACTTTGATTTTGGGGTCTAAAGATACTAATTCGTGACATTGTATACTATCATGTCATGATATCAAGGTTGGTTTTTACCACATCCATTTCAATTTTATAGTGTAAGGGAAGTATTTAAAAATCCTAATCATCCTTTGAGTTGACACTACCTACCTGGTCTTTAAATTTTGCTTTGTATTCTAAGATTTTTCTTGGTAAAATCCTTTTATTTTTTTTATTAATATAACCATTCAATTAAATACCTGATTAATTATACAAGCAATGAAAAAATCTATCTAAATATGTTTTTATATTTATATACAATATTATTTTTTTATAATTTTATATCAGAACTTCTTCTATTCTAATAATAATATTCTTGGTATATCATTCTCGAATCTCCGAATAGTTATTTCTGCATTACCTATATTAGGTAGCCTCAATTGCAGTATCAAATATTAACTCCAGAAATTTGTTTATAAATCTCGAAAAAATGATTCATTGTTTGAAAATGATCAATTTCGTTGAACTTTCCAGAGAAGCACAACCTTATCTGAAACGGAATCTTTGGTGGTTTCTACACCTCTTGAATGAGCGTGACTAGCTCTAAAATCCATAGGTTGGTAAAATGTAGGATTACCTTCTCTCCCTGACTTACTTAAGGAAGTTAATCCACAATAATAAAACATTACATATAAAAAATTTTTAAATAAATGTAAAAAAAAAAAAAATACTATCACCAAAACCTCCGAATGTTTCTGAAAGTGATAATATGTGGAGAAAACGGTTCTATAGTGTACGAATTTATTAAAAACTTTCGACTGGGTTCACAGGGTCGAGAGATTCCAACTTCCCAACGAATGTGATAGACAAGGGCAAAGTATTATACATGAAGAAATTTCGTTCTTTATAAAAACCGTAATGGTTAATTCAATTTTCAAAAGAAAGGATAACAATGGCGGAATATCCTGCCGCCATTTGAACAATCGTCAGTTCCTGGAAGATCTCAAAATGTTATCCTTAGGTGTCCTTGTAAAATTAAATAAAATTTCAAAAGACGAAAAATAATTTGTCGGGGAGGAGTGGCCAGAGATGTCCTTCGGCACTCAAAAATCGTCAGATCCTAGCAGATCTGAAACCAGTATCCTTTACTGGCATTTCGGCGTATTGAAGTGGTAACCTCATAATTCCGCCACAAAGTATCTATATCGTTTCAGAAAAGATTAACTTCTAATGCAAAGGTCGTTAAAATGAGCTGCTGATTGAATCGAAAATTGCGTAAGTTGAAGTTTTCATATTATTATAGTTTCAGTTTCAATATTTAGGTAGGCTGTACTGTTCTGAGCCAACGGTTGTGAAAGGAGGTGATTTGAACTCATGCTTAACCGCCAGGTTTTCCCCCCAATTGAGGGTACCCAATATTTAAGTGACTGTGTGTGCCCCAAGATAGTTTTCCAACCTCGAATTTGATCCAAGACTGAAATGACAGAATATAAATTTTCTGCCGTCATTCGGACTCGTCCTCGGGCCCGGGAGCATGGTAGTCAAGCTATATATATATATATATATATATATATACAATTCCCTCGTTTCATATAGTATTATATAAAATATTTTACTTTGAATATACTTCCAATTTTTGAATTTCACTTCAAACCAGAGTTATGGAATAAAAAAAACAAAAAAACAATGTAATTAAATCGATTGTATTTTTTGGTGTAATCTTGAGTAATTACTCCATCGGCTTCTTAGAGAAGATAGCAAGAAATCTTCATTTTAATGAGACGGCTACAGTTTGTTGTAAATCACGAATCCAATGAGCTGAATTGATGAGTTATTATCGAGAAGTGGAATGATCCGAATAGTGACGCCAGTGATCGCCTGCTCGTCAGTCAATTCTACGCCATTGATTTCATAAGTATACTTGATTTACACGGTTATCTTTTATGCAATTATTACTTCACAAACTGCGAAGGAACGATTTATTGTTTTTTTTTTGTTGTTGTTTTTTTTAATTCATTATTTATTTGATATTTGTTTTACTAGATAGTCTCGGGATCTTCTAGTATAGAATTTCAATAGAAGTTCATTAGGTAGTCACGGTACAGATCATTCATATGACTTTACTATGGATATTATTTACTAATACTGTAATTAGTAAAAAACACTCAATAGCAAAAAAAAAACCGGACACTCAGATTTGAACTCATAATTTTGTTAAATGTGAAACGGCACAGAAAAAAACGCTTTAAGATAAATACATACCTTCCTGTCTTGAATGAATGTGAAATTGATTTTAAAAAATAAATAGAAATTTCGCAAATTCTACTTCTGTGTTATTTATTGAATTGTTTTTAACCGTTTGTCAGTTGTGAAGAACAGTCTATTTCAATTATTATCAAAAGGCTTTGTATATATCTGAAAATTCGACTTAAGGTTCGATTAGCTCAAAGGTGCTTTACTTCTGAGAATAACGTGATGCGAAAAATCGGGTATGTTACTTTCAGGGTTTTTTTTTTTTTTTTTGTTTCAAGACTTGTTAACACAAATCCTATATCGCCAATGTAGCACTATCTAATTTTAATCCCAGTTGAATTTTCTTTGTTTTCGGCTATTATATGAGAACTTTTGTTTTCTGGCAAGTATTTATTTAAATCGTGGGTCTTTTCTTTGGTCATTGTTCTTTAAAATTCAGAGCCGTCGTGAACAGTCCGTGTACCCAGCGCTCTTTTTTCCTGTCATTCACAAACCTTTATACACAGCTTTATACACGTGAAAGTTAAATTCACCCCCTCAAGGAGATAATCGTCTTGAAAACTTAATCCTTTTCACGTACAAACGCTTAGAGTTAGATTCAGGCTCATCTATACTCATGTGGTTTGAAGAAATCTATTCACATCTCTTGTAATTGTTTTAATTTCTTTTATATAAACAGATAATAGATCATTGCGAAATTAGTATACATGGATCTATCTTCAAGATATTCTAACCAAACGTTTGAGTTTGACGTCGAGTTACAGCTCTTCGAGTTAGAGCTCGCGGACTACTCAGTGTACAAGAACTCTCTAGAATGAAATTTTCATATATGTAAACGCTTTTTCATAGCAATAAAGATTTAAAATTAAAATACTTAGTAGTATTTAAAAAAATGCATCTGAATCTTGATTTATTAGTATGCTTTTTCTTATTACGTATATATATCAATATTGTAAAAAACCTGCTCCTCTGGAACCCATGAAAAGTCTTGGGTTCAGAACTTGGTAGGTGTTTACTGTTTTTGGAAAAACCACTCATTGTGCAAGGAGGTGATTTGGCAAGAATCCCACCCAACCACCATTTCCCCCATTTAAGGATACCCACTTTATATGAACTGATGACCAAAGATGGTTTACTGTCCTCAGAGTTGACCTAGGGCTGATAGAACGAAACAATCATATGCCTCAGCCGGAATCGAAACTAGGACCTAGAGTTAGGGGTCCACTGCCTTACCCACTAAATAAATATGACTCCTTATAAATGCGGAAATAATAAAATAAAATGAACATAAAATAAGTGATTTTTTTTATACCTTAACTATTAAAAAAAAAAAGAAAAAAAGTATTTGCATATGCCTACACAATACTTGAATTTTTGCCTGACGAGATAGGCCTCCTCGAGCGTCTTGAGGTAGGGCGATGGGAGGGTATCTCTGGGGTTCAACGAGTCGAAGATGCGGTTTTTCTTTTCGTTTTCGATGAACTTTTCCCACATTTTCTTCTTGTGCTCTTCTGTTTCCCCGTTTATCTTGTTTATAAACGCCTTTCGGTTGTTCAACTTCTTGTTTCTTTTTATTGCCTGTAAAGGTAGGTTAGTCATTTTATTCATCTCAAATATTTAATATGCATCGTGGAAGTGCACATAATTTGAGTATTTTTGTTATTTACTTTTGCAGAACATAAATTACTTTTCTCAATATGAATTGCTTTTCTAGTTACGATCCTATATCCGTTACCCAAATATGACCAGTTCTATACTAAACCTATTTTTTATTTCCCAGTCTTAAGCATTTATATCACTGAATAAAACTAACAACAATAAGTTTAATTGGAGGACAATCAAAAATAATTATTTTTTTTATAATCTGAGAATAGCTGTACATTACTGGTTGTGTAAAACTAACCCTACGATTTAGGTTTAATTTTTGTTTTTGCTAAGAAATTAAGAAACAACAACCATATTCGGAAAACAATTTCATTAAATTTGTTAATTTTTTTTTAACCAGATATTCTGAATTGTTTCTTATGTTTAATTTCGTATGTTGTATTGTTTGGTATGTGTACCCCGAAAAAGTGAATTATTAAAAAATATATATATAATTTTTCCTAAGTTTTTCTTTCAAATGAAAATAATGAATGCTTTTATATAAATTAAAACAAAAAAAACATGTTTATGGAGTGCTGCAAAAAATAATAATAATAATAAATAAAATAAATGCATTTATAAACAGATGCCAAAGAAAACTCCTGAATATACTGCCTTATTTTTTTTTCTTCCAATTAAAAAGAATATTTACATTTTAATAAAGATATATATTAATAAATCTTATATAAAAATAAACTATATGCAATTTTAAATATCACTATCTATCACCAGCTATATAATTTATATTGAGTGAAGCCATCATACAATCTTCAGGTACTGTGTGAAACTGGCATACATTGATAAAATCTTAATATACCCTTCTAGTTGTACAAGAATTCAAGATGGGATTTGTGGACAATCAAGAGCAAACAACCAAAAAAAGAACTAGTAAATGACATCGATGTCATCGAATCTCCTATATATCCAGTTTTAAAAAACTACTAAGAAGATTTGTGAACTCTGTATACTGTCGATACGGAAATAAACCAGATTATAGACTTCCTAAAGTATATAAAGGGTCGTTTGTTGCTATGATATACAATGCTACTCCTGTACTATGTACTCAAAAGTGGAAATGATGAACACCAGGGAGAGAATACTACTTGTTTTCAAAAGGAAGTTGTTATAAAAGACACAATATGGGCTTTTAAAGAAGAAAAGGCATTATGAATTACCATGAATGCTGTAACGCAGATGGGTGTGGTAAAAATATTCTGATTACTCGATTCATGTGACCACCAGCGATTTGTCTGGGATGGAAAAGATATCTTTTCCAAAGAATCTGCTCAGCGTAGAACCAATAAGAAAACCAAAAGTGGGAAGATCCCAAAATTTAAGATAAATAGATGGAGTAGGTGGTAATGCCAGAACGCTTGGATTCAGGAACTGGTGGACGACTGTAAGTAGAAAAAAACATCATAAGAACGGAACTCTGGTATACTATGTCCCATCTTCAAAACTTTTGGAAAGATATTTGTGCTAATTAAAGATGGATTACCTTATTAAACATTCTATATAATATAAGCTATATTAGGTATTGGGCAATATTATAATGGAAAAACTTGATATGTATACCGAAATGATTCTGGTGAATATCAGTGTGGTTTCCGCTACAGTAATGGTACAATTGATTAAATTTCTATTTCACGTCGAGCCAACGAATTATATTATGAATACACCATGGATTTATACATCCTCTTTGTAGATTAGAAATAAGAATATGACAGTGTCCAACTACATTGATAAATATAATATATGGTATCCTTTCCAAACCCAACTTCTTGGTCTCAGTTTTAAAAGTATTCGAAATTTCACTTTTCATTTATGTTTATTTCTAATTACTGAGAGTATAATTAGTTCTGAAATACAAAATAGAATAATGGCTGGAATATTGGACAGCAAACTGTTAAAATCCAAAATTCTCTCAAGGAGACCAAAAATACATCTTAATCACTCCCTCAGACCTGTGATCACCTATGGATCTGAAACCTGGTGTTTAGAAATGCAGTATATTGATAAAGATTAATGGTTTTCGATTGAAAAATTATGAGTCGATTCGACTCATATATATCGACTCATATATTATATGGTGCAACAAGAGTTGTTGGATGGTGTTAGGAGAAAAGAAATGCGGAAAAAACTGATTTACTCAAATGTAAGGACATCGATAATTAAATTGAAAAAAGTAGACTGTGAAGGCCGGCAACTCATGTTGGGTAAATGAAGGATAAAATAATACAAAAGAAAATGGTAGACAGGACAACATTTGAGAGGAAGAGGAGCTGGTGGAAACCAAGAAACCGTTGGAAGGATGGAGTGTCAAGAGATACGTGGAAGTTGGGATTTCGAGACTGGAGTCTCGCTGCAGGTGACCCGGAAAGAAATTTGTTAGGCCGAGGGGCACACCCACCTGTAGAGGCTGGCTGTAAGTGGGAATCAAACTAATATGCAATGCGATTTAAGGGATACTAAACATTTTTTTTGTTATAAGTACCTAGATTGTTGTTGGTATTACATACAACCATACAGAAAACTACTGGAAATTCATGTTTTTTTTTTGTTTGTTTTTTTTTTTTTTTTTTTTTTTTTTTTTTTTTTTTTTTTTTTTTTTTTTTTTGTATAAGATTTTTAAGTAATTTAAAGAAAAATTGGGCGTTGTTTATTTAATAGTGAAATAAAAAAAATGTTATTATTTTTTAAAGCTTCACTTTTTCGAGGTAGCAAAGTAAAAATTTTCATTCAGCATCTCAAAAACAACAAATCAATTTAGAAAAACCAAAACAAACATACGTATGATTTCCCGTGAGACTATCAAATTATTTGAATACTTTGTTATTATATAAATTAAGGAGTCATGAAAATATGTTATGATTTAATTTTTTTTTTTTAATTCAAAACAGCATTCTCCAGATGTACATGTTAAGAAAAAGATATAAAGTTATGATAAGATATATATATATATATATATATATATATATATATATATATATATATATCTTTTTATTCAATGACGCAATATTTATTTCCAAAGGAACAATTATCACCTGAATTAGGTGCACTTTCACGAACCTTTTTTAGTTACATATTTTTTTTCAATTTATCATTCAACAGAAAAGTTTGTATCCATTCACATTTAGCTTATCATAAAACATAATTAATAAATCAATATTGTTGAAAATGTAGTGAGCCAATATTAATTCTTGACTCACCCTTATTTTACGGTTCAATATAATTACATTGTATAAATATAATTACATTGTACAATCAAGTCTACTATATTTATAAACCCACAAATCAGCAATCCAAATCAACACAAAAAAAAAATTATATAAAATTTTAAAAACATAATGCTTATTTGAATAATCTGTCGTTTTTTAAAACTCATAAAACACAATATTTACAAACATTTTAAATATTAAAAAAATATTGTGGCAGTATCAAAATTTTTTGATTCTCGGTACGGGAACTAATGGCAAAAAATCAATTTTCTATTCTCGATACCGGTCACATTGTTAAAAAATAAATTTGATTTCTGTTTCAGATGCGCCCCTTACTGGGAAGTAATTATCATTTCATCATCAATAACTGAGTGGTAAAATATATTAAGTTTAGATGAAAAATCTCAACCATCGTGTACCTCCCAGGAAATTTCAAACATTGTGCAGGCTTTCATAGCATTTCATGATCATCGTTACTGAAATAATTATAGAAATCCATAATTTTCTTTTAGATTTATCCACGATTTTAAATAATCCAATAATGTAATTGGATCTGTGGGCTCAAGTTTGCGCTAATGGAATCAGTAAATTATTAGGTTGATGTCTGTAACAATATATTTATATGCTGTCAGAATTGACATACATTGGCCACTGCACAACTTGAAGCACTGTTTATGCCCAATGTTTTCTTCTCTTCTATACCAGAGGTAGTTGCGCTGGAATAAAAAAAATAAATAAATAAAATGAATATATATATATATATATATATATATATATATATATATATATATATATATATTCTATATTACCTTATTACAAAAAACAGAAATATATATTGCAATTTATATAATACTCTAACAAAGGGTAAGGTAATGGTGTTAATACACTTAGTAAGGTTTATAAGTTTCCAGTCTGAATGAGAAGGAAAGGTTAAAGTGAAGGTGAAACATTACGAGTTTTGATTTTCCAATGTTCTCCTCCTCTATGCTCTTCGAACTGAAGACAACACTTAAGCAACATTTGTATTCCATGAAGAAATTAATTTTTGCCTTTTTGAAAAATGTTCCTCTACAGCTGCTTGGATCTGTGGGCTCAAGTTTGCGCTGTAGGGTGGATGTGGGATTTTCTCTGCAGTATTCGTATACAATCCCAATAAATGGTAGCCATTGTTTTCTATTTCGGTTGTATAAGACTTGTATTTAACAATGGCGCTTCTCCATTCCTGTACTGTTGAACACGAGAGGGAAGAATTTGATCACACCATCCAAGATGTCTTTAATTTTCATCGTAAAAAAGCCCTTTTTACGAAAGAATTTAATATCTGCTACCGAGAAGTTATTAAAGTTTCGATCGATCTTGAACATTTTGATACAGGAAAGTTTCCTTTAAGGTCAGATACAGACAACATTTCTCTGACAAATTGCAGTGAATGGACATGTTGAGAGCAAACATAGATGTGTATGCCAAATCTCGGTCTGATTGAAAGTAGGGGATTAGGATAAGACAGTCCGAATTACAGACCTAATTACTCTTAGCTGCTTTGTGACTTTCTAAAGTAAAATTACTCTCTGCCACTTTATAATATTGTGTTAAATGCAAATTGAACCTCTCATATTCTCTATATAAATGTAAAGTATCGAATGTGAAAAAAGTTTTTTTTTTTTATTTTCGATCTTTAGCAATTCGTTTTACTTTTCGACATATCGATTCTTTAACAGGGTAATTCTTCCCCTTTACAGAATGAATTAAGATCCGAAAGTTCGCTTCAGCGTACGTCCAGTCCTGAACCAATCGGTAAAGTAAGACAAAAAAATGAGTTAATGAGGCAAGCAGTTTTTATCTCGAGCAATATGTAATGAAGGAAAGTCTTGATTGGGCCTAATTTTGATTTTGGGTACCGTATTTTTATCTCGGTCGATCAATGAGTCTGGATGTAAGAACTGAATGCTTTTTGTAATAATTGAATCCTATGTCTGGGTTTGGAACGCCACGTGTTCAACTATTTAATAAAATTCTTGATCAAAGCTTTATTGTCATTGTAAATTTATTTTAAGGTCAATGAAGGTTAGGAAGCACTTGATTCTACATTTCAACAAAATTGTGATAAGTTTCGATTAAAACTTTGAAACTTTAGTTCTCCGTGGTTAGTTTTACAAGACTTAATGCAACATTGAAGGTCTCCAAAACACTATTATTCTGACTGTGTCTTCTTCTCTAATTCTTCCAATTGATGCTTAGAATTTCAAAATATCTGGAAATTCGGCCGTCCATCAGTATTAAATCTGCTTCATCGACCAAAATTCCGGTCGAAAGGATATTCCGCCATTGTTGTCCTGAAGGATATTATTTTGAAATATTTCAGGATTTATTGGTTTTTATGTTATCTGAAGGATATTCCGACAGTGTTGTCCTTTTATTTTCGTCCTTAAGGATGCTATTATTTTACTAAATTGGTATAATATAGAATCGTGGTGGTGGGGGTTCGGGGCGGGATTAAGAGATGGATCCTGCTATAAGGATGCTGTTTTTCAGATCTGCCTGGATCTGACGAATTTTGGCGGCCGAAGGCAACTTCTATTGGTCGGGACCATAATTCTATATCCG
Source organism: Euschistus heros (assembly GCA_003667255.2). Classification (NCBI taxonomy): domain Eukaryota; kingdom Metazoa; phylum Arthropoda; class Insecta; order Hemiptera; family Pentatomidae; genus Euschistus; species Euschistus heros. The sequence continues at coordinate 2,085,156 of RCWM02000083.1, forward strand.
GGTAATTAACCTCATGGCTCTACAAAATGAAATAATTTACTATTTCTAAAAAAGATACTTCATCTTTATAAATACAATTTACCTACTTCCATAAAAAAAAACATACATAGCTGTTTTATACTAAGGATTGTTATTTTATTCTTTAAAGTGAGTGATCGATTTGAATTTAGGTAGTGGCTGAAAATATTATACACCTCATATTCTTCAAAATCACTAAATAACAGTTTAAAAGGAGTTGGATGGCAAATCTCGTTAGTTTACTAATAACCTTATTTATAACAAAGGGGACATTAACCACTATTGCGAGGTTGTATTGAGCAGCAAGAAGTCGAATGGCCTTGTTGCCAAGAGCTTAGGCGTTAATTAAAAATAAAATAAAAATTGATCTATTGTTGAGCACTAGTATTTTTTTTTCTTGCGTGATGTCAGTGTTGCTAATTAAATGTTAGTTTATTTACTTTTTATGACTTTAGCCTATCAAAAATTTATTTTTAATTTTTACCTGTTTTTAAATATCCTGAACTCTTTCAGCTCTTCTATTTACTCACACAAAAAAAAAATAACCAATCGACCAATAAACAATTATCGGTCTTATAATTTTGTTATATTACCGGAAAATAATTGTTTTATAGATATTAAATTTTTAAAATATATTAAAACTCGATAAATGAAACTTAATTTTAACGTACTGTATTTATTTTTGAAATTATTATTATTTTGAATATCAGTATATTTTCGTTATCTTACTGTAAGAGCTGTGAAGAACTCTTCGACGGACCATCGGGCATCCTCCCTTCGAGTATACTGGCCAGGTCTTCCTGTGTCACCCTGGACTCTCGGCCTCCATTGCTTTCTTCTCTGTTTCCCCTACAAATGAATATTAATAATGATATTATGAGAATGCTTTAAAATTATATAGTTGCACAATATATATTTTTTTTAATTATTACAAAACTTCTTAGACTATTTCAGCCAGTATGCTAAGGTTTTAGGCTTCGTCCCTCAATGATATATATTTGAGTTCCAAAGAAGTATGCGACTTCTTTAAGTGTTTATGCATTTTTAACTCAAAACGTTCGTTTGTAATTTTTATGTTAAAAGGTTGGTCTTGTTAATGTTGAAGTTGTCTAAAACGACAATTTGTTTCATAGGTGTTTATTTTCGTTTCAGATTCATATGTTAATAGAATATGAAATTCAAATTATTTTGCCTATTTTGATATAATAATAATTAATTAGGGGTTAATAAAACGTTATGCTCCTGATTTCATGGAGTTTACACTGGCTGATAGAAATGAAGTGGTGGTCCGTTACCTTTTTATCCTAATCAGTGTGGATCTTAAAAAAAATTCAAATTAATTTAAAAAAAAAAAACTGAGGACCTAATTTTCTGTTAACCACTCTCGGCTTGGAAAAATAGGTAATAAGATTAACTCGTTCTCAACTGTCAACGGATTTAAAAGGTCAACATTAAATGAATCCACTAAAGCAATACAACACAAGCTGATAAAACTATCTTAAAAACATTCTTAAGCAAATAATAAAATATATTTTCTACATCCGAAGACCATGAGACTTCCATTTATTTTGGCAAACTTCCAGCCAGGCGACAACTTTAAAGTCGGAGGCAGGCATCGTTCACGGAGGAAGAAAAAAAATAGGATTCGAAGAACTCTCCCTCTGTGAGCATAGTAATGACCACGTTGAGGTTAGTGGAACTCGTATCTCATTACTTAGGTAGCACTCAAGTGTTCTTTATTGTCTGGAAAGTGTATGAGTACAAACAAATATGTTCTGTTTTGTGAAAGACAAATTTATAATTTCTTAGTATTTGTCCATTTTTTTTAATATATTAAAATAAAAATAGGTACATTCAGTCCATGTATGGAAAAATTATTACAATAGCCTGTAAAGCAACTACCCATTGGCAGCAATATAAGGTAATAGAAGTTCCTTTGAATAGGTAGCAAGTTGGGAGACTAGTGGATTCGAGTAAGTGTGGAGCTCATCATGGAGGGATATCGATTTGTACAACCAAATTGATAATTAATGAAGATAATTTCTACCACATCGGCAATACTAGATACCCTTCTCTCAAACCAATAATCCACTCTATATTCTTCATCATCACAATATCCTTCCTCCTTTTTTTTACTCTTGAACTCCTGGCACAGAAAGGGCTTCCTTGATCAGGTACGTCAGAGAAGATTCTATCCACTTGTAGAGGAAGTTAAGCTAGTGAACATATATAGCAGGGAAAGGCTTCTACTTCAATCACCAAGTTTGTATGTTGACTCATCCATAGTAGCAATGAAAACCTAGACATAATTACAACACACTCCTCTTCTGAATCATATTCGCAATTTAAATGTATAGGAATCTATTATGCGTAACCTACAAACCAATAGCTAACCTAAAACCTTTAGTATCCAAGAATGAAATTTTTAGATCATCCTGTTGGGCCAGCCTCCAAACGATCTAATAGATCGAAGGATCTTGTTCTTTAAAAAATAGCGAAATATGAAATGATGTCAAAATGTTTGGGAAATGGAAAAATTTTCCTCTTGAACAGGATCTGGACATATTAGCAATGTTCCATTTTATCGAGAAACGTTTCCAACTCACGTTTTGTTCAAATGAATGTAATTCTGGAGAAAAATCCAAAATCACCAAAAACTACTATGTAAGCACACCCTTAACCGAGGAAACTAGCTCAATCACCCTACATTCTTCTGAGAATTTAGTGTTGTTCTCCGGGTCAGATATTGCAACTTACTTAGTGAAAACATTCTATTTCCAAAACTAAACTAAATGAATTTTGTAACACAGGAAATTCCGAGCTATAGGTTCTGCCTGATTGCTGATTGTCAATAATCGGCATAAAATTTTAAGAAGAGGATCCCACATGAATCAATCGTCATCACCGCGTTTTCTTTTTTAACCTCAATCTAAACCTAGACGTGAAGCTTTAGCCAGGCAGGTAGAAATCACCACGAATCAATTCAAAGCATCTTTGCGTGCTTTAGAGACACTGAGCTAACGTATGGATCCAACACAAAAAAGTTTAATCCATGTTATTCATATTATATTACAATAATAAATATTATATATTATTACTCTAGCGATTACACTACACAAAAATTGATACTGTAGAATTCATTTATTTTCCTAACAGTTTGGGAATGTGGCAGTTACTTTATGTATATGCCACGAGGCTTAATATGGCCTTATCTTGAAATCTATTGGGAACTTTTTCAGTAAATAAATAAATTCTGAAGCAAGAAAATGTTATAACATTCATTAAATATTTTCTATTATTTCTCATATGTTTTCATCAACGGGTGGGTTGGTTGTCAGAAAATATTTATTCTTACTTAATTCTCCTTAATGATTCCTTAATTAACATTCTTCATTCTCTTTAAATTGAGAATGTTATATTTTATTTTTTAATATATAATTACGAGTACATTACATTCCTGTTTATTTTACAACTATCATACCACGTCGCGCCTTCGCCCACATTCTGTGAACAACTTAAATAATTTTAACTTATAACTGGAATTTTATTTGTTTATCGATAACTATCTTGTGTTGAAGTAAGCTTAAGAATAATGCTCAATTATTATTTCTTCAAGAATATTTTCACACAAGGCCTTAATTTTACACCAGATTAGGTGATTGAAGTATAAAGGACATCCAATATTATATTTTAATGCATGAGTTTGTTCACCAGACGTACAGAGACTATTAAGAAACTTTTGGAGATAATGGACTAAATTATCAGTCGTGATGATCAATACATGTTTGTTTGATTACCAATATTGTATTAGACTCATTATTGGTGTTAATATTTTCATCATAGCAATTTGTGTAGACTTAATTAAAGAAATGGAAAGTCAAAATCTTGTACTTCTCAGTAGGATATTTTTTATCGCTTTCCAAAATCCTGTAATTACTCTAAAAATCCAATTAGTTCCAAGATAGACTAAGAAGCACAACTTAACCAATTTTTCACAACACAGATATTTAAATCCTGCTTTGGAGGTTGATTGTTAACTCGTCTTCAAGGTAATTGGACCTATCCTCTTCATCACGACAACCATCGAAAAAGTAACACCACGTTTAATGTTTAAACGAAGTTCAGTACGTTATGTTACAAGAATTACCTCCATATGTTTGTTGTTCAGTATAAGTTTCTGGTATTGCGCCAAAGCTCTGAAAGATCTTAAGGTTATGAACTTAAAAAAGTTAAAAATTTTTAGTGTATAGTTCCTGTTTCAGTGCTGTGCTAAACAGGAGTAAAGTGATTTACGTAGTATAATACAAGTCTTTGCATAATGAGTATTCAGTTATTGAATGAAGTTACTAATTTATAAGTCAATGTCTTATCTAAGTTGTTGATTTTTTAGAAATATGAAAGGCAAACCTGTCCACTGCTAAGTGTAGGGAACATTAAGTTGCAACTATTGGTTTGTATTCCTAGTCAAGTCATTTTAGGCTTCTTAGCCTCAATGTGTGGAAATCTCCTAGGAAGCTGTGTATGGTGTACCTGACCCCGACCCTTTTCGGCTACCTAAATCTGACCTTTTTTACCTGACCCTGAACCTTTTTTTACCTGACGCTGACCCTTTTTTACCTGTCCCTGACCCTGACCTTTTTTACCTGACACTAGCCTTTTTTACCTGACCCCGACCTTTTTTACCTGACCCTCGCCCTTTTTTTACCTGACCCTGACACTTCTTTACCTGACCCTGTCCCTGACCTTTTTTACCTGACCCTGACCCTTTTTTCCTGAACCTGACCCTTTTTTACCTGACCCTGACACTTTTCTTACCTGACCCTGACCTTTTTTACCTCATTCGGACCCTTTTCGGCTTCCTGACCCTGACTCTTTTTTACCTGAACCTGTCCCTTTTACCTGACCCTGACCTTTTTTGCCTGACCCTGACACTTCTTTACCTGACCCTGACCTTTTTTTACCTGATTCTTCTGACCCTTTTCGGCTACCTGACCCTGACTCTTTTTTACCTGACCCTGACACTTTTTTACCTGACCCTGACCTTTTTTACCTGACCCTGACATTTCTTTACCTGACCCTGACCCTTTTTTACCTCATTCGGACCCTTTTCGGCTTCCTGACCCTGTATCTTTTTTACCTGACCCTGACCATGACAATTCTTTACCTGACCCTGTCCCTGACCTTTTTTACCTGACCCTGACCTTTTTTGACCTTTTTTTACCTGATTCTTCTGACCCTTTTCGGCTACCTGACCCTGACTCTTTTTTACCTGACCCTGACTCTTTTTTACCTGACCCTGACCCTTTTTTTACCTGTCCCTGACCTTTTTTACCTGACCCTGTCCTTTACCTTTTTTACCTGACCCTGACCCTTTTTTCCTGAACCTGACCCTGACACTTTTTTTACCTGACCCTGACCTTTTTTACCTGACCCTGACCCTTTTTTACCTGATTCTACTGACCCTTTTTGGCTACCTGACCCTGACTCTTTTTTACCTGACCCTGACTCTTTTTTACCTGACCCTGACCCTTTTTTTTTTACCTGTCCCTGACCTTTTTTACCTGACCCTGTCCTTTACCTTTTTTACCTGACCCTGACCCTTTTTTTTTTACCTGTCCCTGACCTTTTTTACCTGACCCTGTCCTTTACCTTTTTTACCTGACCCTGACCCTTTTTTCCTGAACCTGACCCTGACACTTTTTTTACCTGACCCTGACCTTTTTTACCTGACCCTGACACTTCTTTACCTGACCCTGACCCTTTTTTACCTGATTCTACTGACCCTTTTTGGCTACCTGACCCTGACTCTTTTTTACCTGACCCTGACTCTTTTTTACCTGACCCTGACCCTTTTTTTTACCTGTCCCTGACCTTTTTTACCTGACCCTGTCCTTTACCTTTTTTACCTGACCCTAACCCTTTTTTCCTGAACCTGACCCTTTTTTACCTGACCCTGACACTTTTTTTTACCTGGCCTTGACCTTTTTTACCTGATCCTTACACTTCTTCACCTGTCTTGACCCTTTTTAACCTGATTCTGACCCTTTTCGGCTACCTGACCTTGACGCTTTTTTACGTGACACTGACCCTTTTTTACCTGACCCTGACCCTTTTTTATCTGACCCTGACCCTTTTATTACCAGACCCTGGCTTTTTTTTGTATAAACCTTTATTATGGCATTCAATCGTGCCGGCAAGGTCAAACGGTCGCTAAAATCCATTTTCCGAGAATAGATATTGCTCGGAGGTCAATTGCGGTTTTGACAAAAGTAGTTCATCGTGCAATTATCTACAGAAAATGTCTATCTGAGAAAGGGATTAACTTGCTATAAGTTGTACTTTTCCGCGAAAAAACGTTTTTTGCTACTCTTTTGTCTATAACTCCGAAACTGTTTGACTGATCTAAAATATGCTATTTTCATCTGAGAGCTTGTCAAATTTTCTGTCAGACCCTATATATAAAGTTTTGGTCAAGTCCCGCAAAACATCCATGCCAGCACGCTGATTTGAATTCCTATTTCTTTTTTTATCTTAAAGCTAGTTAAATTTACTATCAGATCTCATATATCAAACTTTAATTAACTCCGTGTAATATCCATGCTAGAACGCTGAAATGTATGTTTTGGCAAAACATGACAGTTCTGATCTGTTCAGTGGGCTGGCGTGGATGTTTCACGTAATTGATTCAAAACTTGATATATAGGATCTAATTGCACATTTAACCAGCTTTGAAATTTAAAAAAGAAATTTTACATCAGACAAATAGTTTCGGAGTTATAGACAAAAGAATACCAAAAAAGTTTTTTCGTGGGAAAGTTCGACCGCAAGTTAGTGGCTTTCTCAGCGCTCTTCTAAAAATTGGTTGATCATACATAAAAATGCAACAGACATTTTTTGTAGATAATTGCACGATGGCCTCAATTGACTTCCGAGCAATAGGTTGCGAGATATTCCCGGAAAACTGATTTTCGCGACATTTTGATCTTTATAACTTTTTTAGCCGGCACGATATCAATGTAGATTTTTCACATATTCAATTAAATGCCGTAATAAAGATGCACACAAAAATTCAGCTCACTAGGATTTTTTCCGCAGTTGAAACCTAAAATGACTGGGCTATTCTTTGGCATCTCCCACGTCCCACATGGAATAAATCTTATACACATTGTATTTTAAATTGGCTTATATTGTTGTGAATTAGCTTATTTCTTTTTAAAGAATTAGTTTCAATCATTTCAATTGAGTTGGGCCATCGATAAAAAATACAGATGTGAATATTATTCAATGGTGAGCATGCGAATTATTTATTTATCGTAAGATAAATATGGGCAATACCTATAAAACTAATCAATGCTCTATTAGATTTATTTTGACTCCTTATTTATTCAATGCTTTTGGTATAAACAGTTTTACTCTTTTTCATTCTTTTCCAAGAATCTTTTGTTCTAAAAACTGTTAAACTATATAAATATTGTTTTAAACCCTTAAACCCACTCCATGACTAAACCGATTCTAGAATTTGTATTAAACCTAACAGCGTGCACGCCTAGCAAGAAAGCACGTAGGTAATTTTGTTAGCCCCTGTAATCTTCTTTCTTGTGTATTGTTATCATTACCGAAAATCCCCGATCCTTGAGTTGTTCTTCCCTATTCTACACTAGGTTTAACAAATGTTGGAATATTTCTACAATATTTGCTCCCATATTTTTCATCAGAGGGTGATTTTTCGAGAGTTTATTTCCAGCTTTACATACAAATAACTGTCCTCATGTATCTAAACAAATCGCATCGTTTGCTTTGTGGTAGCAAATCTTGAAAAAACAAAAATGGTAATCAGATTTTCCGTTTAAATTACTCGTATGTTCCGCTCATTTAACCTCGGCTATTTTCTGTACAATTAACATTTTTATAACTTATCGAGTAGCCTTTTCAACCTCTCGAATCTTTTGCACCTTCTCCATTGTTTTTAAACTTCCGTGTTCCGATTAACTCCCAGATTAGCTATACATTTGTATACATCTAGTTTATTTCTGTTTTGTTTTTTTCCAAGATCTCTGCTTCTAAAACTACCCTCAAGACTTCTAAGTGCTCGAGATGGGTCTTTAGTTCTTCAACATCCTTTTCATATAAGATTGAACCTGTAGAGAAGTTGTTCGTTTATTTAAAGCGGGTCCTCTGATATTTGGATTCCTCAGACCCATGAAAAGAAACATATAAGAATATAATAATTTAATTTGCATTTATTTATTTGATTACATTTTTAAGTATCATTTATATCTCAGCTTAGAGGCACTATGAATTGACTATTTAATACAAAATACAAAGTTAGCCTGAAAAGACCAGTAGCGTGCATTAAGTAATGGATGCGAAAAAATGCTCGATCAAAACGACCAAATAATACAAATATATTAAAACAAAAACAAATTTAACCAATCCAAGGTAATTTTTTGCTTCCATAATTTGATTTGATAAAAACATTGAAACCCAGCTCTACATAAAATTCGTCAAACCCGCAGATTTATTCCGATGCTTCACTGTTAGTTTCACGTTTTTTGACTGGTATTCCGACTATTAATAATTATTAGCGCTGAATATATTTTATTACAAATTTACAAATGTCTATTACTGCCAATCATCTGCATAGCCATTTAAATATCTGTAGTTATTATACCTATTCCACTAAACAATTCCTGTACTCAGAACTTAAACAGACATTGTAAGAATATAACTCAAAATTAAAAATTATTCAATAACCTTGTCATCCTTAGTCGCCTGGCTTTTTTTTTTTTTTTTTTTTTTTTTTTTTTTTTTTTTTTTTTTTTTTTTTTTTTTTTTTTTTTTTTTTTTTTTTTTTTTTTTTTTTTTTTTTTTTTTTTTTAGATCGGATATCACCTCATTTATGTCATTTTCTGCTGCTTCATGATCGTCTGGTCTTATATTCGGGCTCGATAGTAATTCCCTTCACTTCTTCTAGGTTGACGATATGGTCATTTCGAACTTCTGTATATAAGATTGAGCCTGCAGAAAAGTAGTTCGTCCTTGTGAGGTTGAATCCCCTGATCTTGGGAAGGAATCTAGGTGCATAATTCAGAACTCTAAGCCTTTTGAAGAATTAAAAAGTATAGTTTAAATTACTGTCCTTTTTTGTTATTTTAACGTTTGACATGAACATCTGGAAATTATTTGATATATTTATTTGATCCTCCACCTGGGCCTGCATGTAGACCATATGAGTTAATAACTTAATCTATACTATTGTATAAAAGGACAAGCCATTTTTCGTTTGTGATCACTAACCGCGAAAACTGCTGAACCAATCTTTACCAAATTAATTGTCTTCATAGATCCAGGATGGATCAGTAATAATAAAATCTACTGATTTTCCAATAGTGTGATATTAAAAAGGCGATAATAAGTTGATAATAGTGAACTTTGAAGGTTGACAGATAGGTTGGCGAACGCCATTCTACATGAGAGGTTTCAAAGGTACAGTGTTACATGGAGCTTGAAATTGATAATAAACTTATCATATTTTAAATGAAATTTTATTTTTAAAAGACTATAAATATCTGGTGTGACATGAAATGATCCCAATGAAGTTTAAAATTAGCCAGCGCCATTCTGCAACATTTCGCATTGAACCCATCTTTACCAAAGTTTAACTACACCATTTTCATAGTTCTAGAAAGGCTTAGAATAATGAAGATTACAATAATAATAATTTAACAGAGTTGATTTTTGGGGAACGAGGTTTACCACACTACTTATCATATACTTTTATGGTTAGAAATTAAAATCTAACCAGATGAAATCAATAAAATTATATCTGCTGAATAAAAATCATTACCGAATCAAAATGTAGATCCTTTGCTTTTTATTATTGTAAGTAAAAATATCATTCATGGGCCTTTTGTTGTAAGCAATGATAATGCAGTCCATTATCCGCAAGAATTTATTGATAGTCTCTTTCTATCAGGATTACCAAATCATAGATTAAAATTTAAAAAATGGATATCTAATTGTGCTTTTAAATAATCTTTAAGCCTAATCAATGCAAGTTAATTCAGGTCAAACATTACAAAATATCATTGAGGAAATAGTGCTTATCAAATGCCTACAACAATACAAGATTTTGTGGATAAACAAATAAAACTTCAATAATTAGTTAAAATTACCTAATTTCTTTACGCCGCGACTGGGAATGCTAGTAGCAAATAATTATGTAATTTAATTAAAAGAAATGACATATTTGTGTTATAATGCTCAAAGCGATTTGAGTTGGTAGGGAAAGATCTGTAGGGGTACATGAAGACGAATTGAATTGTAAACTAGAGTGAGTTAAATTTTTATTGTCGTGTCTTGGCAACTTTTAATTGACTATTTTGAGTTGTTTTTGACAATTTATTTTTAAAACGAGATATCAGTATCGAAAGTTGAAAACTATTTTGTTAGTGTCAGTTTATCAGCAATAGCCTGTCAGAATGTTGTATTTCTGAACGTGAAAAGAATTCATAATTTAATGTTTATATGATTAAAAATTCTTGTATAAAAAAAATCGATTTCTCTCTAACTAGGAAAAACAATAGATCATGGATATGCCTCTAACTATATTAACCTATATCTATACAATTATATGAAAGGACAAGCCATTTTTCGTTTGTGATCACTAACCGCGAAAACTACTGAAACAATCTTTACCAAATTTTGACTAAATCATCTTCATAGCTCAAGGAAGGTTTAGCAATAATAAAATTTACAGATCTTCAGTTGAATTTTTATTAAAAAAAAAACAGAAGAAATGTGGTGCACAGTGGGGTTTGATAATCGACCGATAGGTTGCAAGCACAATTCAAGAGAGGTTACAAAGGTACGGTGTTATGTATTATAATATTTACTTATTTTCAATTAAATTTTATTAAAAACCTATAAATATGTGGTGCGACATGTGGATACCAGTGAAGTTTGAAAATTAACTGATATGTGGTTAGCACCTTTCCCCAAAACTGTTAAACCACCTCATTTTCATATTCTTGAAAGATTTAGCAATAATAAAAAGTTTACGGGTAGAAATTAAAATCCAAGATGTTGAAATCAATAAAATAATTTCTGCTGAATCAAAACCGTTACCAAATCAAAATGTCGATTATCTTTGCTTTTAGATATAGCTAGTAAAAATATGATTTATGAGCCTTTGGTTTTAAGCACTGATAATGCAGTCCATTATCCGCATGAGTTTCTTGATAGTCCTCAGTCCATCAAGATTATCACCCCATAAACTAAAATTAAAAATGAGTTTTGAATGTATGCTTTTTTAATCTAATCTGTAATTATTTAATCTGTTCAATTTTAAACAGGTTAAAAATTACTGCTCTGTCTGAAAATACCATTGAAATATAAATAAATCTCCATTACATACTTCAATACAAGACTTTTATCGATAAACAAATAAAACCTCCAATAATTAGTTAGAATGATCTAATTTCTCTACTGATGAGAGCGGGCGAAGCCGTGACGGGATGCTGTTTTCCGGATTTACATTTTAGCGATAGCTACAAATGTTATATGACAAAAAGTATTCTCCATTAAAATTCCGACTAGGAAACTGCCGTCAAATTGAATTTAACAATCGTTAAATACGATTTCAGAAGGAATACGAAGGGCGGATTCTTCCGTAGAATAAATTTTATTTTTATTTACTATAACCAAGTTGAACAAACTAATATGACTCGATTTTTGTGTAAATAAATAAAGTAAATTAAATATACTGTTCCTAAAGTAAAATTAATAGGCCATACCTTTAATAGATCATGAAAAAAATTACTTTTTAATTATATGTATTTAGAAAAGTCTAACTAAATGTCCATTTATATCTAGAAAATAAGTTTTAGAATGATCCTGTATTGATGGTCCATTGAATTCTGCTTATCTGGAAAACAGAATACTCTTTGATCAAAATACGTCAAAATAAAAAAAATACGCAAAACTGGTGTCAGCACCCTAGAAAACCACCGAATTGAAATTTTCTGATTAATATTAAACTAAAAAGTTTTGGATGGAACAATAACAGCCAAGGGGGAATCCTTCAAATTATTCTAATAATTGTCCATAATTTAATTACTCTTTCACCTATTCAAACCAAATAATGTTCTAATTTGAGTGTTTTACTTCAACTTGATATATATATATATATATATATATTAAATACAATCACTCATATGTAAAATAATATAATGTAACACATATCATACATGTTGTATGCCTGTAACGGCATGGAACATTAATAAACGGTCCTTTTATGAGTTTACCATAAGATATAAAAAAAAAAAAAAATATATAATAATATAATGATAATATAATTTAATAATAATTTTAATATGATTCAAGAATAATTTAAATATAATAAAATTTTAAGTTATTGACAAAAAAACCTCAAATTTGTTTTAGGTTTTCTATAATCTTTTTTTTAATCTATTATTTTGATTATTTAAATAAATGAAAAGTGGAAGATCTCTACTGTTAAGCTCACCAAACCGACGATATTATACAGAGCTTTGAAATGTAAATATATGTTATCATAACCCCTCTTGAAACAGCTAAAAACAATTTTTTTTTTTTCGTTTTTGATGATAATTTAAACATTATATTTTTATGTGTATTGAAATCTTTAGGGCTAATTTACTTGATGATTTAAAAATTGTTTATTCATTTTAGACAACTAAACAATTATTTCGTATAATTACATTTTTCATTTGGCCTGCTTTAAACTAAAGATATTTTGTAGAAGACCCCTATGGATATTATTTTTATTAATTAAGATAAAAATAAAATATCTTTTTCAACTCGTTTTGGTTTTGGTTTTTTTTTCTTTTTCATTGCTTTTAGGGTCCATTGGACGTATAGTAAAAATAGATATAGATTTTTTTCGATGTCGAACTATCAAAGAAATTTAAAACAAAGAAACCGAAAATTAAAAGCCAATTAAAAGTGAAAAATCTTTGAGGAGTACTTGAGATTACTCAAAAAATGCCTTTGTGGAATAAAGCTCTCCTATAAATTGGCTGTTATTCTGACTTCGAGAAGAAATAAAGAATTTAAGAACGTATTTAAAATAAAAACCTTTTCTATTTATTAAACGGAAGTGTCATTCGTTGGAATCTCCTGCATCTTCTTCATATCTATTCTCCTTCTTTAAACTTTCTTGGAGATACATTAAAGAAACTTATTCATCTAAATGGCTGGGCCAGTAAGTAAATTATAATTCCTTCTTTCTCCACTTACTGTTTCATTCACTTTTTTTTTGTACTCATTTATTAACTCATTTACATGGTTTAAAGCTTTTTCCTGTTCCTTCAAGTCTACCACCTTCTCCTTTTGTATTCTTTTCTTCAATCGCTCCAGCTCTTCGAGATGAGCTTTTAGTCCTTCTTCGTCATGTAAGATTAAGGAGAGGTAGTCGCTACGATTGAAAGAGGGACTACTAGTTTGATGTAGAAATCTTAGTGCGTGATTCTGAAATCTAAGCATCTCAACGGGATAAACAGTTCGAATTTTGATGAATATCCTATTTTTAAATTATAGAGTCATACAAAAAATTGTTTATTGTTTTTATTTATTTTTCTACAACCTGAGAATGTTGGTGTAACCAAATGATTCTATGTCGGAAAACATATGTTAAATTTTGATAGAATAATATAAAGAGAAAAGCGAAAAAGGAAAAATTTGTTGTTTAGTTATATAATTCTGAGTATTAGGAAAAATATTAAGAAAAATGTCGATAATCCATATTAACAATTTTGAAGATCTAAATGTCGATACAGGATATTTCTCTAATAAAAGCCGGTGTTCTACATGGTAGCTTCCTGAGCTTGATCTTGTTTTTCCTCTACACCGCTGATTGATTTTCCTCAATAAAAACTTCTTGAGATGGGAGAGAAGACTAAATCTGGTAATTACTCCAACACTGGTTTATGAAAAGTAAGTGTTAATGCTCGAGTGTGCTGAGAGTAGCTGAACTCATCGGAATGTCGTTCAGGTCCGATTGTTCAACAGTGTATTAATTTCCAAAACTGAAAAAAAAGTGGTGAATTTTTTAAAACAAATCTAACAGTAGGTATATATTTCTCATATATTTAAACCAATCAAGAACTTGCAGATCTATAATATTTTTAATAGAATCATTTTGTTACTGTTTAACTTAAGTTCCTTTTTAATAAAATCATTTTGTTACTGTTTAACTTAAGTTCCTGTTGTAAAGGCTAGTTTATTTATTTAATATTAAATTTGTTGTAAATATATATATATTTTAAATATAAAATGTATTCCTAGGCAAAGCGAGTACTTCCTTAGCTCTGATAAAGTGTAATTTATATATTTAAATGATCCATGCCTTATAGGCATACTACATGTAATACAATGTTTAGCACGATTAGTTTTCGAAACATAACGTAATAAGATAAGAAAACATATTTAAACAAAATCCATAAAAAAAAGATAAGAAAAAAAACAGACAAAAAAAAACAAAAGCCAACAAGAAACTACCTCCGTTGCCCATCATTAGTCAGTTTGTCAAAGTCGATCTTTAGAAAAAATTTTGTTCTGTCTCTGGCCATGTTCCATGTTTGAGAATAATACTTTTTATCAGATCAAATCTTTGTCTTGCAAATGATTAACATTTGAAAAGTATATATCTAAAATTTTGAATCAGTCCGTCTTCATTACATATGTCAGATCGTATTATGTTAAATCGTTTTATATATTGTTTAGAGCTACCGTTTTCTGTCATTAGTTGAATTAGTTTGTAGTTGTTACTTTGTATGTGTTTGTAATTGTTGTGTGTAAGGTGGGGTATAAATCTGTGTAAACTTAGTGACTTTGATAAGGTCACCCACAATTGGTCCCATTTTTCAACCATATCTGGGCTTATGCCGCGCTCAATATAAGATAAGGGAACTTGGTTGTATGAAAGTAAAAAATCACTTTTAGCCGCTTCTTTGGCTAGGTAATTGTCCCGTCAATTCCAGAATGTGCCTTAACCCACTTTATAGAGACCATTTTCTCTTTGTTTTTAATGATTATTAAATTTGTTTGATTGGATCAGTCAAATAGTCGTGAATGTCTGTATTATTAATCGAGTCTATTAAACTTCTATTGTGTGTATGTATTGTAATGTGTGCGTTAATCTTCTGAGGCTCGTTAATCATGTATTCATTCCATAACTTTCATAACAGCAAATTTCTCGGTTTGGTTATTCGAACAGTACGGTTCTACTTTATATTGTTCTGCCATCTTGAGCTTTCAATAACCATGCGCATCCTTCGTTCTCGCTGTCCTTACTACCGTCCATATAGATTTTTGTTTTGTCGGTTTTAACTGAATAACATTTGAGTGTAGTCCACAAATTTGATGCTGGATGTATCCAACACTTACAGTCAGTAGTTTTTTCTATTTTGTCTAATGTCAGGTCTTTATATCCTGTCTTTTCGTTGTTAATGTTAAATATTATCAATTCCTCCGGGAGTATCATGGGTCCAATCCTCTATACGTTAAATACAGCTGGCATCCCGGTCCATCCTAGCAACCATCCTTAACCACGTATGCTGATGACACTGCGTATCAGTAAACAATGATTCCTTTATTGCCTCCCACACACTCCAATCCCTTATCATAAACCTTCAAGAATGGTGTTGAAAATGGATAATCAAAATAAATCCTATCAAATAACCTTTACCCTTCGTCTTAAACCTACGACTTCCTGTCCTACATTATCCTTTAATGATGTCCCACTAATCTCCGTTGAACAGATCCGCTACCTAGGACTCCACTTGGACAAACGTCTTACTTGGAATCCACATACAAGACTAAAACGACAAGAAACTGCCCGTCGTTTTCGACTACTTCAACATTTACTTGACAAACGTTCAAACATTTCAATTAATTATAAAAGACTCATTTACATAACAGTAATTAGACCAATTTGGACATATAAAGTTGAGCTTTCGAGGTCCACGAAACCATCCAATTCATCTCTTATTCAATCCTTACAATACAAAATCCTCAATAAAATCCTAAATGATCCTTACTTCGTCACAAACTTATCCAACGATCCTAATATACCTTACGTTTCTGACTTAGCTCAAACCAGATATCTATCCTTTCATAACAAACTCCACAACCATTCAAATCAATTAGTGTCACAACTTGCTTCTCATTCCATTCCAGATAACCCTCTGAGGCGCCTGAAAAGAAGATGGCCTCGGGACCTTCTAATATAGTGCTTCATAATATAGAACCTTTATAAGTGCTGCCAATGAGTAGTTGCTTTAAAAACAAGTCATTTTTAACATTATCATCACATTTACTTGATGTATTATATTTTATATTGTATATGCCGTGGTAAATTTTAATAAAAATATCTTACGTTATTATCCCAGTTACTAGATGTATATTTTTATATTATTATAAAAAGATCCAAATAAAGCTTCTTCCTCCGAAAAAATATGCTTCTTGCTTTCTTCACTGCCTTCTTGATTATCAACATTTATCAAGTATATTTCTCATCTTGGGTGATTAGTACTCTTATTTATAATATTTTAAAATACCCTTTTTTTTCTTATCCGTTCTTTCCACAAATAGCAATGTTTAAAACTAGAGAGGTCCGTCTTTCGATTTTGATTCTTTTACTAATTATTCATTAATTTTACTAAAAATTTAAACAATTAAACGTGTAAAATATGTTTTGTTTATTAAGAATGTGAACCTTTTTTTTAATCAGTTCATTAAATACTTTTTAATTAATTAAATGTTTGATATTACTTAGTTTTAATTAAGTTCAAATAATAAATATATTAATTTCGAAATGTAATGTAAATTTTCTACGTACTATAAATTAACGGCTTAGTGTGGCAGATTGACCAGTTCATCATATTTCCTTGATTTTATTGAACGGAGAAAATTGAAGAGGAAACTCTTTAATAGAAATTTTAAATATTTTTTTAAGAGGTTATATTTACAAAAGAAGACCCTTTCAACTTGTAAAGAATTATTTTTATGTAGACCCAGGTTCCGCTCTAACTTTACTGGGCATTTTTATTTTCCAAATCTATTTCCAAGTTAAAGTTTTAAAATCAGTCCTGAACTATTATGCTTATTGAAATTTATTTTATTTTATCGTAGTTTATATATTTTTTTAAATGTTATACAGTTAATTTATAAATGTTAAAATGGTGATATTTTTTTATTCTTTAAATTATTTTAAAAATATATTATTCAAGTATGTAATATAATTTTTCATGGAACGTAGCAAATAAGTAGGCGATACTTTCAAATGGTTACGCTCATAGGAATATATATATATATATATATATATATATATATATATATATATATATATATATATATATATATATATCCTATATATAGGATCTATATATCCGGAGTATATATATATATATATATATATATATATATATATATATATTTATTTATTTATTTATTGCTTGGCTCTACAGCCCGCAATGGTCATCTCACGCAGAAGAGATGACCATTGGAGTTTATCCATAGCTTTTCTTCGCCATCCTTCCTAGATTTTTCAGGTCCGCCTCCACATTATCCTGCCACCTTATTCTAGGCCTTCCTCTTAATCTGGTACCATCCGGTCTGTCGTTCATCATCCTCTTCGTCAGCCTCTCGTCCGGCATCCGTTGGACATGTCCCAGCCACCGCAACGTTCCTTCCTTGATGACCGCCACTATATTCGGTTCCCCGAATAGCTCTTCCAATTCTTTTTTCCTCCTTGTTCTCCAATTTCTATGGTCGTTTACTATATATGTATATATATATATATATATATATATATATATATATATATATATATATATAATATATATATATGTTTTTATTGGTAATATATAATAATATGTTCCTTATCTGAACTACCATTTTAAACAGAAACAGTACAATTATTTAATTAAACTTTCAAACTTAATCATATTTTCATATTTTGAATTCAGTATTCAAATGACAAGATATTTTTTTTGTTATTAAATTAATTATTATGATATAAAAGCTGATCGACCCGTTGAATTCATTACCGCCTGGCAATCAATGAATGTTATGTTACCTTTGACCGTACTTAATTTAGTATTTCTTAACAAAAATTTCTGACCCGACAGACGTGGTCCTGTCTTACTTATAAATATTCTATTCGAACAGAAATAAAAACTAAAATAAAAAACTTGATTTCTAAAGGATAATGTTTATTGTAAAGTACAACAATATTTATTTAAATCATTATGTATTTTTAGTGGTTTTATTGAGAAACGTCTGACGATTCAAGTTGTCGATTGGAAGCTATTTATGCATTTCGATACATAATATTTTTTTTTTTTTTTCCTCCTGGTGCTTACACAAATAAATCAGGTTTTCCGACGTGTGAGTTGGCCACATACAGCTGCCTATCTGGGAAGCATAGATTTTCTAAGTTCAGTTCACACACTTGTAGCGCGTTGTTGATGCTCATTGTAAAGCCATGAGTCGCATCGGAAACTGCAAACGTTTAAATTAAAATTGCATGTCTGTTGAAATCATTGGGATGTGTGGCAACAGTACATCTTATCCTTAAAATTTTCCACTTCAAATTGTAGCTTCGATTGTTTTGTTCATCAACTTTTTCACCGCAAGCCTGGTACCATTGCAGATTTGTGATTGATTTCATGTTTCTTATTGAAAAATGAAGGGCACGTAATTTTTTTTTATTTCGTCAAGCCAACCGTTGTTTTTGGCTACTAATATAGTCTGTTCACTGAGCCACTGGTAATTTACAGTAGTTTTTGTTGCTATACCAATTTGGGAAAACCAATTTAACTCGTCAGTGCTTGCTGTGATTTTACAGAAATTCGTAGTCAATGTGATGCATTGTGTAGATTCATTTATGGCCATTTTCTCAGTCCCAAAATCCTATAATTGTTTTTCAAAACGATTAACGGATGCATTATTTTGTAGTCGTACAAGCATATTGGTCTTCAAGTTAAGTTTTGGCTATACACGTGTGGCTATAAAAGTGATGCATTGAGATCATCAGCGGGTGTTGAACGTGATATAACTGGTAAAGTTTGTCGAATACTACCATGCAATAAAATGATTGCGCCAGCGATTGATTTCCTCTTAAATCTTTCTAATTCTTTATTGTAAAATCATAGTAGAAATGAGTTTACATGTTTAGAGTATTTTTCCCATTCCGTAATTTCATGTTGACTTTTCAGTGATTTTTATATATACTCCGGCAATTTCATTGATGAATGTGCTGTACGACCGCCATTTAGAAGAGTTGCTGTAATCCAGATATCGCGGCTGCTAGTGCAGTATCTTTTCGTGATCTTATGGAAGCCAAAATAAGTGAAATGAAAAAGAAAAGTCCTTCCTGTTTCTCCGGGCGCTTTCAGCAAATTCAATTCACCGGTTTCTTTTGATTCCTTGCATAATTATTTCATACGCTATCCGTTGTTCTGGGACTAATTTCGGAAGATCCTTTTGAACTAATCTATCTAATTTGATTGGTTTACATTGTTCAAAACCTTTTTCAAACCGAATCGCGTTACTCGATATTGATGTATTCTTTGAAAGGCTTCAACAACCTAACGATTATATGATATACAAATTTAAGCACATCTATTGCCAAACGACACGTTCATCATCTTTCTTCATAGTTTTACTTACTCGGAAACCTTCGCGGGCATGCGTCCAACCATTTTCCAAAGTTTCTTCGCTCGGAAAATGGTTTGATCGAAATTGGATTAACCGTTTAGGGAACGCATTTGAGAAATATAGATAACATTAATTTTCATATATAGAGTTGGTTAAGAGTCTGATGGTTGGTATTGTTGAATATTTCCTTCAAAAAACAAATAATCAATTTGAGCAACCAAAATTTTATTCCAGGGGATATACACAGGTGTGGATAATATATTTGTTATAATTTCTAATAATCCATTTCCATATGACTAAAGTAAAATGTAAACCAAAAATTTTTAAGAGTTTTATATCAGAGCATCAGTCCAAGAAAATGCTATTATTTTTTAATTACTCACTCAGATATATACTCACGACCAGTAGAGAAGTGTGTCTCAGTAAAACGAAAAATGTTGCCACCCTGACATCTTATCCATTTGATAAGAAAATAGAGGCACTAAAGGAGAAACTAAAAGAGCTAGACGAAATGAAGAAAAGGTTGCAAAAAGGAAAACTTCAAGACATTTCAAATGATTTAAAAAAACTAGATGAAAAGATCAATGAAGTGCGGAAAGTTATTGATAAGTTAAAATAAAAGTTTACATTTCAATTGTGCTGCTTGATAGCTTCCTTAAATTCTTGCAGTGTTTGAAATTTATGTATTATCGTTATTATATTTGCAAAATATTAAAATACAGTTAATCGTTGCTATAAAAATTATAAAACAAATTCTTTACTACACGATCAGTATAGAAACAAAACCGATACAGTTAATTAATATTGATCATCTTACAGCTAAGTTAATATAATATGTTTTTGTTAATTTCTTTTAAATTAGTGCATTTCTTATGCAGAAAACTCATCAAAATCCTAAAATTTAAATTAAAAAAACATATAAAACCGAAGTTAAAATGAAAATTCTGGGTGGCCGGAAACTTATGAACACCACAGTGAGATGTCTTGAATATCAAAACTCGAAATGACGAACTTGTTATTCATAATAATTTCTTGGACATAGAATCAGATACAGTGTCTTCCCCTGATCACGAACATCCCTCGTAGGAGGAATGTTTGGACGCTATGGATCTCTTAAAATAATAGGATATCGGGCAAGGATAACTTCCTAGCGGAATTATTTAAGTTTGACAGCTTATGTCTAAATGAAATAACTTATTATCCATTTTTGAAATATGGAATATTGAAAGTGTGCCTGAAGATTGGTTTTAAATGTCAAAAACTATGAAAGGAAATTTTAGCAAATATTCTGACGGCGAGGCTTAAAATTATTCTGAGCAAATCGTTACAGATTATCAATTCGAATTAAGACCTAATAAGAGGTACATCTGACCAAATGTTTACTTTAAGAGAAATTCTTGAAAAGTGTTATGATCTGTAAACTGATACCCACGTGCTTTGACTTTTTATTTTTTGATAAGAATACAACTATTTAAGTCCGTAATAGATTTTCATATGCCTTTAAAACTAATTAATTTGATCTAGAACAACCCAGGCCAGTATACTCTTTGGGAACTGCTTAGGAGAAAAGTGCAGTTTACTGCTGGAGTAAGACAAGGAGGTGCCGTCTCAGCACTCCTCTTTACCTTAGTGCTCCATAAAGCTATTGTATTAATTGATTCTAACGGTTCTTTGGCTTCTTGGTTATGCAGATGACATTGCAGTCCTAGCAAAAAGTGAAAATGGGTTAAGATAAGTTCTTATAAGTTCGACGCGAAAATAAAACGAGTCGAAAGGATTACCAGTGATAGAATGGTGAAGAGGATAATGGGAGACAGCTTCCCAGAAAAAAGAATGAGAGGTCGCCCTAGGGATTTCTGACAAGTGGATGTTGAGAAGGAGATGAGGAAGGATACTTGGAGTTACAGACTGGAGGAGTAAGATTCTGGATAGGTGTGAATGGAGCGGGATTATGCGGGACGCCTTGGTCCATCCTGGACTGTATACAGATATACAGATATACCATAACACTAAGGTTTAACAAAGTATCATTTGCTGGACTAATCGGCCGTGAAAGAGTTAAGGTTAAAAATTAATAAAATTAAATAAAACTCCGAGCTAGTTACGCCCCAGAGAGGAAAACAACAAAGGAAGAAGGTTCTTATTTCGATATGAACATGAAGAAACAAATGTGAAAAAATTTTCCAAAAGCACACCCATTACTATTAATAAAATGTCCTGCAAATGTGCGTTATTTCTGCGCACCTACAGTGAAATGAAAGGGTTTGGCACTTGATAAAATCATTTCTTCTTGAATTCACTCATTATGATCACACAGTTTTTACTCGGAATAAACTATTTCACCTTCTTAATGATTCGGTCTCTGATGTTCTCTTCCCTTATCTGAGCTCCAATGTAAATGTACACTAAAAATAAGTAGTTCAATTCGAAATTAAACATTAAAACAACTTTAAATTGTTCGTAAGATAAATAAAATTTAAATAAACAATAGTTTATATAAATAACATAAAATCACTCTAAACTTGAACGAATCAATTTGTTAAAATTACCTATCCAATTAACAAAGATATATAACCTGTTTTAACAGAAATGTTAAATTTCGGATTCTAACTTTGCAGTAAGATAATCAGTATTATATTGAAATAAAACAATATTGTTATATTAAAAATAAAAAAAAATAAAAAATAAAAAAAAAATGCTGAAGAATGCTGCTCATTCAAATAATAATTATATACCCTAAATTATATAACAAAACATTCAAATAATAATTATATACCCTAAATTATATAACAAAACGGCATAATTTAGCAATAAATATACTGAACGCAGACATATTAACATAAATGGATTCAAAAAACTTATGATCAATAAATAATAAGTTCTGATTTATTAAACGATTATTATTCGATATATTTGGAAATTTAAAATCATACCTTTCTGAAAATCTGAAAAAGAAGGCAAAGAGCTTTAAGATCTATTGAGAAAAACTTAAATTTTTTGTTACTTTTATGACTACCAAGTTACTACACTACAATTTCAATAGTCTCTAGTGCCTAAAATAATTAGTTTTTGATTTTTTTTATATATATATACTCTATTATTGTATACTTTTATACGAATACAAAGAAACCTCCAAACTATTCTTAGTGATAGTAGTAGTAAAAACACGATCAGCAATATAAAGAAAATAATTAAAGAATAGAATGGAAGAATGTAAAGTAGATTGAAGGACGGACACTAAAGACTCGATTTTGAGTGTCCATCAGAAATTTTACCTAACCTGACCTTACTTTTATTGTTAGGAATAAGTGCTTTTACTTTGTTTATGGGTTTTTTTACTTTGAATATGGTAATTTTAAAATATCTATTTTTGTATTGTAATCAACATTTGATCAGTTGTTAAAGCATAAAGACTTATGCATTTTATATTCATGATTGCAACGTTTTTATAACGTTTATTTTTTTCTATATTGTTATAAACATACAAAACACTTTACTTATTAGATATAAACGATAAGAGAACAAATAAAGAAATAAAAGATTGGTATTATATTTCAAAAATATAACCGAATTATTGAAATACTCCCTGACTGTCGTGGAAAAGTCAAGTCAAAAGTAAAAGTATATACTTTTCAGATAATTTTTTTTGATAATTTTCCTCAATCCTGTAATTACTCTAAAAATACCGAAATAGGTTCTTTAAGGGCTTATTAAGAAGAACAACTATACCAATTTTTCACAATCAGATATCAAAAATCCTATTTTGAAGGATAGTTAGTTACCCGGAATAGATAGTTGTAGTCCGGATTTTTTAAGCCTTTCGAGTGAACAAATGGAAATTTGGAATCGGCACCTCACAAATGAAGATTTTTTTTTTCTATTGGATTCACTATCTTCCCTCCAAATGACAAGACTATTAGGCGTTGCTTACATCCCTATCGATAAGATCAAGGCTAGAGTAAAGATGCTATAATTACCTATTAAAGAATTGTCTTCTTATAAAATATTTAATACGAATAGCTTTATATAGCTTTAATTAATATAAATACTTATTACATCAAAGTTACAGGTTTTTATCCTCGTGAATTTTTCACACTCATTCCCTTCTGCTTCTCTTATTAATTTTGTTACTGACTATTTGGATTATAAATGAAATTTTCCTTGATTTTGTGATTTCCCAGCGTATTAGCACTTCCAGTCTTCCGTTTCAATTGTAATATGGGCACTAGGTCTTAATGTTTTGTGGTGCAGTAGAAAGTGAACAATACGGAAATATTAAATGAAGAAAGGCAAAAATATTTTTTACCCTTTTTTTTTCTTTTAATTTATTTTCTTTAAATTTGTCTACTATCATATGGAGACCATTGAAAATTATTTGTAGATATACCGTCAACACATGAGAATCTTGCTGGGACCACATCATATGGTGTCATTAAATATAAAATTGGTCTGGAAAGCATTTTCACCACCTCTAGGGATTTAGCTGTCCTTAAAATCACACTGAATAGTGTGATAGATAGTTGATGAGGAGGAAGATAAAATGATTGCAGTATCATTTAAAACATAAATCACCTATTTTGAAAATGTATTTGGCAATCGTACAAGAGACAACATAACAGAAAATGAAATAGAAAATTCAGGAAATTTTAAAAAAGAGTATCCCACAAAGATATAAATACGCGTCAGGATGAAGTTTTTGTATGTATCTACAGCTTTTTTTTGTTTTTTTTAAAAATATTTTTTAAGCTTTAGCTAGACGCCATTGGCCAACTTTAAAATAGTATTTATTTAAAATAATTGTTTATTTTTATTTTTTCGGAAGCTTTTTTATAATTTAATGCCAGTGGAATTTATAAAAAAAATCGAACATTTATTATATTTTTAATTTTATTTTGAAATTTAAAATTTCAGAGTATCTTTAAAAATAATTCACAGTAATATATTACCTTGATAATTGATATAATCTTCACATGATCTGGGAGCATTGCTGTTACCAAACCATGGTTCGATTTAGACCAGTGGGCAGTGAGATTTATAAAACAATCCCTTATCTTCTTTTGCATAACTTCTCTGCCATTCAACCTTCATGGAAATTTTAATTCGTTAAATATATCTGAAAATGAAAAATGGAATCAATCGGTTTTTTTGTTGCTTCTTTGGTAAAGCTATCGACTGCTGTATTACTTTTAATACCTGCTTGGCCCCTAATCCATGCAAATTTAATAGTTTTACCTTGTTTTTTAATTATAAGAACTTTTTCCAAAATCGAGATTATTAAAGAGGATGTTTTGGAGTTAAAATTTAGATTTTCTAGTTTTTTTAAGGCACTTAGACTGTCAGTTAGAATTAGAATTTTATTTAAGTGGCTACCTTTTATGTGATCTATCTAGAGCAGTAAATATCGCTTTTAGTTCGGCTGTGAAACGGAAGCCTTTTTGTGTATACTAATAAGTATACTTCTGTTGTATGTCGGAATATAGACAGCAGCGCCTACACCTTCTGAGCTCTTAGATCCGTCTGTGAATATTAGATAAAAAGATGGAAAATTTGATTTAATGTATTGGTTGAAATATGAATGGCGTTGGGTTTCTGGAATAGTATCAAGGTCGGGAATCGGAATTATTTCTATGTGTATTGAAAATGTATCGTATATACAATTAAATATAGGAGGTTTTTTCATACTATAGATCTTTATAGCTGGATAAGTTTCAAAAGGCTGCTACCAATGGGGGAGGTGTTTTGCTTTTCCAATATCTGTGAGTTAGGGTGTCTGTTGTTAATTGAACCAGTTTATTATTTAACTCGCTGTCCTCAGCAAGCAATTTGATGAAAAATTTCCCTGTCAAAATTTCCTTTCTGATTATTAATGGAGGTTCTCCAGCTTCGACTAAAATATTATTAGGATTGATGAATTAATTGCCACTTCTATTGAGATTAAAAAATTCGGACTGCTATTAAGTAGGCCTAAGCTTGTTTTGATAGATCTATACTGTACTCTATCAAGAGTGAGTAATTTAGATTTTGCCGCGTTCCCATAAAATACGCAACCAAAATCTATTATAGCCCTAATTGTTGACTTATAGAAATCAATACATATTTTAGGGGCAGCCCCCATTTAGTTGAACAGATAGCTCTTAATATATTGTATTTTTCACATTTCTGGAGTATTTTAACAATGTGTTGGTTCCAGTTCAATTTCTGATCTAAGACAAAACCTACAAATTTTACCTCCTTATTAATTGGAAAATTATGATTGTTGACGGTGAGAAATTCCTGTTTTATTTGTTTTCTTTTCTTATTAAAAATACAGACTGTTCATTTTTCAGTTTATATTGACAGGGGAATTCTTTGTCGCCCAGGTAAGTAAATTGTTTAATTTTGGTGATAAAGATTGAAAACAATCATTAGCATCTTTACCTATGGTATACAAACAGTTGTCATCCGCGTACTGAATCAGGTGAGCAGTGTCTGTTATATTTTTATTTATATCAGCTACGTAAACGGCGTAGAGAAGACAACTTAAAATGTCTCCCTGTGGCAAACCGATTCGAGCTATACGCGGTTCTGTAATTTGTCGGTTTACTCTCGAAAAAATTGTCCTGTCTTTGTATAATTCCAAAATTGAAAATACTTGCATTTCGAAAATATTTAAGGCCTTCTCTTACACTTTTTTTCTAGTTTGAAAAGATGAAGAGGTATTGTTTTCTATTTTTTATTCAAAAATAATTTTATTGATTGACATTTAGCCTTCTTAGCACTATATACCTCAACATAAAGAAGTGTCACAACCCTCTAGTTCTTTTCTTCAATGTAATAAATATGATATTTTTCTCACTCCCTAGATAATAAACTCACTTCCTATTCATGGTTTTTCGCTCCCTAGATCCAAACTCACTCCCTAGATTTTAATAGTTATTATTTATTTAATATATCTAGAAATATTGCAGATTATGTATGTCCACTTCACAGACTTACTTCACACACCTTAGAGAAACTTTGTGAAAAAAACAAAAACAATTTACATGTTTTATTTATATCAGCTACGTAAACGGCGTAGAGAAGACAACTTAAAATGTCTCCCTGTGGCAAACCGATTCGAGCTATACGCGGTTCTGTAATTTGTCGGTCCTGTCTTTGTATAATTCTAAAATTCTATAAATAAAGCCTTCAGGAAGTTGTACATTAGAGATAGCCCTACTTAATTCACTGAATATAATGCTGTCAAATGCTTTGGAAATATCTATAAATACAGCAGTAACCGTTTTGTTTTTTGTGAATGCTATAGTAGATGACAAGTAGAAGTTGGGATTGAGCTTGCTGAACAGATTTACCTTTTCTGAGGCCATATTGGTTTGAAGGCAGAATATCATTTGTTTCTAAATACTACTCTAGCCTTATTTTAATTATTCTTTCAAATGTCTTAAGGACACACGAAGACAATGAAATTGGACGATATGAAGAGGCGACTTTACTATCCTTACCCGGCTTTAAAATAGGAACCACAAGATATTCACCCTATGAGTCGGAAAAACTAGCATTTTTCCATATTTCATTAAATATGTTATTAAGTAATTCTTAACCTATTTTTGGTAATTGATCTAGCATTTGATAGTGAATTCGATCTAAGCCAGGAATGGTATTGCGTTTTGATTGTAGCAGGATATTTAATTCATTAATGTCCATTTTCTTAAAGAGAACATGTTCAGCTATATTACTATTTAAATTTAATTTTTCTGAAGCTATTGGAGGGCAGATTTCATTAAAAAATTCCTCTACCCATTCACCTTTACCAGTAGGTTGTTTGTTTGTGGTTTTTCTGTTTTTTAATTGTTTTAATGGTTTCCAAATGACTGATGGATTGGTGTCTTAACTTAACGAATTGACAAAATTCACGCCATGAGTTTGATTTACATTGCTTAATAAATCTTTTCGTTTTAGTGGTAGCGATTTTGTAGTTTAAATACGATTCGTAATTGCTGTTTTGTTTGTAAATATTATAGGCATTTTTTCTATCGTTGATAAAGGTTTGGCCTTCTTGGGTCGACCATGAATCACTTGTTACATTTCTAGTATGTAGAAATGATTTAGAGACAGAATTTTCAGCTGCTAGATTTAAATTGAAAATTAATTTTTGATAATCGTATGTTTCTTTAGAGTTTGCCTGTTCGATTGAATATTTTTCCATTAAATTTCTAAATTTGCCCCAGTCTGCAAATTTAAGATTCCATTTCCACTGGAAACATTTATCAGCTGGAAGATCAGGGTGGTCATTTGATTTAGAGATATGTTTTGCATTTTTAGAGCATATTGGGGATACAATAATTGGGAGATAATCCGAACCTATTGGGTCCTCAGTGCACCAATCATATAACAGTGCGAGGTCTGGAGTTGTTAAAGTGATATCTATTGCACTTTCATTTATTTATTAAATACTTTTAACTCTAGTAGGCGAGCCGTCATTTAGCAAGACCAAACCTGTATTAGCAATTGCCTCAGATAATTTATTACCTCTATAATCTGATTTAATACTGCCCCAGAATGAGTGATAACAATTAACATCACCAGCAATAAAGCATGGCCAGGAGATACTATTGAAAAATGTTTCCCATTCATCAACAGAGATGTTATTATAAATAGATACTAACGATAGATTCTCACCGTCATTACTTATTTTAATTCTCGAAAACTAATAATGTTTGAGTTTCACTTGAAAATAATAACCTTTATTATTTCTTTGCTAATTTGCTCTTTATTTCTTCGATCTTCTTATTTATTTCCTCTTCAGCTTCAGGAGTAAGCGTTTTATTTGTTTGCATTGTTTTCTTCTGCTCTTCTAAAGACTTTAGTTTCTCCTTCAACTTATCTTCACCTGTTGGGTGATTTTTAAAGACGTTCGGATGGTCAGACATTAGAAGACAGTCTGAAAGTCATGGGGCCGACTTTCGGTTGTTGGTCCTGGGATACAAACCTTTTAGGAAATAAAGAGGTCTGATTCAAAAATTGATTTATTTTTATTATTATTTTTCTTTTTACAATTTATACAATCATATGTAAGTGACCTATTTTTAAAAAGTAATATATTTTGTTAATTTTATCAACATCTGTTGATAACTACTATCTATATTCTAGCGTTTCCCGTCACGGCTTCACTCGCTATCATTAGTATAGAACTTAGGTAATTATAACTGGGTGATTTCAAAATGTCGGTACAATTTAAGTCACAAAGGTATTTTGAAAATTGTACTGAACATAAAATTTTGATTTTAGTTTACATGGTCATACAACAACAATAATGATATATCTACATATATAACCGGAGTAATTGACGTTTATGTATAGCATTCACTCACCCCCTAGGTTATCACAACTTGAAAATACTTGCATTTCGAAAATATTTAAGGCCTTCTCTTACACTTTTTTTCTAGTTTGAAAAGATGAAGAGGTATTGTTTTCTATTTTTTATTCATAAATAATTTTTTGATTGACATTTAGCCTTCTTAGCACTATATAATAAACTCACTTGCTAATCGTAGTTTTTCGCTCCCTATATCCTAACTCACTTCCTAGATTTTAGTAGTTATTATTTATTTAATATATCTAGAAATAATGCAGATTATGCATGTCCACTTCACAGACTTACTTCACACACCTTAGAAAAACTTTGTGAAAAAAAACAACCAATTTACATGTTTTATGTATTGAAAATTTTTTTTAATTGGAATTGTCCCGATATATTGAAATATTGAGCTAATAATTAGCGTTCTATTTATTTATCAATAAAAGTCTTTTATTATAGAAAGCTTGCAAAAAAAAAAAATCATAAGAAATCCGCATAAACTATATTTTGAGTTTTATCTTCTGATGTTATAAGAATGATTAAATTGTTAGGGTTATCAGTTACGAAAACCCTACTTAATATTAACTTTCAGGGAAATAGTGAGCTTTAAGATTCACTACGGCGCTTTTGTAAGTCTAGTCTTGCGATTTTTTAATTGCAGTGGCAAAAGAAACTTCGGAAATTTAATTAATTTTAATTAAAATGGTAGATACCTACTAATTTTTGAAATCCTATGAATAAATGCGAGTTCTATTGCTGTC
Organism: Euschistus heros; assembly: GCA_003667255.2. Taxonomy (NCBI): domain Eukaryota; kingdom Metazoa; phylum Arthropoda; class Insecta; order Hemiptera; family Pentatomidae; genus Euschistus; species Euschistus heros. Next base: position 2,114,973 of record RCWM02000083.1, read on the forward strand.
TAGTTAGGATGATAGCCTCTATTGTGTTTTCACGGGTAGCTGAAATCTTAAACTGGCATCATTGCACTGATTAGCTGGTTGAAGAGTACGTAAAAGCATAATTGGAAATTATTACAGTTTTTAATTTGAATGAATACGTTGATAACCTAAGGGGACAGTGGAATATTTACTATTTTGTTGAATTTTACTAAGATCCACATGTCGTACCACATATATATATATATATATATATATATATATATATATATATATATATATATATATATATATATATATATTTTTTTTTTTTTTTTTTTTTTTCCTCTCTTGGCTCGACAGACCTTGCAGATCCTTGGCCTCAACCAGCCTGCTCAAACTCTGCATATCTTGGGCCATGGCTTCCGCTTCGTGTCATGTTCGTCTGGTATCTTAAAGCCGGGGTCCGTTTTTTTATCACAGATTTTCTGTGGCTGATCAAGGTTTCGTAATGGTAGGGTTTTACAGGATAGGGTTATTAGCCCTATGCCCAACCCCCAACCTGGAGGACCAGGAGCTATGTCAGGCACAGGGGTCGCTCACCTCCCTGTGACGTCCAGAGTGAGGACAGTGTACTGTCCCCATGTGGGAATCGAACCCACGCCGTGTTAGCCTGAGTATCTGGTGTTATCTGGATGGCGGTCACCCATCCAAGTACTGACCACACTCGACAGTGCTTAACTTTACTGCACATGTCTCAGTCTACTCGGCTACCCCGGCGATATATATATATATATATATATATATATATATATATATATATATATATATATATATCGCCCGGGGTAGCCGAGTATATATATATATATATATATATATATTATATCGAATAATTTTCGAATAACAACTTTATTGAAAAAAACGTAAATTTTATTATTTCATTTTTATTTCAAGCTCTAGGTGACACCGTAACATTGTAACCTCGCAGAATGGTGCTCGCCTTTTATCGGTCGATTTCCAAACCACTAGAATCCACACACATTTAATTTTTAATAACAATTTAATTGAAAATCAGTAAATTTTATTATCGCTAAACCTTCCTTGAACTATGAAGATGGTGTATTTAAAATTTGGTACAGATTGGTTCAGTATTTTTATTGGTTTGTAATCACAAATGAAAAATGGCTGGTTTTTTTACGTAATGGTATTGATTATTACCTTATTATTACCTCTATTACGGGCAAACCCTTTTGCCTTTTCCTTCCCACAAACGTACCCAGTATAATATAGTTGATACATTCTGAAGTTTGTAACATAAATTCACCGATTGCAAGAATCCAACTTTTTAATTCATTTTCATCTAATAATTCTGATGTATATTACACCCAATTAATTTTACTTAATTATATTTTTTGTCTAAAGTTTTATTCTTTTTCAAGCGTATACCTTAGCCAGGTCATATAAAACGCATTTGAGCTATTAAAAATAGCAGTATTATTGTTTTAAATTAAAATGATTTATTACAGTTATTAATAAAAAAAAAAAAAATAAATAAAAAAGGACTAATCGGATTCTGGGGGACTCCCCCCCCCCCCATGTGAATGTAATTTATGTGTTAGAATTTATGTATTTGCAAATAACAAAAAAAAAAAAAGTTAAATTTCGAAAATTAAATAACTAGCTAATTTTTTTTTAAGCAGTGCTTGTGTGAATTTAATAATTATTTTTAAAAATTATGCTACGTCTTATAAGTCTTGGTTAAAATTTAACTTAAAAAAAAGACGAAACTTTTAGTCGAGAAAATGAAAAAAACCATTTGGGTAGAATATTTGTGTAATCGTATATCAGGTTATTTATTTATTTATTTTATTTTATTTTTTTTTTAATGCCTTCCTGTCAGAGCAGTCTGGCTGAACAGTAACGATACGCCTCAGGAGAAGCACGATCTTAAAATAATCTTAACAATAATATCTGATAACATAATTTTTTAATACATACACAACTATTTCATGACCGATCTCTAGAGAAACCAAACTAACGTTACTTTCTTATATGCTCTTGCATTTGGTTTATTATTTTTATATTAAAAACTTACGACAGAAATACAGATGCCAATTTTTGTGGAAGAATTTCATTTTGGCTAATGATCTGAACTGCTAATGAAACTCAAAAAGTCAAATCAACCTTTTAATTATATTAACGACTACCCTGATAATGATATTAGAAATCATTTTTTATCTGGACTCTTCAGTGAAATAGAGAAATAAAGTAACAGAGTTGAACGAGAAATAAAATTAAAGTTAATGGCGAAAAACTTTTTTTTTAAATAAATTTAAAATTTACGAGATTATTTTTTCCTTGTTACAAGAACGATAACGTAAGGACAGGACGACATTGTTAAGATAAATAATACATGGTTTTTGTATTCATAATTCAAATGATGCATAAAATAGTTATTATGAGACATCGAATCAAATAATTTTTTTTCCAGTCTTATTGGATGGGGAAAATAAAAACGAAAATATTTTCAGAATTCTTTCTATGCTATATACTGTTGTTCAAATGTACAGACTACGTTTGAAAAATTTATACATCGGTTTCTTTGAACATGTGATTCAATTAAGTGGTTAGTTAAATATGTAATTGTCTATAGACTTAATTATACTATTTTTATTTCAGTAATTTTTTTTTTTTATTTGTCCAATGAGCGATTTAATTATATGAATAATTTAATATACTTTCGATATAAATTCAGTCAGTAATTTTTAACGAAAGGTTAATTTATAATTTATAAGCTATTAACTGATCCTAGCGTATAATTTACAAAGTGGTGACAAGAATGGCGAAACAGGTTTTCGTCGAGATTGCTGTTTCAAGTCAGCGATTGTCACATTCTTCAACTCAGCGTTTAGCCAGGAATGCCAATGCTATAATTATAGTCTCAGAAAAAATACACTCAATAAAATATTTAAAATAAATAATTTTAAACTTTTTAACAATAGAAACTGGAGTATCGAATATAAAAAAAATAATTAAACTACTATAATGTTTCGAATCATATAAAATATTGGTTTTAACCAATGAAAAATATTTCTCATACACTTAACTGATGTAATAAAAAGGCCATTAATGTATAATAGTGATGTGTCCGTACCAGCATTTTTCGATATTCGATACCGGTTCAAAAATAAATTGCTATTGCAAAAAAACCTACATCTGAGAGCCAAAAAAAAAAAAAAAAAAAAAAAAAAAAAAAAAAAAAAAAAAAAAAAAAAAAAAAAAAAAAACCTACATCTGAGAGCTAAAAAAGAATAAGAGCCAAAAAAAAAAAAAAAAAAAAAAAAAAAAAAAAAAAAAAAAAAAAAAAACCCTAATATACTAAAAAAGAATATAGTTAATAGTTTTTATTGTCTTCAACATTCGAATAATATTTATGTTAAATACAATAGAAATGCATCTGTCATCCCAGTGATGAGAAGTGGTTAAGTTGAATTTTGACCAAAATGAGTTAAGTGACTAAAATAAAATCGTAGAATTTTTTCTTCATGGTCAATAAGTGTTTAAGTAAAATGATCATTTTAAACCATTGTTATTTGAAATACACATCTTGCCTAAACATTTATTGACCATGAAGAAAAACCTCCACAATTCTTTTCAGTCATGAAACTCGCCATAGTCCAAATTCCACTTAACCATTTATTCATTGGGGTGACAGATATATTGGGTAAGTGATAAAAAACATGGGTGAAACTAGATCAAAAATGAAGAAAAATTCAGCAGACCTTACCTTTCTATTCCAATCCCTTGCAGATGGAGTCATTTAAAGAAATTTTCGAGGAAACATGTTTTTTGCCATAAAAGCTGCAAGATCTGCATTTTATTTAAACATTTTTCAAATTTTGACCACATTGACAGATGAGTGTGATTTTACAGGGGAAGACAATTCTACCTATCCATGTGGGGTATCGGTGGTTTATTCATTTTTGTATTGCTGCCTTTATGTGGAGCAGCATGGTGTTGGAAATTCATATTTTGCCGAACTTCAGGTGGAAAAGTGTGATGAAGTTATGGTAGGTATATTTTATAACAAATCCTAGTAATTATTATCATTCAGTCTGTTGGGCAAACTGTGATTTTCCGACACTATTCGACAGCAGTACAAAAATGAAGAAATCAACGATATCCCACATCGATAAGTAGAATCGTCTTCCCCTGTAAAATCAGCATCATCTGTCGATAAAACTCACCTCAAAAAGTGGTATTCTTCAGTATCATCTGCATAAAGAAGCCAACGACATAATTGAGGTCTATGATCATTATCATTGGGTTTTAAACCTTACATTGAAAATCTAATGAAAAAAATCTAAATAATAATAATAAATAAATGTAATAACATAAAATCCTTTGATATGGTGTCACTTTGTTGGACGTTTTCTTTATTTCATATTAAGCAATCATTTTTTTCCCAGTATTGCTGTTCTCAAGAAAGAATTTTCTTGGATTATTTTTAATTTACCCCCCCCCCCCCAAAAAAAAAAAAAAAAATTTCATCTTAAGATGTATCTTTGCCCTTTTTTGTAAACCTCCTTTGAAGGAGAACAAAACTTGACAGACGTAAAGCTTGCAGTTATCCCATTTTTACAGGATGTTGAGGATCTTCATTCAACCCAAATTTTACGCTTACACCTGTTTTGACAAAAATGTTACATGGCACATTTTCGAGAACGATATCATCTATAATATGACGTTTGGCTTGCAGTAACAATGCTTTAGATTTAAATGGAATTGATTTGATCTCAATAGCCCAGCATTTTGGAGCTAATGCAGAAAAATTTGCTCACCTATTGAGGATACAAAAATATTGTTTGTTTTTTTATTATTTATTTCATTTTTCAATTATTACGAAAAATAATTGGTATCTCACGATTTATGATAGTTGCTCAATTATCTGTCATAAAAAGTATCCCCTACGTTAACTGGATCAATAGGTTCCTAGGAATCGACTTTGGATCATCGATAATCGATATATGAAATCGACATATGTCTACAGTAATTATATCAGACGTTTAGAATAACGTTGAGGAAATTGGAAAATAGAACAAAATCCCGTTTAATTTTTCTCATTCCCGAAATATTAAGGATAGATTAGATCTGCTAATAGTTTATAACAGTTAACTGGTTTGATGAATTATTCTTCTGAAAATATGTATGCAGTATTACGGAAATATATATAAATATTATATACCGTTTTATATAACGTTCGTTATATATTTCTAACAGTCCAGTTTTGTATTTGTTTTTAGTTGGAACAGAAAAACCGACTGTTCATAGAAAAACCTAAAAGATTCCCGTTTATTTGCAATCTGTGCATGAAAGTGCTAATTTTTAAAATTATTTTTACGTCATTGAAACACATAATGAATGTCTAACATTTGAAACTGTTCTCATAGTATATATTCATAGTAATAAAAATTAGGAACGGAATTGGCGAATAATATCTATATCAACTCTGATTGTATAGACACACCACCCTGCTAATATCAAGTAACTGACTGTTTATTTTATATAAATTATCGTATAAATAGAAAAAATAAAATGATTCCTTTAATTTTATTTAAATTCCACAATTTAATAACAATAATGGCCTTTTTATTCCCAGGTTATAGTCAATTAGATAGCCGTTATAATTTTCGCTTAAACTACATTAGAACCAACTATTTGTTATTCTCAGGTATTGCAAACAATTGCAAAATATTTACAGTTAAGTAAGAAACTGTTATGCAATTAGATTTTGTTGAAAAACATTAGTAAACGTTAGAAACCTAAGTACATAGAGATTTTATTTTTAACCAAAACCTGATATGATGTTTAGATTATCCATCCGAAGAAATATGTAAATAACGAATTCGGCCAAAATAAAAAATTAATCATTTTTTTTTTTAATACTGGTGAGGAAAATTTGTAAACTAAAAACTGATATCATCGTCAGATTACTCATCTCAAAAAACATCTAGAAACAAAATTTGGTCGAAATCAAAAATTGTTTGACTCCAAGATTTTGTAGAATTTTATTAGGCTTTTTAGAAGATTTTAGAGGAATTTGTTGAAAAACGTAAATAATTTGCGCTATCTCCCAGATTTTGCCACCGAGCGAAACCAAATTTTAAGGGCTTCTGGAAGGCGTAAAACTGCATAGTTTAGCCTAAATGCGTAGGTCGCAGAATTTCTCATTAAGATATCTTAAGTTATAGTTGACCTCGAAATTAAAAACTAGAGTAACCACCCACTGTTATTTACATAGATAGAAAGCAGAAAACACGCTGATTCTAAGGATGACATTACTATTTTTATCGGTTGAACACAGCAAAATGGCCGATAAAAGTTGTTGGTAATACAAAAATATATATTTTGATTTTGATAAAATTTTACATAAAAGGTTTTTGGGTGCGTTTAATTGAGATTTGACGTCAGTTTTCGATGAAAATAATTTCCTCTGATTTACAGTGGATTTCATTGAAATTTCGTCATTTTTTTTTGGAGTTTTTGAGCACCCTGAAGCCGGGTCTTGTTTTTAGTATATCGAAAGTATTTTTATTTCAAGACGTTTACAAAACTTCAATTTTACGTGAAATTATTTCTCTATCTTGATTGAGAGCTAAGAAAAAAAAATAAAACATGATTGTTTTTTTTTTTTCTCTGCACCTAATGTTCATTGGCGGCTATAACTCTAGTTTTACACTATTATAGGTCCCTGCTACCCACACAAAAATAGGCATTCTAATCTGTGAGTTACAAGTCATAACGTCTCCTTGTTAGTTAATTTCTTGTTCAGTTGTAAATATCAAAAAAGAAAAAGAAGTTTATTTAAAGTTGGCCAATTCACACTTTTTCGTTTTAATATCTTGTATTCAGCAATTAGTTGGTCAAAATGATAGTAAAATCTGGGTTTATATTTTTACATCCATCAATTAATTTTTAACATAGATTAAACCGAAAATTAGTTATGTTCTATTTTCAAAATATAAGTTAGTATTTTCAAACGTAAAAAATTAGTCGTAATAAATTAAGTTTATGAGGAATGTTTCAGAAGGTGCTCCCTGTAGAGAGTATATCACTCCAAGGAGATAGCCCTTCCAATAGATAAGCAAATGTTTCCCGTATTGTACCCCGTTCTCACGGTCTAAGTCACCAGGCACAGTACCGGCATAAGAACAAAAAAAAAATAAAATAAAAAATAATGTATAAAAAATAAATAAAATAAGTGAAAGAAAGTAAATAGCTGGTAGATAAGATTTGTGAATGGCCTCTAAAGTTTTTCATTCAACCTTCAGGAGCGGGTTCAAAGTCCTTCTTACTGAGGCCGCACGAGCTATCCTTGATACTTAACGGAACCTTCTTTATTAATTCCGATTTTTGCCATCGTATTTATCCTTTTTGTTGCTATATTTAATGGCTGTCCCATGCTTTTCCTTGTGAATATTTCGTTCAATTTTTTACCCGGTGCTAAATCCTGAAGTGAGTGGGCTAGTAATGTCTTGTAAAGTAGGTGTTCCTGGGGATTCGTTTAATTTCCTTGTTTTTATATCACTTTATTTATTAATCAATTGTACCAAAAAAAAAAAAAAAAAAAAAAAAAAACTATTATCGATTTAAGGATAATACATTCGTATATATCTAGACAATGTTATTATGAGATCGGTGCAAAAATAAAGCAGGTTTTGAGTATCCATTTGGTGTAGGTAAGAATTTGCCAAGTAAACAAACATTTAATTCAGTTAATGTACTATAAATAACGGTCACTAATATTTTTTTCCCTCAAGGGTTAGTTTAATTTGTGTTACATTTTCTATGAGGAAGACCTCTGAAATTTACCATGTCTAAAAAAGATTTTCGTCAAATTTATTTTCACGAGTTAAAGTGCGGCCAAAACCGCGCTAACATCAATGTTGCTTCAGATGAAGGAAGCAGTGAATGAACACAGTGCAGTGATGGTTCCAAAAACATTGTCTTGGAGAATTTGATTGAGGAAGGTCGCATTAGGCCTACTATTGTTGATTTGATTTATGTTTTTAATAATCCTAATACTTTATCGCACACAAGTTACTCATAGATTTGAAATACTTTTTTAAAAAAGTTTGGATTAAAGAAGAAATTAATATAAGCTTTACTGGTATTCAAGTTAACCTTAATATAACGTAATAATTATAGAATAAATTGTTTAACAAAAACTAAACAGAAAAATAATCATGACTAATTTTCTCCATATCTTGGCTGGATTAAAATACAAAATTAAAATACTAAATAAATAATAGATGAAGAAAAGTAAATAAATGAAGCTGAATGGTTGCTATTCCTAAGTTTTTAATGCATTAATTGGTAGATTTATAAAACGGTAATGATTGAAAAAAAAATGCTATTATATCATTTTATCATTAAAAATTTACTATTATAATAAAATAATAGAATCCTGTTATATCACCTAAAAAACATTCATGTTTAGAACTTCTTTAAAAAAAAAAAAAAAAAAAAAAAAAAAAAAAATCATTAAAATTAAAAAGAAATAACCATTTTTTTTTTTTTCATTTATACGATAACAATTTTATAAATTCGAGTTCAAACAGTACAACTAAAATTACTGCTTTCCTGCAGAAATAACAGGTAACCATAATTCCTCTACGTTATAGATGAAATGTATTACAAATACTTTATCGAAATTAAAACAGAAATAACGAATGAAAAAAATAATATTTTCGTTAGAGTTTCAGACTGCTCCTTAAAAATTCCTCCAAATATTTTCGCTTTCCGGAATCAGGCTCACGTAACGCCGATGAGACATTCGCCGCGCCCCAATGCTACATTCTTCGCCGCAGATCAAACAGGCCGAGAGGACAATCTTCCACTTCTTGTTGCCCGCTTGTTAATTATTCTCGGGAGTGGCTAGAGGCGGTTCCTGCAGCTTCTCCATGATCTGCTGATTATGGAGGCTCCAGGCGCAGCTTTAGATTTATGGCCTATCCTGGATAATGTTCTCCAGCTCGCTGTATCCCCACCCTCAGGTATACTTTATGGTCATCTTCTACAGGCCACAGGATGTGCTCGCTATCAAGGAATTTTAATAGTGATTAGTGCCAGTGATATGAATGATCTCATGTTTTTATAGATGTAGATATAGTGCTATATGTTTTTATTCACGCTACAACCAAAGATAAAAATTAATTTTCAAAACCTATTTACAGAAAACGACAGTATATTTATATACAGAGAGAGAGGATTTTTGTTTATTTAAAAAAGCGAAAATAGACCACTGATTTCTTATGTTTATAAAAAGTTTGCCTCTTTGCAAATTTTTTTGACAACGTTGCAAAAAAAAAAAAAAAAAAAAATCAATTAAATCAATCAAGTTCTTGTCAAACTAATTAATTAATTATTTTTTAATTAATCGATTTCTTGTTTAACAAACAGTAGATATTAGGCAAACAAGTTAAATAAAACAAAGTTTGGTTTTAAACCTTTGAACAAGAACTCGTTTGTATAGCTTTAAACTATAACCACTTTCTCATTACCAGTTTGAATTTTAAGAGGAAAATAAAGAGTGCAACAAACCCAAATTCTGAACTTCAAAAAGCATCAGCACATTTAGCAAAAAAATCATAGATAACAACTTATTTTTCGTAATCCTCAAAACAAAAATTGATGAGAACTTCAAATTTAAATAAATAAACGTATTTTACAAAATAGAACGAGTTTAAAACGTATTAAAAATATTTATTGTATTTATAATATCACTAAACCATCTTCATTCATCTATCATTCAAACAAAAATGTTTTTTTGTTTTTTTACATGGTCTGTTGGCTGAGATCTGTACATTTTTGGTGTACCGTTTCTTTTACATTCATTTAGAGACACAATAGCTTTCTTGATGTTTTTGAAAGCCTTTTGAAGCCGCTATTTTCTCTTACACTTTGTTTATTTCGAGTAATCATTAATTGTTAATTTAAGTAATGTGATCCTTTTAATTCTTAAATCTTAAGTGGGAAAAACTGTAGATTATAGATATACATATCTATGATTTATTGTTTTTACCATTGAGGACTTTGATTGTTTTTTTTTATAAATAAATTTGAGTTTGTGATAAAAATGAAAAAAAAATGTGTAAACATCGCATTAATTTTTTTTCTAAACGTTAGTACTTAGTTAGGTAATTGGTTTTTACGATAAGGATATGGATTAAACTATAATCTTCTAAAAGTAATAATGTATATTCAGTATCGCATGACTCATTAACTCTAAATCCCTTTATTGATCACTTAATGAACGATTAATTATTTTACTGTGGAAACCTTAGCTTGTTCCGCAGGAATAATCCGTTAATTAGACGGCCTTATATTAGTACAATATAAATTAGATTATTCCACTAGTAGCGTCAATTAAACATAATAATTAATTAAACAGATACATGTTAATTTGTAGTTCAGTTATACAAATAAAAAAATACATTATAATCTTAGCTTTTGTTCTTTCCTTAAAGGATGTAGTTAAGACTCCTTTGACAGATATCTGAATAACTTTACCGTCATAAGAATAAAAACCTTATAATTGGTATATTAATAAAGCTCATCCCAGACAGAGAGCAATTACAAGGGAAGGGTTGTGGTGTGGTCAGCGTTGCGTGAACGGAGGCCAATGGCCTGTGAGCCACTATCAGTATCAGCCCCTCCGTTGAGATAGGCTCTTTAATTTGGACGGTGACATTAGGAGTTTTATCTCATACCCGCCTTATCAACACATACCGTGGGAAATATTTAAATTACTCCTTTTTTTAGATAATTAAATGTGAAAAAAGAAATCAAATAATTGGTTTTATTCCAAAAAAAGAAGATGTACCCCTTGAGCTTGTCGGCTAAAGAAAGTACAACATTGAACATACTTTAGGGGCTGCCCCTTGACAGTCAATCATATGTTTTCTATTTTTTTTTTTTTTTTTTTTTTCCGCTTACCTGCGACTCAGTTTTCTGTTGAAGATAAATTATCAAATTTAATAGTTGAATCCTTCCGACCGTTTATGTCCTTATTTATAACCCCTTTTTCTGCTTACGTGTATGATTGTATTGTTAATTTCCAAAGGAGAGTCATTTTGCATTCACAGAAAACTATAAAAAGAAATCAAATTTCGTTGTTTGATTATATTAAATGAGTAATTCAATTTTTCTTTTTCTCTCAGGTTAATTTAAATAAATTTTCAGTACGAGCAACATCGAGTGAGAGCGTGTCAAAAACAGCTAATTCAATGCCCCCCTGCCTTGGGAAAACAATAAACCATGGATGAGTCAATCTATTATCAAAAAAATAATAATTGGAATGGAATTTTGGGTAACAAATAACAAATTAAATTAACAATTATTCATTTTTCGAAATTTACAAAGTAGCGGGAATGTAAGAGTCTCAATCATGACTTTTTTCATTCAAACCAATACACATCCTAAAGGGTAGGTCCTAGCAGCGAATTGCATATAATGTTGTCCATTAAATTTTTGATAAGTGTGATATAAGATTTTCGATCCGAGCAAAACTAACAGATCTAGATCGTGTACCGCTTACTAAGTCACTGGTAAAACATGTTCCATGTTAATATTAGTAAAGATCCATTTTGAATGAATGGGTGAATGTTTTATAGAGTAGGATGTTGAGAGGGAACAGTCGCAAAAAAAAAATAGGCAAGGTTAACTATGATATTATTATTTTTTTCAAAGTTTCAGCCATATCATAGATGGCTATTATCACGGCTAGAACAAAAATAGTCGAAAATAGAAATAAAAAAGGAAAAAGGAAAATTAGAAATTTAAAAAAAAAACACAAAAAAGAGGATTAAAAAAATTGTAAAAATTCAAAATAAGTAAAAATTAATTTGTTGATCAAAAAATCAAATTGAAGTTATAAAAAAAATTTCAATAAAGACGAGAAGTTTCTTTTCGTTCCAGCCTTGTATTCCAAGTTAAACGTTTGTCATGTAAAAAATGGCATTTTAGACCAATATGAACATAGGAGTTGAGCTTTGGAACTCCAATAAACCTTCTACTTCTTCTCGTATCCGATCCTTACAATCCAAATTTCTTCGTTAAATCTTCAATGCTCCTCATTGTATCGAAAATAGACTTATCCATACGATCTAAGTGTCCCATATCTTGCAGATTTAGCCCAAACAAGATACATATCGTTCCATGACAAGCTACACACCACTCGAATCCAATAGTCTTCCAACTTTTCTCTCACTCCTTTTCCGTTTCTCATTCCCGATAACCTTCCGAGGTGATTGAAAAGTCCGATGAAATGATCCGAAGCCTTTCTATATACAACATGCACTGTGCTACTAATGGGAAGTTCTGTACAACTTATTAACGTGACATTGTAATCATTTTGCAGCACATTTGCTTATTGTATATATTGTGTACAGTGATTTTTGCCAGTATTCTCTAAGTGAAGATTATAGTCTTTTTTATGGTACCAAAATTGACACATGTTAACAATTATTATAGTAATTTTATTATAACTCATATTTATTTCAAAACTGTTTTGACAAACAAATAATTGAAATGATGTTCAGAGAATAAAAAATTGTTGGAGGAAAATAAGTTATAAAAAAATATAAAATAGTGCATAAATAAAAGCAAACTACCTACTTCATTATACAGTCAAGACTCGATAAGTCAAATTTGAAGGGTAAAAAAAATTACTTCGAATTATCAATTTTTCGAGATATCGAGTTCACAAAAAATATTTTTCGAGTATCATGTTTTTTCTATAATATATATATATATATATATATATATATATATATATATATATATATATATATATATTGTACATTAATTAAGGGTAATTAATTTTAAACAACTTATTTTTTCTAAGAAAAAGTCGCACTTTTTCTTAGAAAACAATTTATCAAAACATCTATCACGCTGAATAAGGTAAAAAGCGGCAGAGACATCACCTTATACTCCTGTAGTCCAAAAAAGAAGGAAACTTTGACACAGAGTCTCCGGAGTTGCGAAGACAAAAATTTTACTTCTTTTTTGAGGAGTTGAGCTTTGGAACTCCAATAAACCTTCTACTTCTTCTCGTATCCGATCCTTACAATCCAAATTTCTTCGTTAAATCTTCAATGCTCCTCATTGTATTGAAAATAGACTTATCCATACGATCTAAGTGTCCCATATCTTGCAGATTTAGCCCAAACAAGATACATATCGTTCCATGACAAGCTACACACCACTCGAATCCAATAGTCTTCCAACTTTTCTCTCACTCCTTTTCCGTTTCTCATTCCCGATAACCTTCCGAGGTGATTGAAAAGTCCGATGAAATGATCCGAGGCCTTTCTATATACAACATGCACTGTGCTACTAATGGGAAGTTCTGTACAACTTATTAACGTGACATTGTAATCATTTTGCAGCACATTTGTTTATTGTATATATTGTGTACAGTGATTTATAGTCTTTTTTTATGGTACCAAAATTGACACAGGTTAACAATTATTATAGTAATTTTATTATAACTCATATTTATTACAAAACTGTTTTGACAAACAAATAATTGAAATGATGTTCAGAGAATAAAAAATTGTTGGAGGAAAATAAGTTATAAAAAATATAAAATAGTGCATAAATAAAAGCAAACTACCTACTTCATTATACAGTCAAGACTCGATAAGTCAAATTTGAAGGGTAAAAAAAATTACTTCGAATTATCAATTTTTCGAGATATCGAGTTCACAAAAAATATTTTTCGAGTATCATGTTTTTTCTATAATATATATATATTGTACATTAATTAAGGGTAATTAATTTTAAACAACTTATTTTTTCTAAGAAAAAGTCGCACTTTTTCTTAGAAAACAATCTATCAAAACATCTATCACGCTGAATAAGGTAAAAAGCGGCAGAGACATCACCTTATACTCCTGTAGTCCAAAAAAGAAGGAACCTTTGACACAGAGTCTCCGGAGTTGCGAAAAATTTTACTTCGAGTTAACGATTGTTGGTTCGAGTAAACCAATGCAATTCATCATTTATACAATTTATTTCGACTTAACGTGTTTCGATTAATCGAGTTTTGACTGATCTGGATGATCACACACCTTTAGTTCATTGTTAGTCCTGATTCTCCATTCTCCCTTTATCGTAAAAATACAATAAAGGCGATAATGGAAACTTTTTTTTAAATTTGTCCGATTATACAAAATATATTTGATCAGTCGAATATTCAATTTTTCTTTCCGATCTAAATTGTATTTTAACCAAAAAACTAATTGTTGTGTTTATTGCACTTATGATGTAACTGGCCTCATTATATAATTATGATCTGAATACAATAAATTATGTTAATGATGCTTCTTTTTATGTGACGTCCTTATTTTCTTCATTTGGTATTTAACGTTATGCCATTTGGAAAAAGTTAAATAATATAACTCACCAATTCGGCTGCCAACGATTCTCGCAAGGGTATCGCTAATAAAAATCAACAAAATAAAAAATGTCACATTTCCTGACTAAATGAAAAGGATAATAAGTTATGTTTGTATTCCGTTGTGGACTGGGACAATAAAAGGAGCGTACACGAGCGGCAGTAAGGTCAGTAAGGAACAGTACAAAGACCCGAACTACGCAAATCCCGAAGGACGCCCAGTACGTCGCCTCCCACGGTCCAGGTATGACCCAGCTTCAGCGGAGTCAGGGGTGAGCATTTTCCGTTAGCGCAGGAAAGGAAAAAGGGAGAAATAAAAGAAAAAGGATGAAAACCAGTCGACCTACTGGGATATCCTGGAGGTCCTTGACTCTGTAGGAATGTCTTACGTCGAAACGTAACTCTCTGTATATGTTGCATCTGAATTCTTAAAGTATATACCTACTCTCATTTTATTAGAAAACTGTCTTACATTACTTAAATCTGTTCGCTACATATAGGTGAACTTTAATAAAAATATTAATCAATACAAAATATTTCAATATACACGGCATACTTGGTGCATTACACTAATCAACAATAAATTGATATTTGAAAATAAGTTCGTTAAAAAAAATTAAAATTAAGGGAAACCTATAGTGACATTAGGTATTTTTGAGATTTCCAAATTTTGGTTACCTGGTGTTCTTTTCAAATTATACATTCTCAAAAGTAGCTATGCATAATTATTTAGCATATACGTAACAAAGGCATAGGTAAACAACATGTAGGTAATGTTGTTTAACATTAAGTGTAAATAACACAAAACTATTCTGGAACAAGAGCATGAATAAAAAGGCTTTACAACGCCAAGGATGCCGACAACATTATCGCTGTTTCTACCTCATCCCATCATTACCCAAATTCATTTGATAGTCTTTTTCCGTAATCATCCCCTCTACATATCGCTCCACCTCTTGGACGTTTCTATTCATTTCATACATTATTTCGGAATTCTTTCATTAAAAATCCCTATACTATAACAAAATGCCATTTTAACCATAACGATACCGTATTAACCGGATGAAAATCACGTAATTTTACGTTACGTAGCATACTGAATTCTTTCCTCGGACCAAATATATTTTATTTATTTGCGATTTTTTTTGCAAGTGTTCTTCCTTCAGCGATAGCGGAAAATTCACAAAAAAAAATTTGGCAGGAGCCGTCACACTCAGTTCCCGGAGGCTTTTCGTTTGAAACGGTGAACGAATTTGTATATCTTGGTTCACAAGTAAACTCCAACAACGAAATACAGACTGAGATCGAACTAAGAATCATAACTGCAAATAAATGTTATTTTGGGATACAAAACCATTTAAAAAGCTGGACAGTATCTCGAACCACAAAAGTGCAAATATATAAAACCTTGATAAGACCAGTGCTTACCTATGCTTCTGAATGTTGGACATTGACTGGTACACAAGAAGCACTCCTCTTAAGGTTCGAAAGAAGGATCCTGAGAAGAATTTACGTACCAATTTGCACCAATGGAACCTAGAGAATTCGCACTAATGCATATAGTTAGAATGACCCCAGACCAGATTTCTAGAATAATTCTAGACGAAAAGGTTTATGGAACGAGAAGAATGGGAAGACCTCGGCTACGATGGATTGATGGAGTGGCAGCGGACGCAAGGACCACCTTGGGGATCCGCAACTGGAGAGCGGCGGCAGCGAATAGAGAGGACTGGTGGACTAAGGTGCAGGAGGGCTTGACTATTCAAGAGTTGTTGCGCCATTGATGAATGAATGAATGCATTACATAAAACAATTAAATTTAAGAAGAATGATTATAATGACTTGTCAATTGCATGTAATAAATAAAAACTCACCATTAGCAGGTCTCTTGGCCATTTTCTTTTCAGATCTCTCGGAGTATGATGAGGAATGGAGTGTGAGGCAGGTTGGGAGACTAGTGGATTCGAGTGGGTATGGAGTTTACTATGAAAGGATAGGTATCTGGTTTGAGCCAAATCAGCAACATATGGAACTAATGATCTTTATGGTTAAGTTTGTTTATGACATGACAAGAGCATTGAGAATTTTGGATTGTAAAGATTGGATATGAGAACAATTGGAAGGTTTAGTGGAGTCCCAAAGTTCAACCCCGTATGTCCAAATGGGTCTAATTACCACCATATTAATAAATATTTTGTAATTTATTGAGAGCTTTGAAGGCTTGTCTAGTAAATGTACGAGTATTCGGAAACGTCGCGCTGTTTCTTGTCTTTTATTTCTGGTATGTATTTTGTTTTTTTTAACCATTGAAAGATATTTGATATTTTTATTATATTTAAAATTTTTTAAAGGGAACATGAGGTTCTGAATCCAGACAGTAGACAGTTTCCGACGATGAAGACTGCGAAGGCAATAAAACATCACCCCTCCCGCAAGATTCTGGAATAAAACCAAGTACCCTTCCGGAATATTGTCCATTTAGAAGGCCAACTGCGTTCTTCTTTTTACAACCGCATCCTGGAAGCAGTAACCTCCCGGATATTGATTCACTGTTTAAGACAAAATGCAGCCGAGGTTGGTAAAACCTCATATACTAAGAAATATCCAATGCCTTTGGATAAGAAACCGGGCTTCTAAATGCCGGTCCCAGGATAGAATATATGTAAATAATTATACACTTGTAGTCGGAATACCCTCTTAGGGTATACCCAGGTTTTTATAAAATTCTATTAGCTGTGCATGATCGCAGTCCATATTTCACGGTCTATTCTGCAGTGAGTGCAGTGTTGATCAAGGCAGTGGTTCTTTATTAATACTTTTAATTACATATCTTAAAAATAAATAAAATAAAACATTAATTAACAATTCTTAATATAAAGATAATGTTTTTTTAATAATATATTTCCAATCAGCCTATCCGTCGCACAGTGGGATAACGCTAAAGTATCGTCGGACCTTGAGGAAAACTGAAACTTCTAACTTGACAATTTGATTTCATTTTTTATTTAAAATAAACTATTTTGCCATCTTGTACATTTATTCGGTTCGTTATTATTCAATTTTGTTTTTTCATTCATTTTGATTATAACCGAGAGGCAAAATGATAATAAAAATTATTTTATAAAAAAAATTACATTTAAAGTGCTAGAAAGCAGTAGGAGTATATAAGTAAGTAATGGAAATAAATATTAAATGTAATGTATACGAAATGATTTTTAAAAGAACGTATGAACAAAAATGAGAGGCAACAAGTGTGCGTTTCTTTCTGTCTACTGTAGTCTATTTGCCTAATGAGTTGATGTTTTAATTAAGTAAATAAACTATCATGTTCATAGACATTATCATGTTTGTTTTTGTATATTTTATGTTTATAAAATCCACCTAAGATGAAATCATTAGCTGAAAGAGGAGGGTTGTCATAATTATTTCCGAAATTATTCAAGAATTAATGGTAGCTACACCAAGAACGGACACATAGGTAGATATATAACTAGATAATAAAAACGAATTAATTTTCACGAGTCCAGGATGTAATTATATTAGTAATTAATTTAACTCGCACGTTAAGGCTGTTTAACGTTCGGAAAAATGTACGTATATTCTTTCAACAATATAACGGAGTGAACGATAAAAAGTTAAAAATAAACAAAAATATCTGACAAAGCCAATAAGTTGATATCTTTTCAAAATCTGGATGAAATCGATCATTAAAAATACAAAACAAAGATATAAGGCACCGGCGAGATTCGAACTCACGATCTCCTGTTTACTAGACAGGCGCTTTAACCAACTAAGCCACGGCGCCATGAAAAATCATGCGTTTATTCCTAATTAATATTGCAGTTTTGGATGTCAATTATTTATAAATTTTAGCGTATTTATTTTCATGTTTTTCATAATGGTAACTTGTTTAGTATTTTCGCACTTTTTTAAGATCTTAAAAAAAAGAAAGTAATATTTCATTAGAAAAATAAAAATATATCTTTGTATTCTTATTTTATATTTATACTTATTTATTTTTCATTACCTGATATATATAATTTTCAGGGAAAATATATTTCATAGTTGGTTCACCACTTATTACAAATTAATGAATAATATATCATTAATTATTATTTTTTAGTCATGTTGATTTTATTGAGTTGATTGATTGTGATAATTCTTGTCTGTAATTGTTTTTTATTTATAATTTTGATATTCTTACTTAACTAAATAAGGAGATACTATTACAATGTAAGGCACATGTATTAGAAAGATCCGTATAATTTATACATATATTTTTAGCACCTCAGAAAACCACCATATTTACTAGTAAATCAGAAATTAAAATATTTTTTTGTTAATAGCTATAAATTATTTTTGAAATTAAAACATTGCTCGTATTCCCGTCACCCCTTAAGGAAATATAAATAGTGAAAATATATATAAAAAGTCTTTTTTTTTTATCTTATTTCACTTACAGTTTATCCTATTGTTATCTATAATCATTTCAGCAAAGAGGAATGAGTGAAATAGAATTTTGAGTTTGATTTAAGATTAACAACACCACGTGCATTTTAAAACAAAAAAACAAAAAACTAATGGAACTCTGAACTACAAGGGAAACGTATACTTCAATGCAAAGAAAACAAGAATCAAACTTACCTTCTTTGAAAAATCATTATGTTAAGGAAATATAATTATGAATGACACGATTCGAACTCTTGATTTGACACAAACTTGGGAAAAGTAACAAAGGAAATTTGTTGTAAGTTAGGTTACTCCCAGTTTGGCGGAAAGGTTCTGCAATGTTGCTAGTCTAAAATATGATGGAATGAATCTTGGTTATGCTTAATATCAAATTAATATAAAAAAATGTGAGGGAAATAGATTGACCCTTTGGGACACAGGCATTAGAAGTCATTCTTCTTATTGTAAGCAATTAGCCTTAGTTTCGATTTAAAAATTCATTATATTGCAACTTACCAGAGGTAGTAGAAAAAAAAAGTAAGATAATAATTGCAATAATGGATAACTTATTCGCCTTTAACGTTACTAACTCGAGTTATGGGACACGTGAGGGAAATAGAATTTGACGTTTTAAATTATTAAAACTATGAAAACAAATCAATTGCCATATAAATCTACTTTAACTTTGAATTGAAAGTACCCGGCAGCTATTTGTTACATTTGAGTTCCCTGACATTTCATATTAAAACCACAATCGTTTTGGGACCGAAATTCGAATGTAATGGCAGAATGACCCACATGTCTTTCGTCTGGGGGTCAATACTTTTTTACAAAAATGTAAAATCATTATAATATGCTTTAACTCTGTTGGTATTACTCGGATCGATAATTTAAGAATATTTTTCTTATTAGAAATTTAATGGATAATATCTTCTGTTATATAGCATTTGTCGCTAGGATCTATCATTTAGGCGTTGTATTGGATTGAATGAAAAAAGTCATGTTTTAAGGGTTTTTTCATCTTCTAATTATACGGTCCTGATTCTTTTAGATCGAAATTGCACTGATAATGTAAATTTTGATTCATCCTAATCTTATCGATATCTGATTGATTCTAAGAACACAGATTGTTCCTTTGCATCATTCTTTAATATATTTATTTTTTGTCTCTTATCGTCTTCACAGAAAATACTTTGAACGCTCGAACAGTTTATTAACACGATAACGTGAATTTAAATGTAAGATTGTGAATGTGATGAATGTGAATGTTTCGATATCATTGTGTTATTAATTTTCTTATTTTTTAATTCGTTCTGTACTTTGTATTTCCGTATTTATTTTAAAACTTAATTTTCAAAAGAGAAAATTTGATTCACATGAATTTAATTAAAAAATAAAATTCTTGTAAAATAAATGTAAAAGAAAATTTTACATCAGAATAGTATAAACTCGTATCTAAAAGACATATCCATGTGATATAAATTTGAAGTAAGTGACAAAATATTATATTCGTAATCTATGTAAAATTAATTAAGCTCTTACATTTTTGTATTTATTTTTTTTTATTTCATTGTTGCGAGGTATAAAGGGGATATATGTATTTGTTTGGGAAACGTCTGTAGGTTCGTATATTTATAGTTTTATATAAAAGAATAAGCTAGGTTTCGTTTGTGATCACTAACCGCGAAAACTACCGAACCAATCTGTATCTTTAACTGTAACTTTAATTACATCATTATAGTTATAAGAATATTTAGAAATAAGAAAATTTACTGAGTTTCTTTAAAAACTACCGAACCAATCTGTATCTTTAACTGTAACTTTAATTACATCATTATAGTTATAAGAATATTTAGAAATAAGAAAATTTACTGAGTTTCTTTAAATCGATTACTAAAAATGCGATAAAAATATGGATAACAGCGCAGCTTGAAAATCGAACAATAGGTTAGGTTGGCGAGCGCCATTTTACATTAGAGGTTACAAAGGTAAGATCTGTACTATTATATAAAATGACAAGCCATTTTTCGTTTGTGATCACTTACCGCGAAAAGCACTGAACCAATCTGTACCACATTTTAACCACATAGTCTTCATAGTTCAAGTAAGGTTTAGCAATAATGAAAGTAACACATTTTAATTAAATTGATGTTAAAAAAGGGATAAATATGTGGAGAACAGTGAAATTTGAAAATTGCCGCCAATGGGCATTAGGAGCATAGAAAAAAAAATAAAGTATGAAAATCACGTTTTATTTATTTTTTTTTTTCTCAGCTCTCACTCAAGATAGAGAAATAATTCTTTCACATTAAATTGTAGCTTTGTATGTTATTTGAATTAAAAATAATTTCGTTATGCTCAAGACACAACCCGGCTTTAGGGTGCTCAAAAACTCCAAAAAAATGACAAAATTCCTAGGAAATCCGATGTAAGCCTGTGGAAAATGTTTTTCATAAACAACTGACAACAAATCTCGATTTAACGCACCATAAAACCCTTATGTGTGAAATTTTATCAAAATAAAAAAATAATGATTTTTTACCCCTTTCGAGGAGGTTAAAATTTTGAAGTTTAGATTTCATCAACGATTTCTAAATGCCATAACAACTGCTGTGTTCAACCGATTACAATAATAATAGTAACAACAAGTATGCAGTTTTATGGCTTCTGGATGACCTTAAAATTTGGTTTTAATCGGTGACGAAATATGTGAGATACCGCAAATTATTTACATTTTTTTCGGAAATTGACATTCTCTTGCCTTCTAAAATCCTACAAAATTTAAAAATTAAAAAAAAAAAAAATTATTTCGACAAAATTTAGTTTTTACATGTTTTTTGAGACGAGGAATCTGAAAATAAAATCATTTTTAGTTTAAAAATTGTTCTCACATATATTATATAAATAAGACGTTTTAAAATCAATTTGTATATAAATAAGAACAGAAATAATTTTCCTAAAGATTTAATAATTTTTGATACTTGTATAATAATATTATAGTCAAGGAAATTATTATAAGTAATTTTGTATATTTTTTCTTTGTACTAATTGTAAGTATGTAAGTAACGAATTTTGTATTTTTTTAATTTCCATAGGATTATGTTAATTAACTCTTAATGAGACTTAGTTTGGCCCCCCGCAACCTGGCGCCGTGGCTTAGTTGGTTAAAGCGCCTGTCTAGTAAACAGGAGATCGTGAGTTCGAATCTCGCCGGTGCCTTAGATTTTTTGTAACAAAATCGAATTCTTCATAATCAGTTGCTCTTCCACTATTATGACTACATTTTTTTTTTTTTTGTATATTATTTTTAAAAAAAATTTTAAACTTTAGAATATTTCATCTTCCTTTTTCTAGTTAATTATTAAAGTTTTACTAATCCTATTTATTTATAGACTCATCAATGTTACAGTTGTTGTATTAACTAAAATATATTGATAATTCTGGAAAGAAAATTCAACATTTATTCCATCATTGTATATTAGTAAATTACAAATTACTGTGGATGTCTTGATGGTTCTTCTATTTAAAGATAAAAGCACATGTATTTTATTTTTAAAGCCACCTTTATAAAACCTCAATGTATCCCTGACAGCAAAAATAGATCATGGATATTCCTGTTTATAACCTGCTGCTTTTGCCAATTTAAATTTAAGAGTTAAAGGGGCCGAATTACTTCAATTAATTATTAAATTTACTTAACAATTAATCATTATTCGAGATAAAAATGTAGGGAGAAATCAGGAGTTTCAGACGTGACTATTCCCATTCAAACCAATACAGCTCCAAAACGATAGGTCCCACTAACTAAATCTAATATTTTGCAAGAAATATTTTCCATTGTATATATGATTAGAAAACTGGCTAATTTTCAATGCGAGGATCACGAACAAAGCTAGAGCGTGACAAAATGTTACATTTTTGAATGTGAAAAAAACGTAGCAACAGAAAAGTACAGACCCCTCCCAGCTATAGACATATCTATTTCAAAAAAATAAAAATAAAAATAAAATAATCTAATTTTGACCGAAGATAGCATGTATATATATATATATATATATATATATATATATATATATATATATATATATATATATATATATTTAAACTGACGCACTTAAATGTGTCAAATTAGACACATAAAAAAGAAAAATTTGTAATAACCCACTTCAAATGTTTAACCAACCAGAAATATTACATTTCGATTAAAATAAGTGACGTATACTCTTTTTTAATATGTATATTTTTTGTTACTATGTATAGTCTTTCAAAACTGAATAGCCTAGATACTACAACAATCTTTCAAAGATATGTAATAATATAATATATATATGATATATATATATATATATATATATATATATATATTTAAAAGTATAGTCCTAATTATTTAAAATTTGTAAAGGAACGTATATTTGTTTTTTAATTACAGAAAATAACATAAAAATATTATAAAAGAAGAAGAAATCAATAATATATTTATATGCCAAGGATAGACGACACTCATACTTTTTTCATTTAGAGTATATTAAAATTTAAATATTAAGTTCATTCATATTATATAATATAACATTATATATGTATATATTAAAAAAAAAAAGACAAGATTTTAAAATAATTTTTGAAATGTTTTTTAGTTGAACAAATACTATTTTTTTTAATTCTCAAAAGTAGTTATATACGTATAAGTTAAAAAAAATGTTGGACAATTTAGAAAATCTGAATATATATTATTGCTGAACATACATGTAAATAAAACAACTGATCACTCATTGAGTTGGTGAAGACTAATATAAGTTTACTTAAAAATTAAATATAATATTTAATTGTGAATTAACTAAATGTGATTACTTTGTTAATAATCCACACTAAAAAACAAAAAAAAAACTAAACTATTTTCCTTATCCAATTTCTCCGATTTAAATAGAATATTCTATATAATTTCTAATAAAAAAATAAAATAAAATAAAAACAAAAGTAATCCTAAAAGTTCAGTAACTAATAATTTATAAATATTTGAACATATCGCTCATGGGCATGAAATTGACACAACTAAAAAAAATTCATTTTACGTTTTATTTTAGAACAATGATCATTTCTGGTCTGTCTTAAAACAGGAAAAGTTTCATGAAGGTATCTCAGCGAGCGACCGCAAAATTGCTTTATTTGTAATTTAGCCAAATTTACGATGGCGAACGGTGGAAGCAGGAACAGTGACACATTTCAGTTGTGTCTTGACCTTCACAAAGGTAACTTGTACGGGGAGTTCAGGACAGTGTCGTATTTCGAGTTGGGATGGTGTTCTTGCCCATGAGCGATATTATTATAACTTCTTTTGACACTCCTGAAAAATTTGATGTTTTTGAGTTGTGTCACTTTCCTTGCACATGAGCGATATATTAAATTATGAAACAAAGATGTTTGTTCCATTAAATAACTCCTAAATGATACTTTAAATATTTTAGTTATTGTTGAAAACAAAATATCTGATGATTTTGAGTTGGCATCGAATATATGAATGGGGTGTTTTGATTATATCGATAAAGTGATAAATACGCAACAATTGTTTTTTTATAGCATCGTCTTAAAAAAAATAAAAATACAAACATCAATAACAATTATGATAAACATAAAACTTAATAATCTAAAATTTGATAAAATTAATATCTAAAATTGCATTATTAATTAGGAATAATCGCCTGGTTTCTCACGGCGCCGTGGCTTAGTTGGTTAAAGCGCCTGTCTAGTAAACAGGAGATCGTGAGTTCGAATCTCGCCGGTGCCTTAATAATCTTTTTATTAGATTGACACACCTTTTGTCTTATCTTCTTTTCAACAATTTTAATCTATTTCACAATCTTAAATCTATTAAATCTATATTAACTTATTTTATTTTATTTATATTATGCTTAATCGAATCAACAATGATACTTCTCTTAATTTCCATGTAATTATTATTTAGCTTGTTTTGTGTAATAACATTTAAATTGGTTACATTTTAATTTTACTGAGGAAAATAATTGATATTGTCAGATTATTATAATATTTAAAAATAATAATTCTTATTCACAATACTCATCAAGGTCACATAACATAAGATAGTATAATTAGATCTATTTTTCGAATTAGATTTCAATCCCCTTTTTTTACTTATTTCATACTTCGTATTTAAATTTCATTTTGAAGCATTTTCCTGACAAAATTCTTTATACCTGAAATTGTTTTAACTTCAATTAAAATATTTATTTATTTAATAATTTTTTTTTTCTTTTCATTTCTTTACATATGTATTGCATCTATCCAAACAGTTTATCAGCTATTAATAATTCCAAACGTTAAAAAAAAGTATTATCTGTCAAAACCGAGGTCATCGTGATTTTTTCTCCATTATTTTTTTTTTGAAAATAAAATATCAACTTTGTTATTTTCTTCATTTATTGATTGCGGAAATAAATAATAAAATAAAATAGGAATACATGTAATTAGTATCCTCTTTTTCAGCAACTAACTATATTAGCTTCTATGTTCTCTTTTTAGTTTCTTCAATTTTTTATTTATATACACATGGCACTTACTCAAGATTTTGAGTCATGCGACTTTGCCACCATACATGATTTGACCTAGGATGGCGCTAGAGAGAAAAAAATAGCAAGTAATCTCGACTAATTTGTTTTTATTTTAAAAAACATTTGATTATTATATAAACCATTTGAAAAAAAAATAAGGCCTATAAAATATATAATATGGACTCGGGCTATACAGAAAATAATAAATTAAAAAATCTGCAACCACACCTGTTTTTAAGTATTTCATTGTTAAACATCATTAATTATCAAAGGTTTTGTTACCATCAACGGTTATAAATAAGAGAAATAAAGTCTATAGTTATCTGGTTAAATTTTGCTCAATTATCAATTTTTAAAAAAGTGAAAAGTTTTTTTAAAAATGTACAAGAAAATCACAGCGAAGCCCACCGTTAAAATCCCCAGGTAACAGTCTTTGAAAAAATGAAATTTTTATATCGCTCTTGCTAATATATTTTTATTTTTTATTTTAATATATGAATTCTAATAAATACATAAATCATGAATTGTGGGTGATGCAGGTATCCACTTATGGTGTAAATAAAGAGGAAATATCCTGTAATTTTTCTGAGGGAACGGGTTCTTAAACTCCAAAATTCTCTTTCTAGTCTCAATGAGACCACCTTGAGTGATGGTAGGGTAAACCAGGCCGTTAGTGACACCCTAATTTCAAAATTGAAAAAAAAAAAAAAAGGTACGATATTCCTTTTAAATCCTGTAACTCAAATGTGTTAAAAATACTTTTAATTCTGTTCGTATTTTAAAAAATATCCTTAGGGTGTCTATTAACATTCCAGCAATGATGTTTGGTGTGATCTTTCTTGTTTAGCTTAAAGTTTAGTAATTGAGGAAAAGTAACTGTAAATTTCAACTTTATTGAACTATTCTTTCTATAATTATTGTATGAAGCTGTCTGGTTTAGCCTAATAACATAGAATATTATTTTTGGAGTAGAATCACAGTGAGATTTGGATTTTTTTTTTTTTTTTTTTTTTTTTTTTTTTTTTTTTTTTTTTTTTTTTTTTTTTTTTTTTTTTTGTAAGTTTTTTTCTGTAATTTCGAATTCTTAATGAAAGATTGTAAATGTCTAAAGACGTATTTCAGGACAGAATGACATTATTTCTTTTCCTTGTATTTGCTGACATCCGCGTTTTCAATATTCACGATAAACAAACATCGTTTGCCATAATTCCATTCAACGAGTGTTATAAGTCAAAAAATTCACAAGTGGGTTGAAGGGCACTCTGGATTAGCATACAACGCAGTATGGCTCATTCGAAATTTGCCAAACGAAAAAAAAAAAGAAAAAACTTTGGTTTTGGCACTCTCAATGTTAGCCGAAATTTACTGCAAGATGTTAATGTACATTGTGACAGATCTATGTGGGAAAGCTACACAACAAATGTCACAAGAGTTGGCGGGAACAGGTCCACGTGTTCGCCGGGGCCTTGGATTGTGGCGGGAGAGCTATCAACCGGAAGTGATAAGGTCAGTGTCACTTCCCGCGCAATTTACACGTCTTATCTGCTAGGAGTCCTATCTTGTGCTACCTCTTCGTGTGTGAGCAGCTGTCCCTCGGCTACTCCTATCTTTATTGTAGTTATAACAGTCCACTATCAACCCTTGTAATAAAAATCAGGACCGCCTTTCTAAGAAGTTCTGATCTTTTAATTTCAGAAATAAAAAATTTAAATTACTTTTTAAAAAAAATATTTATTGAAACCCATTTTAATATTCAATTTAATATGGTACATATATGTTTTGTTGTGAATATTACTAGCTCTGAATTGTACAATTTAGTATTATATTTCATTAAATTAACAATATGATCTTGAATAATGTTATTTTTTATATTTATCTGTTTACTGAATTTTACAATTGTATACGCCTCGGAGGGTTGTCTGGAATAGAATAAGAAGCAAGCTGTGAGTCTAGATCTTTATGGACAAGTTTATTGGTGACAAAGTGAGGAGCATTTTGGATGTTTCGAAGTATTTTGGATCGTAAGGATTGGATACGAGGTGAATTGGATGGTTTAGTTGAGCCCCAAAGCTCAACTCCGTACGTCCAAATAGGTCTGATCACAGTCATTTAAATGGGTTTTTCTAATTAATTGGTAGCTTTGAATGTTTGTCTAGTAAATGTTGAAGTAGTCTGTAACGAAGAGCAGTTTCTTGTCGTTTTAGTCTTGTATGTGGATTCCAAGTAAGACGTTTGTGCAAGTGGAGTCCTAGGTTGGGAATCTGTTCAACAGGGATTAGTGGAATATCATTAAAGGGTACTGGAGGACAAGAAGTCGAAGGTTTACGTATAGTAGGTAAAGTTTATTTAGTGAACTTTGTCTGGATTTATTTTGACTCTTCATTTTTGACAAGGATTTTCCGAAGGATTTGTGAATGCGAGGCTTGGATATGAGAAGTATTAGAGGGTTCAGTGGAGCTCCATATTTTAACTGCATATATCCAAATAGGTCTAATTACTGTCGTGTAAATGCATCTTTTACAATTAATCGGCAGTTTAGAGCGTGTGTCTAGTAAATGTTGAAGAAGTCGAAAACGACGAGCAGTATCTTGTCTTTTAATCTTGTATGTGGATTCAAAGTTATAAGTTTTTATCAGTTGGCATCAGTGTGATAATCATTTTACTTTATATAAGTTTATAATACATATATATGTTGTTGGGCTATGCAGTCATAGATTTAATTGCTGTGCATCTATGACTGCTTACCCTAATAACCTACATCTTCATTAATTTCTCGGTCAAAAAATACCCCTATATATATATATATATATATATATATATATATATATATATATATATATATATATATATATATATATATTAATACTGCGTATATCTATATGGCTATACTGCGTAATTATTAAATCATAACTAAAACTATAATATTGAATTGATAGTGTGAGAGTCAGATAGAAATGGTATACTCTCTTTGAGAACTGTAGGATCTCACCCTATGCAATATATGGTAAGACCTATGTCTTCCCTGACCATTTAATAATTTTGAATTACTTGAGTGGCTTTCGGTCCGGGTGTAAATATTTATCTCATTGCATTCTTCAAAATTTTAGTTTCTTTAAGAATTAATAAATAAATAATAGTAATAAATAAGCTATTTGTCTTATTATTATTTAGTCAAGTTCTATATTAGCGGTAGCTTGGCATTAATTTTTATTTATGCTGTTCTTTATATAAAATTATACTTAACCATCAATAATCACATAATGATATTTTTTCATTAATTATAAAAATATACATATCGACTTATACCATTTCGATCCCCGATTTATTTTAGACGACTTGCACACTTAAAGAAGAAAATAAACTTCATTCAACTTGTCCCTTAAGAATAACATATGAGTACAATACACAAGGCAATCTTCCGGCAATAATAATTTATTACTAATTAAATTATGAGTTACAAAATAAATGGGAAATCTTGTAAAAAGATTCATCTTGCATGTACTATTATAATATATATTACATAACTATATATATTTTTCATTAGTTCGGAAGTTCGAAAATTCAGAAGGTAAAGAACTAGATGATGTTTGAAGGAAGTATGGGAGGAGCATTTTTGAATTGAAATTGGAAGCGTGAATGATAAACGATTTTTTAAAGGTTGCAGTTGGATGCGCTGGAATGTACTGCAAGTTATGATTGCACCTAGGAAGTATTGACGTCAAAAATTGTAAAGCCACCTGACTGCAGGAAACCGGTGAGATATGTGAGAACATCTAAGGATCTCGAAAATAAATCTGATTAAACAGTTCATTAGTCTTTTACATTTCATTTCGAGCACACTTTGAAAGTTGTTACTTCATATCTGCGTACAATGTATACTGTCAACATGTTATGTGCTTACCAAAGCTGATGTTACTCCATATTACAATGAGTTCGCTTTGATGATCTGCATTGGTGTTGGAATAGCAGGCCAGTTAAAGCTATCAGTCAATCCAGTTTTTAATAAATATTAGTCTAGTTGACTGAATAACTAATGCATATAAGCAAACTTGATATTATAGCTTGTAAGATCAGGTTACATTACGACAGATTCTCCCATTTCACTGCCTCAGGATATATCCAGAAGATACCTGTGGCACCATTGATAGATATCAGTTCTGGTAGAGCTGTCGCCCTGGAGGTGATTAAGATGCAGACTAAGAAGAATGCTGCCGGAGCCAGGAGACGACTGCTAGGGCCATTTCACGGGGCGCGCAGCCACTAACGAGCCGCTGCTCACAATTGCATTGATAATTAACTATTATAGAGATTGTTTTCCCTTCTAGCTGTCATTTAGCTTTATCTACCATCACCTGAGCTCCTTCTGGTCTGGTTCCCCACCTGTTTTACATTTTTAATAATAAGACATGGTTTTCTTAGCAGGATCATATAACATATATTTTTTTTTATTTCCGAACTGTGAGAAACACAATTAAACGTTTTTACAATAATAATATGAATAACTGAGATCTTAACAATATTTCTTTCAACACACCATCGTTTGCAAGTATTTCTCCATACAAGTTCAGCCTCCAGCCATCACAGCCTGGGTCTGTCCCCAACTGGATTTTCTTCCGTCACTACTACATCTACGTTATGATCTACATAGCCTGTATATTTATTATCTACATACCATTTTTATTACTGTCGTGTGCTTCTTACAAATAGATTTTTGAATAATTAAGATTTTTTGATAGATTGTTTTAATAATGGAAGTTATATTAGTAATAATATAATCTTTCTTATTATTTTACGTTTTTCGATTCGGCCAACTAAGGACCACGTCATTTCAACTGCTTCTTACTGCATCTGGCTTTAACATCTACCCAGTACTTGCGCATTCGTCCTCGATGTTTTTGCTTCCTTTCATCGGCCCACTTCTTGCCGTTTGGAAGCTTAGGCTTTTCGTGGGAAAGGCATCGGTGTGCTGTTAGTTTCTGATTAATGGAGGCATGTTCCCAAACATCGTTGCTAGTAATTACCATCTCTTTCAAATCTTTGTCCACCTCAGTGAATCAAGCTCTCTTAGTTCTCTTTATGAGAAAGTAAGTGTAGATTCTATTTGTTGGTCACATTGGAAACAAATTCGCTACCTAGGACTCCATCTGGACAAACGACTTACTTGGAATCCACATACCAGATATTAAATACAAGAAACTGCTCGTCGTTTCCGGCTACTCCAGCACTTGCCAGACAAGCGTTCTAAGCTCCCAATAAAGTAAAAATGACTTATTTACATGGCAGCAATCAGACCCATTTGGTCTTACGGAGTTTAGCTTTGGAGCTCCACGAGACATAATTTGTATTATATCTAATCCTTACAATCCAATATCCTTCGTAAAATCTTCAATACTCCTAGTTATTTCACTAACAAACATATCGATTAAGCTGTTCCACGTGTTGCTGATATATCCCAAATTAGATACCCATTCTTTCATAGTAAAGCCCATTCCGAATAATCCGGCGGCTGAAAAGAATATGGCCAAGAGACCTTCTATCGTAGAACTTTTATTGAAGTGCTACTAATGAGTAGTTCTCTACATGCTAATGACATGCCATTGTAATGTTTTTCTTAAATTTAATTGTTGTTTGTAATTTATACAGTTGTAAAAATCAATAAATAGTTATAAATAAAAAAAAAAGTTATACAAACTGTATTTTATTCTTCGTTAATTCATATTTGAGGAAAGATCAACTCTTTCACTTCAGCCCTTAGGAGCTTTTAAATTCTTTCCCTTGAGAATATTTAAATTTTTTACTTTATTTTATTTAATATTATGAGTAAATACGATATAAATGGTTATTCTTATCATCACTTGCATACAAGAGTGTGGTATACTTTAGTATTGTTCAGACAAAAAAAAAAATCATAATTTAAATTAGGATTACAGGTTTACCTTGACCAATATGAAGTGATATTATAAATAAATTTTTCATCTTCATAAAATCTATAGTGTTCAGATTAAACAGTGAAATTATAATATAAAACGTGCCTACTCTGCCTCTAAAGTCTCACTTAAGGTAAACAAATACCTAGGTTAGTTGACGGTAAATAAATTTAGGAGATGGTACGGAGAGGGATGTATGTGATAGTAATAAAACTAAAAAAAAAAATAATTATAACTAAAAACTAATGAAGTAATAAAACTTAAATGCATAATAAAAAAAATAAAATAAAAACTTCTTTATTTAGATTTGTTTATTATTATTTATTTTTTTTTTTAATGGCTACAGTTTTTGTTTATGAAGGTCCCATATCACATTTTCCTTTAAACAAAAAGACTTCTAATAAAGATAGTGTTAGATATTCTGATACTTATACTACTCTGATACCCAGGAGTTTGGAAATAAATTAAATTTTACTGTTATCGAAAGATTTTTATTTGATGTCTTTTTAAATAACAAGAAGTGTCTATTAACATAAGGATGAGAAGGATTTATATATATATTTATTTGTTGAATAAAAAAAAAAAGAAAAGTTATTAAAATTACGTTTCCCTAAGACAACTAAGTTGGTATAGACTGGAGCAGAAGCCGGGACTGGGTGAAGGGTAACCCTCCAGGAACCGCGAGCCCTGGAATTAGGTCAGGCCAATTCCTTGACCCCATTGTCTGGAACAGCACCTGCGGTGTCTCTTCCTCCAGTATCTTCATATCTCATTTATATTAGAGTTCAATTAAAAAAAAAATAAACTATTTTTGCATCGTAATACTCCCTAACTCACGGCAGATGATTGGCTAACGAAATATGTAAAAAATTGATAAACTAGCAATATATAAGATCTTGTACAAAATCTGACGTCTTTCTCATATCTTGTAATTTTTAGTGAGTTATTATATTTTTGGAACTATTGTCTTAAAATCCCTAGTATATGGCGGGAAAAGAAACTAATCGTAGGAAATATGCATCGCAAGGCATTTGCTTGAAAATTTTCTTTTTTGGTGCCTGAAATTATCTCAAAATTCGTTCAGAAAGCATAATTAGAAAGCAGTACATTTGAATATTTATTTAGCATGAAAAATTTATTATTCCAAAAATCGATGACCTCAGAACCACAAAGCCTTTTGTATTTATTTATATTCAATTATGTCTGTAACGGATGAGTAAGTATAATTACATTATTTACGTAATCTGAAAAAGACTTAACTTCCATATATTTTGATAAAAGCTTTTATTTATTATTATTTTGTTTGGTAGGAATAATTTAAAATTAAATTTCGTATTTATTGACAGCAGGGGAGAGCTACAAAATAAAATTTTCCCTAATCATTTTTATAAAATATTTTTCTTTATTTTATAAAATCTCCAATTATAGCAATGGTTTCATGAAAAATGCACTGGTTTGTAATCTAATAAATTTAATTTAATCTTTTAGTTCTATAATACCCCTTTAACTTGCTAAAATATGCTTTAATGAAGTATTTCCTTAGAATTTCTTATTTTCCTATGCTACTGTACCTACACCAATGACTACTATCAACATTTATGGAAACAACCATTTGTTCCTGATGGTTAAAGTTAACATCAATAATTTTATTTTATGTTTTTGTCACCTCCAAACATTATCATCAATAAAATTTGGTGATATTTAAATTACTTAGTAAACAATTATTATTTTAAGTATAATAGCAATTTTTAAATATAAAGAATACACAACGTTATTTTATTTTTTTACTTTAAATACCTGAGCAAAGCACCAACATAAGATAAATACGTAATTTCACAATTTTCATCTTGGTTACAATGGTTATTTTACCACTACGTTTTTTTAAACTAATGCGATTGTACGATTCATTTTAAACGAAGCTAGCATAGAAATTTTAAAAATTGGAAAAAAAAAATTAATAGCATTCATTTTAGCCCTTTTCTAACAAAAAACCTGAGCTCGCAATTGCACTTATATACGCTTTATTTGGAAAATTATAATTTTTTTTTTTTTAGAAATGGGTTTTATTTAAAAAACATTATTTCATGTGATAAATGCATGTACTATAATTCAGAATTATTTGTTAGATATTTAGAATGCCTTGAAACTTGGTAGATTTGGTCTATTTTTTTTTCTCACAGAATCTCTTCTCCCTCGCCCATAGTAGGTCTAAATTTTATTTTACGTTATTATTTCCTCATGGAATTACAAAAAATAAAAAATGTATACTAAATTATCGAGGTCTAAATTGGTAATACAGGTTATTCTGGATAAATTTATTTGTTACAAAATAACGAGCAATGAGCAATTTAGAAAGAATTTTATATTTAAGGACTTTATATGGCAGATGTATTATGGCTTATTTCAGCATCGAAACTTAAACTTCTTAAACCATATATAATAAAATATATTAAGTGTGGGTTCAACAATCAGTCTCACTACGACGCATAATTGGAACAGACTTATCACATTCACATCAGTAGAAGGAATACCTGTTCCAACACCGTCACCTGAGTTTACAGCGGAAATAAAAATGTTTATCTGTTGTATATTCAGGTTTTTTTATTCCATTTAAAATGATAAAATTAATGATCCGTTTTTTCTGTTTCCTACTTCTACTAATCACTTGAAAAATAGCTTGTTTATTTAGGGATTTTAAAAAGCATTTTCATTTGAACTTTAAACATTTTCTCCTGAGTCAATCAAATAAACTCTTCTGATGACTTTAAAATCGACATAAATTCCATCTATCTTTAAAAGTGATTTTTGATATAAAAATAGCAATGGGTGTTTATAAATTGTGATTATTAAATATATAGAAAACCAGTTAATAAAATCTATATAAATAGTTTAAAATAAAGTTGCAGAAACAACATTATTTTCAATCAGAAAAAAAAAGTTATATCAATGGATTTTGGCTGCCTTTTCGAGCTTCTAAAGTCGATTCGTAAAATGATTTTGTCCCATCTTTAATATGTTTCCATTTATCCAAAATTATTTATAACCGAATAATTCATATCAATATTATAAACACTTATAAATTTACAGTAAATTTCATGTACAGTAAACACTCGGTTTTGGTATCATATGATTCAGCGCCTCATAAAAATCATTCCAAAATTTAAAGCCTATAACACAATACCTTAACTTGAAATTAATTTTATTTTTTTATTTTTACACCTTTTATCCCAGAACTTCTAAAAATATTTATAAATTTTTGATTAAATCATAAATTTAAGTAAATTAATTTTCTTATATCGAACAATTCATCGTATTTCAATTCAATATATATGTCCTAACTTTGATTTTTTCTGGATAGTATACATACCTGTATGGTCTGTGATATATATTTTTACAATTTACATATGTGTATATACATAAAATAACATAATATTTTGTATTAAAACGCTATGTACTAGAAGTGCAATGTGAGCAGACGTCCCTCTCTGCTTGCAGGACATGCAGGTGTAGTTGTCAGCCCCTGACTGCATCTGATGTATTTATTATCTTGCAGTCTCATTTTTTTTTTTTTTTTTTTTTTTTTAAATTTATTTCTCTCTTCCATGATGGTTGGATAATATTGTAAAATTTATATTCATTTGTATCACTAAATGATTGTAATTGCTTCTAATTCTGTAGTGGTTTAAGGCTAGTCATTTTATTGGTCGACAAATATCAGTTATTTTGGATTAAAAAAAAAAGAAATTAAGTAATAATTTAGACAACATTAATGAGGTGTGTGTTTAAATCTGATATTATGATTTGGATATTTTGCGATTATTTTGAGTGAAAACTATTTTCATTCATCAAAATATTCAGTTTAAAAATTATTGTTTTCCAAACTTCATGAGATGTAAAATATAATAAGTATTTTTCGTTACTGTATGAGTTTTAATTATTGTAGATTTATTTAGAGGGATCAGTCAAAGGAATAAAAACTGTGAATCGTTAAAATTAACACATTGTATTATTCCAACGTTTCAGTCATAGCATTGATAACCATCTCGAGGGGTTAAATTAATATAAAATAAATAAGATTTGACATTTTTCTATCACAGAAGAAAAAAAAATTATTGTTTTAACAATTATTATTTCATAATAGTCTAGTTAGGGAGGAAGAAAAATTAATTCTATCTAGTAAAATATCAAATAGTTTAACATACTATACGATTCAAATCAATATATACAATAAATACTCAAGTTGATAAAATACTAGTTTTATTCTTGGTCTTCTTCACATAAAATTTAAATCAATAAAAATAAAAAAATAGGTACAATACTTTTTTAAGAAAAACAATCATAAAATCATTTGAGACAATAATGAATTTCAAATTTTAATTAAAATATTTAGTTATATTTAGCAGAAGCAATTGGAATTTCTGAAATGATATATAAATATTTTTTAAATAGACATTATTAAACATTGACAACACTATTAACTTCAACACACATCAAAATGTGCTATTTAGATGACAGACATCTTGATGACTTGTGATGAAACTGCCTACAGAACTACAAGGATTACTATATGTTAGAAGGTCAAGGAACCCTCATCTTTTCGAATGACTCGGAAGGTTGTCATGAATAGATTAGAAGGCAATGTTACAAAATAGTTGGAATGAATTCTTAGTTTGTTATCGAAAGAGGTATCTCTATTTCGGGCTCAACATACAAGATATTTTGGTTCCGTTATTCGTTACCCGCTACTTACTTATAGTAGTCGTTACTATAACTGACAGTAACAGTTACCTTTAGCACATGATTTTAAAATATGAAAACAGTACAATTTCGTTAATCCGACACATAGGAGACTAGAGAGTTACCGTAATACCTAAAGTGGCGTGGCGCATTGCTTGATGTAAAGAAAACAAAAACACAAACAATGAAAAATTATTGCATTTTATTCTTTTAAAACACAATAAAATGTTATGATATATTATAACGAAAACATCGAAGTTTCTCATATTCATTTAAACAAGGTTAACATTTAAACCGATATGAAAACATCAACGTTTAATGATTGGATTGAAGGCTATAGGTTTTTAAAGATTACTAATTATTTAATTTTAAGCATTATTAGCCATAGCAGCATAAAGTGACGTTAAACGAAATTAATTTAGAATTTGTGTTTGTTAAATGAGCGTTTAACGAATTGGTAGAAAAACATCGATATTTGTCATAATTACCGTGTATATTAAATAAAACTAAATACTAACATCTATGGTAATATAATAAAAAATAACATCTATGGTTTCTAACGATTCGTTAAACCCTCATTTAACTAAAATAAATTATCTAAAACGTAAACCTAACTTTAAGGCTTCAATTCAAACATGAAACACCGATATTTTCATATTGCTTAAATGTTAACCCCATTGCCCTACAATTTGTTAAACACTCATTTCACTAATTATAAAAAAGGTAACCCTAACATCAAGCCCACAACCCAAACATGAAGCATCGCTGTTATCATATTGGTCAAATGTTAGTAGCATAATCATAGTTAAAAGAAATTTTATCATTTTCATTTATGACTGATTAGGTGACAAACCGATAATTCATTTTTTATAGTTTTGTTTTTTTTAATTTCAAATATTGGATGATTTTCTTGTAAAAAAACAATGATGGTTACGATACACCGGGTAGTATCGATGTTTTTTCATCGATACATCGATGTCTATATATCATCTCTACTGAACAAATCTTGTATATTATTTCCACCTTTTTCTTGTTCTTATATCACTGAGTGGCTTGTTTATCAATAAATCAGAACATTATACTATGCCACACAAGAGAAGAATTTTTAAATTAATTTTATCAGAAATTGTAATTCCTGAAAATTCAGTAGGTTGATAAAAAAAATATCAATACATTGACAAGCGAAAAATTCTACCAAATTGATTTTTTTCATTTTCTCGGCTAAAAGATTTTTTAGGAGATTATGTCTATTCATACTTTGACCCGGAGGCATGCAATGTATTTGGATTATTTACAAAATAATCAAATGAAATCACGCTGAATTAAAAAAAAAAAAAATACTTAACAATTATAAATTTACGAAGATTTGAATTAATAAGGTTTATATCTGCCGCTTGCGTTAATTGCATTCAATGAGGAATTGGTCTGATGTGATATGAAATAAATTCTTGAGGGATGTGTGCCATCTAATGCAAAATATTAATAACTCATAATAATTTAAAGTTTCATAATTTTAATTTTTGTTTTAATACTTCTTGATTTTATTGGATTAACGCTTTTAGTCATCGCAATAAGTTTCATATGACCTGGTTTAAGAATATAAGGTGTAATGAGCGAAAAATAAGCCTATGAGCAAGAAAATGAAATATTGATTATTAAAAAAACTCGATTTCTTCCTGATTGGGAAAAACAATAGATCATGGATATGGATAAGTATCTATAATCTACTCCTTATAAGGGAACTGTCGTCAAATTTTCGATTCGCACAACGTAAATAGAATCTGTCATAAAAAAAATTCAGGCAAAACTTGACATTTTTCATTCGAAACAACATAACCACGAAGCAATAGGTTCTAGCGACAAATTTCATGTAACAAAATATGTTCACCATTAAATTTCTTATTAGAAAGCTCGGCAAATATTCGATCCTAGCAACTCTAGCAGAGTTAGAGTGTGTCAAAATGTTCCATTTTTTAGTGTGAAACGTTGCACAAGAAAACTGTGGACTCCAGCCAAAGGATATATCGTCAGCTTGGTGGTAAAAGTCACTGAGTGCAATTTTTTCCAAATTGCACTTTTCGACAAAAAGTCATAGTGTGTTGATATTATCATTTCTGGTTGAATATTGGAACGGAAAAAAGGTGATTTTGTCACTTAATGACTTTTAACTCCAAGCAGACAATATCCATGTCATAAAATAAATAAATAAATAAAAAAAATCTTTAAAAAAAAAATTTTGAGTGGATATACTTGTCAGTATATTTTAAAATGATTAAATTTTTATTTTCATTAGCCCTATCATTTAATTTACAGTAACAGGTTCTAAGAATAACTAGTGGGAATTTAACGTAAAATACTCCATATTTTTATTCAATAAACATTAAATGGTATAAAGAAAAGAAATATTTGTTTTAAATGAATCTTCATTGAAATCAGCAGAGGAAGAATTAATATAAAACGAATAATCATCTTAACATCAGAAAGTTATGAATTTGAAAAGATGAAACAGATCTATTGATCTACAAACACTTATACAACAATTTTAGATTGTTCCCAGCTGATAGCGGCTGTGATATGGGATAGAGGAAATGCCTACAACAATAAGTTAGCAGATCCGCTATCTCTGGATACGACGAGCCATCTTCGAAGAATCCTTGGAGGATCCAGACCTTCACATTTAGCGAAGACGACAAAGAATATTTGCATAATACTGAGATGACCAAGTTGACCGATAAACCTCCAGACGGTGATTTCAATAATTTCGTAACTCTTTTTGATGTCTTCCTTTATTTTGTTTTTATCCGGAGACCAAGGACGGGTACTTCGAAAATCGCTTCCAGAAAAATGCGAACCGATTTCTGGTTTTTCAATTTCAATTTTCTTGCCGATCATTGGACAGATGTTCATTTCTGGCAAACCATAGCAGAATTTTTTTAATCTGAAACCATAATCCTGGTTTTTTAACTATGGACAGATAGTGAATTTTCTTTGGAACTTGTGATGTTTGATGGAAGACATGATTGGATGAAGTAGCAGTACCCACATTTGTTGCATAAACAACCAAGAAGTATGAATTGGTAATCAAGATGGATAGATACTATTAAGAAACTCTTGCTGATAATAGACTGAATGTTTTGTTCTTAAAACTCAAGGCCCACGGGACACTCTTAAACGCAAAATATTAAAAAAAAAAAAAAAAAAAGGAACTGACGTTTTGATTTGGTAATATTTTTTTTGTCAGCAGAAATATTTTAAAAGATTTTATCTAGTTTTTATTAAAAGGATTTTAATTTCGTACTATAATAGTAAATGACAGCGTGGAAAACCTCGTTCTTGTCACTAATGGTGTACATTTAAATTTTTTTTATTGCTAAATCTTCCTAGAATTATCAGGATGACGTAGTTGAGATTTGGTATAGATGAGTTCAGTAGTTTTATCATTATGAACTCTATTGCAGAATAGTGCGGACCAGGTTTCAGTCGATTTTTCAAGTTTATATTTTCAATGTTCAAGATATATTTAAATGTTTTCTAATAATTTGATTAAATATTAGCAAATGTTATTGTCACTTTCCAGCTTTATATAACACTGTACATTTGTAACCTCTCATTTAGAATGGCGCTAGCCACCTGTCTGTCAATTTTCAAACTTCACTATGCACTACATTTTTTAACCCATTTTAATAACAATTTTACTAAAAATATGTAAATTTTATTATTGCTAAACCTTCCTGGAACTATAAAGATGATGTGGTTAATGTTTGGTACAAAATGGATCTGTAGTTTTCGTGGTTAGTGATCACAAACGAAAAATGGCTTGTCCTTTTATTTACCACTATAGATTAAATTTGTTGGCAATGAATACAATAAACATGACAATAACCTGAAAAGCAACCACTCATTGGCAGAAATTTAATAAAAGTTCTACAGTAGAAGGTTTCGAGGCCATCTTCTTTTTATACGCCTCAGAGGGTTATCGAGAATAGATTGGGAAGCAAATTAAGATACTAGTGGACTTGAGTGGTTTACAATGAAAGGATAGGTATTTGTTGTTGAATAGGTTTAATTACTGTTATAAGAATGTGTCTTTTGTAATGAATAGGGAGCTTTGGACGTTTTTCTAGTAAATGTTGGAGTTGTCGAAAACGACGACCACTTTCTAGTCTTTTAAGTCTCGTATATGGTTTCCAAGTAGGTTGTTTGTCCAGAATATTGTAAAATTTAATTTTATAACCAGTAGTATTTATGTTAAATATTATTTTTGAAAAATTATTGTAATATTGCGTAATAAATTGTTCATAGATTTTTTTTCCTGGTTACAGCAATATATTATTGTTGTATCAAGACAGAGCAAAAAGTGAAGGAAGTCGTTACCCTGTTAGCAGATACACAATACAAGCGGCGGCCCCACAATATTCTACAACACAATATCCCCCTCGCTCCGTCGACCTTGGTCGCCGAGCCACCGTTACGGTTCCCACGACCCAGTGCTCCAGTCCTCCACTCCTCCAGACCTCCAGACTTCCAGACCACACGTGCCCCGTCCCCACACCTGTCTGTCTGTCGTGGAAATTCGATAATGGTTATGGCATATCAGAATCACTGCAGGTGCCTTCCCTTCATGTCTCCGACACAAAACGGTTTATAGTTCTGTTTACTGATAGAATATGAGAGAGCTGAGCATAGTCTTATTGTCCTCTTACGAAGAGGAAATTTTATGAACTAAAATTTACATATGTTGAACGTTAAATAACGTTTTTTTTTCAATATTGAAATAAGATGAATTAGATTTGGTTAAATCTAAATAAATCTAATCAAACTTGTTTTTTTTTTTAAAAGTCGTAAATTATAACATACGCTTAGAATACAGCTTATTGTTGTTTATTGATGTTTGCTTAGGACTATTTGTCATTATTAAAATATATTTTAAAAAAAGTTTTCATACACACCTCTTTGAATAGAGGTTTTTGCTTTAGCCTTTGAGGCGAAAAATTCCAGCCATTTGATTTTTTCATTTTCTAGGCTTAATGTTCCATTCTAATTTAAGTGAATGTCACCGTATACTTTAACCATGCCTTTCAAACTTATTAGGATTCTTAAAAATATAGTTACAATAAATTAATTTTATTTGTTTAAAGTTCTGCATTATATCTGTCCAGAACTGATTCATAATCATATACGAAATGCACTCCAAACGCGCCATAGGGCTTAAATAGTTGCGTTGACAAAATCTTAATGCAAAATTTGTAGGAAATGGATATCTTTACCCTAATATTTTTTATTTTTTAAATGAAAATGAGATCTTTCGTACGTAGTAAAACTCTGAAAAATGATCACACATTTCTGAAAGCTCAAGTTTTTAACTCAACCCCCGAAATATGAACATCAATAGACAATAAACTTATATTTTTCAGAAATGGCTCATTTATTATGGCCCATCCCCATCCAGGAATGAATCATATTCCTGCATTTCTGGAGTAGTATCAATAACTATTTTTATAATTTATATTCCACATTTAGATGTTTTCTATTATATGTTTTGCTCTACACTAAGCATTATAACATTTAAAATAACCATTTGCAAATTTATTTTTTATTAGTATCCCCCCTCGCGGCTTCACGCACTCTAATTGAAGTTTTATTTGTCTATCGATAAATACAATTCAGCATTAATTATTTAATGATATTTTTATGCGCAGCTGTAATTTTTAAACTGGCTAAAATCGTACAGATTAGATTTTTGAAGATTATGTAAAAGTATTATTAGACGTTCAATTTTTATCATATTTCAATGTATGGGTGGGTAATCTAGATGGACAGAGGCTATTAAGAAACTTTTGCCAAATTAAGAAACTTTATAAGAAAATTAAATGCCCATGAATCATGTTTTTACACGCAAGCAAATGAATAACATTTTGATTAGGTTATAATTTTTATTCGGCAGAAATAATTTTATGAGTTCCTCTGGATAAATTTTAATTTCAAAACATAAAAGTATATGACTGTGTGGCAAACCTCGTCCCTGCCATTCAACATTGTACATTTTTATTATTGTAAATTTAATTATTGCTAAACATTCCTAGAACTATGAAGATGTTGTAGTTAAAATTTGGTACAGATTGGTTCAGTAGTTTTCGTTCTTAGTAATCACAAACAAAAATAACTTGTCCTTTTATATAATTGTATAGATAAAACTATTTTTTTGTTGTATTATATTATATTATTATTTAAACTGGATGATGTAATATACTCCTTTAATTTCCTTATTTAAACTTGGAATACTTTGAGTGTTATCATTGAAGTGTGAGAAAATGAAAGACGGCGCCGGTTGCGTATTCAGCTGACTCCCAGGCAGAGGAATTTCGCTGTTTCTCGGTATCGATGTCATGTTGCCCTCGCAATTACAATCCTGAGTGCCTTATCTGTACTCCAACATTGTAACGTTTGGATTTCTTTAATGGTTTTATCTAATCACCAGCTACTTGTAGATTACCTACTTTTTTAAATTTAATTTATAAAAATATCTTGATTTTGTAACCTTGATCCAGTTAAGTTGATTGTACTGTATTGTGTTCGATTTGTAGAATTTGGATTCTATTGATAATAAAATTAGCTCATTTTCAATTAAATAATTAAGAATGATTAAAAAATGTGGTGGATTTAAAAACTTAAAAAATCGAACGATATAAGGTTATCAGTAGAAATTATAATGATAAAACCACTGAGCCTATCTGTACCAAATTTACACATCAACTTATATGCTCTAGGAAGGTTTAGAAACAAAAAAAAAAATTAGATGTACAATGTTAAATGCCATAAACAAGGTCATTCACACTGTTTATGGTTAGAAATTAAAATCCAACCAGATGGAATTAATAAAATTATTTCGGCCGAATAAAAATTGTTACCAATTCAAAATGCCGTTCCTTTGCTTTTTGATATTGTGTGTAAAGTATATGACTTAGGTGCGTTATGTTTTTATTTTACGAAATAGTTTTTTAGGAGTCTCGGTCTATCAAGATTACCAACTCATATTCAAATCAGGTGCCTAATTATGCTTTTACTTAAACATCAAAAAGGTAATCAATGCAATTTTAGCCAGGATAAAAATTACAGCTATGCATGAAAATATCATTGAAAGAAATAATGCTCAATTGCATACTTTAATACAAGCCTTTTATCGGTTAACAAATAAAACTTCAATTATTAGTTAAAATTATCCAAATTATTTTACTTATAAGAGGGGGTGAATCCACGACGGGAGATGATAGTATGATATAAATCAGAAGTTAAAAACATTACTTTCAACATGGATTTAGTGTTTTCTATTTTCTTATTTACTTATTCTCACTTCCTTAACATAAGAAGGTGTAACTGAAGTTAGCTACATTAGTTTCAACATAAATTTAGTTTTCATGACCATGAAGGATGAAGGGGGTGGTTATTGGTGGATGAGGTGGAAAAGTAACGATAAAAATTTCGAAAATTTGAAAAGTCGTAATTTTTATATATTCAGCACATTCTGTTCGCTGACTATCTAGTTCGAATTATAAAAACCAAGTTAAAAAAAAATGCATTAAATACAATTTTTTTTTCTTTAACATATTTACTCACTTGAGATAAGACAAGTCCTTCATATCTGTTACCTGGAAGTTCACGTCATTGACTTTTATTTATTTGGCATAATAACAACCTATTTAACCTTTATATAAGTAGATTAGTATTTTTCTTTTAAAAAATCAATTAAATACCATTATTTTGAAGAAGGAACTCGAGTTATTTAATATTGAATAAATGTTATGTTTTAAAAATGTTACCTCTATTTATTTTATAATTTTTTATTTTTATTTTCTTTTTTAAGGCTATTGCATATTTATAGAGTTTATGGAGGCCTATAAATTAATTGTAAAATTATATCATTGAACACATTTTTCTTTAATTTTCTTAAAATGAACAATATGAAATAGATTTTTTATAAGAAATATGGTAATAATAGCAAATTTTCTTTTTAACATTCCATATTTTGTTCTCGGCTGTTGTGAGTTTATAAGCATTATTAAACAAATAATAATTACATAATTTAATATGAAATTTTAAAATTTTGTGTTGGCTTCAAAAGTA
This sequence comes from Euschistus heros, assembly GCA_003667255.2. Classification (NCBI taxonomy): domain Eukaryota; kingdom Metazoa; phylum Arthropoda; class Insecta; order Hemiptera; family Pentatomidae; genus Euschistus; species Euschistus heros. The sequence goes on from RCWM02000083.1 coordinate 2,159,189, forward strand.
TTTTGATTTTCTCCAGCTATAAATGGATTCTACTTCGAACATCTTAAATTCGCTCATTTTATTATTCTTAGAATTGATTGCTATAGACTCCAAATTAGAAACATTTTGTCCCGTTCAAAAATAAGTTCCCAAAAAATGATATGATTAATAATAATACTTTAGACCTACCTTAGGATATAACAAAATCATTATCAGAGAATATTTTAAAAAGGTTCAGTTTTGTTTATATTAAATAATTATATATATTGTGATTTCCTTGAAAACATTTCAGAATTTTTTTTTGTTTTTTATTTTTTTATTATTTTTTTTTTTTTGCATTATTCTCGATTACTCGCATGACTGAGTGTTAATAATGAAAGAAAAAGTTATAGATATGCTATTTTATTATCAGTTTCGAAATAAATCCTCTTGTCTTTATCGTACAAGGTTACTTATTCAAATAAACATAAGATATACCCCACGTGTGTTTGCTTGGAGAAAAAAAAATTAAATGCGTGTAAAGTTATACTAACTATAAAGAACATAGATGTGCTTTTTATAAACCAAAACAAATATTTTCTTTTACAATAGGAAAATTTTTATGAACTGATGGCATTGACATGCTCAAGAGCTAATACAATGTATTGACATTGCATTTAGTTTTTGAGTGGTTATTAATATTATTCAGTAGGATTTCAACTTAAGATAGAGCCATTTAAACCATCTTACCTCCTCTTCTTCCCCAACTGTTGTTTGAAAGATAAATACATTGAATGCTTTTTAAATGTATTTTAGTTAAGTAATTGGTCTGGTAATTAATACTGATAATAAAATATAGTTGGTTGTAGGAATGGTGATAATGTCGGTGATAAGAGATGTATCTGGGATTTAATGTTAATATGTAGATTTAAATCGTTGTTTTTAAAATGAAATAATTGACGTTAACCATTGTTTTGCCTTCTCACATTTAGGAAACTTGTTATAGTTGTAAATGGAACACAAAAATTCAAAATTCTATCCTCCTTGTTAACCACATAGATAATCTTCCAGTCTTGTTTATGTTCAAACGGACAACAATGGCAGAATACCCTCCGGCCATATGAAAAATCTTTATATCCTGGCAGATCTAAAATATTATCCTTAAGAACAATAACTAATTTGTCGGAAAAGAGAGTGGACAAGGATGTCCTTCGGCCCTCAAAAATCGTCAGATCCTGGTAGTTCTGAAACTTCAGAATCCTATATTTAAAAAATATTCCGAAGTTTTTTAAAAATTGTTTTATTGAATAAATATTACAAGCTGGCTCTTAATGGACAGTGAGCAATATGGATGACAAAGAATTTATTCATACAATATGCACGATTAAATTAAATTAAAAAAAAAAAAAAAAAAAAATGCTCTAAAAAAAAAAAAAAAAAAAAAAAAAAAAAAAAAAAAAAACTATACTTAAAAAACTATAACAAGATATTAATATCAGATAAACCCGAAAATAAAAGTATAAACAATGTTTACAATAGTAAGAATAAATAAGCAAAAAAAGATAATAATAAGCATTAATAAGCTTCTATGTCCATTTGAAAAGAATGAACAATAGAAGGCAACAAATAAAATATTCATGTTTTTTAACAAAACCCCAAAACCCAAATTACATGGTTCAAAGAAGTCAAAGCAGACTTGGTGGAGATGGGTATTGGAGAGGAAGATGCAAAAACAGTGATCTGATGAGAGACTAAATTCAACGCTTTGAGGGATTTGAAAAGAAGACTAGAAGAACTGGAGGAGCATTGAGGACAGAGGACCGAAGGGAGCAGCATAGACAAAGAATGAATACATATTGGCAGAAGAGGAAGGATGATAAACGCAATAAAAGAAATGTACATTGTACAGTGGATGTTTAACGTGCTCCCTAGACGGCCAAAATTGATCTTAAAACCAGCATCTTTTCCCGCTTTTGAGCGTAATGGCGGTTATTCTTCAAAATTATTTTTACGAGTTTAAAGATGGTCAAACTGCGGTGAAGGAAGCATGTATACAAGCGACTGTACAATGCAGCAGCGGTTCCAAAAATTTCCTCTTTGAGATATTTTTGTTGTTGATCACGAACATCTGAGGGCTTAGGTAGAAGAAAACCTCCGCAAAACTACTCGGGACACTGTGAGAGAAGTTAGTGTTGACCAATGAACTTTATAAGAATTATAAGAAAATTTTATATAATTTTGTTATCAAATATAAAAAAAAATGCATTATTTTTGCTCCAACCCGATCAAATCTTACACCTGTCGACATGAAAAATACATTTACCATAAAACAATTTTTTTTTTTTTTTTTTTTTTTTTTTTTTTTTTGCGGTCCAGCCTTCTAAGGACTACGCAAATATTAATTAGGAAGGTTTGTTGACAATCTTCATTCTCCTTTGCTGCCAGTACGCTCTCATTTGGGAAGAAAATCGTTCTTTTCTTTCTTGGGTCCATTTGGTTCCCGTTCTTCCTTTAGGTTTTTGGCATTCAATTGTTTTTTATAATATACATTTTTATGGCGAAATTTGATGAATGTGGATTTAATAAGGTTGAAAAGTCCGAACAACGCTTTTTCTCTTGAATATGTTTGATACTATTTCTTCTTCGAGTTTTATGATACTGAATCCAGATTCTAGTAGATACCGAATGTGAGAATCCTCATATTCTAAAAGAAAATATTGTACTATTTTGTTCTCAGGCAAATCAGCTACTTGCTTAGTGGTGACTCGATTCGCATGGATTCAGACCCGAATTCCAAGTAAGACGCAGACATTTGGACCGGACTGACAGATGATATCTGATCTCGAGAGCAGCCTTCTCTAATTGACTTGTTCGCTCCGGAACGACTCTTAAATGATGGATTATAGTTCACTAGCTCCAAGTTGTCCCTAAAATATCAGATAAACTCCTAATGTCCTTCTCAATGGTTATTTCAAAATGTTTTAATTTTTTTTTTTTACTCATTAAAAATATTAGCAAGAAGTCTGACAGATGGAGAATCGCTTATTCATTCATGATATGAACACTTATCAAAAATAAAAAACGGTTGATTGATTGTCGTTTTTAGTAAAAAAAAACAAAAAACAAATAGTTCTCAGCCATTGATGAAACCGCTTAAAGTATTTATGGAAAAAAAAAAAAATTAAAAAAATAAAAATAATAAAATCAATAAATAAATAAATTATAAAAAATATAGTAATTAAAAGATCGAACAAAAACATTTCAGTCCCATTTTAACTACTTGTGAATTTCGTATTCGACCTAATATTTAAAAAAAGCTAAAACAGAAATGCCAACTATTTTAAATGTAGGAAATTGGGTTTTTTTTTTTGTTTTTTTTTTTTTTTTTTTTTATTTATTGTAATTTACAACTGTATACATATAAAATAAAATACATTTAGTAAATGTGATTATGATGCTATGCTAAAGCAACTTCCCACTGGTAGCACCAATAAAAGTTCTATACATATAATAAAAGTAGCATATTTGAGAAGGTTCTTTCAGACACCTCGGAGGGTTTTCTGGAGTACAATATGAAGCAAGTTGTGATGATAGTGGATTTGAATGGTAATGGAGTTTGCTGTGAAAGCATTGATATTTGATTAGGACTAAATCAGCTACATATGAAACATTAAGATCTTTGTGGCTAAGTTTTTTGTAACAAAATAAGAAACATTGAATATGTTTTAAGGATTTTGGATTGTAACGATTGGATATGAGACGAATTGGATTGTTTAGTGGAACACCAAAGCCCAACTCCGTATGCTCAAATTGGTCTAATTACTGTACTAGAAATGAGTCTCTTATAATTAGAAGGTTTGAATGTTTGTCAAGTAAATATTGAAGAAGTCGAAAATTGAAGATTTTTTTGGTCGTTTTAGTCTTTTATTTAAAAAAACGTATTTTTATCGATAAATTGGGAAATCTTTCCAATTTTTATTGCGGTTGAATTTTTCTCTGTTTAAAATGTCTTGAGCTGATTTTATTTTACATTCCTTGCTTCAACCCCTTCGTAAAAAATAATGATCATGGAAGTGATAGGTGATTAGTAATTAGAATTGAAGAACATGAATACACAGAATTGTTTTTGTTTCGATAAACCAAAATTATGAATTGCAAAAAAAAAAAATTATTTGTAATTAAAACATTAAATTATACATAGGTTTTTATCATGTTTATTCAACATTTGTCTAATCTACACTGTTACTCCATAATTATTTATTATTTATTTCTTTTATATCGAATTAAGTTTTAATAAATCATTATGAAATGTAAACTATATTGACCAGAAGAACAAAAAAAATGAATTTATTATTTATTCCATTTGTTTCGGAAACTTTCTATATTTAAATAAACTACCCACATTATGCGCTTTCTATGTACTAGATTATACCAGATTACCTTTATATTTTAACTTTTAATTACTCGTGATCGTGTATACTTTCCAAATGCGCCCCGAAAGGTCAATCAGTATTACTTATACAACCGCTGTCATGTTAATTCAAATTAACATCCATCATATATTAGCACAATTCTTGTACAACATAGAGACTCACGATAAAAATTCAAGATAATGCAAGGTACTAGAATTCTTGTCCAGACATCAAAATATAATCACTTTAGACATGTTTTGTATAAAATATTGTAGAAAACTGTCTGACCATAATTGAATCTTGTAAACACCGAAAAACTGCTCTGCAAAATAACAGCCGAGCCCAATAGACAGGTCTGATTTTGTATCCTGGAGGATGTAAATTACTGCTATAATATTGTTATTTTATGTTATTCGTAAGTCGCTTCAGGCTATGACCTAATTCGAACCCAGGCTCCCTGTATATCAATGAAAACTTTGTTGGTGTTTTTGTAATACAACTGGGATAAATAATAACTAGGATTAGATAGGAATGATGGGTTATCCCGCAGGTTACAAACTTATTTTAGGCAGAGTTTGAAGTTTGAAAGTCATTTTGGTTGGACAAACACAAAATTGATATCAACCATCCCTGTAGAAATTTAACCCACTATCGTTCGTATTACAAGCTCTGGGACCTTAGCCCCCACGCGCCATTGTGGTCTTCTCTATGATAACGTTAACCACTGGCATTAATAGACCTGATTATATTTTTAATTTGATTTACAATACAGGTTAGAACTTGAGTATGCTATATATATTTAAAAAGTGTTTAACCATTTTGTTCCCCTTTTGAATAAAAGATTGAGTTGTTCTGGTTGCTTTATACTGATACTTTTAGTGGAAAGACTGGGAAAAACAATTGATCATGTATATGTCTATATTTTAGCTGTTTCTGCTGATAAGGAAACTGTCGACAAATTTTCGTTTTAAGAAACACCAACAGAGCTAGAGCGTGTCAAAAAAGTAAGAAAAAAAAAGTTGGCAAACGTTACGTTTTTCATTCAAACCAATATAGCTTCAAAAAATTGAGTCCTAGTGACAAATTTTATATTCTCTATTAAACTTCTGATCAGGTAATTCATAATCAGAAAAAAAAAATACCAAAAATGAATAAAACATACTCGCAAAACAAACGGTTGATATAAATATACTTGAAGTCAAAGAATTATGATAAAACTCTGGGCTCCGAAAGAACGTGTAATGGGTTTGTAGAGGTGAAGCTTTCGGTCAGTAATTCCAGCCACGCAGTTACCTGCCTCGTTTTACACCAACACTAAACAAGATTGCAATAAGGCTTTTATTGAGTCGTAAAGCGAGTTTAAACGGACTAGGCTCAACTTGGAATATCTGATTTACCCTCATATACTGTCAGATCATCACATAAGTTTTGTTTAAAAAAAGGTCTAAAATGTAATGTCATTAAAACGAAGTTATTACTTCACTGGGCAGGATGACATTGCATTCCTCCATTTTTAAAAGCTCTCCAGCCACGCCTTAAATTTTAAAGATGCTAGAGCGAGATTTCAGCGACAACGACTCGCGAAACTTCAAACTGGGGAATTTGCTCGTTATGCAAATGAGTTCTAAATCTGTCGTTTTATGTTTTAGGATCAGATAGTCGCCTAAGGGATGGGAGGCTAGACCTATTAATTTCAAATCTATCTGCGGCTCTAAAACGACGGAGCCAGTTTTGAGAAACCAATTAGGTGAAGTTATGTGTGACAATGGAGTTTATGGTCACGATATGGGACGACCATATGATATGAAGCAAATAGATTTACTAATACGCTTAAACAATAAAATATACAAAGTAAAAAAAACAAACTTACATTGTATGAAACAGATATTCGAGCCCAGATTTCATATGCCTCATCTGTGCGGAGCTCAACTTGTACTACCTACTACCGTAAACTGGAAAGGATTCAAAACTTGTGTATGAGGATCATCAATGATTACCATTGCTATACAAAAATATTAACAATGCTGCTCGATCTCAGTCTTATCCCTATCCAACTTCACGCCTATGAACAAACAAAAATATACTTTGGAAAAACAATATATCAGAAAATTCGCCAATCCGAGAATTCGGTAATTATAATAAAACATTTTTTAAAGGATACACGCATAAAAGAAAGAAACATTCCTTAATTCATAGTTTATATGTCTCTTATCAGCTATGTTTTAATATTTGTAATTATACGTACATTTTTTGTAATTTTCATTATATTCATATTTTTTATATATGATGTAAGATATATACATATAAGCTGTTTTAATTGATTTATTTTTATTCAATTATTTATTTTAGTTTATTATTATTATTTAATTTTTTTGTTATTTGGGTTTTTTCTCTTAATTTTCCTACTGTTTAAAGATAAACTTTGAATTGTAAAGCCTATTTACTAGTAAATTAAATTATATTAATCACATAGATGTATGCCGGAACATGAATACATAGTATGAATTGTAATTTTTTCATTTCATTTCAATTTTGACCACTACAAGTAATTTTGCTAAAATTAAGATGTCTATTTGGTTATAGCATCGTTTCCTTTGTTTTCCTTATTCCTTACTTTTTCCGTAAAAAAAAATTGCTCAACGTCAGAAATAAAATATTTTCTTTAAAACGTTTGCTATTTTCATAATCTATACTGTTCATGTGATTATAATGATGTTATAGAGCTTGTACTAATGAGAGAAGGTAGGATTACAGGTGAGCGGGGGAGTTGGGAGCTAAGAAGTTGCTAAGCCCAAGGCATTGGAATTTGGCAAGGTCTTTGACCCTCTGGAGAAGGTGAAGGTAGAGGAAGCTTTGGTCCAGTTATCGCCCATTCTCTGGCTCTCTAAGCTCCGTCCTTCTACTTCTTAATGCACCCTAATATCCTTCGGTAAAATGCAGTTTATAGTGTAAGGATCGTGGGGTTTACCGTATATAGGGTATTGATGAGTGTTAAAGGAGCAAAGCTTTTTTTTACAACATTTTCTTTTTACAAGCCTTTCTTACGAGCGGTGAAGTAGCTAAAACTTACAAGCTACGTAATACTCAATATCTAATGTAATATTGCTCTAAAATCTCAAGAGATAGTAGTCATTACCTTCATTGTTAACTGCGTTTTGTCTTTAGATTAGGTGCTTCTTCATTCATTTACAGCGGAATATGAGAAGCTTTTTTAATTTGCGTAAGAGTAAGGCACTGTTAAAAAAATATTTTGATGAATGTTATTTGGTAGTTACAAAACGATAGAACTGAGGAAATGTAGGCGATGTATATGGATGTTAAACCCCAATAAACAAAAAACGTCTACTATATAGGAACGGCGTTATGCTAGCTGGGGGAATGTTCGGTAACCATATTTCTGAGTAAATCGCAAAAGTAAATTGCAAAGTCTATATTCTTTCTCATTGGGAACGGGTTCTTAAAATACAAAACGTGAAAATCCCCATTTGAGCCTTCATGAGACCAGCTTAAGTGATAGTAGTGATTTATTTGCCGGGATTTGTCCTAACTCTCCAGTCACGACACCATTGAAGGGAAGTGACATGTGATTGAAGTGTCTGGGATGTACCAAATAGATCTTCATTGACTGACAACCATCATTGCTGGCGGTGTAATCTGCATAGATAGTGAGGATAGTATTAGCATGGATTGTAAAATCAGCTGTAATATTATTTTTAAGAATTTTTTTATCTATTTAAAGCTGGTTTTCTAGAACTACAACCTGATATTATATTTAATGAATAATTTAGTTAATATTATATTTATGTTTCACTTTCACAAAACATCATACAGGTAACATCTACAAACGTGTGATTGGAAGATAATTATTTCACTATTGACACTATAACAACTTTATGGTGCGTAATATTTTTTAAAAGTTGATTTATTTCGTAAATGTTTTATTTAAGTATCCCTTTCTGTGGCTTTAATGCTAATCCTTCCGAATATATTGGCATTGAATAATTACGAGGAAAGTGAAGCTGGAAGAAGGGCTGGTAAATATTCCTTTTAACAGTTGAATATAAAACACAAGACATCTTTTATCCTCGGCGCAGCCAGACATTGATGCGATGGCCTGCCTATCTAAGGCAATACGGCCCCTAAAACATTCTTTTATCTCTCCTGTCCTGAGTGTAGGTGATCGCTCTCTTGTCCACCAGGGTCTAAGTGTGCTTTTAGGGCGACATGTCTACCAAGCAGGTGCAATCTCAATGAAAAAGATCTTTTTCAAATAGTGATGTTTTTTTTTGTCTTTTTTATATGGTGCCATTTTGTTGATCGTAATAATAAACAAGCATGTAGATGATAAGGGCGAGTAGTAATACCACATTAAAATTGCAATAATTATTGTTCTTTTTTTTTACTATGTACTAGTTATCTGATATACATTATTTTACGCATGTTTACTAACTATGTATGTTCATATTTATTGTAACTTTTTTAATCTTATTATTACCTTATTGCAATTTTCACACCCTTTGTTTTTATTTTTAATCTTTTTCTTTTTCTCCTCATTTATTAATTAAATTTTATAATTGTACAAAAAAAAAAAAAAAAAAAAAAAAAAAATACATGTGTAGTCGTTTTGTGATTATGATGACATAGCAAATAGGAGAAACTACGCATTGGCCATCTTCTTCTCAGGGGGAAGAATGGGATAGGAGGCAAGTTTAGAAACAAGTTGATTGACGTACTGAGTTGATTATTAAAAAACATTGTTCTTTTTATTAATAATGATATCAAGGTCATAGTGGATCAGTTTATTTTTCATTAAGGATTTTTCGAATTATTTGGAAATTGGATGTGGTAAGAATTCAATCTTTTAGGGAAACCCCAGATAATAAATCCAAATAGGTCTGATAATAATCATATGATGAGTTTATGTAGTGAATCGGGATATTAAAACGTTTGTCAAGTAAGTTTTAGAGTAGTCAAAATCGAAGTTTTGCGTTTTGTCTTTTCAATCTTGTATGATGGTTCCATGTGATTCTCTTGTCAAGATAAAATTTATTCAACATTATCTTACGGTATTCCATTAAAAGATACGGTAGGGCAGGATGTGGTATGTTTTGGCCCAGAGTACAGGAGATTAGCAGGGATTTATCTTAACTCTCAAGTGATGACAACATTATTCAAGGAAATTCTTAGGAAAGAAGACTGGAGAGTCTGGGATGTAGTAAATGGATCATCATAGACTGGTGTCATCATCATAGGTTGAGAGGATGATATTAGGACGAGTGGGGATATGAGCTATATACACACCAAGTTTAAAAATTTTAGTTATATTTTTATATATTTTTTTTTTATTTTTTTTTAAGAAAAATAAAATAAATTCAAATTTATTATGTCCAATAATTTAACATAAACTGAATTACTTAATATCAACAAGAAAGTGGTGTTTTGAAAATTTTATTTCGGCCCCTATTTCATTGGAACAAATCCATATCCTTCGTAAAATCCTCATCAATGATTCCTATCATATCTCAAATAAACTAATCCATAAATATACTTCTTTTTTTTATGGACGTATGTATACTAATTAAAACATTTTGGCGTTTATCTCTATATTTTATTTTATTACTTGAATTATGTTTTAACTACTTATTGATTATTATCTTAATCTTCCATGTATTACTGATTTTGTGGCCCAAACTAGACACCTATCCTCCCATGATGAGCTGCATACTCACTCAAATCCACTAGTATCCCAACTGGATTCCCACTCTAACCATCCTAGGCTTTTGAAAAAATGCCCTAGACACCTTATTATATAGAACATCTATTAAAGTGGTAATTGTTATTTTAGTTGTTATTGTAATCATTTTTCTACATTTTCACTTAATGATATAATTTATAGGGTTAAAAATATCAATAAATAAAAGAACTACGTAGTAAACTAATGACTTTCTGTCGTATTCTTCAAAATTCTGTACCATTTGGGAAAAACTAGATAAGTTCATTTTAGTCCACAATAAGATAAATATTGTAAATATTAAAGATAGATAAAAAAAGGATACCATTGCTACTACATCTTGCCTACTTATACATGATGAGTAGGACTCTAATATGGGTTGCTCAAAATATTTATCTTATTGTGGACAATAATGAACTTATCGAGTATTTCACAAATGGTACAGAATTATTCTACCACTTCTGAACAAAATCACTATCTAAGATTGTATCTATAATGGTCTACTATCCATTCTTTACAGCTGCTTCAATATGTACTTGATAATCGCTCTGTGCTTCTTATTAATTAATAACGCCTCATTATAATGGTCATAATTATTGCCATGATTAGACCGTTCTGATCAAATGGAATTACCCTTTAACTCTTCAAATACCCTCGTATTTAAATGTTACGTCATAAAATCCTTTCTATACATCTTGATTCCCTTTATGATGCCACGTACAATCATATTCACAAGGAGATTTATATTACAAATGTTCCTGATTTGCTCCAAGCCACATACCAATTTCGTCAATTTCAAGAACTATGCCTACTCGAACTGACCGGTTACTCAACTCTCATTCCACTCGATGTAAACAAACCCTGTTGTTATATATTCATTCAATTTAATTTTAGTAAAACATTTTTGAAAGCTCTTCACCGTGAAGATTATCTAAACCGACCACCATATCTTTTCGGCCTTTCACCAACAATATCAACTAAAAACAGCCTTCTCACGGACTAATTTGATTGCTGATAACCACTAATTAGTAAATGTTCCACGTGTATGGCAGTAGTTTTAGTTTTTCTATTTTAGTTTTAAAAGTTAAATAATTCATTAAGCAGTCAACTCACTGATGGTTTCTTCTTTACAAGGAAATGCATTCAGAAAAGCTGAACCCTTCATTAAATATCAGAATTAGTCCTTCGATTAAAGTTAAATCGTAAATTATATATTTTTTATGAAATTCAAAACTTAAAAAAAAAAGTTAAGAATGAAGCTGAGAGCATTTTAAGCATTTTTGGAAATATTCATACTAAAGTTATAGAAAGAATAGTTGAAATTTGCAATCATTTTTCCTTAATTACTATACTTTAAGCTAAAGAAGAAAGCTCACACGAAACATTATTCCTGGGATGTGTTTTACAAGCTAGTGACAATTAATGTTGTAAAATCAGATATTGGCACCCTATGGATATCTTTTAAAATACATACAAAATTGAATGTACTTTAACACAGTTGAGTTGTGGGATTTAAAAGGAATTTTAAGATTTTTTTTTGGCTAAATATATATATTGTTTCTAATTTTTAAGATAGGGTGTCAATAACTGTCTGGTTCACCCTATATGATTAAAACAATGAAAATATTTTCTAATATGAAATAAATTAAAGTTCCCCACCTCAAAAGAATACTTCATACGATTTGGGTGATGTGACTTTACCATATCGGGGTGAATTTTATTACATTTAAAATATTAGTTTGTACTTTATCTGAAGCCTGGCAACTTCACAACATAACGTCACTAATTGTATTGAATTCAATACTACTAGCGACGTTATATTTTTATTCTATTTTATCGAGATTTTTTTTTTTATCAAAAACATTTATTTTTATTATTACAAGCTGCAAAATCAGTAAGACAATGACTATTAGAGACAAAATAAAGTCAATCCTGGCTTGCTATCCACGAACTTAATTATAGAATTCATTTTGTTTCTACTTCTTACCTGGGCCGACATTTTTCTAGCTATTAATAGAACGAAATCCTGCTATTTAAAATCCGTAATTATATCCTGTGATTATCAATTTTCTTGTCATTTCAATCTCGAAATGGCTTGCCTGATAGATTAGTATAACTATTGAAATGGGAGACTTGATTTGTCTAGACCGGTTGCACAGATGTTTCTATAATTAAAATTTCCGTGACAGCACAGGATCTAGGCTTTTTTTACGTTTTATATTTTACAACTTTTTTCTTGTATTTAAGCTGGCCTTAATAGGAATTCGCGCTAAATATGGAAATTGAAAATTATCTGAAGTATAATATGATTTGCTATGTTATAAACTGGTATCTTAGTTAATCAAATTATAAAGTTAAGATCATTATGATGTATTAATTAATTAGTAAAGAGGTGAATTTGGAGAGCAATTAGATGATTAAAAATTAAGATATGAAACTATCGTCGTAATTTAAGGAAAAGCGTTCGTAGGTAGAAGAAGAGTGAATTAGATTTGGGTTGTGATTGATTGCAGTAATCAAACAATAAATTAATATACTGACAGATGGCCTATTTAAAAAGCACTCTGCCAAGAGAGACTCGAACCTACACTGGAGGCAATCATACGCTGCCATTAACTTCTAACTGGTCTTTATAACTGTCCAAAGGCATCCGGTAAATAGAGGCAATTTTATAATGTTTTATACTAAAAAAGAAACCAGAACGACCTGACATTTTTCAGCTTTTAATTGACAATGTTAATTGTCATCTCTTAGATCTACGCTTTGCCCTCATTAACGGAGGGATTATAACATTTTTGTCTCCATCTCAAAATGGTTTACATTTGAGAAATCTAGTTAAAGTATTTAAAAGCACCATTACTAAGTATTTTATCATTTTTTCTCTCACCATTAGATAACATACAAATTAGAAAATAACATTACTTTATTGCTCTACTGTCAATAATATTTACAGTTTCCTCCTAACAAATTTAATAATTTTCACAATGCTATAAGTCAAAAACTAATATAATTTGATAAAGATATCCCGACTCATATGACCGCTTTCCACACTATTTAAGTTTATGTATCATGTGTTATCAGTGAATAATTATTCTTTCATTGCACCTCAATCACTCCAATCTCATAAACCTTCGTGGATGTTGTCAAAAATGGAGAATTAAAATAAATGAAAACAAATCTCATTATATAACTTTTACCGTTCGTCACAAACCTACGACTTCCTATCCTAAAGTAGAGTTTCATATTGGTTTGAATGAAAAATGTCACGTTATGCCTACATTTTTTGACACAGCTCTGTTGGTGTTGCTTGAATCGAAAATTTGACTACCGTTTCCTCAGACATAAAAGCTGTAGACTAAAGATAAACATATCCATGATATATTGTATTTTCCAGTCAGAGAGAAATTGAGTTTTTCTATTATTTTTACTGTTTTTTTTTTGTTTTGTTTTTTTTGTTGTTTTTTTTTTATGTCTCATTTCAATATTTTTTCAATCGAAACTTGGAAAGATTTTAAGGCATTAAAAATTGTATTTTTAAAATGTATCATAACCTTTCTAAAGGCTTTAAAAAAAGTTTTTTTTTCGGATAGCCGATTTTAAATCTTCTCATTACATTAATTTTGTTTTGCTCACACACAATATAGCGCAGGTCAGTGCCAGTATAAATAACATTTAAATTATCGATTCTTAAACTTGACGTTGATAAAGACAGTACTAATGAAGACCCTGCTATTAATAGAGTTAGTAAACGATCGCCTGCATATCTATTATATATTAATGGCTTTAGGACAAGCCATTGTAATTTATATTACAACTTAATTGAGCTTGTAATATGATACACTGGGAGCACAAAATGTACGACTCATCAATTCATTCTTCAAGTTAGTTTAGTATTCTATTAGGTCAAGCGTAATTGTCTCTAGCAGTCTTAGTTTCAATAGATATATTTTAATTTTTTTTTTTTAATAATAATTTTAATTTATATATTTAACATGAATATATTTTAAGTCAGAGATCTTAAATATATTTGGTAAATAAAAAATATTCAGTGAATTGTAGAGACTATCGATTGTTTATTATGTTGATAATTTAAAAAAAAAAAATTAAATAATAACAGGGAAAAACGCGATGCTTATATTAAATTTAAATTTGTATAAAGAAAAATAAAATTATTTATGTTTCTTTTTAAATGAAGCAAACTGAAATATTATTAATTTAAAAAAATGTCTTAAATGTGTTTCCAACCAATAATCAGCTTCTATGAATTTATTTTTTTCTTTTTCGCATGCTTTCTACAATACAAAAGTTTTATCGATAAACAAATAAAACTTCAATTATTAGTTAAAATTAATCAAGTTCTTTACTTGCGATAGAGCATCAGAAGGTCCCATCACTTCTGAAATCAGAAGAGTTGATGTCAGGATCTGCAGAGAAACATAGAATATGCACCCACATTGGCACAGTCAAAGGCAATAACATAAAGTTTACATTCGTGCCTTAAGATAGAATATGTGTGATCGTTATGATCATTGCGAGGATTTCAGAAATAATATACAGAAAGTTAAAAAATATAGCTCTCAGAGTTCAACCGTGTTGTTGGTATGTTCAAAATTAGAACAATTTATTATAATCATTAAAGTTGATACTTAATAATAGTTATTAAACTCGACTTCCTTTCAGTTTTCTTCTTGTTATTTCATACATTCGCGTCTTCTCAATATCTTGTGTAGGTTTTTAGTAATATCCATGAAGTTTATTGTAAAATCACATGTATTAAATGTGGATATGATTTTGTACAGTATTTATGTTTACGTCGGTATAATCTCAACGAACGTGTAATAAGGATGTAATATATTTTAATATTGAGAAGTATTGAGTGGCTACCCCGTCACCTTATACAAAAAAAACGTATAAATCTCAATAAAAACATGTTTTGATTAGATCAACAGGCTTGTTGTATAACCAGGGACATAACAATACTCGGTGTATATATCAAAAGCTCTTTTTTTATTTAAATGGCATGACATTTCGCCAGATCTTATATTTACATCTGAATTTCGGTTTTCAATGCCAGCCGAAGTCAGTCGCCTCAAAGCAGGATGAAAAACAATCCTCGAAATTGGCGACACGTGTGTTGCGGCGCAGTGAAGGTTATAAAGGGACCGCGGGACCTTCAACTCGCGGCGATCTTGATAGCGGGCCGGCACCTGGCCCGATGGCCGCCGTGGAAATTAGGAGAAAATGGACCGCTTTCCACTTCAAACAGTCCTTGGAGACTGTGGACTTCCGCTTGTTGGCCGGAAGGCAGGTGATGTTGAGGAGTAAATATGTAGCCAGGCGAAGGATAGCCATCTGCCAGAGATAGTGAAAGCTATTCACTGACACTGCATCCTTAATTTTAGAGCAGTCCGGCTGCCCAGTTGCTAGATCGTTTCTTCGTGTTTATAAACAAAATGAATTCATCCTTCCAACGTCATGAATCAGTTCCTACTGACCTTGATGGAGAATGCAAGTGATTATCTCGGATCGAAATGACATTATAAAGTTTGTATTTATTTTTGTTAAAAATATTCCAAACTTAAAAGACAAGACACTGTTCAACCTTTCCGATTACTCCTAAGTTTACTAGACAAGCACAAGACTTCTTCCCTTAACATTGATTAGCCCCATTTGCACATAAAGGGTTAGGCCTTGGGGTTCCACTAAATTTTCCAAATCTTCTCGTATCTAATCCTTATGATCCAAAATCCTTCGTAAAAGTCCTCTATGCTCTTTATTATGTTTATTTTACAAACAAACACCGAATGATTTTAATGTTCCGTATGTTGCTGATTTGGTCCAAACCAGATACCTGAACTACATTCCAACTCGATTCACCTATCCACTTTTCTCCCAACTTGCCTCAGACTCAATTCCCGATAATCCCCCGAGGCTTCTGAAAAGAAGTTGGCGAAGAGAACTAATGAAGAACTATTGAAGTGCTACTATTGAGTAGTTCTTAACATGTTATTAACTTGTCATTGTAACCATTATTCCCAAATTTACTTGTTGTATAAATGAATACAGTTCTAAATATCAATAAATAGTTAAAATTTAAAGAAATTATGTCGATTAACCAGATACCTTTTCTATCTATTTCTATAGTAAACTCCATAACCACTCAAATTCACTAATATCTCATCTTAGTTCCCATTCTATTCCCGATAACCCTCCGAGACGTCTGAAAGATGGCCTCTAGACCTTCCACTATAGAACTTTTGCTTTACAGATTATTATCATGTTACTGTATTTATTTGCTCACACATTCACTTGACGTATATGTTCCATACAGTTGTAAATATCAATAGAAAAAAATTAAAGAAAGCTTTTTGTTGATTTGAAATGATTACGGTAAGAAAAAACTATGGGCTGTTGTTATTTGAGAAAACAATTATCCCAGTTTAGATCAAGGATCAAAGCATGGAAACATGCTACATGTTTTTCTGATATTTATATATTATGGTATATATTTACATTCGAGTAGGATCAGTATGTAAAATCATTTTTTGGTTATAGCTAATATAGGTTTATCATAAGTAAAATAGGTAATGTAGTTCAATTCTATACAAGAATCACTACGTTTTATACTAGGATTTTTTTATTAATTAGTTACACTAAAATATTAATAATATTATAATTAATAATAATAATTAGGTATTATTATTATTAGTTTATTAGTTATTATTATAGTTTTCGTTAAAATTAAGTTTTTTTTCTTAACATCTGTCTTTATTCATTAAATCAAACATAATACAGAGAAATAAGGGTTAGGATCTTATTTTGCCTTTCGGCATTTGAAGATCGGTCTAAAAATAATTAATAATATTCATTTTTGTTAATTACGAATAACAATAATCATAGTTACGAGAGATAACGGACTGTTATACTCTTGAAACCCATTAAGTAGTAAGAACATGTACTATGTTAAATAAAAAATAGCTAGAAGAAATGCGGCGGAATAACAACTCACGCAAAAAGCATAAAAGCACAACCATACTGAAAAATCTCCAATGATTCTTGTTCCTTAAAATTGATAAATTTTTTGCGACTTCTGTTGTATTTTTTTAATTTGAAGACTAGTTTCGGCCCAACACTTGATACAATTAAAAGAATCATAAAATGTGGATTTATAATAGATGCACTATTGTCATCTTATTCTACTCAACAGAATAAGTTGGTATTGTCAATAGCATCTACTCAATTGCTACATTAATGATCTTACTAATTCAATTCATCACTGGTCCTACGCAGACGATTCCCAAATCTATATTTCATTTCCCCATTCGGAGCTACCGCTTTCGCCAAAATTCAGGATGACCTGAACAGAACCAATGCATCGCGACTTTAAATAAATTGCAAATAAGTGAAAAGAAGACTCTGACCATTATAATAGGCTCAAGTTCCCTCCTTAACTCATACTCCCATTTTCCTCCCTTAATCTGAAATGATCATCCTGTATCTTTCTGCTCCTCTGTAACCCTCTTCAGGAAATCTCAGATTGCTAAATCTGTTCTTGCTTATATCAAACATGAAAAATCCCTGAAAACATTTTAATATCACTATTTCTAATATCTCATTCTTACCCAAGCTGAAGCTAACTATATACCTATTAAGATAAAATATATGTTCTTACATTTCTGGAATCAGGTTCAGATTCAGTTCTTGCATACTCGTTTGTAGAGTGTTCTGTTATCTTCCTTTCTGTATATGTAACCATCTTCTATGTATATATTATAATCATTTTATTATTATTCTGTCTTTAATTTTATCATGTATTACGTCTCTGACCAGATGTAAATTTATTTCTGTAATTATTTTATTCTTAAGGGACTTTGTTCCAGAATAAAATTATTTTTCTATTCTATTCTATTGCTCTTGAGCCAAAATTGAATTAGACCCTTCCTAAAATAGTGGTGTATATGAACTAAAATGTAATGACTTTTGTAGCTAAATACACTGGAAAAAACTTAAAAATCAGTTAATCAAATATTATAAAAATATAAGGGTATACAATAATAGTATGAAGCAGAATTTCACTATCCATTTAAATGAGAATAACTATAAATTCTATAAAGACTCGGTAGTAAAACATATAAATCACTTAGCAAATAGTCTTAAATTAAATGTTTACGAACATTAGAAACAATAAAATCATTTAAAACCAATCTACATTTTCGCCTAAATTACCTGATAAATATTTCCAACGATCCCTTTTTAATTTGTTTCCAGTAGGAACAGCCACAAGATAAACATAAAGGACTGCCCATTTACCTGAGTAATTTAAGTAGGGATTGAAATGTATTTACCAAAATCTTTTCTAGGTCCGGATCTATTTTAGAAGCCCTTCAATTTTGCCTTTTTAAGTGAGTTTTACAAGTTTGATTTCTTATCTTGCAATTCTAAACTTCAATATATATATAATCTGTACAGCAAAGTGCTGATGTTCTGATTTTTTTGTTCCTAGAGTTGATGATGTACATATAACATTCGAATCTAGTCTTCGAATAAAACAATTTTAATTGTATTGATCCCTCTATACCATCATGCGTACTTCAATTGATCCTTGGTCTAATCTTATTATCAATAGTCCTTATAGTTTTCGTTCCACTTAGGGCCTGATTAGACAATAAATATGAAAATTGTGTGGCTGAAACAAGCTACTTCGATTCTTGAAGCAGTTATTAGTTTAACAAGAAATCAACCAAAATCAAAGTCCTTGGGAAACTACCTACTGAGCTGAGTTCATACTCAAAAAAGTTAAAACTGTAGTATTCTCAAAACCTCTCTTCAATGTCATGTTGTTGTTGGCTCAACTACTCATCTCTGAGTCAAGGCCTCCTTGATCCTTTTTCGCCAGTCGTTTCTATTTAAGTCACCACTTTCCATTCCGCCATACCAAGCAGATTCTTGGCATCATGAAATATTTCTAGTTGCGCTTTCTTCTGATAAACTTTAGACTCACAAACCCGTTTTTTTTCCAATTGTTGAAATCGAATTTGAATTGATATTTCATCCTCATTCATTCTCAGTTTAATATCAGGCCCAGATCGGTACTGCAAGATACACAAATATAAAGCTGGGAACTTTAACTATTACTTGTTTTGTGCATGGTTTGCTCTGCACTAACCTTACTGAATACCTCTCTACAAATGGATCGAAGAATTTTATTTTGGACAAGGTGGTGCTTATTTGTCAACATGGCCAAGTTTCTTAGCTCCGTTTAATAGGACAGCAAAAATGAAGTCCTGAATTGGTCTTCATTCCATTAACTTATAAAAGTGAATGGCCTTCTGAAGTTTTTCGTCTATATTACATCCTTACAATTCAATTTATTTTACTTTTTTTTTTTTTTTAATCCCATATTTGTATAAACTAAAATGGAGGCCGTGTTGATAAGTGATAGAAGTGTTAAAATTCCTGATCAAAAATTATACTTCTTTTTGGAAATTTTTATTATTTTAGATGTGAGACTGGCCAGTGTGCGCAATACTAAACATTTATTCTACAGTACCTGAAAAAATTTCACGGGATTTATTGGTAATTTTTTCTGTTTTATTATTGTGTTATTATTTTATTTCACATGTGTTTCTAAATTTAAGTAGCACGGTATTTTAGGGGCATTAAGGAATATCAACTTTTGTACCCTTTTTAAAAATAATTCTTGTAATTTTAACTTGTAACTCTAGTAACTAACTTAGGTATTTTTTTATTCAAGTAAACTTCATAGCTAACAAAATAATGCTGCCTCTGACCTGATATTATGTTACACGGTACCATAAAACATTGACTTTTTAAACAATTAATTAAATTTATTACTGTGGAAAACATTTACATTAAGTAAATGTGTGGGAAAACGATTAGAATAACTTTTAAAGCAACTACGCATTAGTGGCATTCCAATAAAAATTCTATAATAGAAAGTCTTAAGACCATCTCCTTTTTAAAAGTCTAGGCTATCGGGAATCGAGAGGAAAGCACGTTGGGAGACTAGTGGGTTCGAATGGGAACGAAACTTATCATGGAAGAATAGGTATCTGGTATGTGACATGAAGACCAGTATAGGTGAGTTTATTTGTGGCATAATAAGCAGTTTTGGGACTTTGATGAAGGATTTCATATTGCAAATATTGGATACGAGAAGAATTAGAAGGTTTAGTGACGCCCCAAAGCTAAGCACAGTGTGTCCAAATAGATCTGATTACTGTCGTTGAAAATAGTCTATTCCGATTAATTTGTAGCCTCGAACGTTCGTCTAGGAAATGTGGAAATAGTCGAAACGACGCGCAGTTTCTTGCTGTCTTAGTCTTCTTAGTGGTTACCAAGTAAGACGTTTCCTATATGAATTCCTAATTAGTTGAACTGTTGGTGCAATAAAATATGTAATTAAATACTAATATTATTATTATTTCCGTTTCCGCCATCTATGCGCTACGATTACACAACTTCCATCATTTTCTCAAGTTCTCTTTCGCCAGTGCTCCTACTGTATTCGTTGGCTTGTTCGCACTTCTGCCGAGAACACTCTGTTCAGGTCCCTCGCCTCCGCCACCATGCTAAAATCACAGAGTGGTCTTAGACTGTAAGAAAAGCCGACTTATGTGGGAATCAAAGAAATCTAAAACTCTCACTACGTTTGAATTTATAAATTTATCAAAGTTAGATCATAAATTTTCTTTATTTTGGCAGGTATTTAGTAATGTTTTTTTGCAGTATGCTATATCAAGGTTATCATTGATACTTTTATGTTACCTACAAAAGGGTCTTTTGCGCTTGTTCCCCGCATTTTTCATATTTATATATATTATATATATATATATAATATATATATATTTATGGGTTACGAGTAACCCAAATGTAATAAATAACATGACAATGAGAGATCGTTTGATTGTTCCTATTATTAAATAATTAAATAAAAAACAAAAAAAAATACACAAACAAAAAATTTTTTTTATCTAATTATTTATTTAAATATTTTATAAAGTGGTATTCGATGTAAAGTACCTTTTTCCTGAAGAAATTCTATCGCTTTTTCTGTCGAACCAAGACATGTCGTGTTTAATAATAACTTTTTTTTGTTTTTACTAATTATTTAATAATAGGAACAATTCAAACGATCTCTCATTGACATGTTATTATGTTTGGGAAGGTTACTCGTGACCTAAACATATGATAACAAACTCAAAATGAAAAGCGGGGAACAAGTGCAAAAGACCCCTACAAAAATATATATCTTAATGACTTTAAACAAAAGAATTATAATGCTAAACATCCCTTATTATATTCAATCCATTTCTACTAAAGTCTGATACTTAATAATAAATATTAGCTACGCCCCATTCAACCAGAGCAGAGTGGCGCAGTGGAAGCGTGCTGGGCCCATAACCCAGAGGTCCGTGGATCGAAACCACGCTCTGCTATACACTTTTTTATTTTTCAAGAAAAGTTAATTTAAATTCTTTCATTCAGACTAAAGAAGATATGAATTTATGTAAAAATATTTTTTTTCTTAGTTTTATATTATAGAAAGATTAATACGAGATGAAACTATTAACTAAATCTTCAGGAATAAAACAAAAATATTATATTAACCATAACGATTTATCTATTCTATTATAAAAAAGGACAAACCATTTTTCATTTGTGATCACAGTACCAAATTTTAACCACATCATCTTTATAGTTCCAGGCAGGTTTGGCAATAATAGAAATATACTTATTTTCAATTAATGTGTTATTAAAAAAGCGATAATATGTGGATAATAGTGAAGTTTGAAAATTAACCGATATTTGGATAACACCATTCCGCAACAGGGCTTACAATGGTAATACTACTGAACCCATCTCTACCTTATTTTCACCGCATCATTTTCATAGCTCTAGGAAGGTTTTGGAGTAATAAAATTTACAATAATAAAAATTAAAATGTACAGTGAATTTGAGTCGCAGATATGAGGATGGCCACACCATATTGAAAAAGGGTTACAATATGGACAAACAATAAGTAACATAACACTATAATGTCCTTTAATAGCACTTCAAATATTAGATTAAATAAGAAATATGTTGATAATTAAGATTGACGAAACTTTTAATTGAATTTTTTTTTTTTTTTTTTTACTGACAATGAAGTAAATTCAAGGGTTTGAAAATATGACAAAGCCATGAAACGTCGCCCAATTATTATAAATATACTCTTAATTCTTGAATAATAAATTTAATGTTTGCAGATATTATTGCTTATTTCCCTTATATAATACTTGATCTCCTTATATAATAATACTTAGCATAGTTTTTATTATTAAATGTATGAATCTCGATTGGTGGAAGTGAGCATTTTTCAAGCCAAAACACAGCCAAAAGCCAACAAATAAAATTAACTATTTAGCTTGATCTAGCCTCAATAGTGCTAGTTAGATATCAAAATCGTCTAGTACGTTTTAAAGCATATTTTCTCTTATTTAATCTGTATTATCCTATCATTTCGAAAAGTGCATAGTTTTTGAGATACAAGAAAGAAACTGATAAATAGTGGTAAAAGTTAAAGGTCGTGTTTACGACCTATTATAATATTACTTGAAATTCGCATTCAACATCTTAAAAAACGTATGAGAACATGTTTGTGTACATTACTATGTTTAGAATTTATATTCAGTGTTTTAATAATAGGATAATCTACCAGGATATCTACCAATTATTTTTAAATTTATAAAATTAAAATCATTTGCTTGCAAAATTTTGGCCTACTTTAAAACTACCATCATTTGAGCAGTGTGCATTACCCAATAATTGAAATAATTTATATATAAAATCGAAAAACTGATAAAATTGCGAAACTTTGTCGATTTTTCACTGTTAAGCCAACTAGCGGACAAGACAAGGTTTGTTCGAAGAATCTCGTATGGTAACTAAATCTAAATTATTAACATAATGATAATTTACATATACAGTTAACTCTCGATGTGTCGTACTTCGATAAGCTGAATTCTTAAATAATTCGAACAAAATCTACGGTCGGGAGTACATTACACTTAAATTTCACCTCAAAGAGACGATTTCAGACAGAAAACGTTAAAAATTGTGTAAGTAAGTCGAACTGAAAATAGCGTTCAAAAGAGAGAACTTCTAGGACCACCTCTATGAAATGAACTACCTATTAAAAGTCATCGCCTATATAACTCAAACTCAAATTTAAAGAATTTCATGTGTAATTTGTTTTCCTGTTTTCTGTCATTGTTTGTCTTTTCAGTTCATAGTTATACCAGTTTCACTCGAGTGGTTTTACAGTGGCTATTGAAAATTCCTTCAATTAACTAAAAGTAAAAATTGATTTGTAAAGTGAAGGAATGTGAAAGTGGTTGTTGTTGCTAGTAAATTCCGAATTCCGCGTAGTTCTCTTTCAACCATCCTAAAGAATAAAGAAAAGATCGCCACTGGTGGAAGGCGGTAAGTCTACTTTTAGGCACCCTCATAAAAAAGCGCAGTTCACTTGAAAGTTATATGATTGGTACCGGGTATTTAATTTTCTTTATCAATGATTTTATATGTATGTACTAACAACATACACATTAATGAAAAATGTACGTAATCATTTCAACTACAATTTTGTGTTCAATTTTCCCATTATATGAAGATAAGTGGAATGATGACCTCGATAATTCTTTGTTCAGTAAGTCGAACTATTTTTTAGGGTAGCTTGAAGATCGAGAATTGACTGTATAAACAAAAATACTCTCACCACTAAAAAGTAAAAA
Organism: Euschistus heros; assembly: GCA_003667255.2. Taxonomy (NCBI): domain Eukaryota; kingdom Metazoa; phylum Arthropoda; class Insecta; order Hemiptera; family Pentatomidae; genus Euschistus; species Euschistus heros. Next base: position 2,183,083 of record RCWM02000083.1, read on the forward strand.
ATAAAAATAATTTTTAGAAAAAAAAAATCGACTTCAAGATTAAAACTACATATACAAACTTGAACTAAAAAATAAAAAGTAATACTTTAATTGCTTCGATACAAAAACCATTAAATGGCAATCAACGAAATTATCGATACTTATATACCTATTCACAATTTATGATCATTTATTTTTGGAGTCGGTGCTAACCAAAACAAACAGAATTTGAAAAGAAATGGTAATTTTAAAGATCCTCCCACTGTTTCATCACCGCCACACCGCTGTCTTCGGGCATTCGAAAGGCAGGATTGAATTGCAAAGGCAACTGTCCTTATTGGCTGGCACCGACTCCAAAAATAAATGATCATAAATTGTGAATAGGTATATACGTTGATTGTCATTTAATGGTTTTGGTTTCGAAGCAATTAAAATATTATTTTTTAGTTCAAGTTTGTATATGTAGGTTTAATCTTGAAGTCTTTTTTTTTTTCTAAAAATTTTTTTTTTAAATTAATATTTTAAATAGCTCTTCTTATATTCGTGTTCATGCTAGGCCACAATAGTACGCATCGGAACAGAGCTCATATGAGTGGATTTTACAACGTTTTTTAAAAAGGAGCATACGCTGCTCTTCTTGAATGTTTGAGATTTTTTAACGTAAAACATTATAGTCGACAACGTTTGATCTTCATGGTAAATTATAAAAAGTCGTAATAAAAAAAAAAATAGTTTGTAATTCATAAAGTCTCGACGACCTATTATGAATAATTAATTAATTTCCTAACCAAATTGAAGATTAATTTAAATTTCATAAAAAAAAGTTCTTTGTACAGGAAGTTATGAGTTTATCAATATTTTATTCATCAGTTCCTTGCGCTATTGCAATGTTTGTGGGTATTCCCGATTCGTTCAACTTTTTGACGTAGTAAGGGCATTCATAAAAATATGGGCTACTGAAATTCTTTTTACATTAGGGGGAGTTTCTTTGTTTACTAGTTAAACGGGAGTGAGCTTTGTCCTTATGTACCCATTGCAACCGATCACTGATGGAAAATCTCCTGCGATCTGCAGCACTATCACTATTGTTCGCTGGCCTCTATACTTATGTATTGATTGTACTAACTTAACATTAAAGAGCAAATATATATATATATCGTTACGCTATGCTCGTTAGGCACCTCCGGTTACATAAGGAATCAATTTCGACATAAAGACGTGCCTTAACCTCCTTTTGGCGGGCACTGTCACACTGACCCTGACACGTGGGCCTGGATAAAGACGATTCTCCCGCCAATAAACCCCGCCACATATTGTGCGTAGCTGCCTTTGTTCTTGCCTTCTATTGCCCCGGTCCCTTGTGAAATGCCTACTGTACCAAATAGATGTTACACGTGTCCCTTGTATTCTCTAGTCGCTCCTACATTATCCCTTACTATCATAGAGCTTAACTATTCTGTAGGGTTATAGAAATAGTTTCCAAATCCTAGGAGAAAATATCATCGTTGAAGTATATTTATTTAATAAATAGAATTAAAGTAGTGATATCTATGCATAAATCTACCCCTGATTCCATCTGAAATACCTTTTTCTCGATTCTTACATTCACTAGATTTATTTCGAAATTTTTGTTGAAGGTTAGAAAAACTACTTTTTTTTTCTAATTGTATGTATATTACTTTGTTTTCAAGATAATGTACCTAATGCATTTCTCAGTACGAACAAAGTTGCCTTAAATATTGTTCATTAATTTTTCCAAGTATAATTTTATATTAAATCTTTATTTAAAAAATACGGTGTTTTTTATTTATTTATTTATTTATATGAATCAAAGTTTTTATTAAATTTAAGGTGATTTTAATATTGTATACCTCATGATTTCCTGATCATATTATGATAATATTAAGTAATCGATGGAGTACCATCACAATATTTATTATTTGATGTCTTATTTATCTAACATTCTCTTCAAAATGGCAATTTTCATTGAATGATAAACAATGACGTCTATAATAACCTCATAGTTTACATTTTAATTTTCATGTTATCGTTGAGTCCTTAACTACCTCTATAATTTAAAAATAAATCATTACTACTGTTGCTTGTATTTTTTTATATTATGTTTCACATTTCGAGTCTGTTTTTCCTCCTTAGTTATCACATAAACAAAAACACGATACATGCTTATTCAAGGCATACCCTAAGAGTGTTTAACAGTGTCAAATTTATTAAATTAATGTTTTTGACTTCTTAGAATGTATTTTGTTCTTGTATGTCTTGTATGAGTTTTGTGTCATTTTCATGGACAAAATAAAAGAGCTTTTTTCGTGAAATAGTTGGATTCTTTTTGGGCGGTTTAACAGGTGTTTTGTGTAGTAGCCATCCTGAAGTGCAGATTTACTTGTTACAAGTGACGGTTTCTATAGAACCACAACTCGTAAAATGTCTGAAACATTTTTGTGTTTTTATAGTCCCTCATTTCCATGTTCGTTAGCAATCATATTTATTATCCGATAAAACTATTAAAAAAAAAAAAAAAAAATTAAAAACAAGAAAACAATTAGGTATATAAAAACTATTATAAAAAAATATATATCCAACCAAAAAATTTCAGAATTTTTCAACAAGAAAGTTGCCCGATTATATGATTCCACGAGAAGTTTAACGCTTATAACTATCAAAATTACGTTCTTTGATATCAATCCTTGCCATACCTTACTAATTAATTTTGTTTAAAAAGGTCTGTATTTTATTGTTTGTACACACTTTCATTGATGTTTTGACTGTTAGATAATAGTTGGACAAACACAATATTACTTTTTTGTAATAAAAACTTTTTAATATCCTCCAAGAAAATGAAGCTATTTTGATGATTATATCATTTTTATTTTTCTTGTACCAACCCTTTTAGAATAAAAAAAGTAATTAACGAAAGTTATGGTTTAGAGCCTCTTAGTAAAATAATAAAATTAAAAAAAATCGAAATTAAAAAAAATACAATAAAATATGTAAAAGTGATTATAATAAAGAATTTTATGGTTCACTATTAAAAATGAAGCAGAATGGCAGTCCTACTCTTGGGATCTTATAGTCTATAATTCTTTCCCTTGAACTAAATTGTAATTATTTTCTTTATTTCTTTATCGGTATACATTAATTAATTTATCAATTAAATTAATTTTCAGTATGAAATCGTTTTCATTAACTTTAAAATTTAGTGATCTTCAACTAAGATCAATAAATGCAACCATCTCACGAATAATATTAAAATAAAGCAAAATGTTTCATTAGCAATTATATCGGTAACATGATCCATTTAAGGCTAGTTTGGTTTTCAAAATTCGTTAACAGTAAAACTCTGTGACTGTATGCAATTTTTGACGTGGATATATCCTTTGGTTGGGAGTCCATAGTTTTCTGGTATAAGGTTTTTTTCTCTCTAAAAATGTGTAATGTCTCCCCCCCCCCCTCAATATGTTTAAGTTTTTTTTCATACTCAAAAATGTGACATTTTGATGCCGCTCTTGCTCTGTTGGTCTTTCTCGGATTAAATTTGACCACGGTTTTCTGTCAGAAATTTAATGCAGAATATTTTTGATTTTATAACGTTTGTCTCTAGGACCCACTGTTTAGGAGCTATGTTAGTTTGAATGAAAAAACTAACGTTTTGCTCCCATTCTTTTAGCATTGGACTTTTTTGATACGCTCTAACTCTGTTGGAGTTGCTCGGATCGAACATTTAACGATTGTTTCTTTATCAGAAACAGGAGCTAACTTACAAAATCAGTAAAATATAAATTATAGACGTATGATCTTTTGTTTTTCTTAGTCAGCGAGAAATTTAATTTTTAATGAAAATAATTAACAAACCGGAACAACGGCTAACTATTACAAATATTTTTAAAATAAAATTACACAATATGTAATTTCAATTTTCAAATCGATTTGTTATTATTGAATTCACGTTATTTAGTTTTTTTCTTTTCTTTTATTTAGTTTGGATTAACCACAGTTTACTATTCTTTCAATCTAGTAGTTATTAGAAAGAAAAAAAGGTCTTAAAACAATTTTTTTTTATTAAGATAATATTAAAATTTATATTGAATTATACGAAAATTGAATATATTAGTCTAATTTCGGATTTCTCATTTTTAAGTCATTATCAGGTCTTGTAGGTAAACAAACTACTGAAAAATTGTATTTCTTAATGCGTGATAACCAACCAATACGATTAAAGACTAAAGACTAGTTTTTCAATTGTAATTACTATTGTTGTTTTTTAGCTTCAAATCAAATGAAGCCATTTAGAAATTCGTATCAAGAAAAGGACGAAATCGTACAGTTTAAGATTTAAGTAATTTAAAAGATTTTGTATTTTTTTTTAATTTCTCGAACGTTAGTTAAAAAAACTATCAACTTGTAAATTCATGTTACAAATGTTATTTTTATGAATTTATTGTGTAGACGAAATTCAATTTTTTTTTAGTTTGCTGTTTTTTTAAGATTGTTGATTAATTGGAAATTAATAAACGCAATTAAGTTTCTTATAATTAATTTTATATTTTGTGAACAGTCAGGAAATAGATTTTAATAAAAATAAATGGCATTTAAGAACTTATTTTCTGTAGCCTGGTTTTAAAATATATTCTTAATTTTTTTATATTCCAAATTCTAGATTGTGATGGTAAAATTTCTTGGGGAATTGTTTCACGTCTCCCAAATTTGGAAAAGCCACATATTTTTCAGATATTTATCTCATTTATTTAGTTAGGTTTGGCGTAAGTATGCAATTATTTTATTATATTTTTTTATTTTTCTATACTTGTTTTAATTCATTTATAAGCCTTTAAAAGGTTAGTTATTGAGCTCGTATTCACTTTTATAAAGACTGTAGTTTTACTATTTTATAATCAATAATAGCAAACAACCTATTAAAATTCCACTTTTTATATTAAAAGAAAAAAAAAGTTTAATTATTGTTATATTAGATTAATTTTGAAATAGATATACAAAAATATAATCATATGATAAATAATTATTCACATTATGTTATGTTTAATAATTTTTTTAAAATAAAAATTAAATTTATATATTATATAAATGTTTCCATTAATTAGTGAATCTGATATACTGATTTAATTTTTGATAATTAGTACAATTTGAAGAAATATTCTGATCCACTTTTTCGAAGGCGCCGTGGCTTAGTTGGTTAAAGCGCCTGTCTAGTAAACAGGAGATCGTGAGTTCGAATCTCGCCGGTGCCTTATCTTTTGTAAAATCAATATTTTAATCCAATTTCCAATGATCCTTTTCAATGACATTGGTAAAATTAGTGCTCGTTTGTAAAATTATTTATCTATAATATTATTTAAATAATTTAAAAGTAAGGAAAAAACTACATACGACTCCGAAAAACTAGAAAATTATTATTTAATTGTGTTCTCTATTATTTATATATTGTATGTTTTCTTGTAATTCTTTTATGTTTATTGCACTAAATGAAGAGATCTAATAACTGATTTAACTTTGGTGTTTAGGTATTATTTACATTCTATAATTTTTGTTTTGCTAATTGGAATAGTACCTGTGATTTTGTGATTAAATTAATTTTTTTTTTTCGTGTCATAATGCTTTATCCATATTTTTTTTGGCTGATTGGCTCGTTATCAGTTACGTAAGAAAAATGCGATTTTCTGATAATGTAATCTAATCTTGGAGTATAATATATTTTTTTGACTTTAAGGAAAGTCCCAGTATAAATTTTGTTGGCATTTACATGCCATAGTTACTTATTACATATACAGTTACTTATTAACGGGTGAATAATATTCAAACAATAATTAAAAGGAACATTTAAAAAATTTATAAATGAATAAATAATAACAACGAACTCTCAAATGATAAGAGAAATAAAAAAATCAAATTTGAAAAGTCATTAAGTAAATGGTAGAACCTTTAAAAACTTAATTTGAAAAAAAAAAAAAAAAAAAAAAAAAAAAAAAAAACTCATAATATTATTAATAAAAATTTCTCAGTATTAATTTTTACTAATATTTGTACCTGATAAAATACAAATTAGTCCTGTCCCACTTAAGGAGAACCAAGTTAGAAATATTTTCATATGAAAAAATTAGCTCAACCGATGTAATAATAACTAAGAATACTTACTGATCCATCCAATCAGTTGACGAATTCACAATGAAAGAACTTATCCTCTGAAAGTATTGGTTGGACCTTATATCAGAGGCACTGTAAATATTAAGAAGCTATTTGTATATTTTCTTACGTAAGGGTTCCAAGGGTTCCTACTAGGTAACTACATCCATTTATCATTCTAATATTTGAATGATGTTCGATGAAACTGTTATTAATAAAAAAAAAAAAAATAGGTAACAAGAATTTATAAGTAGTACCTCTTTCATGCTGGATGTAGGCTAAATAGATGTAGAAGATTTCAATAAATCTCTGGCTGTCATGAAGAAGTCCATAAATAAAAATTATGCAATTTTCAGAAGGGAATTTTCATGCAAAATTATTTCCATAATCCTGTATGTAATAACTTTAAAAATACTAATGGTGCCAAAAATGGGTACTTTGAGGCCTAATTAAGAAACACTACTTAACCAAATTTTCACAACGCAGCAATTAAAATTCCCGTTTTAGAGATTAATAAATAACTTTTTTTTTTTTAATGTAATTTGACTTATCCACTTCTTCACGACAAACACCGAAATAATAATGTCGGTACAAATGCAAAATATCGTTTTTCATATTTAGAGAATCGTTATTGCTTTTGTGCATAATCAAATAGTTTAAAAAATCGATCCTTTGACTAGGCAAATAGTCAGTTTGAAAATCGCAAATAGTAAATTCAGATTTCAGAGTTTGCTACAAATTACGCCAGTCTCGGTGACTACCGATTAAATAATACTGCAATTGACCTTCAGTCATCAGATTAAAGAGGTACCTACTTATTCTTTGACAGAGATTGTATAATGTTTTTGACACCCTATACTATTAGATATATAAGTAGAAATAAAATTAAAATAAAGAAGGCATTACAGTGTTTTAGATTAGGTTAAATTTCTTATTTGCACATCCTAGTAGACTGACCTCTATGGGATACTTATTTCCAGGAAGCACGACTGGAAAGAAACCCAACTATTCTTTTTAATAATATATAGTAACATGTAAAAGGAAACTATTTTTCATTTGTGATCACTAATCACGAAAACTACTGAACCCATTTGTACCAAATATAAACTACATCATCTTCATAGTTTTAGTCAGTATAAAAGTTACTGATTCGCTATTAAATTTGTAATTGAAACGGGGATAAAAATGTGGATCCCTCTGAAGTTTGAAAATCGACCGATAGTTGATAATCATTTTTACTTAGTTTCAATTAAATTTACCTGGATTATCAACTCAAACATTAAAATTAAATATAGGTTGTCTAATAATGTTTTTACCTGATCTTTAACCATATAATCTGTACAATTGAACAAGTTTAAAAATCATAGCTATGTGTGAATATATCATCTAGACTATTCTCACTGAAACCGTGACGGGAGAAATCATATTTTTACCTAAAATCTCAACCATTTCTACTGGTCTATCATTTCAATTTCAAATTAATGTTTCTTTTCCTATAACAATTAATAAATACTTGCTATTGAAAGGTCAGAATAACAAAAATGTTGTAGTAGATCTTCCGACTGACTGTTTCTCTCACGGTCAATTATACGTATTACTTTTCGGAACTGGAAACCCTAGCCATCAAGTCATTTTCATAATAACAGGAGAAAAATCTGGAAATTTAATTTATTCGGATGGCTAATGAATTCATTTTGTCCATTTTGCATGATTTTTACTATACAAAATTTGTATCGATAAATAAATGCAACTTTCAGTTAAAATTATCTCTACTTATGAGGGTGGGTGAACCCGTAACAGGGGATGCCAGTAGTACTAGTTATCAAATTCCATTAAAAAATTTAAGCTGTTCAATAAAATTTAAAAAATGACATTTTTTGTTACTAAAATGTCATTGGTTTAACTAATTTCTTTAACCATTGTTGCCTGATTATCATTGCTTGCTAATAGCCTTGTAGAATATCTACAGCCTTTAATACTGTTAGCCTCATAAATTGAAAGGCATTCAATACCGTCTTCAGACTTATGATGGTACGATCAGTTACTAAATTGCTGGGGCCGACAGCAATTACAAGCCAGCTGACAGGTGTACACGGGGCTGAATATAGTACGTAATATAGTACCAAGTGTACAGCCTGCGGTACCCCTGTCATTAGCTACGTCCAATAGAAAACTTCGAGGGTACAGTCACCATTCCAGGAAAACAGGCTCTTCGACCTTGACTGTCATGAATGGAGCCCGATAAGATACTGGCCGCGAGACCTTGGCTTCTTATCAGGACCCTCTTCCCTTTTGCCGAATTTGGACTCCTATTCGTTTTCATCACATTTGCCAATATGAAAGAACAGTTAATATGATAAACTGTACAGACAGATGACGGACATCAGTCCAAAATCGGATGAAAATATTTGAATTAATTAATATAGTATAATTAACTATATTAAAATTATAATTTAAGAAGCCGTTTGTGTAAGAACCCGAAATATTAATGTTTCACGAAACGTGAGGAAGCTTCCTTTGTAAGACATGACTATTTTATTCAGTCTCTGATGGACTACGATTTTTCTTTTATTTATATAATAATTACAAGTAAATTTCGAGTTACTCTTTTTATCGAAATATTAGAAGGTTAATAAAAAAAAAAAAATCATTACAATATTTTGGCAATAGGTATGTCTGCAATTTATTTTCAAATTATTACTTACATGTTTTAGGGCTCGGTCTTTAGTAACATGATTTCAATTTAAGGCATCATTTTTATTTTGATAAACCCAAAATTTTAAACTATGAAAATAAAACAATACAAAAGAAAACAAAATCCATTTATATAACAAAAAAAAAAAAAAAAAAGTACAATATTTTTAATTATATAATAGACATTGAAAATATAGGAGCAAATTATTCAACTTTTTTTTTTTCGGCTCTTATATTAAAAATAAAATTTAAGTATGATAAATTGTCTTATATATTTTTTAAAAAAATTGATTTAATATATTTATAATGTAATTTTTAGACTAGACATATTTAAGCGGTGTAAAATTTATTACATAGAAGTTTCTACATTTCGGATTAGTTGACCTTAGGATGGGACTTAAGTCTTCGAAAATGTCGTATTAGTTTTAGTATACTCGTATTAATATTAGTATATTCCGCAAAAAAATCAATTCCTCCCTGACTGGCGAAAACAATATATCATCGATATATCTATCTATAATCTACTGATTTTCTCGATTTACATTTTAGAATTAAAAGGACAAAATTACTTAAATGATTAATTAAATTAAATTAACAATTAATGATCATTCGAAGTAAAGTTAAGTGAAAGAGTAGGGTTTTAATCGTCAGTTTTTGTTATTCAAACAAATATAGCTCCTAAAAGTCAATTCCTCGTGACCAATGTTATATAACAAAAATATTCTCTTGAAATAAATTTGTGATAAGGAAATTTTCAATCCGAGCAACACCAACAGAGCCCAAATGTGATGGTGAAAAAAACGTTAAAACATGATTTTCTTCATTCAAAACAATAAAAGCTCTAAACAGTAGGGCCTACCGACAAATGTTATACAACAAAAAGTATTTTCCATTTAAGTTATGAAAAGAGAACTGTCGTCAAATTTTCAATCCGAGCAATATCAACAGAGCTTGAGCGTGTCTATGGTAGGTGTTACATTTTTGAAAGAGAAAAAAACCTTATAGAGAAACAAAAAAGTATTGAACACAAGCCAAAAGACATATCCATTAAAAAAAAAAAAATTATAACAATAAAAGTAATAAAATAACGGTTTGAATATTTTCAGTGCGTAGACGTAAATTTAAAAAAATGAAAATATTAATAAAAAATGTACACTATGTACTCCTTGAAATTTTAGTTATTTAACTGAAGTAAAGCAAAGTGCTTTTTCCTTAAATTGGGGATATGTATATTTATACACTAACTGCCAATAGCCTTATCTTGTAAAAGATAAGATTTCGATTTCATTGAATAAAGCTTATCTTATATTTTTTTTTCTACCATATTATTTGACATGCCATTATGAATGGTTCCACGATTGCAAAAAAAAAGTTATCTGAGCAAACCTTGACTTTAAAATCTATTGAAGACAAATTTTATCGTTTTAAGAAACGCTTTGATTTGAGGACTCCACATCTTATTTCAGGGTTTCTCAAATATTTGTGTGTGTGTGCGTGCGTGTGTGTGTGTGTGTGCGTGCGTGTGTGCGTGTGTGTGTGAGTGTGTGTGTGTGTGTGTGTGTGTGTGTGTGTGTGTGTGTGTGTGTGTGTGTGTGAGAGAGAGAGAGAGAGAGAGAGAGAGAGAGAGAGAGAGAGAGAGAGAGAGAGAGAGAGAGAGAGAGAGAGAGAGAGAGAGAGACTGATATGTACTATTTTTTTAATAGTCAGGTATTAAATTCCGTGGTCTCGGGGAATAAGTTTGCAAAGTCGAAAATCGCATTTGTTGCAGAGCTGCAGCTCCGGACATAGCTAACTCCCACCTATCATGAAATATCATTTTTATCAGGTTGAAGTTGGAACTCTTATCTTTGGTAATTCTTATATTTCAAAGATCCGTTATATCTAAAGGAAATCTTAGTAGATACTATAGAGATAACAGCACGGCAAATGAAAATATTTTTATTACATTTGAAAATAAAAAATATTTTTTTAAAATAAAAGCAACATAATTAGAAAAAAAAAAGTGTTTTATTACAACTATTTTAAAAACATTATTTTAAGAATTGAAGGGTCTGATGGCTGAAGGGGTTATGTCACTTTTTTTTTTTAATACATTAAAAATCAAATCTAGCTCATTGCAGAAAGAGTTTGTGTGCAGAAGTTTTAGGTAACGAAATCTGAATATTTAAAAACAACTAGGAAAAGGGATATGAAGAGGATGAACGAGCTATGTAACATCTCCCTGCTAAAGGAAAATATAAAAAATTACTTAAAATTGAAGGGTTCGGTGGATGAAGGGGTGCTGTAACAGAACTAAATTTTAAGTATTTTATGTTTAAATATATATATTTTTTTTACATTTTTCTTTAGCAAGAAAATTGTCCTAGCCCCTTTATCTTCTTCATATATCTTTTCTATATATATATTTTTTTAAGAATACTACCTCACTTTTCTGCATTTAAATCCTTCATCTAGGAAAAATCAACCGTCATTCTAGTCGACTTCCATCAAATCAGAAATGAATAGACCTAAGATTTACCAACTCATTCACTGAGTGCAAGAGGCTTGGGTGACGATCACTTTGCACTTAACTCGTTTTAGTTATTTTTTTTACTTGCTTATTTCCATTGAATTGTATTGCATTGCTCGAAATCCCCCCCCCCAAAAAAAAAAGAAAAGAAAAAAAAGAAATAAAAAGAAGAAAAGTATATATTTTGGATTATTGTCGTTCAGTATCATTATTTAAATTAGGACGAAATTGATAAGTGTACGGTGAAGGTAAAACTGCGTCTAGCGATAAAAAAAATATGTGTGTTCGCTTGGTATAAGGGATATTACCAGGAAATAAATCAAATTTTGCCTAATTTCAGATATATCTTTTGATATCAAACATACCATTACAGAATGATATTTTAGGTGTATACCTTTGTAAGTATTAGAAACATAAATATATCGTGCATCAGACTATTGGCACTATTCACATCGTGCATATTTTCTCTCCCAGCCCATTTCTTAAGCTTTCTAGTCCAAAGCTCTACAGAACCCTTGTAAATGCCCTTTCAGACTTCTCCTGTTATTCCAGGCAGTAAATCACCCCGAGGAACATAGCCGTGGAGCACTTGCAAAGGACCAAGATGGAGATTACAAAGGATACGGTCAGGACAGAACTCGGTAAATTCTCAGTGTTCAATGCAAATAACGGTACTCATTTAAACCCTCCCTATCCAAGGCTAATTGAGCGCAAAACCTTGTTGCGTCGTCTTTCTAAAGATTCTCCACAGATCTCATATTTATTGACTTGCATTTCTCTTTTATCCTAAAATCGTGTCCTGTTCTAGAAGAACCTTTACACTGTCAACTTCCAAAACCTCCTTTAGGATTTCATTGTTTATTAGAAAGTGTACTTCTAATATTTAACAGAATACAAACCGCTATGTTGTCCCAGCACTCAAATCAAATTCTTATGGAGAATATTCTTTAGCTTTAAGCTTTGTGAATTAATAGTTATCACAGACATAATTAAAGACTTCTTTTTGAGATTACTTCTAGTCCAATGTTTATAGGTATATTTTTAGTCGAAAAAATGGGATAGTAAGCTAGGTATTAAAAAACAAAAAATAAAAATATAAGGTACACACACCCATCGCAGACTCAAAGGACTTGAATGAGGGACTTGTTATAATCTATTTTTTTTTATTTATTTATTTTTTAAAATAAACATGTGGTATCTCTCCGTCATACCTTTTAAGACACATTTCATTCACGTTTGTACGACATCAAAACTGCTATTATGTACGTATTAGCACAGGTATAGAATAGAAAATAAAAGAAAAAAATCGCTAAACCTTTGCACTCTTACCCCACCAAAAAATATATTTTTCAATTGCAAATATATGAACATTTTGAAAACAAAAATCTTTTCGAATAAAAAACGTTAGATGTTTGAGTAGGAATTTATTTTTCTTTTTTCTTTTTTTGTTTAGTACTTGATAAAAAAAGGATGAAAAAAACAAAACAAATCCAATAACTCTATTGAGTTCAGTGTTGTAGTTTTGAAAGAAAAATGTTAATATGTCGAGCCAAATTCCTCGAAAAAAAAAAAACTTTGTATAAACAGTGTATCCTTCACTTTTATTTTAACATAACAATTTTGAAACCAGATTCCTTCAGAATAAAGTTAGAAACCAAAATAAAAATTATCCCTAACCAAGACATACTGTACAATAAATTAAATAAACAATCATTTTACATTTATGAAAAGTTAAAATCAAAGTAAAACATCGGTGTGCTAAATATAAACATCTAAAAAAAAATATTGTTGCTGTTATAGAATATCTAACCAGCAGAGATTATCACACAATTTTATTATGGGTGAGCTTACTATGCTGAAGCATGGCCGATATGGAGATTAAGAGAACTACAGTCGGTAGTGTAGCGAGCCAAAAACGAACGTCAAAATGTTGCAATTGTATGTAGTTATACCCCACACAAAGTCGGTATGATGACATAATGCTTTATTAATTAAGTAAGTAATTAATAGGAGGAGGTTTCCATCCATTCTTTTTTTTTAGGTTTTTCCCAATCATTCTTTTATAGAGAAAGTATTACTATCTGCCTCAAAGAGGGCTAAGAGTAATATAGATGATTTTCATTTATTAATAGTAATTTAAAACCGTTTTCCAAAAATACATCTATTCAATATGCGGTAAATACATTGTAAAGTGATGACATGACAAAGACTTCTAGAAGAACCACCCGTTGAACACTGTAACCATCTATTTTAAATTTAAACATGCTATTATCATTATTAATCGTTCGATCGTCACCTGACTCTTCAGTTTGTGCTCTCCTTTTCTTTTGTCTTGTTTATATTTATTAGTGTTGCTAGTATCGTCACTAGTCTTGTCACTCTACAGTAAATTCAGCCGAAACCATGAAGATGAACCCCCAAAATGTACAAATATGTAACAAATGAACAAACCAATCCTCATAAAGCAGTTCAAGATCTGCTTTAATTTTCTCAATTTTTAGAAAGATTTTTAAAAATTTTGATCAAGCTCCACCCCACGTTCTTAAATTCCTTCAAGACCACCCGCATAGATCGCGTGCCAAGCCAACATTTGTTCTCTCCTATTCCAGAAAGAAATTCAATTTTCTAAATAATTATTAACTAGCTAATTTCAGTAAAGCTTTTAGCTGGGACAAGCCTCCTAGCTTACGGATACAGCCGTTCTTCTCCAAGAAGGCAGAGCGCGGACTGCCCACTATTTATAACCGTAAGAGTATCCCGATCGCATGTTACGATCGGCCGCGAACAGGAATAGTTGTAGGAAGTTCTAGCTGAGGTCAGGGGCAGAGACTGGCAGATATTGTGAATTCCTGAGGGAGAGCTGTCAGCGTGCCAGCTGGGGGCGCCCTTGGGGCGGGCAGTCAATGGGCTCTGTCTGCCCCTATCGATTCCTACTATCGATCATAGCGGTTTGGCCTCTAGGGATCATAACCAGGTGATTAGATCGATTGATATTCATCGACATTCCAGCAGCTCATCTTTGTATATAGAGTCAAGTTGCCTCTTCCTCTGTCGATGTTGTGCGGATCGAAATTTGCCGCAGTAGATTATCTATATCTATATCTATACTATTATATAAAGGGACAAGTCATTTTTAGTTTGTGATCACTAACCGCGAAAATTACTAAACCAATCTGAACCAAATTTTAACCACATCATCTTCATAGTTCTAGAAAACTTTAGCAATAATAAAATTTAAAGATTTTCAATTATATTGGAAGTTAGGTAATCGGCCGATAAATTGCGAGCACCATTCGAGAGAGGTTACAAAGGTACGGTGCTATATAGAACTAAAAATTTTTGATAAAAATTACTTATTTTCAATCCAATTGTTATTTAAAAATCTTTAAATATATGTAGTGACATGTGGATCCCAGTTTAGTTTATAAAACGACCGATATGTGGCTATTTTGCAACAGAGTTTGCAGTGATAAAACTAATAAACCCAACTGTACCAAATTTTAACTGCAACCATATAGTTCTAGAACTGTTTATAATAATACATTTTACTATAATAGTAATTAAAATGTCTTCGAGTGACAGAAACGAGGTTTGCCAAACGGTCGTATACTTTTATGGTTAGAAATTAAAATCCAACCAGATGGATCGATAAAATTATTTTTGGCGAAGTGGATGTCTAATGATGCTTTTACGTACTCTTCAAACACAAACGTACTCTACAAACCAGGTTAAAATTACTGCCATGAGTGAAAATATCGTTTAAAAAATAATGCTGAATTCCATACTTCCAGGTAGGATTAGGTATAATGGTCAATTTTTAATTTTGACCGACAGTCTAAGCGCGATATGTAAATTAGAACATTTAAAGCCTTCATCTAGTTCAAGCTTCCTTATAATGAATATCGTTAAAGCTTTGTTTGACCTCTCAGCATCTCATAAAAAGGTTAGGTTGGCATGGATAAGGGGCCATTCAGGCATAGAAGGAAATGAGATTGTTGATAAAATGGCTAAGGAAGCTTCTGGGCGCTCTGCTAGTAATTTCAAAATCCCCTACTCGGATTTGTTCTCTTTGTTTAATGTCAAGCTGTTAGAGGACTGGCAACTGTGGACCGATGCGTCACAAGTGGGTGTGTTTTATAAATCGCTCTTCCCAAAGGTTTCGTTCATTCCCTGGTTCCAGAAAGTCAATGCACCTCGATCATGGATTAAAAGTATGTGCAGACTACGGACTAATCATGGTTTATCAGGATCATATTTATTTAAAATAAAGAAGAGAAAATCAGAAGTATGTGAGTTCTGTGGAGGCAGGGAGGA
The DNA here is from genome assembly GCA_003667255.2 of Euschistus heros. NCBI lineage: Eukaryota > Metazoa > Arthropoda > Insecta > Hemiptera > Pentatomidae > Euschistus > Euschistus heros. Next base: position 2,198,735 of record RCWM02000083.1, read on the forward strand.
CCTAGAACACATCATTATGAATTGTAAAAAATACGCCTTAGAAAGAATAAAATTTACAACGCAAATTAGAAATAAATTAAATATGAATACAATAACATATACAACTATTTTGCAAAACCCTGCTTCACTAATTAATGAATTCGGTGCCTTCTTATGTGAGACAAATATTAAAATTTAGATTAATTCAATTTTAATTTAATCGAAATATTGTTTTTTTTTTTTTTTTTTTAATTAAGCGGACTTAAATTTAAGTCGGTACTTATAGTAATGACTAAATGAGAAAATGGCTAATGGCTAACGCTAAGGCCTTTATTAAAAAAAAAAAAAAAAAAAAAAAAAAAAAAAAAAAAAAAAAAAAAAAAAAAAAAAAAAAAAAAAAAAAAAAAAAAAAAACTTCCATAAAAGATTTTTATCGATAAGCCAATGAAATTCAATTATTCGTTAAAAAAACCTAAGTTCTTTATTTATGAGAGCGGGCACAGCCGCCACGGGGTATGCTAGTAGATATTTCCATTGTATATTGTTTTTCGCAACCAGGAAGATTTTTATTATTTTTTTTTTTTAAATCTTAAGAATGTGTTATAATCTCTATTACTCTAACTATATTAGAGTACACAGGAAAGCCTTCAATTATGCATTATTTATTTTTTTCTTTTTTGTTTACTCCACTCATTCATCTTTTGTATCATTTTCTCTTTACCCAGTTGCATTTTATTGATATTCAAGGTATGAAAATACCATTTATTGATTTATTTCTTATCTTAACTTATTATCTATTTTTCTCAATATGCACATATATTTCATAGCCATTTTTTTTCATTGTGATCATAACTTTCCTTAAATTCAACTCCTATAAACATAGCTGTAAAATACGTTTTAAATTTATTATTGTTAATTTCAATTATTTATTTTATTGAAGAATAGTTTATCATTGGTGTTAGTTTCGGTGTTTTTACTTAAAACTGTTACTTTAAAAAAAAATTCTGTGGAAATATGGTTTGTAACCCTGATTTATGATTATATTTTCAAGTAGCTAACTTTTAACAATGTTTTCTAGAATTATTGTGAAAAAATGTGAGGGAATTTATATAAAAGGAACGTAGGGGGTCTTCCTAAAAACTGAAACATCCGCAATATAAAATCAGTTTATTTCATTGCCAAAAATGGTGGACACGAAATTCTCTTCTTAGTAGTAGCTTCTGGTTATTCATAATATTTTATACTTCCTATTTTATAAATAAATTGTTTCCAATCAATCCTGCGATCCTAACGAAACATTAATTACATTCTGTTTTACTCTTTGGTGAATCTACTGCATTATTCTGTTTTTTCCATGTTACTGACACAAGCAACTACGCTGAATAGTGTCTGAGCTAAAAAAATAAATAAACTACCTCATTATAAGTATAAAAATTTGCTTTATATTTCGAGATAAAAAACAAAACAAAATAGTGGTACAAATTCAATTCTCACTGCTAAATAAATGTAAAAGTAGAAATCCTTGTTAATGAAAACTTGTTTCGAATTGTCTACTTATTCAAACATTTAGTATAATCTTTATTATAAGATACCCTCAACATACCAGCACGAACTTTTTCAAAATACATATATTTGGACCCTAATTTGAAAAATGAGTAAACTAATGAATCATAAACTTTGGATCGATTACGTCCTAAAATGGAAGAAATACGAACTACATAGGTTATCAATATCATATAAGCTGTATGAACAGCTTCAGAAGTTTTAATTGTTCAATGAGAGTTCGTGATACTCAAACAAAAGCTATTCAATTTATCTTTCTTCCTGTTAAAGTTTCGTGAGAGTAAAACAATTAAAAACTCTCAAATCTTTCCACCGAAATATCCTACATCGTAGCTTTCCATTAAAAGATTAACGGACAACAGGGCCGAGGTTTCAGTAACCAAACAATGAACTCAATTTGTCTAATAGAGAAATAGACCCACTCAGCAACAGAACCAAATATGTCCTATTCGAGTGGAAGTCGGACAAAATAAAGAAATGTAGAAAACAATATGGCTCCAGGGTCTATATGGGTTACTAGTGTCTCGACGCCTCCGCACACCTCCGCACTTCGGGGGCGTCACTGGAATATCGGGGAAAGGAATCGATCCTGTGAAAAGTCGTGGAGGAAATGCGGTCGAGTATTGCGCAACGCCTACTGAATCCGCAGATGAAGGAGTCATTGAGAATGACTTATTCAAGTTGTACTACACGACTGCGAATACTTATTGCTGTCATTTCCGCTCGGATCTGCGGAGCGCTTGTTGAGGCGAAAACCCATTATCATAATGAAGTACTACTTATCTGGGAAAACAACACTCCAGAACCGGCTATAGCTAGTTTAAACCGGTAAATAATGGAGGTAGACTCTTCCTTGTTTTTTAGAAAAAGATTATTGTTTGAATTATTGTGATTCAGTACTGTTTATGAATAAATTATTCTGAGTTATTATGACATAGAAGATTCATGCAAGATGGTCTAGAAACTACCTTCTGATTAGAAGGAAAGGATTATTTTCGATACTTATCTGCTTACATGCTTGGAAATCAATTGCTATATTGTGTTTAAAATGTATGTATAGTCCTGCCTAATCTGCAACACATGGACAGTAACGTCATTATAGATAACTCATTCGGTAAAAAAAGATCACTGAGAATTTATGAATTTATTTAGGAAGTTAAGGTTTTGTTTGGATTATCAATTGATTTCATAGATTTACATTCCTCGGATTGTCCGAGTAGATCTGATTTTTTTTTCATACATCTGTAAGTCTGAAGAATGTTTTTATGGGGAACGCTGAGGTAGTTGTATTAGACAATCGGTTTCTTTTTTTCCAGGAAGATATCCCACTGCTCTCTTCTCTATATAAAATTCTAGGTATCGGATCTGTTCAAAAGAGGTATTATGAATGATTCTGTAGGCCAAGATGTTGCTGGCTTAAGATGGAGTTCTAACATTTAAGTCTATTAGAGAAGTTTTTCCAGGTTATTTCAATGCATTCTTACTTATATACACGATTCAGAGTTCATTTAAATAGTTTAAAAAATATATATTTTCTATTTAAACAAATTTTCTTTGTATTTTCCACTATACAAATAAATTTTTATACTATGTTCATTAAGATTAAAAAAAAATAAGTATATTTTTGCCAAGTTCAGTGTATTTAGTTTTCTTTTTAAAATATCATGGTGCTTGTGATTGCAAACCCATACATACATACTAATGATCAATGAACACATACGGACACACTACGCACTGTTCCATGATAAATTTATTAGACATCCAAATAAACGCATGGATAGATTGGGCACATCCCTCATGTTGAAGAATAAAAATAAGCTGGAGACTTGGAGGCTGAAAAGAAACTGTATGATATAGAGACATACATACATAAAACTTATTTGAAAACAAAGAAGGTGTGCCACTGGGCACTAGCTCTCATCATGCCTGACTTGCCATTTGTTTTATATTTTTATTGCAGTATCTCTGTTTGACAATTTTGTGTTTGTCAGGTGTTGAGGTCAGGTGTTTAATTTTAATATGCATAACTGTTTATTGTTGAATGTGATTAGTATTATCATTATGGTTTAGATAATATTTTTTTGTTTTAAATCACTTTTATTTGTTGTTCTGTTTAAATCACACAGAACTGAAGATGAAAGTTTACCATTCGAAACTAGTTTTTAACTAAAATAATCCCAATAGAAGTCGCAATTAATTCATCAATCCTAATTGAATTTATCATTCTATACCATCTTGCATACCTCAAGTGATCACCTTTATTTGTTCACTACAGTTTTGATGTTTCTACTATACTTTTTATAATACGAACAAATCCATTTTTTCAAACTTTTTATCGTATTTTGATGTATGGCTACAATACCACTTATTAAAAAAACAAATCCTTCATCTTGTAGAGATTTGGACTCGTAAGTTGTGCTGTAATAAATAACTGAAGCTTAAATAATATTAAATGGTACAAAATAAAGTTAGGAAAGGTTGTCGGATGCAGGTTGTTAAAAAAGTTCTAGAAAATAAATGTTGACATAAATTGTTTTTGTTTTAATGTGGAGGAAATAATATTGTCTTCATGTTTTCTGAAACGAAATATAAATTAACCATGGCCTTGTAGCACCACTGCCTTCCCGATCTACAAGGATCTACAAGGGAACACACGCCAATCTCAACGCTCAGCGACTACTCACCATAAAGCTGTCATCTTCCAAGGATACCCTCAGAGCAGCGGGAGCACTCACGTAAATAATCGACACGTAGCCCCTAGATCATACCTCGCCTTTACAAGTATAATGGCCATGCTCTGCCTCTATGGCCTGCCTCTATTCCTGATCCGTACCACGCAGGAGTCCTGCAGGACACCTTTCTTCAGCTCTTGGGTGGTCGAGGAGCAGTGGATCAATTAACGACCAGTGCCAACGCGTGCATCCGCCGTTAATTTTATGCACTTTCGAAAGGTCTTGGTGAAAGAGTGACGAATAGGTTCATGCGCATAAGAAATTATTCACGTTTGAAATAACATAGGCTGGAGGCGGATTGCAGGCAGCCATTTCTCAAGTTCGATTCACTATTTTAAGTGGAGATTTCTTCATGGAATTGTTGATTTTGCAATTAGCCTGGACTGGTTCATTCATTGAAAGTTAATTATTTTTTTAATGAAGAATGTGTAATACTATAGCATTATTAATTACAGTCATTTATTGTGACTTACTTTGTCAAAAATAAAAGTTTACTAATATAAAGTTATATAACTTATTCAACACATTAAACATTAGTGCCGCCTTTTAAGATAAACGCGACTTAACATCGCAGGTGTCTCCACTAAAACATTTGATAGAGAAACAATAAAAATATGATGACCTGCTGTAAACGATCAACGAAATAATGCTATCCATACTAACTGTTCAGTGATTATAACTTACATTATTTTGTTTGTTTTTAATTTTTTTTTTTTTTTTTTTTTTTTTTTTTTAGTGGAGAAAATCAGGTATCCCAAAATTGTCATCTATCAGATTCTTTTTGTTTTGTTGATAAATTTCTTAATCTGTTACAGAACTAACAAAACTTATTATAAGTTCAAAGTGAGCACATGGCGCAAAGAACAGAAAGTTTTCTTTTCGAATCTTTCCTTTTAAAATCCTCATTCCTAGGCAACAGTGAGCCAGCTCCTTTTTTAGACTGTTTCCAAAACTGTAGAATTAACTTTCAATGTTTTTAATACTTCTCCGGGTATACCTTATTCTATATTGGACAGTCTTGTGAAGACAATTCAAAGTGTGAGGGTCCGCGTATTGTTTAGAATGTTTTCTTCTGTATTATAATATCCGTTAATAAATTAAATATTTTCACTATTATTTCAAATATTGAAGTTTTATAAAAACCACACCAGCCGATATGGATAAGCAGTATATTATAACACAAATAAAGTTCAAATTCAAAACTGTTGTTTTCTTACTAACATACTTTGAGAGAAAAAAAGGTTGTGAGTCACGGAGCATGTAAACAAGATCATTAAATATTTCCTACATGAGATGTTCAAGGTAGGTTGGTCTGTTAACACATGATGTGACAACAGGCCACCTATGATGTAAAATCCTTGACGAGACAGACATCATAAGGTTATCAATAAGAATATGCGACCCGTAACAGGATATAAAACCAAGACACAAAGGTGCCTGTCTTTACATACATAAAACATGTTCTACCGTAGACACTCGAAGACTGGACAACGAGCGGGTAGGCACATCTGCATTCCTCCAGTCGTCAAGGCTGGGCTCCAGGACGTGCGTGGCCGGGGAGTGTCCGGTAATGTGCGATGGTCTGGCCGATTTTTCTCCCTAGGGGTGGCGATCTTCAAATTATATCGTCTGGGAGGTCCCTGATGCCTCAATGAAGATGCGTACAAGCATTGTTCTGCAGAACATTTTAGTTGAAATCAACTATTTTTGAGTTGGAACAATAACATAAAATTTTTTTTTTTAAATAAGCGTTATAATACTCAACCTATACCTATACAATATATAAGCAAAAATATAATAAACTAGTATAGCCCGTCGTGGCTTCGGCCACTCTCATAACTAATGAGCTTAACCAATTTATTTAACTCTTCATAATTTTAACTAATGATTGAAGTTTTCTTTGTTTATCGACAAAAATCTTGTATTAAAGTATGCAATTGAGCATTGTATCTTCTATGATATTTTCACGCATAGCAGTTTTTTTCAACCTGGTTAAAATTGCACTGATTAGGTGTTTGAGGATTACGTAAAAACATAATTAGGCATCAAATTTTGCATTTTAATGAATTAAGAATTTCTTGCGGATAATGGACTGCGTTTTCGGTGCTTTCAACTAAAGGCTCATGAATCAAATTTTTACACACAATACCAAGAAGCTAAGGATCGACATTTTGGTTTGGTAAAAAAAGCATTTTTTGGCAGAAATAATGTCAATTTTCTTGAATAATAAAAAGTGAAATAATTTTCAATTTTCTATCAGTCATTTTTCGATTTTCGCTATTATCAATTTTTAAAAAATAATAAATGAATTCCAAATCAGTTGATTTTATTATTTCTGAACCTTCCTGGAACTACAAAGATAACGTGGTTAAAATTTGGTCCAAATTGGTTCAGTAGTTTCGTGGTTAGTGATCGCAAACGAAACATGGCTTGTCCTATATGATAGTATAGATATAGACAAAGGTTTAAAAAATGATAATAATAAAATTATTTTAAATAAATAAATAAACATAATCAGACTATATATTCATACAGTGAATTAGAAGAGCTTTGAACTATTCCTCTCCCATCTCACAAAGAGGGCCAAGTCCAGACCAGTGGGGTCTGATATCTTTATATTGAAAATATTTTTAAACGAATACTTTATAAAATAGCAGGAAATGAACCACAAAACCTTTTCCCTGATACGTGTAACGCTTGTAATTTTCGGCCATTTAAAAGATAATTAAAAGAAAGCAATAAACGCTCCTCAATCAATAGGAAGGTTCATCAGCACGTACAGACCAAATTTACGAAACCAGTTACACATTATTTTTTCTTCTTAATGTTTAACTAAAACATTCAAGCTTTTATTATTTTATCTTTGGTCAGTTTATTTATTTTTAAATCTTGACATTTGTTAATTTTTATGTCCATTTGGTATAATGGACTCATTTATTATCCCTATTTCTTATTGCTCTAGTGTACCATATTGCTGATTGTAATATTTGTTAATAAGGAATAATATAAAAGCCCCCAACTTATAACGTTATAAATTTATTATCCTTCTATAATAATAATAAAGTGATTAATAATAATATATTTTAAAGAAAATATTGTTCTTTTTACGTCTTCTATCTCAAAGGACGTTATTCGAAACTGCTGAACGAGGACGAAAGGAGATGAGAAAAGGACGGATTCGTTTTTTTTTTGTCTGAGTCTCAGCCGAAGTTAATTTGGAGTAAATTAAAATTCTAAAGTAAATTAAAAAGCCTGATTAATTCTAAAGTTATCATTTTTTTATTATTATTTTAGGAAATAACATAAGATTTAAAAGTCTGAAAATCGAATTTTTATGTACAATAATCAATTGAATAATTATTTGTCTCGAATTTAGTTTGGGCACATTAGAGTTACATCTGATACTACTGAACTTGTCTGAAATAAAATCACTTTTAATAATACAGGAAGATGAAATTTTGTAATTTTTATATTGTTTACTAATGACTGATGATATTCATTCAGTAATAGAAAAAAAATTTCATCATGCAATGATGTTTAAATACTTTAATTGTTTTTTATAAGTTCAGATTAATTTTTTCAGAATAAAATCACCCCTGAAATGTATATATTTGAATTTTTAAAAATCCTAGTGATCTGTTTTATGGATTTTTACACATTTCTCCCATGTAATATTTATAATTTTTATATCACTTTATTAAAAATGGCCAAACGCTTTTCCTGAAACAGGTTCTTTATATTAAAATAAATTTAAATAATTCTTTCCTGGAGGATTTGAGATTCAATGCGTTACGTTTAACAAATTCTCGTACCATCTCTTATGTCTTAAACTAAAAAAAAAAAAAAAAAAAAAAAATATTATTGTCTGAGCAAACTTTCTGGATTTGTAAAGTTTCTACAGTCGTGAAGTTAATCAAACCGCTAAATCATTTTTTTTTTAATATTTCATATGGATGCCTTAGTTCACAGGTGTTTTATAAGTATAGAAAATAAAATTTTAAAATATTCATATTTGAAACTTTGAAGTTCCAAAACTGGTATTAATATATTAGTATATTTAGTGAATTTAAGTTATTCGAATCATCTGAGTTTACATTAGCTCTATATTTTGGTGAATATATGATATATGAACATCTTGATGCTCTAATAAAGCATTTAAAACATTTTGCAAAAAAATTGGACTTAACACATCTATGAGCTAAGACATCAATATAAAGTTACTGATGGAAAGAATAATCAAATTCTATTTATGAAACAAAAATTCCCGACGAGGATGGGATTCGAACCCACGCGTGCAGAGCACATTGGATTAGCAGTCCAACGCCTTAACCACTCGGCCACCTCGTCATATGAAAGTTGCACTATCGGTGGATGTGTTGCGCATGCGATTATTTAATATTGAAATGTAACTAATAGAACTAGAAGAATGTTATATTTAACTATAAGAATAAATTCTTGTGCAGAAATTAACAATTTGTTTTTTCAAACAAGATTGTAAAAAAATATAATCAATTATGACTATGTAATTAATTAAAGGATCTGTTAATAAAAAAATAAAATAAACAAATATTTTTCTTTGTTGCCAAAAAATTACGTAAATAAAGATTTGCCCAATAATTAACTTTTATTTTTCTTATTGGCTGATCCCTCAGTTCACATTTACCAAGGGCAAAAAATCCACCTGTTTTATTTAAATTAATTGCCTATGTACTCTCGATCTGTCATAGAGATCATTTAAGTAACACTGAATTCACATTCGAGTTATCATATTTTTAACACTCGTAAAATATTGAAAGATAATAGACACTGTGATTATTTTAAAGTTATAAAATTATATTATTTGTTCAATATTTCTTCGTCAACTTTAAAATAAATATTCATACTTTATTAACAAACATATGAGCACTTCTTCATTCGTTACTAGTTGGACCCATGAAGTGCGATACAGCAGTAGTCTAAAAATATAACATCTGATCATGCGAACCCTTATTTTGAGTTGAAGTTTCAAACTCAAATCAGAATTAATTAGAACCACTTTATGTTAGTGAATGTTTTCCTGGTTTGTTCGATTCTAAACCTGAAATACCAACTCAAATTCTGTAGTTTCAACTGCTTCAAAGCTTAAGTTTTTAAAATATTTTTAAGTACATTTTTACAGCATTACGATAAATAATCCTAAACTAAAAATATTAATTCTCAATTTGCAAAATTTATAAATAACTTATTATCTGGTTGATAATTTTTAAATAATGTCCCATTAATTTTGAGCCATTAACCTCGCTGGTGGACCGTATTATCATCCGATAACCGAAAGCTAAAAATTCGTCTGAAGTTTTCCGCCCCACATTGGGAGACGTGATAGGTCTCCGACAACTGATATAATTTTATTGAGTGCACTGAATCTCTGGATCGTTTATCAATTCTACATTTGAAGAAAATAAGAAAATACTTTTGATTAGGAAATAATCACTGGTAACATATTCACCTTAAAACATGTTCGGAAGGTCAAGTGGAGACCCAATAGCACAACTCCGTATGTCCAAATGAGTCTAATTTTAATTATTTTTTGTCGTTTAAATCAGTCTTCTGTAATTAATTAGTACATTTGGACACTTGTCGTAGAGTAATCATTAACAACAAGTAGTTTCTTGTCTTTTAATTCTCGTATATGGATACTGTGTATGATGTATATATGTATGTAGAAAACAAGAAAATAACAAATATTCACAGTGAATTTTCTGGGCATCTTTTTTTATTTTTCCGTAGATATGGGAGTATAGGGTCAGGTTGGTGTCAACACAGTATCTATAAATTGAGCGGCTAAGCCCTACCTCGAGGAGGGGTACTGCCGCCCCGTCACATTGCGCTGACCATATCTCCCCTCAGGGCGTGAAAATCGGAAGGGGCACTGGATAATACTCGTGGCAGACTAAATTCCAGGTTCTCCTATTTTTTTTTTGTACGATGCGGTTCTGAGTAGCTAATATATACTTGGAAGTCTGCAATAATATCACTGGAAGAAATAATATTATTTTTATCAACTAAACATAAATTATTTACGGTGATTATTCTTGGCAAATCCTACATATAGCATAATAATAATAATTGCTCATACACAAATCCTAAGTAAAATCATTTATTTTTATTGAAAATTATGTTTGCGTCTGAAAAAGATAGTAAGTACTTCTGTTGGTGATTGAACTCTAATCATAGCCATTTTTTTTTTCTTGTTCATTTTGGGTTTGATGACCATAGTTACTCTAAGTATGGCTGAATCATGGAAGGGTGATGATCCAACACGTTACTTACCTATCCTCTGCCAGAGTGAGATGATGGGATCCATTCCGAAATAAGTTAACCTGTTCATTCCGATCTCTGCATAGTGCACAGTGCAAGAATTTTGAAAAATAAAAATCTACTATTTTTTTTTTTTTTTTCGTTTGGATTATAATTAGCAATATATAATATTTTGATAATTCTAAATACCCGTATGTAGAAGTAGTTTTATTTCACAGAAAATCCTAACTATTTACTATCATTTTATTAAAATTGGACCCTTAAACCTGTGTTGATATTCAAAAAATTAAAAATTGTTGCAGAACAACGGGTTTTTAAAATCGTAACTTAAAATTTCAATCAGTAAACTTTAATCTGGATATTAATTATTTTAATAACTAACCTCTTCCTTGTGACTTATATAATTTCAGTTCAAGTTTGAATTTTAAAATGAGCATCGATGAAACAGATGGAATTCATGACATTAGTATTTATGTTTTTTTCTTTATATCCTTGTTTTTATATTTGAACATAACAGTTTTATTTCTTTTATTTTACAAATTCTAAAGTTATATTATACTCATTATACTAAGGGCAGGTTCAATCCACACCACCTATAAACTCAATAGACTTATTTGTTAAAGATAAAAAAATGAAAAATAAAAATATTACCTGATGTTAGGTTTGTATTTGTAAAGGCTTGGTGCCCTTACATACTCATGCCCTTACATGAAGTCATTTTTTTTCTCAAACTTTGCAAAAACCATAATGAGAATAACAGAAATAATGAAGCAATTCTTCTTTAACTTTATGGAAGATGAGCTATTTGCAATTTTCACTTCTAAATTACCATTTGAATTATTAAACAGGACATATTCTTTTAATAAAATCATTGATAAATGAATTTAATAAAAGGAAAATGTATGTAATAACGATCATAATAACATGTTAATTGCTGATAATGCAACTGCATACTGATAGCAACCCAATAAAAGTTCTATATTAGAAGGTCCTGAGGCCATCTTCTTGTCAAACGTCTCTAAGGGTTGTCAGGAACAGAATGAAAGCAAGTTGAGCTATTAGTGGTTATGAAGTTTATTATGAAAGAATACCATATATGTCATCTGAAACATATGGAATAATCTATAAATGATTATGGATAAATTTATTTTCAACAAAGTAAGGAGCATTAAGGATTTTTCGAAAGATTTTAAGAACCCGAGATAAAATAGATGGTTTAGTGAAGCTTCAGACCAACACTCCGTACCACCAAACAGGTATATATACTGTCATATAACGGAAACTTTTGTAATTAATCAGTATCTTTTGCAGAGCGTTTGTCTTGTGAATGTGGAAAATTACGAGTAGAAAGCTGTTGCAAATTGTATTTATTTATTTATTTTTATTTGTTTGAATACTCACATACCAGACTTAAAAGACAAGAAACTTCTCGTCGTTTCCGACTACATTTACTAGACAAGCACATTACATTACTAGACATTATTTCTACAGACTACATTACTAGACAAGACATTTCCAATTCTTCTCGTATCCAATCCTCACTATCCGAAATCCTTCGTAAAATTCTCAATGCTCCTTATTATATCACAAATAAATTTATCCATGACGATCTAGATGCCCCTTGTGTTGCAGATTTGGCTCAATCAGAATACCTATCCTTCCATGATAGGTATCTCGATCCCCGATAATCCTTAAAGCCCCCGAGGTGTGTAAAAAGAAGATGGCCAAGAAACCTTCTAATATAGAACTTTTAATGAAGTGCTACTAGTGAGTAGTTCTTAACTTGTTATTAGCATGTCATTGTAACCTTGTTCCTCAGATTTACAACTGTAAAGATCAGTAGATAGTTATAAAAACAATTGTTTAAATACCGCTTCCTTTTATGTAATAAAAAGTTCTTCTATATTCTTAACAACCCTTATAATTTCATATGTCCTGAATATAAGGAAGTAAGCACCTTAAGATGAAAATGAAACGAAAATTTAAGCCTAAAATATTAAAAGAATTGGGTGGAATTTTTCGCCTGTCAGTTTGTTTTTAAACGCATAGTTATTAGATTCTTAAAGAACTAAACACTAAAAAGTTAGTTTTACATCAGAATAAAACGAAATCCAAACTAAAGCCATCATTTCAGTTTAGTTGGGGTAGGAATAAATTTTTCTTTTGTTTAGGAAGGATGGTATGGGAGAGGTAGGAAACTGAAAATGACCGGCGAGAAACGATCCCGCTCCACTTTGCCATAGAATCCGGCCGCTGTATGCCTTAGCTGTGACAGTAGTTATCATGTTACTGTTCCGACCCGTTACCAAGCAGCGACAGCGACGAAATCGTTACGTAAGTTGGAGGCAGCGAGGACACACAAGACCAAGGCCGCGAATTCCAAAGAGGTTCCTCACCCTGTGAGTGCTCCAGCCTCCGCCAGGCAGCGCTCCTGTAGTCTTCCTCATTCCCGTCTCCCACGTTTCCTCTTCTTCTATGGCTTATTTTTTTTTTCTTCTTGTTCCTCTGATTCATTTTCCCGCCGTCACTATAGCCGAGTCTTCTTCAACGTCTGGCCCGGAGACTGGGTCGCATATTTCACTCCCTGACGTAAGAGGGCATTATGTCTGCCTGATGACAGGTCATTTGTTCCAGGGGAACTCTCCATAAAATCACGTAGACTTGATGACAACTTGGAGAAGAGAAGTAGATAACTATTATGAATGATGATAATATTACACCAAAAGAATTTTATATCTAATGTAATTTCAATTTGATAGATCTTTTTAATTTGGATAAGAAATAACAGGATTTTAAGTTTTTATTCATCATCAGTAAACAACTACTATTAGGTTTAATAGTTAAACAAAGCACGTATTAGTTAGTAACAATCTTTATCTGCAGGTTTAAAAACTGTAGATAAAAGAATTACGATGCATTTTGGGTTTAAAATTAATATCCAATTCCTTTTCCAAGAAGTAAAGATAACCTACTACGTTCTCCGATCTACCCGACCATTAGGGCTATAATATTTCAGTTTTAAACACCACTAACATTTCACATAAAGCGTAATAATTGTTAATTATAACTCATAATTTAAGTTTATTATTTCGTAATTCGCTGTGAACGTTACTGGCTAACTCTATTGGCATAAAGTCTGCTCTTTATATCTATTAATAAAAAAAAACAAATATATCAAGATCACTAACTCTCCATCATAAACACATTTCCAGGCCATTAATATTAGTCCGCTTATTTATGTTAATATAACTTTATTTAAAATTAATTGTGTGCGAAATTAATTAATTTTGCTTATTTTACAAGGAGAAGAGACCCACCAGGCTGCTCTGGGTTCCTTATATTCTTTTGTTTAAAGGAAATCAATCTAAGCTACTAAAATTTCCTTCCTTCATCCTTCAGTGGAAATAAGACGATGTGTGGAGGATACTATATCAAATATCTGGCCCTGAAGTCCATGAATATTTTTTTAAATTCCAATCGTTACTCAGATGGACTAAAAATTATTAAACATGTCTTATTTATTCAAAAGATAATTTCACTCCCAAATAAATTCGTCTACTCTCATGCTATTCCCAATTCTTCCCATCTTTATCAAGATTCTTGCATTTCCTCAACTTTATTTAAGCTGCTATTATCTCGAAAATTGTAAAATCTCTGTGCGCTAATGACACACCTCTTTACACATCACCCTACTGAACATACAAAATTGTAAACCGAAGCAACGAATCTTAGTGTAGCGAGAAATCGTCAAATATTTCTTTTCATTCTATGCTTCTAGAAAATATGCACGGTTTGTTCTTATTAATTGCTTTTTATATTCAAAATTAAGCTAGACTAACTTTGAGCTGAAAAGAAGCTCTTTAGCTTAAATGAGGACTGAGATAAAGCCTTTTAAATTTTTGGAATTTTCTCCAAAAGTGGCGGAAGTTGTGTTTTTAGTTCTATACTTGCTTAATAACGACGTTTAAAGCATACTTCATTATTAACAATTTTAAAAATAAGTTAGTTAGCTATAAAACAAACACAATACCATGGCAAATGCTTCTATTTCTATTTCAACATATTAGTCTATTGGTGTCTATAACACTCTTTTCTCTTTTACTTTACTTTTTAAAAATAGTAATATTTAACTTTTAATATAATTATAATACACTTGTAACTATTAATAACGAGTGTTTCATGGAAATCTCCGGTTAATCCGACTTTCTGGCTGTCCCGCCCTACCCCTTGGTTCCTATACTACTATACTGTTGAGTGTTACCCTCCCTCATGCCCCAGGTACTATATTGACAGCGAATTGACTTATTATTTTATTTATAACCAGTGTGAATAAAGAAATTAAATGATGAAAAAACTCTATTTTGTTTATTGTATAACAATTCAATTTGATTACTTTGTCATAATTCATAAATATCAACTATTATCCCTAGTGAATATCAAAAATAAAAGTAATCAAAAAAAGTGTTTAGACAAGATCGCTGAGTGGCGGTAGGTACCATTGAGCAACCTTTCAGCTCGTGTCGTGCCGCTTCATCAGCAGGAAATTGATCTGTATCAACACAATTACCATCGAGGTCTATCTGTCTCTGCCTCCCTACAAACTCGATAGGTAGACAATTCTTCAATCAGGGCAATCAATAATATGACATGATTTAAATATTGTTTTTTATAATAATTTTCCTACAGGCTTATTATTCTCGAAACCTACTGATTATTTGTCAAATCATCATAAAACGTGTTGAATTTTAAGCAGTGTTTATTATTACGATAAATGTGTATATATGAGTATAAATAGATGAAAGTGTTGGCAAATGTTGCTAAATCCATTGAGTCAATTCTCGTAACGCGGTTGCATAACGAGATAGATGACTAGGAACACAGATAGATCGATAGAGATAGATAGATCAGATATATTGTTGCGAATGATGAGACACCTTTATAATCATTAATTAAACAATTTTATAATATTTTCCAGTATTATTTAAATACTCAATGTGATTTTATAGTAATTTTTGATAAGTCCAAAATCATTAATTATATGAGATCAATTGAATTTGAGAATATATTCAATTGTAATTCATTCTATTTTGAACAGACGAATACAATTTAACGTTAGAGGAGTACCTTAACTAGAAGTCTTTATTTAATTTGCGTATTTAACCTTTCTATTGCTTTATTTCTTTATTTTGGCAAAGCGTTTCGATTCTCACCTTTTGGTCAACAATATCAATTTGAACCGTGAAAACTACTGAGCTAATAAAATGTACCAAATTTTGACCAAATCATCTCTATAGTTCGAAGAAGGTTTAGCAATAGTTAAATCTTCCGAGTTTTAATTAATTTGTTTTTAGAAAATCGATGATACGTGGATAACAGTAAAGTTTAAAAATTGACTGATAGGTGACGAGCGCCATTCAACATGAGAGGTAACAAAGCTACAGTGTTATATAGAGCTTAAAATCGATAATAAAGTTTTGTATTTTCAATAAAATTGTTATTAAAAAAACTCTAAGTATTGGATGTGGCTTGAAGTGATCCCAATATGTGGCTAGCGCCATTCTGCGACATTGTTTGCTATGGTAAACCTATTGAACCCATCTTAATCAAATTTTAACTTCATCATCTTCATAGTTCTAGTTATTATTGGAAATAATAAAGATTACAATAATAAAAATTTAAATACACAGTTTTGACTCCTAGAACGAAGTTTGCCACACTATCTATCATATACTTTCATGGCTAGAAAGTAAAACCCGACCAGATGAAATCAATAAAATTATTTCTGCCGAATAAAAATTATTTCCGAATCAAAATGTAGATCCTTTCCTTTTTAATATCGTATGTTAAAATACCAATCATGGCCTTGTGTTGTAAGCACTGTTAATGCAGTCAATTATCCGCAAGAGTTTATTGACAGTCTCTTAAAATAAATCTTTAATTATTAGTTAAAATTACCTAAATTCTTTAACCGGGCGAATCGCCCCTATCATTGACGAAGACAACCGAATTCCAATTGAGCCAAGGTTTTGGCCGAACAATATTTGGCCGGCTTTTTATCCAGCGAACTAGTCAGCTAGTGACTGGATGGCCTAAGTCTTAGTCGGCCCATCTCTACTCATTTGTTATTTGATTCATCAAACATCCCGTTCTCCAGACAAAGATCTTTGTTTCTCTTCACTAATTCATGCAATATTACGTACAAAATAAAGTCTTCTCCTTACTGTTAATATTTATCAAAACCCAATTTCCTCAAACCATCCCAAACATATTTCCCCGCCATCACAATTTTGCTATTGCGGGAAAACTGGAGAAGATCAAGGACCCACTTTAACATTTTAACACCACAATTAATCACTAATTGAGTTAGTCACTGACACCGCTTTCCAAATGGAGTCTAATGAGGCCTTAGGTCGAAGCATAAATCATTGCCGAAATTCTAAACGAGATAATTTCTCTTTTGCACTCCAAGATTTATGGGCTGCGATCGGGGAGCCTGATTGCAGCATTCGTTTGCAGAGCAATAAACATTTATTTTAAGCACTGCAATGTTACGGTCTGCAATTTAAAACGGTACGGGTACAATGGTACCGTTTGGATACGGTCAAGGTTTCTAATCCAGCGGTACCGAAAGGTCACTTGTCACGCTAGTTGTTCTGTAATGAGCAGTATTGTTTCCGAGGTACTTAGAGCTAATGATGAGGCAAAACTTCTTCATATATCAAATGTATTCATTATCTATAAGAAATAGATCGAATAATAGAAATGGGAAAAAAAATGTATATGTACAATTATTAGTGAACCTTCGCGTATATAATGATATCAATATATTTTTTCTCCTAGATCTGGTACCCTTTAGATTTCCAAAACTCCATCACAAGCTGGGTTCGGGGTTTCCCTGGGATGGTAGTAAATATTGTATATACAGTATGATTGTATTTAATTTTCTCTTCTATTTTTCTCTATTTTAGTTTATTCGATTATTATATTCATTTATTTTATATCATCATTTATTACATTATTATTATTTCCTGTATAGTAAGAGGCTGCTTATTTTTTATTTTTACTTTATTTCTTTATTTGTTTACTTTCATTGTAAATATTGTATGAATGGATTCATTGTCATCCATATTACTTACCCCTTACCCTTAAGTGAAGCCGCTTATTCAATAAAAAAGATAAGTAAAAAAAAATCATTACTTATTTCATTAATGTGCAAGAGGTTATATAGGTTTGTACTGAACTCAAATATTAAAAGAAAAAATCAGCAAAAGAAATTTGACGGCACAGATTAATGATAGAGGCAGGTATCAGTCAATTAACGTTTTGGCCATAACCATGATATTAAGTATTAGGGCCATAAAAAAGATATGATAGTAAAAAATTAGAAAATATAAATTGAAAAAATTAGGACAGAAATATATATATATATATATATATATATATATATATATATATATATATATATATATATATATATATATATATATAAATTAAATTAAATAATAACATTAAAAAAATTAAAATTAATAGTTAAAAGATAAATGAAATATAAGCTTAATGTAAAGTATATTAGAAAATGAAATCTAAATAAAGTTAATAATTCTTAATTTTAAATTTTAAAAAAAAATTAATAATAGGTTCATTAAAACTGAAAAAAAAAATTAAAATTAAAACTTAGATATATAATATTTAAAATATTATTATAATACAATTAAATTAAAAATATTTCATAAAAGTAAACCAGTAATATTAGAACAAAATATATAGAAGAGTCATATTTAACAACCGTCTGAAAATTCACCTCTTTGAAAAAAAATAAATTGTAAATTATTAAGGTTTGTGAGTATCAGCTAAAATAATTATATAAAAATAACTGTAAATTAGAATATTTTTTTCTAATATCTCAGTTTATAAAAAAAAAAACTTGCAATCTTAAAGTTATAACTAATTATAAATTAGGAACATCCCATGGCGCCGTGGCTTAGTTGGTTAAAGCGCCTGTCTAGTAAACAGGAGATCGTGAGTTCGAATCTCGCCGGTGCCTTAGATTTTTAGACCATAATTAATCAATTGGTAAATTATGTCATTAATGTCAGTTGTTGTAATCAACTTATTTAATGTTAACTTTTGTTACATTTTCTTTAATTTACTACACATAAAATGTTAATTTATTCAGAGGTTTCCTCTGTAATTAAGATCGACCTTAATTATAATAAAATATAATATTATTGAACATAATACAATCTGATATTGGTTTGTTGTATTGTTTTATTATACGTTTTAAAATAAGTTAAAACTTTGCCTAGCCACATATTTTTATTTATTATTGAACTAGGAAATTCGGTAAAAGTGCCCCCCAAAATTTTTAACTAAAATGCCAAAAAATATAGTATTTTTAAAGTTATGAATTTTCTATGTATAACATCACTCAACTAAAATATACACAAAACGCCAATAATGTGTTTTAATAATTTAAATAAAAAGTTATTATTATACTATAAAATCTAAACGCGATGTACAGCAATTCTTAAAATACATGGATTATGTGTAATATGTTAAATATACGCAATTATTTTTGTCTCGTACATGAATATGTATTCTTCAATAGGTTTATATATATATATATATATATATATATATATATATATATATATATATATATATATATATATATATCCAATATAAAATTAGTTATGGTTGGAGATATTTACTGGCTAAAAATGCAATATTTGATACAAAAGGGATATACAGGGTGTCCCGAATTTAAATGGCAAAACTTCAGGAACTTATAGGGGACCGAAAAACTAAGACAAAAAGTCCATTAGAGATTTGATCGTTCTTGCCTAGTTTTAGAGAAAATCGCAAAAAATAGAAACAAAACAAGTTTTCATTTTTATACTTATTTATGTACTTTTATATTTATGTTATGTTCTTTTTAATGTAAATATTGCTCAAAATGTTGTCCTCTTGCACCTATGCAAGCATTACATCTAGCACTCACTTGATAAATTGCAGCTAAACATTGTTCTGATGATATTTGGTGCACTGCATCTATGATTCGGTCTCTTAATTGCTCTCTTGAGTTGATTGACACCGAATAAAATTTCTGCTTCAAGGTTCCCCATACGAAGAAATCCATGGGTGTCATATGAGGTGATCTGGGTGTCTAAGGTAGTACTCCTCCACGTCCAATCCATCGTTGTGGATAATTTATATCCAGCCAAGCTCGAGCAACTCTTCTATAATGAGCTGGACATCCATCGAGTTGGAACCACATTTCAATCCGCTGCTGTAAGGGAATGCATCTAAATAATTAGAAAATTCGTTTTCCAAAAACTGTGTAGATGTGATACCATTCAATCTTCCAGGTAAAAAATATGATCCCACCAGTAATCCGTTCCAAATTCCAAGCCAAACGTTAATAGCAAATTCATGCTGAAACCTATTCTCTCTAGAAGCTCTGGGATTTTCAAGAGCCCATACATGATAATTTCTTTGATTAACAATTCCTCCTCTTGTAAAGGTAGCTTCATCGGTCCATATAATTTTTAATGGAAATAAATTATCATCGCGAATTTTGTCAAGAAACCAGTTACTAAAATTCAATCTCTTGACATAATCTTGAGGAAATAAATTCTGAACTTTTTGAAGATGGTATGGGTAGCGATTACCACCTTTCAAAGTTCGCCATATTGCTTGCCGCGATATTGCTAATGCAGTAGATGCTCTTCGGATGCTAGTCTCAGGATTGTTATCGAAGTGGCGTTGGACACAATTTCTTCTCCGATAATCTCCTCTTATTGCTGCCTGGAATTGGTCCCTTTAGACTGGTTCATTATGTATTAAGAATGACCCAGTCTCTCGTAGTCTATTAAAAGTTAGCGAAAAGACTCGTCGATTAGGCACTCTTCTATTTGGAAATCGGCGCGCGTACTCCCGCACCGCTTCTAAAGCATTACCGTTACAGAAGCCATACGCAAAAATCATATCAGCGTATTCAACATTAGAATATGTATGCGGCATTGTGGCTGATGCTATTCACACAAAAATATCTGAGTTAATACTGAAGACTGATTTAGGAATTATAATCCTAGAAGGAAGCCAAAATGTAAACAAATAAAAGAATGTAAAGGATAACATTAAGTGTTTACATATCTCACTGCCTAGCCTGGCGAACTTTGAAAGGTGATAATCGCTACCTGTAACATTTTTGTTTTGTTTCTTTTTTTGCGATTTTCTCTAAAACTAAGTAAAAACGAGCAAATCTCTAAAGGACTTTTTCTCTTAGTTTTTCGGTCCCCTATAAGTTCCTGAAATTTTGCCATTTAAATTCGGGAAACCCTGTTTATTGAATAACAGTTAATTTTTTTAAAAATATAATTTCATTTTGCCCTCCTGCTTTATGCCTTTAAAATGGTGGAAAGGTTGTGTTGTCTGACCATTGAGCCGTACAATTAGATATTCAGAATTAATGGACCCTCACCAGTTTTGCAGGTTCATTTCTTCTTGTGTCCTGGACCCACATTTATACAGGGGGATAGCCTTAGTCCTCTACGTTTTAACCTTCACATGTATGAAATTTGGAGGATATTGGAACTTCACCCAAGTGCTCGCTCAAACCATGATATATATGCAGACGATATACTTCTGTGGCTGACTTCAGGAGACTCTTCAATCTTATTTGAAAAGCTAGAAAAATTATAATGAAAAACCTGGAATTATATTTTAGGGGGAACCCCTGGAAATAGCTAATACGTTCACATATTTTAGGACAATTATAGCCAAGGATGGTAGAATAGACCAGAATGTTCTAAATCGGGTGATGAACGCTAATGGACCATTCTATCAAATACAGTCATAGGCAGCAGGAATTAATTAGAGAGGCCAAACTTTGGCTCTTTAAAGTGGTGTGCTCCAGTGCTCCTGCGCGAATCAGAAAGTTGTATATTCCTAGATAAACATACTAAGAAGATCACTGCGGCTGGAATGCGATTTTTTTTTACAAATAGTTGGAAAGATCAAGAGGGATTGCGTAAGAAATAATTCATGGCAATTTAGGAGGAACGTCAGTTCTCAGTATTCTGGAATAGCGGCACTTAAAATGGAATGGCAGATGTTTATTGGTTTACTGCTTCTTTGAAGCTTGACCAGTAGACGAAATAGCAGGCCTAGGAGTAAGTGCACCTACTACATTGTAAACTGGGGACAGCAAGATGATGAGATGATGACACCATACCGCAGATGAGAAGACAGCAGAGATATTGACCAAGGGCTTTTATGATAATAACATTTAATTATTATAGATTGAACTAACATTAATTTGATTTTTAGTAAAAACAAAAATTCAACGCTCAAGTTAAAAAGGAACAATATAGTTTATTTCTGGAGCAATATATATTTATTTTAGGGATAATATATTGAATAATAAAGGGGGGTGAGGTTGATGTATCACAGTTCGGATTTTCCGAATGCTTTAGCGTGCTTTATTCTCTGGCAGCCCTGGAAGGAAAGGTCTTATTATGTATGTGCCATCGGCTCTGTGGCCCATCTATCTCGAGAAAGAATAACTTACGTGCGCTATTCCCGGAAAATTAATCCACCGAAGTGAATCGGCGGATTTGTTTGTTGAAATCGATGTATTCACTAAGTTTAAAATATATTTCAATGGCAATATTTCAGTTTGCTTTTTTATTAAACAGGTAACTCGGAAATTTCTGTACGTAATATCATTGCTTTTCTTTTCTCATGTTCGCCCTTCTTTATTCGCAATATTTTGTCATCATATCTGCTTGCATCTGCTTTCTTCTCTTCGACCACGCAGTACCCTTCCTGCTTGTTTCTCTTTATTTTTCACAAGAACCTTGATTTCTTTTAATTCCTTTCCTCATTGTTCTCAATCTAGATTTTTTAACTGTTGTTTTTTCTGTTTTCACTCTTATTCGTTTTACAAACCCTTCTACTCTCGTATTCACGAATATTATCAAAACTTTATTTTTTAGTATCCTTTGGTCTATTCTTATCATGTGCCCGAGGAATCTTAGTCTTCTGATTCTTATTTCGGTTTCTAGGTCTTTTATCCATCTGTAGATTTGCTGGTTGGGTCTTAACTATTTCATCATATTATTTTAATCTAAATGATACAAAGAAGTTTTCTTTAGTATATCAGCAATATATTTATATTAACACCTGTCATAGTATGAGGCCGTGGTAAATACAACTATGAGAGAGTATCTCACTTGAGAGAGAAAGAGATTGAGGGAGAGAGAGAGAGAGAGAGAGAGAGAAAATTTCATAGGTATATTTCATCATCTTACAACCCTGCTCACCCAGTTCTCTCCTGACAGACATTTAGCCAAATAAAAAATAAAAAAGTATTAATATAATTCAAGCAGAGATTATCCTTGAGAATGTTAAAAAGACAGAAATGCCAGCTAAAAGTAAGTCATTTGTATTTAATATCTATTGGCCGAGGTCCAAGCCTCACCTTGTAGTATACTGTCCTCTCGTGCAGTTGACACATTAGCAAATCAAACCCTGGGAACCGACATAATACCTTCATCATTTTACTTTTTGTTCTTTTTTTCGTAGCAATATAAATTATATTAAATACCAAACCGCTTCAGTCAATGGATTCCTTGCTTGGAATTCTTATAGCCCGCGATCATGTAAATCACGTCATTAATTTATTTTATTATGTTCTCTGCAGAATTTTAGAGATTAGGTATCAGTTAATTTGTTATTCTTTGTATTAAAAAAATAAAATAAACGTTTGCTGTCCACTAATTGAGAACCTTTGTTTCACACGAATGTGGTATGATACCATTCATGTAGTTAAATAGTGAAAGAAAATCCTTATAAATGACATTTGGTTAAGGAAACTGTATTCTACCTATCTAGTATCCATCCTTTCTTCATATTTCTAGTCACCTTCGAGCCATCATTGCCTTAGAGGGGCCTCCAGCGCCGCCAATCCTCTAGGTCCCTGTACAGCAGCTTTATTTCGGCGATAGTTTTATTTCGTTTGCCCCCAATCCTCTAGATATATTGTAAGATAGAAGATCCTTAGCTGACCGCGTGGTCTTTTACTTGTTGGTCATGCTTCCATGGTCTTTCTGGGTTCTCTCACTTCTTCCATCCGACAGACATGTCCGAACCATTTAAGTCTGTTTTCCATGATTGTCTTTAATGGAGGCACCTCCATCCTCTAACCGTTCTCTGATCCTTTCTTTCCTAATGCAGTGTCGCTTAGTTTTTTCTGCTGCTCTGCGTTGGAACTCCATATCAGCAGCAGTGATACGGCTGAGATGCTTGCCTTATGTTACGATCACGGTGAACAATAAAGCTATTATTTATCTAGTAGTGGACCTAATTTGCTTTTTAAAATATATTGGTTATTTTTTGGTCAATCCTAACACATCTATGTATTTTTTATAGTTCCCAAGTAGTTATATTCGTTTACTATATCTAGGTTCTCCCCGGTTGCGGTAGCGGGATATACCTTTTCACAATCACATCAGTGAATAACATATCTAGCGACATCTTGATGTTTCCCACGTCCTTTATTCCGGGAGATTATTTTTTTTATACCACTCTATCCCACCATATTGTTTTATTCCTTCCTTGATCCTTATAACCACCTATCCTTCTAGGGACTCTGGAAAGCCAGTTGCACCGAGGTAACGGACCTCTTGTGTTGGGCTAATCACCCACAGAGGAGCATTCCTTATTCAGAGCAATAAAGATGGGCACAAATTCATGAATTTTATGTCATAAAAAAACTATGTCGTAATAAACCGTTTGTTTATTGAGTAAAAGTAGTTTTCTTGTTTTACTACTTCCGTGAGTCCTTGAGTTCATAGAGTAAACATTGCGTAAGTATCAATGGCTTTTTTTATTCTAGTAATAGTTTGCTTTTGCTTTTTTTCCAACTCAGTCTCGTAATAAAAATGGTTGTTTAAAAGTCATTCAGATGTTTATCGTGATAGACCGGTCCTCACCTCATGGCTAAGCGTTCACACAAAAATAGATGAAACCATTGTAATAAGCAAGAAATTGTTGTCATTCCGTCGTGGGTAAAGTTCTACCCTTCAAGCCAATCCACTAGTAGGTACTAAATTAATCCATTGATCCAAAGTGAAAAATAGCGATTTTAATATTTGAAAATATTTTGTGAAAAAAAGAAAGAAAATATATCATAAGTGCAGAAAGTAAATTATAAATATATATATATTTGTTTAATAAGGTTCTTTCAGTAAAAAAAAAATATTTTATTTTATATAACATTCTAGGTACCAAAAGACCCCTCTACTCTATGGAACAATAAAAAGAGGATTAGTATAAGTAAAAGAATATTGAATGTAATATAAAGAATATTGAAATTAAAAAATTGTAAAGGGTGTATAGGGACTATATTTTTAATAAAGTTTTGAAGTCTTGTAATAAATAAATAATAAATATTTTTAAAAAATAAAATTTTAGCAGTCTACATTATCACTCCAGTAGTCGCACCTCTATATGGAGCATAAGTAGTCGCATGTCATTTGTGAGATGCCTTTTCTATAATGTCCAATTATACTCAAAATATTACTTTAACATTATAGAAAATTGATAAAATGATTATGTCATGGTTGTTTATTAAAAAAATTTGGGAGGAAATATAAAAAATAAAACAATAAGGAAAAATGTTCAATGTATAATGTATAAAATAATGACACAGGTTTTTTACAAAATATTTGATAGATAAAAATATTTTTATAAAAAATATTATATAATATATATATATATATATATATATATAATAATAATACAAATAATAAAATTTCCAATAATACTTTTTTGAAGTAAAAAATTTAAAACATGTATCAGTCTTTTTTGCGACGACAACCATCAGCCCAAATAAAGGGACAATGTTCACCTAAGCATAAATACTGTTCACAATCCTTACATCTGTACTGGTTGTACCTGTTCTATCTTTTTGACAAGCAGCACACCATTTACGAGAAGTAGTTTCTGTTGCATCTTCAATTTTTTTCTACTGTAGAAGCAGTTTCATCTGGTGAGATCTCCTGCAATCTGCTCAACATTTCGGTGGGGAGAGTAAGTATTTTTCTTCTCTTCTGAAGTTGTTCTTCATCTCCCCAGACGTCGGAGAAAAAGTCGCCTTACTGGTGGCCATTCCCTTTAAATATTACTTGCTCGTAAAAAAAAATCCTTACAATAGTAGTCGCGTAGGATCTCAGAGATAATTCAGTCAATAACTTGTTAACACTTGTCCAGAAGGCAACCAAAACTACATTGACATGTCTCTCCAACTACGGTAGGAGGATAGAAGGAGAGAGGGATTTGCAACACCCACAAATGTTTCTCTGGAATCTTTCAGATGACATGCGACTACTGGAGTGTTATTGTACATTGCCATATATGTTTATTTTTAAATTTCATTTCTCGCTGTTATGATTTAAAATAAAATTACAAATAAAGCCTAACGAATTCGACGGCTCGATGCAGGCACAACCAGCCTCTGACCATACAATTTCCTCCAATCATCAAGTCTTGAAAAAATCCTCCCACCTACGTCTCAGGTTTTCCCTTCAACATTCCCCTGATGATTCAACAGTAATTATTTTCTTAGAGATTCAATTGTTTTTAATTTCTGTTTCTTTACATGTCAACATTAAAATTCGCGCTGATGTTGCTTGAACAATATTAACCTGATAAATCCCACGATTCTATATTATGTAGGCTTTTAAATTCTCATATTTTTTCAGAATAAATATTCTATGCAATTCTTTGCTATCGAAAACTTTTAATAGTTGTTTCGATAAGGATTTGTCTTTTAGCTGGGAGTCTGTACTTTTTTGGTGTAAACTATTTCTCACCCTTAATAAAAATATAATATTTTGACACGGTATTGCTAAGTCGTTGTTGTTGTTGCTTAAATCAAAAATGTACTGACAGTTTCCTAACCAGACATTTACTGGAGAATATTTTTCGTTACATAAAATTTGTCATTAGGACCTACCGTTTAGGAGGTATGTTGGTTTGAATGAAAAAAACCATCCATATTTGAAATTCCTATTTTCCTATTGCCCTCAGAAATGGCAAGTTTTAACTTTCCCTAAAATTCAGAGGAGAATACATAAAAAATATTACAACGCTATGGAAATGTTATGTGATAGCTATGTAAAATGTATGTTAAGCTTCACAAGTCATAACATCGTAAAAAAAACAATGACTTACTACTATCCTCAAAGTAAAAATTAACTTAAAGTAGTAAATATATATATGTTTATTCATATTTACATATAATGCAAATGTACATTATATTTAAAGTAATAAGAACATTTTTATGCAATTCAAAATTTCGTATTTCTTCCTGAATTGAATATCATGACATCATGAAAACGACCAAATTAATAAATAATTAAATTACCAATTGATGATTATTAAAAATAAAATAAAAAAATGGAGAGAAAATAGAGGTTTTAAACATGACTTTTTTAATAGAGAATGTTTTTCGTTATATAACATTTGTCATTAGGACAGACTGTTCAGTAGCTAATTTGGTTCGAATGAAAAGAGCCATGTTAGAAACCCTTATTTTCCCTCAATATTGTTTATTTCGAACAATTATTAATTACTTATTTAGCTTAATTATCAATATAATTAATTTTATCCTATTAATTTTAAAATTTAAATTGCGAAGAGCAATAGATTGCAGACAGACATACCCATGATCTATTGTTTTATTCCAGTCAGAGAGATACGGAAATGCATTGGTTTATCTTTTTTACTTAATGTTAGCTGCTTTCGGTTCGCGTCCATAAAAATGAAATTTTATTTTAAGGAACTGATATTTGTTTTATCTGTTATGTAATTATTTTGATATATATACCATCCTATATAAATGTATTATATGTAAAATGAATATATTGAAACTGGTATGGAATCACTAACAAGCTATACTGACTTAATAGCTGCCATGGTCCACTCCCAGGCATTCATTTTCTCTGTAATTCATTGATCTCTATCTCGGAATGGAAATGGGAATTTCAGATTCAGGATTTCTGCTACTTATTATAAAAACCAGTTCCCCACTAAAATAAGACAAAAGTATTGCTACAGCTGATAGAAACCTGTTCGTCCCCAAAGAGACCATTCTTGGGCTGTATATCTTTGGAGAATCAGTTTTTTTTTTCTTCGTGATTAAACACCCTAATAACCCATTGGACAGACTCTAAGGTCCAGGAGATAATGACGGCGAAAGATTCTTCCAGAGAAGTGTCCTGCATGTCCTAGAATCGATACCCTCACAGGATGGGGGGAGGATGTTCGGGAACAGTATTTTCAATCCGTTCGCTTCATTAGGCTGATTGGTTCCTCTCTTTAGCACGTGCCTTCACCTTCTCCAGTTCACTTAGCGCCGATCGATGGAACTTAAAGTCAACCAGTTCTGGGAGAAGGTTCCGACTGTTGCGAATCCTACTCAAAGCTGTATTTATCAACACTACGCGTTAAATTGTCCAATGAAATCTGTCAATCAATTCAAATGGTACATTAAATATCGTTATATGAAGAAGGAAGTTGTGATATTTTCCCATTTGATTTGTATAAAAATTTTTAGGGAAAAAACATTGAAGTTATATATTTTATTAGCTTTCCCGGTTGCGGCTTCGTTAAGTTAAGAATGTAGACAATTTTAAATAATAATGGAAGTTTTGTTCGTTCAAACAATAAAAATGTATTTTAGCATGCAATTGAACATTATTTCTCAATGATATTATCACAAATGGCAGTAATTTCTAAGCTTTTAAAATCGCACTAATTTTGTATTTAAGGATTACATAAAAGCATAATTAGACAGTTTTTAATTTTAATGTATGAGTTGGTAAGAAACTCTTGCGAATAATGAACTGCATTATCAGTGTTCAAAACTGAAGGCCCAAGAATCATATTTTTACAAACAATATAAAAAAAGCAAATGATCAACACTTTGATTTAGTAATAGTTTTAATGAGTTCATCCTTTTAAATTATAATTTCTAACCATAAAAGTATATGACAGTTTGACATATCTCGTTTCTGCCGCTCAACACAGTACATTTAAATTACTGTTTTAGTAAACTTTACTATTTTAAACCATCCTAGAACTATGATGATAATGTAGTTAAAATTTGGTACATATAGGTTCTATAGTTTTACTGTAAACAAAGTTTGTAGTTGGAGAATAGCGCTTGCCACGTATCAGTTGATTTTCAAACCTAACTGGAATCCACTTATTTATCGCATTTTTAATAAAAATTTAATTAAAAATAAGTAAATTTTATTATTGCTAAACCATTCTTGAACTATGAAGATGGTGTAGTTAAAATTTGGTAGAGAGTGGTTTAGTAGTTTTCGCTGTTAGTGATCACAAACGAAAAATGGCTTGTCCTTTTATATAATAGTATAAATTAAAGTAATACAATACATTCTCGATAATCCAACACATTTCGGGCCAGAGGAGTGCCGGATTTCCGAAAATGACGGACTGCAGGGTGTAAAAAAAATTCACAAAAAAAATTATTTTGTTTGTTATTACATTATTATTTGACTAGTCGGCCACTTCATTTATTTATATTTCTATACATAAAAATAGGTTTATTGAAATGAAAACATGACCTTTATTGATAATTTATTTTTTATTTAAGATTCATCTTTACAGTCTGTCATGTTAGCATAGCAACCTACTAAACCCAAGATCGCGGGTTCGCAGCCCGGCAGATGACCTTAGGATTTTTTAAAGGGAGTAAAAAATCCTTAGCTATGCCGTCCTTCGGAAGGGACGTAAAATGGGGGCCCCGAGCCTGTGCGATGTCAGGTACTCGTTTAAGATCCCTATCCTAATTATACCTGGATAGGCAAAATTTAGGACTCCCACCGTAGCATGGTCCGATTAGCCATAGCAACATAAAGTGAACGAAACAAACAAACAAACCTGTTGCTACATGTACTGACGACTACCAAGCTATAAACGAAGTGCTTCGAACATTGCCGATGACACTCGAATTGCCAGCGAAAGCAATGATCAGCTCGGCCGGCTAGTCAGCCTACAACTCTAATTTTTATTCTTTGATAAATCAATAAAATGTTTTATAAATAACAAATATTTAAAAAATATTCAAAATAAATGAAACTCGTACATTAACCTCTGAAAATAATAGGAACATTATAAAATAAATATCAATGTTTGAACACATATTTATATATTTAGGAACACGATTTGGCATAAAAAAGTAAATTTATATAAACTCATTATCACATAAACATATATTCGAAAATATGTTGATACAATATATTCGAAATTAATTATATTATATATATATATATATATATATATATATATATATATATATATATTTTTTATCAATATTAGTTTTGTTTAAAATTATTTAATAAGAGTTCTGTGGCTTTTCCCTTTTGTTCTCTTAACATCATTGTATCACTAACCTCACAATTATCTTCCGCCGACACGATAATTTAAAGACAAATTGAGGATGGATTCTAAGGGTGTCGGACTACTGAAGGGCCGCATTGTCGAAATAGCACTGTATTTATTTCAAACATTTTAAAATTGGTGTTCGAAAAACACCTACAAACCATCCTTTCTCAGGAATGATTTATGTATAAAATAACAATATTTGTATAGAGGTAAGTCTACAAAATCTGTAAATATCATAAACAAATCAGGCAGTTAATATTTTGCAATATCTTAAAAATAACACAAGAGAAGAAATTCGTAGGAATGTATGGAATTCATACATTCTGAGGGAACAGCAAGTATCTGGTGAAAGGCTTGAAGAATATCTATTTCAGTTCTATTGTGCGGTGTGGTATTGCAAATGAAATAAAAATGTTATAAATATACAATTTTATGTTTTTATAGTTATCTCAAGTTATATTCGTAGTATATTCTTCTGTTCTATAGTATTTTATTGGTCCGACAGGTGCTTTTTGTGTATATTATATTGGGTAGTTTACGTAATCAATGTTAATAAAAAAAAAATGTTTTGATATATACGAGACATATTGAAGATTTGCATTCAGTTGTGCTAGATATTCAATGGTAGATGTACATTTTTTCAACTATAACAATGCTAACAAGTTCTGTACTCACTGTTCTGAAGTGTCGGGTTCCTTGTCGGCCACTTCGAAGTCTCTCAGCCCCTCCTCATCTTGACGGACTCCTGGCACGATCTTCAACCGTCTAAAGAACACAGTGCACAGAAAAGCCCGAACATTATCACTTTTAAGGAAGAACTTTAGGAAAATATTTACACCTGTCCCGACAACATCTGTTTGTCATTTAGGGTTAAAGGAGGTTTTTATAACCTCAAAATTATCAGCGGTTATCGATATTAAGGTTTGTGTAACTAGTAACCGGAGTTGATAATTAAAGTTATGTACATATCACTTTGGATGCATGGAGCTATTTTATGATCTAGAAGCATTTATCAAACAGTAAAATGGTTTGTGTCTAATAATTTTAAACATCGATGAAGTTTCTGGATGGTCTTGAATACACTTCTTCTCTTGGTTGTCAAGAGTACCTGGATCATACTTGCATTCAATGAGATTATAGTTCACTTGAGGTACGCATGATGGTACAGAAGGATCAATACAAATAGGATTGTTGAATTATTTGCAACTTATATATAATTGTGAGGACGGAACGAAAGAATATAAAGTAGATCGATAACATAATAAATGTAAACTACCATAGGAAATTTAACATAACCCAACCTTATCGAAGGAGGCAAAATAAAAAGGACGACTGAATGTAAAGAGGCGAAAGGTTCAATCAAAAACCTTGGATAAAGAAATTTTAAGTTCGAGTTAAAAAAGAAAATCTTCTAGAGGCGTTAAATTAAGGCAACAGGGTGTTATGTTGAGCCATTTAAAATTTAATTAGATTTTTATTAAATACATCACATTTTTCCTACATGGAATATCTCAGAATCTATGTATTGTGGAGAAAAACTCTAAAGAGAAAGAAAGTGTTTTTACATGTAAATTAAAAAAAAAAGAGAGAGAGAGAGAGAGAGAGAGAGAGAGAGAGAGAGGGAGTGGAAGATATTAAACTTTTAAATTTACCTATTTCGACTCAAAGTGGTCTCAAACTTTTGATCGGCAGTGTACGTGGGTTAAAACCTTTCGTTTTTTATTTAATCCTAGTTCTTAAGATATGACTTAGACTTAGCTCCATATCCTGAACAGTTTCTTAGTCTAGTATATATCACTGTTCTTTTTATTATTTTATTTTAATATCGGAATTAATTCCATAATTTTGATTTGAACTTTTTTTTTCTTTTTTTTCCGTTTATCAAAATTTCAGAAACTTGACTCATATCTATCCTTTTCTATTGCAATTTAATTGTTTACGGCTTTCATTTAAGTTTTGTGATGGCCAGATCCGGATTGAATTATACTTTGAAATAAAATAGATCATTTTAAAGTTCAATATAAACTTCAGTATTCACCATCACAGATTTGTTGTCACTTCCACACCCATCGATCAAAAGAGTGCCCTGATAATTAATTTCAGGGACGGCCTTCGACTTCCAGATCCCTGCCGCCCCCAGAGCGGCCCCAGACGACTAGGTTGACGACCGGTATATACCGATTTAGCGAGGCTGAAGGAGGATGGACCTTGGATATTGACTCAGCTATCTCTTTACTAAGACAACATCCTCCCCGCGTCCTTCATTGCCAAATATTTTTAGACTTTGCCGAAATTTACTACTATTGTTCCCAAGGTGAATCTGGAAGGGGAATGCCTAGGTCAATACCTACTGCCCAATCAGTTTCAATGTTTCCACGAGTACATGGAATATCTTCAATGTTTTCAGATTTAGCTGTTAATTAGCTTTTAGCAGTTTTGATTTGATAAGATGCTGTCTCAAGAACATCTGACTTGAAGGGCTAAGCAAAGCTCAAGTTTCAGTGAACAATTATCTTGGAATTAACTCTGTTATCTGATGTGTAATCAAGTTACCTGATATGATTTGGGACTAATATTAAAATCTGTCACATTTTTAAGTGCTAGGAATAATCGGGATGATAAACTGGGTCCATTCATTTCTTATATACTTACAAAAATAAAAGGAATTGAAAGTTAAGATAAAATATATAAACCTATATGTACCTTATACCTGTGAAATTCCCTAGAAAAATAGCCAAGCTTGTTTCCCCACTTAAGGAGGTCACTCTAGGATATTCTACCTCGCATGTCACAAATAATAATAATCATAATGATTTTTAAAAAATCTTAAATCATTTTCTTACGTATTTTCTCATTAATGTTGTTAAAGGAATATAAGAGTGGAAACTATTCATCTACATATGCACCTTAAACATCATATGTCCCTATTTTATGATTATACTTAATGTAATAAAACAATCCATACCCACTTGATCAGGGTCAGACTATACGATGTGGAAATAATTTTTAAGCATGTATTTACATGAATATGTCACCATTTTTTTTTACTTTTTTCACCACCTAAAATGTATCATTTTAACACGTTCTAATTCTTTTGGAGTTGTCCGGATCAAATATTTAACGAAAGCTCTCTTGTCAGATATATAATGGAGAACATTTTTTTTATATAACATTTGCCGCTTATAAAGCACTGAACTTGCCGTTTAGGAACTTAGCTGTATTGGCCTGAATGAAGTCATGTTTTGCTATATTTATGATGTTTTGAGGGTTTAAAGGGTTTGAAACGCTTAAGTTCTTTTGGCGTTACTCATATCGAAAATTTGCCGACAGTTTCTTAATCCAAAATTTAATGGAGAATATTTTATGTTATATAACATTTGTCACTAACACCTAACATTTAGAAGCTATACTTGTTTAAAAGAAAAAGGTCCCATTTGAAGCCCCTGTTGTCTGAACTTGTTTATTTCGAATTAATTGTTAATTTAATTTAATTTCAATCTATGTAATTTGAGTTTTTTAATTCTAAAATTTTAATTGGGAAAAGCAGTTGATTATAGACAGACATATCCACGATCTATTGTTTTTCCTAGTCACGGAGACATTGAGTTTTTTCTATTGTAGACTTTTATTGTTCGAATTCAAGATCCATTCGATAATTTCTCTGGACTAAAATCGGTGTTTAATATTTATTTTTTTTCTGTAAATGTCTATGATTTCAACAGAATAAACCACCAAAGAGCAAAAAATTCCACCCATTTGATTTTTTCTTATCGCAATTGAAAGTTTTTTTTTTTTTTTTTTTTTTTTTTTTTTTTTTATATCCATTTATTGAAATTTACAACTGTATAAAATATATACATCTAGTAAATGAGTTGATTATGGCTACAATAACATGCGAAACTTGAAAAGAACTACTCATCAGTAGCCCTAAAAAAAAAACAAAAAAACTTTACACTAGAAGGTATCTAGGCCATCTTCTTTTCAGACGCCTCGGAGGGTTATCGGGAATAGAATGGGAAGCAAGTTGAAGGACTAGTGGATTTGTGTGGTTATGGAGTTTGCTGTGAAAGGATAGGTATCTGGTTTGGGCTAAATCAGCAACATATGGGAAATATTTATGAATAAGTTTATTTGTAACAAAGTAAGGAGCATTTGTAACAAAAGGCGACTTTTCAAATATGTTAAAAGAGAAATTAAAATACAAAACAAAGAGACAGTGGAAATATTTAGGGAAGAACTTACTAAGAAGATCAAAGAGTTAATGGAAGAAGAAACTTATCAAACTCTCAGGACACAAGAAAAATACAACCGACTGACAGCAACTATCAAGGAATGTGCCTCCAATCCGCCAACACCATCAACAAAAACAAGATTGAATAAGCTCTCATCGAGCACAGTAGATCTCTTCAGACTAAGGTGGGCTATAAAAAATTATGTATTTCAAGGAAAAAAGGATACAACTGCAATAACCGAAATCAATAGACAACTAAAGAAGAATATAAAAGAAGACCTAAACAATTACAGAAAAAACATAGTAATCAATATAATGTCGAAAAACAAATCCATTAAGCAACTTAAAAAAGATCTTTCACCTGGTAAGCTTTAGATGGGCAACCTTGAAAATAAAAACAAAAACCTGATCACAGCAAGAGTTGATATACTAAAGGAAGCAACAGAATTCTTTACGGCTCTATATAAAAAATATGAAAATGACGCTGAAGATATTACTCTATATTTAGAAGAGGATGATAAAGCACTGCCACCAATAATAATAGAGGAGGTAGTAAAAGCAGTAAATAATTTAAAGAATGATAAAAGCCCAGGACCTGATGGTGTGAAGAATGAGTTCCTGCGAGAAGGTGGGGAGCTATTGGCGAAAGAATTGTCAGAACTATTCAATTTAATTATAGAGAGAAAAGAAATACCAGAACAATGGAAATTGGCAAAAAATGCTATGTTGTTTAAAAAAGGCAATAGAAAACGGATGGATAACTATCGACCGATCTCACTTTGTTCCACAATACCAAAATTATTTTCGACTATACTAAAAGAACGCCTAACAAAACAGATTATGGAGAATATAGCTATCGAACAGGCTGGATTTCGGAAGGGGTTTTCATTAATGGACCATATTCAGACAGTAAATCAAATTATAGAAAAATCTAAAGAATATAATTTCCCTCTGTACCTCTGTTTTCTTGACTTCAGAAAAGCGTTCGACTCTATCTATCACGCAAGCATATCCAAAGCCCTCAAAACTATAGGAATACAGAACAATTATATACAAATTATAGACCAGCTATATAGAGGTATGTCGGCATACATTGAAATGGAAAGAAAAGGAAATGTTTTCCCTGTGGAAAAAGGTGTGAGACAAGGCGATCCACTCTCTCCAATTCTCTTCATTTTAGTCCTGGAGTTGGTTTTCTGGAACCTGGACTGGGAAAGAAAAGGAGTAAGAATCGATGGAAGGTGGCTGAACAACCTACGCTTTGCAGATGACATGTGCTCTTCGCAACAAGTAGAGAGGAAATGGTTTCTATGTTGAATGAACTAGTACCAGAATGTAAAAAAGTAGGTCTGGTCCCAAACTATGATAAGACTAAATTAATGACAAATAGTGAAGAAATAGAAATAAAAATGGGCAATGATAACATAGAATACACTAACGAGCACATCTATCTCGGGCAACATGTATCCTTCACCGATAGAACAAATAAAGAGATCCAAAGAAGAATTTCACAGAGTTGGAAAAAATACTGGTCCCTAAGGAGTATTATGAAAACCAATGTTGACATGGTATTCAAAAAACAAACTTTTTAAATATGTATCTTTCCAGTTCTGTCCTATGGAAGCCAAACATGGTCTCTCACAAAGTTTCAAGAAAATAAAGTAAGAGTCTGGCAAAATGCAATAGAGAGAAGTATGACAAATATCAAAAGAAAAGATAGGATCAAGTGCATTGATATTCAGAAGAAAACAGGGCGCAAAGACTCTTCCATGCTTATAAAAAAATTAAAATGGAAATGACCTGGACATGTGTTGAGATCTACTGACGACAGGTGGTCATATACTGTAACCGAGTGGACACCATATGACAATAGTAGGAACAGAGGAAGGAAATTGAAGAGATGGAGTGACTCCTTCAAAAAAGAGGCTGTCCCAACATGGTGGAGGACAGCAAAGAATAAAAATTTATGGTGGAAAAAGTGGAATCAGATTTCGAACCCCGCTTCCCAGTAGGACTGGTCACCTTGGGAAGTGTAAGACCATTACTCCTCTTAAAAAGAGGAAGGCTAGTGCAAGGAAGATAAATGTGTATGTATTTATTGTTTAATTGTATAAATTATTTAGTTGCACAATAAAAACTATTTTCATTTCATTTCAAGGAGCATTAGGTATTTTTCGAAGGATTTTGGATTTGGATTGTAATGTTGAAAAAGTCGAAAACGACAAGCAGTTTCCTGCCGTTTTAGTCTCGTATGTGGATTCCAGGTTAAACGTTTGTCTAGTTGGAGTCCAAGATAGCGGATCTGTGCAACAGGGATCAGTGGGATATTATTAAAGGGTTCTGTAGGACAAGAAGACGTAGGTTTACGGTGAAGGGTAAAAGTTATTTGGTGGGATTTGCTTGGATTTATTTTAATTCTCCAATTTCGACACCACTCTTGAAGGTTGAGGACATGAGATTGAAGTTTTTGTGAGGCAATGAAGGGATCATTATTTACTGATAACACACATGTGTTATCAGCATACGTGGTGAGGACGTAGGATGGGTCGGGATATCAGCGGTATACACCGTGTAGAGGATGGGACCTAAGATGCTATCTTGAGGAACACCTGAAGTTTGGACGAATAGGAAAAGTTATGATTAACTTTCGATTCGGTATAGAGTTATGGGGATCCACCAAACCATCGAATTCTTCCCGCATCCAATCACTCCAATCCAAAATCCTTCGAAAAATCCTTAATGCTCCTTAATTTGTCACAGTGAAGTAATCAACCTCAATATCCTCTATGTCGCTGATCTGGCTCGAACCAAATACCTCTCCTTTCATAATAAACTTACTCCGCATCCAAATCCACTTGTTGGACAACTTGCTTCCCATTCCATTCCTGGGAATCCTCCGAGGCGCCTGAAAAGAAGATGGCCTCGGGATCTTCTTCTTTTGTAAATTTCATTAGAGTACTACCAATGGGTAGTTTCTCTACAAGACTTAATCATGTTATCATATTGTATTGTATACAGCACATTTACTGGATGTATTTTCTAATACAGTTGTAAATTTCAATTAATAAAAGATTAAAAAAAAAAAAAAAACTTTCGATTCGAGATTCGAAAACCAAACTGGTGGTCTGGGATGATATTGTTGGAATCTAGTTTTCTGGAGTTTTTCCAGGATTTTGCCCATAATAGGCGCGGTTGAAAGTTAATTTTTTTTTTTTTTTAGGGTTTTACTTCTTAATGTGCATTAACCAGGGCATATGGAACGTAGTTGTGTTATAAACATTTAATTAAATAAAAGCAAGTAGTATTATAAAAAAATTGTCAAGCAATTTTAAATTTACTAAATTATTAATTAATAGGATTTCGTCCCTTACGTTTATTACGTCGGACATTCCATTGGATTTTGACCTAATGTGATTTTGAATACACTCTTGAGGGATATACCTCATACAATGCGAAATTGTAATAAATCTTATTAAGTTAAAATGTTTAGTTTTTTAAAATTATTGTTTGCTTTTATTAAATTATTGTTTTTAGTAAATTTTAATAATAAATCATACGGTAATGAATATGGGGACGTAAACACTCAAAGAAAGATGAAAGTATTAGCCGATAGAATAAAAAAAAACTCAATTTCTCTCTGTCTGGGAAAAACAATAAATCCCCAAAAGGATATTTCCATCCTTAATATATATTTATATCGACTGCCTCTAACGAGGAGACTGTCATCAAATTTTCGATCCGAGCAACACCAACAGAACTAGAATGTGTTAAAATGTTACGCTTTTGAGGGTGAATAACACGTTACATATTTGATGGTGAAAAAAAAAACCGCTATAACATGACTTTTCATTCGAATCAATATAGCCCCTAAACTGCAGGTTTTAGCGGCAGATAAAAAAAAAATTTCTTGATTATAATTTCTTACAAGGGAACTGTCGTCAAATTTTCTATCAGAGCACTATCAACAGAACTAGAGCGGGTCGAAAAAGTCATATTTAAAAAATGTAGGCAAACGTGACTTCATTCAAATCAATATACTCCTGAAAGGTAGGTCCTAGTGACAAATGTATAATCAAAAATATTCCTCATTATATTTATGACCTGAAAGCTATCGTCAAATTTTCGCTCAAAACAGAGCTAGAGCTTGTCAAAACATTTTTGAACGTGAAGAAAACGTTTACAGCAAAATAGAACCCCAGCCAGAAGAGGTTTCCATGTCAAAAGCATAGGATTGAGTTTTATCCTGTCAGTATATTTAATTTTATATAGACTTCACAGATGCTTCAATGGCTCAAAGTTACTAAAAAACCTTACAATTACTATGTTTTTAGTTTACTGTCAAAGATTCTACCCCGTAGAAACTTATGCAAAGATAGACTAGCCCCCTCTTCCCAGGGATTCCAGGTGATATAGGTCAGAAGATCACTACGTGACAAACTAATTAATCCATCAAGCAGACTATAGTCGCGCCGTGTCTAAGCTGGTTAAAGCGCCTGTCTAGTAAACAGGAGGTCGTGAGTTCGGTTCTCGCCGGTGCCTTAGATTTCTCTTCCATGCAAATGGCTGCGTGGCCATCGAGAGGTCTGCGAGTTCTTGCACGGCATCCATTTTGTTGTTGGATTCTCGAGTCTCCTGGCCTACTGAAAACCTCCTCAGGCGACCGACGTTAAGACTAAACGTTATTACAACAGCTGATAAATGTATTCGCTCATTTCTTAATTCAATAAAAAATAACACGTATCCCACTTCCGTAAAATACAAGCCAGGAATTTAAAATTTTAAAAAAAAAGTTGATCTATACTATATGGTACTCATGCAAACATTAACTCAAATATTTTGTTTAATATTCTACATTTTGTTTCAGATCTTGCCTATTATAAAAGTTTCAGTTTTCTTTTATATTTGTAGTTTTTAAGATGAAAATATATAATTTAGATTGTTTTTTAAATTGAAAACTCTAATTCTGAAAAACTTCTAATTTGCTGGACTAAAGGGCAATGAAGTTATAGTTCTATAATATTCTCACACACTTCTTTTTTTTTTTTCTTTTCTTATTCTTTATTGAAAATAAATTACATATAGCCAAAACAGGCTAATTATTAAAGTAAGTAATTAGTAAATTATTTAAAAAAAAAATGTAATTTTAAAAATGGGAGGCGCGGTAGCTCAGTGGGGAAGGCACTCGACTATCAAACTCCCGGGCCCGAGTTCGAGTCCGACTGAAGGCAGGAAATTTATTTTTTGTTACTTCGGGTGTGGGGAGATCCTTTTGGGGCTCACCCAAGCTCAAACAAGTGGGTACCCTTAATTGGGTAAAAAACCATTTGAGCGAGAATTCTTGCAAATCTATTTGATTCACAACCGTTGGCTTAGTATCAGTACATCCTTACCAAAGTACTGAACCCAAAACCCTTTATGGGTTGTCAATGGTACAGGTTTTTTATTTTTTTACTATTATTTTTATTTATTTATATAAATGTAATCGGCACTGAGATAACATTTAAACTTCGAATAGATACACCAAGTCATTAAATGGAACGGCAGGGTTTGATCTTGAATATGTATAAGGGTTCTTGCGGGATATAGTGAAGAAAGGTGTTTATTTTTTTTTTTTTTTTTTTTTTTTATAGAAATGTACTGGACACTTCCATGAAACCATACATATCAGGCTCCATTGACATTACATTATTTTTTCCCGTTACGGTCTTGACTTAGTAGAGCCCTCATTAAGAATCACTTAACCGTGGGAGCTACAACCCAACCAGTTACAGAAAAAAAAGGGGAATAGAAAACATTAACAGTTAATCCGCAAATTATAAAAATTTCTGACACATTTTTTTTTTTTTTTTTTTTTTTTTTTTTTTTTTATGTCCATTTTACAGAAAAACTCCTCTTGCCAGGAAAGGAGGGAGTTAATTAAAGTTGCCGATTTGGGAAGACCAGTTCGCCGTGGACCTGCTCCCGCCATAAATGTGAAAGTAGGTAGAAAGTTGGCGGGAACTCAACATTTGCCGCAATAAAGCTGGCAGTCCGTGTTAAAAGTCTGATTGCCTGGATTGTTTTATTGCTTTGGGGCACATCTTTTTTGTGACCTTCGGGTCATATAGCACGGGTTGGAAAATTGCAAATGCGTTAAATTTTAATGTTTTCTTCAACATTCATAGCAGTGAAGTGTCAGATGATGTTTGAGTAAAAACGTAGGCTATAAATAAGAATAAAGAATATAAATAAAGAAGTTATATGAATATGTACTCAATTGCAATAATTACAAATTAAAGGATTATATGGCAGCCGAATCTATACCAAGATTATACTTTGTCTAAGAAATATTTACACACATAAAAGTAAATCATAAATTACTCTCAACGTACATGTTTAAAGTTATTTGACGACTTAGCTAAATTGTATATTTGGACTGCAAGCTTAGAAAGATCCTGCAGATAATTAATTTTTATTTGTATCAAATTTAATTTATTGACAATTTATTTTCATATAAATTAATGACGTATATAACTATTTACAAATATATAGGTATGTCAGCTTTCCTCCACACCAATCTCTGCGAGCAGCTTTCAAATATTAGGCTAAAACAATAAACTCATGAGTTGATGTAGTGGCGACCTGTTGCGAGGCAGGAAAAACCCTATTGTGCTTCCATGTTCATCTCATCCCTTTTCTAATATTAATTATAATTAAAATACACTTTTTTAACATATGTCATTTAAACATATTAAACCGATAAATAAATTTATTAATTTATTTACTTTCTGGTGCCATAATTATATCAATTATAAGATTTAAAAGTTTATTGGAAAAATTAGAAAAATAAAATGTAAATTTTAAAGATTTAAAAAAAAAAAAAAAATAGAATTTGCATTTGACTTTAATATTTATATAACTTTAATATTTAATATTTACTAAATATTTATATTTTCTTTAACATTTTTTTTTTTTAATATATTCTTTATTGAAAATAAATTACATAAAGTAATAATCCTAATAGGTACTGTTCCTTAGCGACGGTTTTTCATGAATTTCGCGTGATATTACGTACTAGTATTAAAATTAAATGAAAAATAATCTTTATTCTGGAACGTATTATTCAACATTATTGTCTTACTGTAAATTTCAGACAAATAAATCTATGGATTTTAAACAAGATACTAAAAAAATGTATTAAGTAGAAATTAAAATTAAAAGTTTATATACAAAATATCTTTATTAACATATTATCTTCTCCTACTTTGCCTGGATAATCCCAGGGATATCCGAAATACTACTGAATATAAAAAGGTTATTATATATTATTTAATTCCAACTTTTATTTGTTAATCTGTTCATGTTATTTGACTAGTTAGACATTAACAAACGCTCTTATCTAAAAATGCATTAGAAACGACTCATTTACATGACTATAGCTATTTTAACCAGTGATGTGTTGGTACCAAATTTTTGCGATTCTCCATACCGACTCCGATTCCAAAAATACAAATTTTTTTGATTATCGTTGATAGCATTGAGAAGCCATTCGATTTTCCCTCCTTATAACAGATGATGTATGCTTAAAATTCGAAACTAGTTTTCCAATAGAAGTGGAACTGTTACAACAGTTAGAATAAATAAATCATCAATCCTAAATTCTTTTATTCTTATATACCTCAAGAGATTTTCTTTCAAGACAAAAGATTAACTTTGAATCCTCTTACAAGACTAGAAGAAACACCTGATTTTTATTTTATTAAAAAAAAAAATCATTACTCACCCCTTGTAAACAACAGAAGAAAAATATTAGATAGATACAAACCTGTATGTCATAGATATAAACCAAGCACAACGAACATTGCCGATTTCATTATAACTCCAACGAAAGAGATGATTGTTTTGCGGACTAGTCGGAAAACTAATCGGCCTTTTTGCAACCGACCAGTCTACCATTCAGCTAGTCAGCCCATCACTACATTTTATTTAAACATAACATAATAGTATTCTGTGCTTCTCGGACCAGGAGCTCTTCATTTGATCCATCGATAAGGTGAATTGGGGTCCAAGGAGCTGCTGCGTATGTCTTGGAAGTAATTTTCCTGTCGAGATTGGTCTACGTACGTAACATCTGAACAGCGTCACTATCACCATCTTCCATTTTCCTTCCTCGTTTGAATCATATCCTTATCATCTGCTGCACTGATAAACAATCAGAAAAATGCAACTGTTACAAGGTCTGAGATGTCAATTTTCATATTTGTTTTGTATAAATAAATGATGCATATGATGTAATATGACAGAACTACCTCCAGTGCTACCTGCTGCGTCGACTTCAGTTTCTTTTGATGTCAGTTTATCATAAAAATACCAGCATAATACTTAAAAAAGTTTTATTGTACAGTTCCTGTATGAAGATTTTAGATCAACAGAAATTATTATTGCAGTTGGTGTGATGAATGCTCTGGACAACTAGTCGTCAATTTTTGAAAATGCTCTTAACACTTAATTGGAAATCTAGAAACAAGATATAAAATACCAAGCGGAAAATATTTCCCAGAACACATCATACCATATCTCTACGAAGAACCCAAATCTAAGATTGGTGAGGGATTGCTCAGTGCGATTTCAGTTACAACTGGCTCATGGGCAAGTAAAAATAACATGGAAAGACAACACTTAGTCATTTCATAGTTTCTTATTATTATTATGATAAGTTATGTTTTTTTCACTTTTAGTTATTACTATGGTCACTATAATTTATCATTTCTTTTTTTTTTCATTATAATCAGAGTGTGATCCGTTGTTTCAGCATTTTTTTTTAAGGTGTTATAAATATATAATTCACTTAACATATTAATAATTTAAAATAAATTATTAATGTTAAGTGAAAATCATTAATTTAAATTAATAATAAATTAATAAATCATTAATTTACATAGATTAACAAATCATTAATTTAGATTAATAATATAAAAAAAGAGGAAATATAGAAATAGAAATTAAAAAAAAAAAAAAAATGAAAATAAACGAAAATAAAGAAAAATGTAAACTTCATAATAGTTACTTTTAATAAAATTCTTTTTATTTGAAAACTAGTTTCGAAGTTCAAACATTCATCAAAACATCAATAATTTTTTTTTCACAGATTAGGAACGGAACGAGACCAACCATGGAAGGAGAGAAACCAACCAGAGACAGGGAAAACCGAAAGGTAATTCTGCACACGGACTTACATACGCCTACCATCAAAGTACACATACGTACAAATGTGTAAACAAAAGATTTCACCATAGACTTCAAGGCCACCCTAATAAACTCATACATTGCATGTCCACAACGATAAAGCTCAAGAATACCCGTAGATTGTTGAACTGGAGTTGGATTTGAGATCCCCGAGAGTAAAATGAAATGATTAACAAGAGAGATGGAGATGCCGCTGGGCAATGCTCATCCTCATGCCAAAACCTTCTCAATCTTTATTTTTATTACTTTTTTTTTTTCATCACATTTTCTTGTTGTAATTTTATATGTTTGTAAATAAAGATTAATAAAGAAAAGAAAAAAAAAAAATGTATGCCATACTGATTTTTTTCTTACCACATAAACATTGTTCTGGATTTTTTAGGATTTTTTTATACATCTTTATAAGTGATAGTGATATTAAAGATATCAATAAATAACAATCACAATTAAGGAGGAAAAAAAAAATGTTCAAAACGTTTATTATGTATTTATTCTAATGTTAAAAAATATTAAGATCATACCTTTAAAAAGTAAAAGAGTATAATAAAAGAGTTCTCGTACGAAATATTCACTTCAGTTAAATATTTGATATTAGAAACGTTAAAAGTGTTTTCCTATTTCGTTTTATTTATATCCCACATTATT
The DNA here is from genome assembly GCA_003667255.2 of Euschistus heros. Classification (NCBI taxonomy): domain Eukaryota; kingdom Metazoa; phylum Arthropoda; class Insecta; order Hemiptera; family Pentatomidae; genus Euschistus; species Euschistus heros. The sequence continues at coordinate 2,242,886 of RCWM02000083.1, forward strand.
TATCTATAAAGATTTGACAGCCTTTGCATTCAGTGTTTATATAAATATATATATACACTCATAGGATGTCGATAAAAATAAGAAAAGTTAATGTCTGATATCTATACATAAGAAATCATCACAGATAGAACTTGGATGATTTGTTAGGGAATACTTAGCAATTGGTTTTATATATTCTAAATGAAATTTATTAAAAAACTTCAATAAAAACTACGACGAGGATGGGATTCGAACCCACGCGTGCAGAGCACATTGGATTAGCAGTCCAACGCCTTAACCACTCGGCCACCTCGTCACGACAATTTTGTTATGTGATGTTTATGTTATTAACGATAATAATATATTTTTTTTTTTTTTTTGGATAGATAAAGTATGAACGTATTTTAGTATAAGTGTGTAGGCATTGGAATAGAGATTAATTGATCAGACGTGTAATGTAATATTCTTCCGATTATTTTATATATACTTGCTGTTGTCATATATTTTTAATTTTTGTTGTCTATATATTTTTCACTTCTTCGAGACCTCAAAAACGACTAGAGATTCTTAGCATGTATGTGCACGATTCAAATTTAAAACCATGAGCACAAAACAATAAATGAATGCACTCAATGAGTGAATAAAAAATTAAAGATGAGTGGCACAAATATTAAAGGAAACTAAGACTCCTCTTTACCCAAAAACTTCTCCAGACTGATAAAATTGTGAATGATCGTTAAAGGCAACTGGAATAGTGGAAGTGGAGACTTGTTGGTAAATGCACTTGGTAACAAATTTTTGAAAACTGATTAGTTCTTGGAATCAAGTTGTTTTGTTTTATTTCCGCATTATAACATTAAAACTCAATTTCGCTTGTTGAACTCACGATAACTCACCGGATGATGGAGTTAACATACTTTTATCATTGGAAAATAGAAGAGGTATGGAACTACTCCCTTTGAAAAATCTTCCATCATTCGTGCTGCCTCGTTCTGGAATTCGTTACCCATCTCCATTCGTGAAGCTTCCCCGCTCACTTCTTTCACACACCATTTACTTCTCCATCTTTTCAATTATCAATCTCCTGAAAACGTGCAAAGAATATTTATATCTATAAGCGTGTTTGTGAGTGTACATTTATACCTAGGTATATGTATTTTTTATTTATGAGTTTGATATCAGTTATTAAGTTTATAAGTTATGTCACTTTATGATAAACTGATTTGTTACATTTTTAATTAACGCAGCCAGAAAATGATCTAGGGTCAACAGTACTAAGGAAAATTCAAATTCAAGAGATAAAAAGGCGATATTAAAAGCTGGAAATATTTCTTTGTTGCTAACTACTTAGTTCACCCAGAAATTTTCAAATTCACGTCAAAAAACGTGGTCGCTTATCTTAAGGGAAGAATAAAGCCTAAGGTTTTCGAGAATAAAGTTATAAAAATATGAAAGTTATAAATGCACAATTATATGAATAAAACAATCAAGCTGTGAGCTCAAATTATAATTTGTTGTAAAATGGTCTTTGAATATAAAAAAATCAATTGTTACATTACTCAATTATATATCACTAAAATAATTAACTATGGTAATAAAATAAGCAATTAACTAATCAAACATAGGCATTAGGGAGGTCTAAATAATTACAAACTCAAGGAAGACATTAATTGAGAATACGATAATTAAATTTCATTTGTAATTGACATTCTTCTCCTCTGTGACCCACATTCCTCGCTGAATGCCTTTTTGTCCGCATCTGGAATCCCTGATCCAGCGATCATTTAGAAACGAGAACACAAAAACTACATAGTTCTTCTAGCGGTGTAACTTACATCAACGCAGGAATATCGCTTTTTAGACATCTCTCGTAGCCGTGTCTTGAATACTATTTCAAGAAATATGTTTTTTTATTATAGTTCGTTTTTCCTCCCCCCTCCCCCCGCCTTAGATGTATGGTCTATGAAGGTCTTTAGGATCTTGTAAGGTCCTGTAGCATTCTTCAGTTCTTATGATTTTTTTTCACATCCTTGAATTCTTCTTTCATCATCTCTATTCTTCGTTAATAATAATAATAATAATAATAATCTATTAAAATAAAAATACAATAGCGTAATGTTAAAATTACATAGCTATGTTTATGGAAAATTTGGAAATCATTTTTTACCAAACCTTTTCCTAGAAACCTCTGATTACCCAAATCTACCTACATTCTTAAATTAAATTTAACTTATTCTATCGATCCTTTAATAACAGATCCTTTATTTCATACTGCGCCATATTCTATCTTAAAGATATTTCTGAATTTTGTTCTCTGAAAACAGTTCCAGTACATTAGTGATGTTTTTATTTATAGGCCAATTTTCGGTGACATAGGATGCCAAAAATATCAATATGTGATCCAGTGTATATTGTGTGGTATTACCTACTTGTTAGCCTACCTCTCAGAATTTCAGGCATATCGAGATACGCTGTTTCCCGTTATCTTTTTTTTTTATTAACATCTTGTATGTACAGCGTTAAAAAAAAATCAGATAATATTATTAAATGCTCACAAGAGGAAGATTATAGTAGTTATTTGAGGTGTAGAATTCTAAGTGAAGCAAAGTCGAATTTCTAGATTTTTTTTCTTTTTCTTTCTGCTAGATTATCTTTAGGTGGAAGGTTTTTGACCCACAAGTAGTTAAATCGCTTTAAAAACGGCCATACAAAAAATAAAGCCTCTTCCCTATCCAGCCAGACCTTTATCATTATTTTCTAGCTGCGAAACATTTTAAAAAAGGGACATGGCTGGATTTGGAATTTTATGCCTCATTTATTAAATGGTGAATGTTGGTTCGGGATGAATACACAATACCAGCTCAACTAATTGTTATAGCCCCTTTGTATGTCTATTTTCATATTCTTTAATAGTTCGCTTCAATTTAAAATTAAAACTCCCATGCATTTACTTGAAATGAGTTATTCCCTCAATTTCTGGAACTGCCCGTAGAAGTCTTGAGGGGTAAACCCCGCGAAATCTAAGTAAACGACACAACAGTTGGTTTAATCGGCGAAAAACTAATAACCGACATGGCAGCAACTTATTCTCCTAATAGTCCATTTGCCGGGCGGCCAGTTCTTGAGTTCTTGAGGGGTTTTGGAGGGAGGGGATGGGTTGGTTCCTCACAAGTTCTGACGAAGGGGAAGTTCTGCCCTCTCGGTCCCCTCCCCCAACCAGGGTCGTTTGTCCCCAAAGTTCTCTCCCTCTTTTACTCAAATGTTTAATAATGTAATAATACTTTCACATTTCAAGATATATATCCTCTTGCCAATGTTAAGGTTGCATTCAATGTGTTCTTTATTTCTTTGATAAATCACCTAGATTGAATATGGGCAAAATAGAATTAAATATCGACCATGGATTTATAATTATTATTATTATTATTTTGTATTGTCATTCTGCAAAATCCATTTTTTTTTTTTTTTTTTTTCTAAGTTTTCAGATAAAGAAATAAATTTATATAAATAAAATAAAAGTAATAAATAGAATAAATAATTACGTAGTAATAAATAGTTACAAATAAAATGTTTGTAACATTTACTATCAAGCACCCCATGGTTTTTGTTGGTTTTTTTTGTTAATAACTTAAGTTTTACTTTTATTTTATTCTATTATATTTATGTGTATATACATACATTTATATAATAACAAAAGAATATTTATTATGTATGCAATATTATTATACATAAGTAACATGATTACATGTATAAATCAAAAAGTACCGACATTTTATCTGCCACCGAGGGAACTCTCCGTTGTCCAAAAACCATCTATGGGCCAGTCAATAAACATATTGTGGAGTGCATGAAATATGCGATTATTTTTTTACCTCACGGCTTCGTTAAGAGTAGTTAAAAAATAATATACATTTTTTCTGAGAAAAGATCGTGGGAGGCACTAGAACCAAACGTTTTACAAAAAGTGAGATAAAAAGTATTTTTTGGCGAAAATTATCGGTTTTCAATAACCGATAATTTGGTTTCTAGAAAACCATTGGAAGTTCGACGAATATGTATATAAAAAAATTTATAGGAAATTTAACTAACTTTAATTTTTATTTAAAACACATTTTTCTAAAGTTCACCGTTTTAGAGATATAATCGAAAAACCCAGCAATGAGACATTTCCCCCTCCCCCCACCGTTAGCCCACACCCCAGGGGCGGGGACTTTTAGTATGTTTATCTTCGAACTATTTCTAGAAGCCCTGAGGTCAATAATAATCGCATATTTCATGCACTCTACACCCATAAATTCGGGACTCTTTGACTGGACTTCTTCGAACCATCAATATTCTTATTTACAGATATTTAAGTGCCTTCTCCAACCCAGCAAACCCTTCTTTATTAGAAATTATGATTGATTCGTATCCTATTAGAACGCCATCCCTATTCTCCAGCCTCCCCGAAGTAATACTGTTATAAATAAAAAAATCTAAAAATTAAATTAAAAAAATTGAAAGCTAAATCGATCGAACTCAGTTAATCGCGAGTCCCGAGTGTTTATTTCGTTGTCTTCTCGAAATTAATGCAGGTTTGTGGTTTTAAAATATATTTAAAAAAATCTAAAACCTATTTTATTTATCAATATACTTCGCATTTATAGTCATTTCTCTAACGAGTTAGTGACTTTTCTATGCATTGTGAATAGAAGTTTGAGTCTTTGGTATTAACAAATTCAAATACGCATTTTTTTTAATCAAATTTTTATCACTTAAAGAGTGGCCAAGTGTCTAAATAAATGGGTATCGGTTGGTAAGAGGTCTAGAGAGTAGGTTGGATGAGACAGTCTCATATCCAGGCTCAAACAATTTATTTGAGACTGTTGGCCGAACATTGTCGTGTAACAGAATTGGACCTTTTCGGTTAACTAAAGATGGATTCATTAATCGCAAATTCTCAATCAATGCATCAAATTGAAAACAATACATTTCTGTTGATTGTTTCACCAGGATTCAAGAAACTGTGGTAAATTAGCCCAAATGAAGCTCACCAAACTCATCTTCTTTCGATAAGATCGGGCTTTCGTATAAAATGCACTGCTTCTCCTTTACACCTTGACTACATTAAATGTACTTCTATTCTAGCCAGTGCCCAAAATGTTTATAATTATCTCAGAGAATCCACTTTTCATGACAATGGACCATTCCGTCTACTAAAAAGTTTCGTTTTTGTTTCGGCAAATGTATTGCAATATTCATAACGGTGGTTTATGGCGATCAACTAATGTTAGAGATATCCATGTTTCAAGATTTTTTATCTTTCCGATGGCCTTAGGGTGGGTAGAGATGGTTTGTTTACCAAGAGATCCTCTGCGAGTACTAAAATAGTTTTCTGGAATATTTTTTTTTTCGACAAAAGCTCTTAGTATATCATCATCAAAGGAACGAAGTCCTTCCAAGACTTCTCTTGTCAAAGCTTTTTTTTAAACCAGCGTGAACGGTGCACTATTTCACAATGCCATCACCTCAGACTTCGCTAATGTTTCTGGTTTGGATTCATTTCTACCGAGTTTAAAATCGTAATACGAAATTAGATGAAAATCACGCTATGATATCTCGCTACATGCGAGCAGTGACATGCTGCTGAAATAAACTAAAAGATTTGTTTGGAAGATAATAAATAAAGACATCCATACAAATCATGATTCGTGATATGATATAATAATAACATGTTTATTGAAGGAAAGAATAATCCAATTCTATTTATAAAACTAAAATTCCCGACGATGATGGAATTCGACCCCACGCGTGCAGAGCACATTGGATTAGCAGTCCAACGCCTTAACCACTCGGCCACCTCGTCACATGGAAGCTACACTATCGGAAGATGTGTTGCGCATGCGGTTATTTAACTATTAATTATTAAAATTAATAACATTTGATCATGTTAAATTTAATATGTAGCCGTTGAAACATATTCTTGTAAACAAACAAGACACCCTCTGTTTCAAAACAAATTTTAAAAAATATCAATTTTGATTAGTAGTCAATTGTCGGATCCGCTAATACAAAAAAAAAATTGATTTATCCGTTCAAAGTAATAATCCTTCAAACGTTAACAATTTATTGCCTAGAGATGTAATTTAATGAAAACATGAAATCCCAGACAACCCATCAGAACGGATAAGAAACTACATACCCACTCAAATTCAGTGATCTTATATTGCTTCCCATACATTTTCCTAATAATACTCAGAGGCGTCTGAGGAGATGATGGTGTTGTAATCTTACATGTCATTAAATGTCCTGTTTAGCTGGTTAACTAGAAATATTTTGTATACAAATGTGAATTTCAATGAATAGATTTTAATAAACATTAGTAATTTAGCAGAGTATTCAACAAAGAATATATTAAGAGGTTTTATTTGAATCTGAATGTCTTAATAAAAAGAAAAACCTTAAGTTCTATTATAGCTTTTAAAATATTTTTCAATTACCTTTTTTCATTATTACGATGAATAATACTTAAGCTTGCTTAATTTATAAGTAAATTAATATCAGGTTGATCATTTTTAACGTGATATTTGCTTTGTAAGTTTTTTTTTTTTTTTTTTTTTTACTGTATAAAAACATATACATTAAGTAAATGTGTTGATAGTGAATACAATGGCATGAAAATAACTTGTGAAGAACTACTCACTAGTAGCACTTCAATAAAATCTACACTAAAAGGTCTCTAGGCCATCTTCTTTTCATACGCCTCGGAGGAGTATCGGGAATGGAATGGGAAGCAAGTCTGGAGACTAGTGGATTGGAGTGGTTATGGAGCTTACTATGGAAGGATAGGTATCTGGTTTGGGCTAAATCAGTAACATAAGGGACATTAAGGTCTTTATGGTAAGTTTATTGGTCACATAGTAAGGAGCATTAAGGATTTTTCGAAGGATTTTGGATTGCAAGGATTGGTTACGAGATGAATTGGATGGTTTCGTGGAGCCCCAAAGCTCAACTCCGTACGTCCAAATAGGTCTAATCACAGTCATGTAAATGAGTTTTTTATAATTAATTGGAAGTTGCAAGTTTTTAATGTGTATATTCAGTATTCATCATATTTATTTAATGCGTTATTTTATTCAGTTTTAAATACCAATAAACAATAGGAATTCAATAATTATCCGAATGTCAATAACTGCCAAGATTTCTTTACTTTTTACATCTACACCTGTCAAATATATAATTGACAATCAGCCTGAACAGAGAGATAGTGCCTAGTGTCACCACTTCCTTGTCTTTGATTTACTTTATGTAAACCAGATACCTATCCTTTCATAGTACCTCCATAACAACACTAATCCTCTAGTCGCTCAACTTGCTTCTCACTCCATTCCCGATAATCCACCGAGGCGTCTAAAGATAATATGCCATAGAGACCTTCTGGTGTAAAATTTTAGTTGAAGTGCCACTGATGAGTAGTTCTTTTAAAGTTTTTACATGTTATTGTAATTGTTATGAACACACTACTAGATTCACTAGATGTATATATATATATTGTACATTTGTAAATTTCAATAAAAGGAAAAAAAAACTTTTATGTAAGTCTCTCATCCAGTTTCTTTTCAGCCTCCTTCTGGTATTTCCGGCTTGAAAGATGTGGCCATACCATCGATGAGTTTGTTTCGATGTTCATTCAATTTTTCATGAAACAGTTTGTAGTTTGTCTGTATGTGTTTATTGACTGTTGGTGTACATAGGACAGTGTGTATAGTTTTATTGATAACGTGACAAGGTGCTAACTGTCAGGTTAATCCCATTTTCTACTTTTGGAATAGTTAGAGTTCGTCACATATACATATATGAACCTGCAATAAGAAATCATTCAACTTTAAGGAAATTTAGCATTTTTTTTTCTTTTATTGTAAAGAAATGAAAGTATGATTGTTGTATGGTGATAACCTTCCCCGTAGACATCCTGGGAATGTCCTGCGGGAAGTTGGATCCTACTCCTCCGGGCCAATTTTCATAACCGGATCCTCTTTTATCGGAAACTGTTACGAAAGTCGGTGGACCAGTTATTCCAATTTGAAATATTACAATGGCTTCGAGGGAGTGTAAATGCAAATTTCACTAGAGTTCGGGACCATTGAGGAAAGTGGAGCGCTTCTGAGAAGGTCAGAGTGTGATGGAGGGTCCTGTCAGCTTACAATTGATAATTTCTTTTCTCCTTTCTTTTTGGGATGGATTTCTCAAGAATTTTGTTCATACAACATTTTGGCTGTACAGAGATTGAGAATATAAAATATCCCAATTTACTAAATTAACAAGTATCACTTAACAAATGATAAAAAAATGTTACATTGTTATTTAGTATGTAAATCATCATTTAAAACATATTTGAAATATGAAAGGATATTTAAGATATCATTTTTAAAAGATATAATTAACTTTTCTTTCAGCCTTTGTTTTATAATGATATGATACTTTTTGAGGTGACCTAAGTTGCTCATAAATATTTGTTGGAATTATTAACACATTTTTATTGAAATATTATTATTTTAATAAATTCTGGAGCTTGACTCTGTGGCCTGAGTCATGAAACGTATCACAGATTTTCAATAAATTTTATAAGACGATACAGTTCATTTTTTTCGTTAAAGTATCTATTTTTTTTTTCTTAAGTGTTCGTTTGTCATTTCATTTTTTTGATATACCTGATTTATGATAATGTTTTTTTCTTCGTACTGTCTTGAAAACAGAATAAATGAATTTGTCGGCGATTCAACACAGAGAGAATATCTCACAACAATTTTCTAATTCAAAGAATGTAAGTACGCTATAAACAGAATAAACCGGCCTTTCGATATTCTGACACTCCCAGTAATGACACTCCCTGGCCCTCTCGCGAGATCTACCCCATTTAACCTGCCATTGCCGGTGACTTCTTGTTTGATTGGGTCATTTCTTCTGATTATTACTAAAGAAAAAACTCATTCAGCTTTCAAACGTTTTCAAGATACATTTATTTCGAAGATTCAAGAGTTGGTTCCAAAACAAGTTTACAATACTGACCAAAAAAAAACTAAAGTCTACTGCTGAAGAAAATTTCTGTCGTAGGAATGAAGATTCGGTAGAAAATTATCTAAATATCGTCTGACTTTCATGTGTCAATACCAGTACTATAATTATATCTGCATAAATAGTTGTTTTTTCTTCAGTAAATCTTTTAAATATGTGTTAAAAATGTAATAATTTGTCGTTTTGTATGTTGTTTCTTTCTATACATCCAGTAATCCATTGCTCTGGTTCCGTATCTAGGCTGTTTTATATTATCCGACACGACACGTGGCTGAAGGGACACGGCTCGGATCCGACAAATATATGGTATATTTATATTTTCAGACACAATGGGTTCTCAATACGAACGGGGAGCACAAGCGAAGCGGAGATATATATCTATATTTTTAATAGTTTGTTGTGTATTGTATATTGCTTTATACTAGATTTTAGATAATCATGGTATTATATTTTTATACTTACTGAGCGTTGATGGCCTAAACGTTTTACGGTCTAAAACTCTAAAGAACAACAACTAGTTTTTAGTCATTATGTTTGCCCGGTTTTCCACCGAAGATTTATGCGTAATGGCTCTTTTGTTGGACGAATGAGAACACCTAGAACGTGCTGTCTGTCTTCTTGATCAAACAGAAAAGTATAACTCCTTTCGCACTCAATTAATTTTTCAACATCCATTTTTTGAAAAAAAAAAAAAAAAAAAAAAAAAAAAAAAAAAAAAACCGAATTAGATTTAAACGCGGAAAAAGGAGAACGGGGCAAACACTGCAGCACTGCATTGTTGGAAGTTAATTATACTATGAAGAAGGCATGTTAAAACACGCTCCGACAAGTGCTGGTCCCGGCAAAATATTCTTTTTGAGAAATTCCGTGATGTCTTCTGAAACGTGTTGTGTATTACCGGATCGGGTCCGCTATATATACGCGTATACATTTAATGCAACTGTAACTATACGTGTCGTGCCGGATAATAAAAAACAACCTTTTGTCGGATTATCAAGACTGCATTCTATATAATATAAGCATTTAATGCAGAATAATTTAAGTTTGAATATTATAGCTTATTTATTTATTAGTTTAAAGCAAAATACAAAACATAAAATAAATTTAATTATTTGAAAATTATAATGTAAAACCCTCAAAATAGGAGGGTGTGGGTTGTTCTACCACATCTTAACCTTTTAACCATCAGGGAATCATAATTTTAAATAGTAAATTAGTAGATCTCTCTCACTTAGTTCCTTTTGATCCATTCGAGAGTATTAAAAGTTTGATCTCTGTAACTTTTTTTTATATCATAATATTTAAGATAAACTAGCTTGGTTGCATTTACCCATTGGGATCGATTGATAGATGCAATTCGATGTGACATTATCATTTTTTTTTTCATTATTATTTTTATTTATTTATTTTAAAACTTTTTAAAACTCTATTAGTAGTTTTGATTTTTAAGTTTCTAATTTTCTTATATCTATTTTTATTCAACTAAAAAGAGTATTAAATTTTCATACCAGGGGGAACACTCCTGAATAAGTCTGACGTTAAACTGTTTTTAGATGTTCGCCCAATGGGTGGTACTGAATTATCATTTGGGTTCAATGATATTTACAAAGTTAAAGCATGGCAGACTTATGTTAATCACCTTACGTACCGTTGAGGTATGATTACCGTATTCACTTTTTAATTGGAAGCAACTCATAACTTTTCTGGTTTTATTAGTTATAGTTTTATTATTTTATGTAATATTATTATTATTATTATTATATGGTTTTTCTTTTAAAGGAAAAAAATTAACATATTTTTGTATTTCCTAAATTGAAGTGATAGGTATGAAATATGTCTAGGTGAAGTTCGATAATTTGCAAAATTTGTAAGAGATGTAACAAGAAATAAGTTTTCAAGAGAATCTAAACTAGGTACTAACTTTTGATTTCTATATGTCTTCAGATTATGTATGGAATACATTAAAATAAAATATCAATGTATTGAATTAAACGTTACTACATTCAATACATTAAAGTGAGACAAAAGAATCAATCTGACTGTATTTCAGTATATTTGTTATTCAAGGAGCTGCCATGTCTAACTCCTTTTAAACCTTTGGTTTGTAGTTGTCAGAAATATTTGATGATGCATTGTTTAGTAGAAAGGATGGTCATATAGATTTTTTGAGATATTTTCTACGTAAGCTAATCACTACTGGATTGTTTAAGTCTGTTTGGAGTCTTCTGTTAGTGTGATTTCTGGCTGACTGATATCTTGCGATTCATGAATGCTATTGGTTTTCAGTATGTGTAGATATTCAGATTATGTCTTTCGACTAATGTTTTAATAAAGATCTAGGTTGTTGGAGTATGGAGTCATAGATGCGGAGCAAATTTAAAATAAATTTTAATTTATAATGCCAACGTTTCAACCGGCATTGCAAGCCTTTCATAAGGGCTAGAAGAAAAACAAACAAATATATATTACAGAAATGCAAAAAATATAAGAAAAGAATAACTGTGTGAAAATAAAGAAGATTCATAAAGGCAATAGATAAAGACAATTGAATTTTTTTTTCAATTGAATGTTTTGTTAACTTAAAGATTAAAAAAAAGACAAGTGGATAAGTTAATGAGTATATACATAACTTTTTTTTTATTTATGTTAATTCAATTGTTTTTATATATTGTCTTTATATATTGCCTTTATGTAATTTTTTTTTAATACTATCTGCATTTCTGTCATATTTTTTTGTTTGTTTTTCTTCTAGATGAAGGCTTGCAATTCAAGTCGAAACGTTGGCATTATAAATTAAAATTTATTTTTAATTTACTGTGTATCTACATTGACTTCTCATTCAACAAATATCCCATCAATACAAAGTTTTAATACATAAGGGATAAAGTGTCTTTCAATTTCAGTTGTACAGAATTCAGAAATTTTAATTTTAATTGTTCATTAGCTATAATAGTTGTTATTATACTTTTTTTGGATCAACTTACATGAAATTCATTACGTTCGACCGGCATTGTAACTTTCTTTAATTTTGCCTTAAGGACGAGGTGGCCGAGTGGTTAAGGCGTTGGACTGCTAATCCAATGTGCTCTGCACGCGTGGGTTCGAATCCCATCCTCGTCGGGAGTTTTTTTTATATAACTATTACCTATTAATAAATGCATTTGATTTTTATAATATTTTTTTATCTTCTATATTTTAGACATATTATTAAGAATTTTTACGTACTTAAGTTTACCTAACGATATCAGATTTTTTAAATATATTATTATATTTCATTAGGTTGCGTAGAAATAGGAAGGGATAGATCCAGTAGCCTTCATAAGGGTGTGTAACAAAAAAAAAAAAAAAGTAGAAAATATTTAAGAATTATCTGATAAAGACTTGATTTGAAATTTTTAAAAAATAAAAAATATCGTAAAAATAAAATTAAAATTATTCTCAGAAAGCACTATATTTAGTTTCGAGTAACACAGAGAATTGAATTTTGAGAAAAATACTTCGAAAATTACACTTCTCAGTTTTTGATGTTTAAATGGTCAACAGAAGCAAAAATATATCTCCTGAATCTAAGAAGACCTTAAAATAAATTATTTTTAAAAAATAAAAAGAACATTAAACAAAACATAAGAATAAAAATATGAAAACAAATAGTTACAAGTTTCAAAAAAGCTCAATTTAATATAATTATCTAGCAAGAATTAATCAAATACATTTTACAGCAAATGGAGATATAATATTAAAAAATATATAATAAATTATTTAAAAGTGCATGAGTAAATTATGAAAATTTGAATACTATGATCTTGGTAATGAGTTGTGAAGAAATGACGCATCAGTAACACTAATAAAATTTATATATTTTAAAATCCCCATTTTATCTAATAACCTTCTTTCCAACCCATTTCAAACAAACTAGAGGGTTCAAACGGGGATATATTTTAATATGAAAGGATGAATATACGATTCAACTGAATCTGAAAGATAGCTTTGATTAGAAAACCTCGTAAATCAAAAAAAACAAATCGTGGAGTTAAAAGTGAAAAACACTAGGTCAAAAACGTGGTTAGTTAAAGCTCTAGCTATTTTCGGTTTTTAACTTATATGATTAAATAATGTCAGTACCAAAGTAGAAAAAGCAAAAAAAAATTTTGATCCACTTTTATTCATAACAATAATGGTTATTTGAGCTAGCCCACATGTAACCACACGAAAGTTTACAGAAAATCCAAGAAAAAAAAGTTTTATTTAATAGTAGGTAGCTATTTTAATATTAATTTTTGACCTTCTTTCTATTTATATAAGTTTATGAGTATGATTAAGTATGTCTGATTGTAGACTTTTGTAGTTAAATGGAAACTTAAAAAGTTTTTCCAGTAAGTATTTAAATATTTGGACGTTTGCCCAAATGGAGTTTTAAGTTATTAAATTACATTTAGTTGGATGTTATAGAAATTTAAGATATAGACTACTGAACTTAAGTTAACGAATATTAATATATATTTTTCATGTTATAGATAAGGTATATTATACTCAGTCTCCGACAGCCCAAAAACGCTAGTTTGTCATATTCTTATTCCTGACTTCACTACTTTTCTGGAAGATAGAAAGTGTTGTCAATACGCTACAAATGCCTAATTAATTTAAGATATTTAAGGCTTCAGGATGCTTCTGCCAAATAAGACAGGTACCATTACAAGGATAAAAATAGTAATAATAAATCATTCATATTAGTTGCGGACCCATTATCTGTAGGAAACATTATTATTTATAAATAGATAAATAGATTCAAATCTTTGATCCATAGATAAGGTTATTAACAAGCAAGCTAACTTATGAAATTGTCGCTGGAAGCCCCAGATCCTGAGTAGATCCGCAAAAGAAACGACCCACATTCTGACAGCTCTATCCCCAAGTGTGAGACAGGATGTAGAGCCTTGGGGAACACCATCGCTCAATTCCCAAGGCATAACCTTACACATGGTTCCACTGTCTGTTCCAGTCTGCACTATTTTTTATTTCTTATGCTTCCGTACAGATTTTTTTATTCCGAGCCCTATTTTTTTCGTGTCTTCCTCTTAGTGCTCTTAGCAAAAAATGGTTCGTAAGGGAAACTCATTAGATCTACTAATGGCCTACCGCCCTAAATTATCCAGTCGATTTATGATCTTACTACCTAGGTAGAAGATGAACAATTTTTTTTTTATTTATTTTTTTTTTTTTAGGGCTCACTTAATTTCCGCGTTCTATGATTCCTCTGATCCTAAAAATAGTACGCTTTAAGAAATGTCGTTCTGTCAGTTGTTAAGTATTTCTTCTAAATTTCTTGAAGTAGAAGGATGGTATATTAATACAATTTGGATTAATGTGATGTTAAAACAAAGAAAATAAGGAATTAATACATTTTAATCCAAATTAGAAAATAAAGAACCTCATCTGACAGTTCATTCCAGATTACGTCTGTGTGTGCTATATTTCCGTGGTACGTTGTATTCGTTTCTTCTTCTTCTTCTTCTACTGGCTCAACAGGCGCTGATGCTGCTCTTAGCCTGCTCAATGATTGCCGTCCATTTTCCTCGATCAGCCGCTTCTGAGATAGGGATCCTCAGCTGCCGCCGAACCTTTCCTACGCCATCCTTCCATCGGCCCTTTGGCCTACCGCGTGGGCGCTGGCCATCCGGCACATTTCTGTAGACCCTACTGGTCACTCTATTTCATTCATCCTCCTTACGTGGCCCAACCATTTTAGCCTCTGTATCCTGATGTGAGAGGAGATACTAATGTCTTGGTAGATCTGGAGCAGTTCACTATTTCTCCTTCGTCGCCATTGACCATTCTCACACACAGCCCCCAGAATTCTCCTAAGGACTACTCGTTCAAACCTATCAAGTAGGTTCACATTTTCTTGTTTAGGGTCCAGGTCTCTCCTCCATATGTGACTACTGGTCTTATCAGGGTCTTGTTGAGCATAAACTATTCCCGGCTATTATCCTCCTTCTAACCTCTTCTTCCTCTTCCAGGTTAACATTAATAGTAGAGCCGAGGTATGGGATGCTTGTCACTATTTCAAAACTGTAGGTGCCTTGCGTTGTATTCGTTTATATTGTTAAATATAAAAACTCGATTTCGGAAGCTAACATAAGATAAGAAGACATACTGTTTCTTTTCCACAATATCATAGCTTCAAATCTTCAATCATCAATACTCCCAAATAAATTATATCTTCTCGACAGTATATTGTAAGTAAGAGCCAAATTAAAACAATTAAGACACACAAAATACATTTTTTTTTTTTTAACACCATATAGTAAAATGGTATATCTGCTATTTACTAAAAAATAAAACAAATCTGAATAGAACAAAGATTTAAACGATTTTAATGTATTTTAACCACATTTAAATCCACTCAGAACTAAATATCATATAGTAATGATAATTACAGTGTAGTACAGCTTACAACTACTAAAGTTAAAGAAAACCGATTTATTGGAATCAGGATTGATGAATCTTTTTCCTCTTCAGTTGCAATTTTTAATTTCAAGACTAGCTTCGAATGTTAAAATTTTTTTTGACAATAAATGGATTTCTTGAACAGTGTAGAGAAGAATTGTCTTTCTGTTGCCTTTCTGAATTCCAAAAGTTTAGCGTTTTTTTTTTGTTTTGTTTTTTTTGGTCCATAAGTTCGTATAACCTGAAAAAAAGAAGGTTTTTCACAGTTAAGAATGTATTATAATTATATTAAAAGTTATATATTGAAAATTTAAAAAAATAAAGGAATAGAAAGTTTGTTAGAATATATTTTATTATAATATGAACTTACATATGGTAATTCTTTAGAGGGGAAAATGAAGAACTTACAAATTATATTGATTATTTTTTAAAAACATTGATATTCTTCGCTCCTAATTTTGTGGTAGCATTTTGAAGTTTAAATCTGTCTCGTCAATGTACAATTACTCGAGATAAAAGTAACATTCTTGAATGAAATGTTGAAAATTATCTTTGAAATACCAAGTCACCTAATATTTACAGTTTCGGTGAAACTGAGGAAGACGGAATGTAGGGTTTAAGCCAGGTTTCAGAAACTGCAATGATGTGGTAGAAATTTTGGGTGAAGAATTCTAGGAATTCATCATAGTGGGCTGAGAGGGATTGAGAGTTTATGTGACAAGCGGTTAGGATATTAGTCATATGGGTAAGAAGATAAGGAAATATAGGACGGTTAGTGAAAGGATGATGCTGTAGATGAGATGGGATTGTAGATGCCTTGAGAAAGAGAACAATATTGATAGTATTAGATGAACTAAATGTGATAATGTAAGAATGAAATATACATACCAAATATATTTAATAATGTAGACTTAAAATATAGATAATAATACGTAAATGAATAGTGATAATAGGAAATAAGAAAATTATAAACTGGTGAATAATTCATAAAGAAAAAAAAACAGAGAGAGATAATAAAAATAATGCAAGTTGAGTAATTAAAAATAAAACATTGTGGTACCTTTGGGTAAAAAAATAGGAGTTATCTTCAAAATGAGACAAAATAGAAGAAAAACAAATAACAACAAAAAATACATCTAATTTAGAAACAAAAAGAAAAAAAAACTGTGGAGGCATGGATAGGTGATGCGTACCAAGAGGTCAGCCGAAGACATCCAGGTCCAGGGGCTGGTCTATGTAGATCACGGGCTGACCATCATCCTTCCGGCAGCGAACTCTTCCTCCCGCGAACCACACGTACTTCAATTTGCCGGCGGATCTCTTCTGTCGGGCGAGCCAGTACAGATGCCTGTTGTCGGGGTCATCTCCTCGCTAAGATATATCCGGTGGGAGTCATTCTCCTGCCAGCCGATATCGCGCGTTGAGAAGTCCCTCTTGACTTTTCTCCTCTGTACTAATTCGTCCCTCATAGATTGCCGAACGAAGCGCGCTATCACGGGCGGGGGTCGCGGGTCATCTTTTCTGGCCCTTCGCATTATAATTTATAATTATAATTATATAATATATATATATAATTATATATAATTATATATATATAATTATATATAATTATAATTATAATTATATTAAAAGTTATATATTGAAAATTTAAAAAAATAAAGGAATAGAAAGTTTGTTAGAATATATTTTATTATAATATGAACTTACATATGGTAATTCTTTAGAGGGAAAATGAAGAACTTACAAATTATATTGATTATTTTTTAAAAACATTGATATTCTTTGCTCCTAATTTTGTGGTAGCATTTTGAAGTTTAAATCTGTCTCGTCAATGTACACTTACTCGAGATAAAAGTAACATTCTTGAATGAAATGTTGAAAATTATCTTTGAAATACCAAGTCACCTAATATTTACAGTTTCGGTTTTTTAACTGTCTTACGTCAATTCGTTGATTGTCATTGAAAACTATTCAAATTTTTCTCGGTTACTTTCCTATTTGTCACTCCGACTCTAAATTCCAATTCTATTTTCTACAGCCATTTCTCGAGTGCTGAAATGAGGGGTGTTATGCATATGTAATATGCAATTATTTTTTATCTCAAAGCTTCATTAGGATTAGTTGTGATATAAAAATACTAAAAGTCCCCGCCACTGGGGGTGTGCAAACGGTGGGGGGGGGGGGGGGTAGAAGTTCCCATTTTGGGGTTCTTGGATTATATCTCGAAAACCGTGGACTCGAGGAAAGTACGCTACACATCAAAATTAAAGCATATTAAATTTCCTATAAAATTGTTTGTATACATATTTGTCGAACTTTCAAAGGTTTTCGAGATATAAGTTATATTAAAAATCGATAATTTTTGAGAAAAAAAAAATAATGTTTACATCACTTTTTGACAAACATTTGCTTTAAGTGCCAAAAACGTTTATATGAAATTAAAGAAAATTTAATGTTCTACATACTTGATTCTGACATTTTTTTCTGAGAAACGATTGATGCACTAGAAGGAAATGTTTGACAAAAAGTGAGGTAAAAATTATTTTTTTGAGATAAAATGATATTTAATAACATATATCTCGAAAACAGGTGGAAGTTCGACAATTATGTATAAGAACAATTTTGTAGGAAATTTAATTAGCTTTAATTTTTATTCGAAATATATTTTTCTAGTGTCCACCGTTTTCTATATAATCGAAAACCCCAAAAATCTTTTAAATACTCCTAACGAAGCCGTGAGGTAAAAAATAATGGTATACTTCAAGCACTCTACAATTTGTTTATTGACATAACTATTTGTGAGTAAAACAATACAAATCAAACATTAAAAACTTTCCTTTATCCACTAGCTCATGACCTGCAATATTTTCTTTCAACATCATTGACTTGTGTTTATTTTTATCTCATCGTGTTTTAAAAGGGGTACAAAATAAAAACTGAAAGAAAGGATATACGGGACCTTGTTGATGGGAGAGATTTCCTTTGTGTTTATTTCCACGATTTTAAAATTGAAAGGGTCGGATAACCGGGAGAGTTGGACTAGCGGAAGGCTGATTAGTGAGGTTCTACTGTAAATAAAAAAGCTTAAATTCACAAATTGAGTCATGAAAGCGACTCATGCAAACTAGTCGTTAATAGCGACGGAATTGGTTAAGCTATAATTGTTGCTAATGGTTAGCCTTGTAACACATCTTCCAATGAGTACCTTGACATCTGATGGAAATAATGTCCCTCATTAGCAGCCAATAAAAGGGCCAGACGATTGTTTAAAAGTTTATAATAGCTGATCGGGTGATCAGCAAAAATTAACTTAAATATATCTATATTATTTTTTTATCTTTCAGTAAATTGATATAAAACATAAAAGTCCCATAAAACATGTTTTATTATTACTTATTTCATCAGTTTACAGATGGCGATGAAACGGAGATAAAACGAATAAAGGCTATAAAAAGCTATGGAGTTGCTTTTCATCATGCACAAAATAAATGCTCTAAAACATTTTTTATTAATCAAAATTCTCTCTATAACTTTCAATACAATTCTGCCTACGAGTTGATAATTTTCTATACTATTTAATAGAAAGTTTGAGTCTTAGGTATTAACAAATTCATAGAAAAAATCAATTCCTCCCTGACTTGGAAAAACTATAGATCATAGATATCTTTATTAACAATCTACTGCTTTTCCGAATTATTTTAAAATTAAAAGAATCAAATTACTTAAATTAGTAATTGAATTAAATTAACAATTTATGATTATTTGAAATGAACAAAATACAAAAAAAAAAAAAAAAATAGGGGTTTCTAACGTGACTTTTTTCATTCAAATTAATATAGCTCCTAAACGGTAGGCCCTAGAAAGAAACATTATATAGCAAAAAATATTCTTTATTAAAATTGTGATTGAAAAATTGCCGTCAAATTTTCTATCCGAGCAACACCGACAGACCTAGACCGTATCAAATGTTACATTTTTAGGGTGAAAGAAAACCTTAGTAAAACTCGACTTTTTTATTCAAACCAATATAGCTCATAAACGGTTGGTCCTAACAACAAATTCTAGATTATAAAAAGTATTCTTTGTTAAATTTCTGATGGGAAAACTGTCGTCAAATCATCAAACCTAGGGCTTGTCAAAATGTTATATTTTTGAGTGTGAAAAAAGTTACATATTTTGAGATTTAAAAAAGAAAACACTAGAAAATTAAATACCCCTAGTTAAAAGACATATTCATGCCAAAAAAGTTACAAATGCATGCACAATTATAACATTAATAATATAACAATAATAATAATAATAATAAATTTAGTTAGGTGTTTTTTTTTTTTTTTTAATATCAAAATAAAATTGAATATAACAATGTGACCTCGATAAGAAGTTTGTACATCGTGTCTAATACATCCATTTTTTACGTAAATAATGGTTTGAATAATACAGTTTCAAATTTTTAAACACTTGATAAAATGAAAAATAGAAATAAGCACCACTTCCATATTTATATCGCTTGATCGTGTATGTTGTGTTGACTGGTCCATTGTTTTGAATGTGATAGAAATATAAAGAAAAATAAAACAGTTGTGATTAGTAAACATAGTATTTATTAAGCCCTTTTTTGTTTTATTTATTACTTTGTTTGAAATGGATAAATTCATGTATCAGGAGTCGTTTTGGGTATATACTGTATAATGTGTAAACTTGAGCAACTATATACGTACAAAATAACAATATTATAAACATTAATAATATGTACATCTATCTGTGGCACTTGTAAATAGTTGATGAAGTGCATTTTGTGGGTTAATGCTGGTGAGTTTTGTGTTATGATTATTACCATGAAACTATTTTTTTTCTCTTTCTTTGTGTCTAATCTACATAGAGTCATCAGAATATTACAGAGATTTGTGAAAAAAAAAAGTTCTATTCAAAACACTATAAATAAAATATTACAATATAATTATTGACAAAATAACTATGACAATTAATTATTAACAACCATGCTTTAAATTGTTTTAAACTGATCCTTCATAATTACAATGGTAGAATTTTCAATATTGCACTGTATAAAAATTAAATTAAATAACCTCTCATAGACTTCATTAACTAATATTAAAATAAATAACTAGCGAATCGTCTTTATTTTAGAGAAATCTAGCTAACAGTTATAGTTTTTTCCAGTCTGGCCCATTTAAATAATATATACAATATAGGCCCATTTTTCATTTTTCTCAAATATTTATGGCAAGTATATATTTATGGTATACAGGTATATATTATATAATATATAGTATATGTGCATAAATTTTTAAAATAAGTGACACTTTCTAAAGATGGTTACATCAATATACCATCTTCATAAAATTATTAATTCTTCATATATTCTGTCTAATCTACTATCCATTTTTAATCAACAATCCTTCAACTCTCAGATTACTGAATACTAGTTTTATTTGTTTATTGTCAGTTATTTTAGTCTTTTTCATTCACTCTCCACAATTTATGGGTTACCAATAAAATTTCTAACAAAGTTTATTGAGAAAATTTTTTGAAAGATTGGCTGAGACGATTATGCACCCATGACTTCAGTTGGCCAGCCTGTTGATGAAGGCAGGAAAAGGAAAGGCAGACTGCAGTGGATGCCTCTATGATTGCATTGTGGTTAAGTCAATTTGCCGCCTTCCATTGCAAGCTATTGTTCACAGCCTACTCGATGAGGCCTGAATTATCTCGGATGAGCTCTTATTATTTCTATGTGACACTGAAAAATTCTTATACTCATACTTTGGTGTCAGGCTATTTGTGAACATATAAATTATTAAATTATACCTAAATTCTGAGGTTTTACAAACTCTCTTCATTTTTTATTACATTAAATTTTTTTATCTTTCTATAATTTTAAACCAACTCTTAGATAAGAAGGTAGTTTCAATGCATATCTGCAATCAACATTTTTGCTTTTTTGTTACATCCAAACTCAATAAATGAGTTAATGTTTGGTGTGAACTTTCTTGCTTAGGGTAAAGTATAGTAACTATGGAAAAATTACTGCAAATTTTAACTTTATTGGACTATACTTTCGACTGGTTCGGTAGACTCCGAATGAACCATGAACCAATTCCAGCAAATTCAGTACAATTCTGCAGGCGGTACCTACTTTATACTTGTACCCCAAAGTCCATTTCGCTCCTCAACACGCTGGTAAAACTGTCTCTATAAGTAACACAAGCCTATTCATACACTCTTCAGTATTACTTCCTAGCCTCCTTCCTCTACCAAACCATCAATTCTCGGAATCCCTCCTACATCTATAACATCTTCCAGTTCAGATCCTCGGTCTCCTCCCGCACTACAAGATCTCGCTCCTCTGACCTGTATACTTCTTCCCATAAGAGTACATCATTTGACCACTCCTTCATTTCCCGTGCTACTTCCTTGTGGAATTCACTACCCTGTAATATCCGTAATGCTCCATCTCTGTCCACATTTAAATCCCTTCTCTTTCAATACCTCCTTTCCCTCCAGAATGATACTGACTAGCAAAACTTCACTAAAAAAAAAAAAAAAGAAGTGCATTCAGTAGATGTAAATAGGTTTTTTTATTCTTTCTCCTGCAATTATTGGATTTTGTAATTTTTATTTCTATTTTTGTTCTTTATTTGTAAAATTGTAAATAGTTAACCAGATTGTTAATTTATATTATTTCATCTTATGAAAGCTAGACTCATTGTATTTATTTATGTACATTTTATTATTCTTAGGGGACATCGTCCCAGAATAAAGTTTATTTTCTATTCTATTCTATTCTATTCAACCCAATGAGTGTTCTTACCCAACTTATCGCATCTTGCAGCCTCCAAAGGATGTAAGCGAAGAATCTGCTGCGAGAAACGATAAATTTGTCATAATTGAATACATTAGATAGCGATGTACTAACAATGGGAAAGGTAAAAGAATATTTGCTATAAGATTGACTTAAATTCTATATGTTCGAAGATATTATGCTATTAAACTTAGAGTGGTAGAGATTTGATTCACTTAAAAGAGTTACCTGAAGTGATCCAAGAAGATATTCCTGATGATATTGCTCTGTATAAACACGATTAACAAAGCAAACGGGGGAAGTGCAGTTGTAAATATAAATTCGCTCAAGAGAACTTTTCCCTTTTTTCTTGATCATTATTCACTCATTCCATGAAATCCTGTGATGGTTTTATGAGTGGATAAGCAACTTTCTAGCGTTTTTGTATCTATTTAGTTTTTACAGATAATACCGCACCCTGCTGATCGGTTCCGCAGACCCCTGTGACGCCAGACACAGATGCTCCTTGGATGACCCCTTGATGAATAGAAAAGACAACGGCAATTTGTCGAGTCCCGTCACGTCGCCAATATGGCAGGATCGTTACCAGATGGCAGCAGCTGTCCTCGCTACACTTAATACATCATTTATCATCTTTCCCTTCTCAGCTTATTTTTGTCCACTTGTCTCTTGTTTATGTTCCAACTTTTTCCCAAAGAAAATAGGAAAATATATTACTAAGAGTTAATGCTTTATAGGATGTCAATTTGGGATTAAAAGATAGTGATCAGTTATCATATGCTTCGTACTGATTCTAGATTCTTGAAGACAAAAAATATTAACAAATAAAAACCTCTTGAAAAGATCAATCCGAAGTTAGATTTTTATTTATATTTGAAAACTTTAAAGACGCCAAAGTTCCAAAGCAGAAACAAATATAAATTTATAATTTACCAAATTCCTTTTCTTTATTGTTTTCTGAAAAGTAATCAATCAGCCACTTCTCTGCATTAAATAACGAGCGGTCTATTCCTATTTATCATGTTAAATAAAATATCTAAACTAATACATTTTTAAATTACTAGTAAATTCCTACGTCGTAAACCAATGACTATCTATCTTACGAAATCCTTCAACAATACGCATTTTGAACATATCTGCTACCTAGGACTCCATTTTGGACAAAGTTCTCTTTCGGAGTTCACCCACGAAACTAAAATGACGATAAATCAATCGACGTTTTCGACAAGTTCTACAATCACTAAACAACCACTTTAGGTCACCTATGAATTATGGTACAAAGAGGAAATCATGAACCTCTCTAGGGAACACGAAATCGTTGCATTAATGAAAAGAGCGGGAATATGTGGATAGGTCATGTGGAAAGAAGGGAATTCGAAAGGATACGAAAGAAGATGCTCAATGGGAAACCGGATGGTAAGAGATGTAGAGGACGTCCTCGGATCAGATGGCTAGACGATGTCGCGGAGGATCTAAGGCGATTGGGAGTTCTTGGATGGAGGGAGAGGGCGCAGGATAGTGGACATTGGTTGGCTGTTGTGGAGGAGGCCCGGGTTCTTGCAAGGCCGTAGTGTCGATTTAATAAAATCCCGTAAGCCTGAAAAGGCAAGGTAGGGAAAAAAAAAAAAAAAAAAAAAATGGCTGTGGTGAATTTTAGTTGATAATAGACAAAAAAATATGAGAGATTACGAAGGAAGCAAGAAGAATTTAATGATCGGAAGCATAGATTGGATTCTTAATTATTTAAAATTCATCGAATGACTCGAAGCTTAGAGGCGCCCGGAAACCATTAGTTAGAGTACAACAACATGTGAACAGCTCGCGAAACAGCTTTCCTAATATGGCCATGGTCGATCATGAATGCTATGTAAGACATTCTACAAATAGAAAAAGGTAAGTTTTATTTATTAACTTCATATATTTTTGAAAGGAAAAAATAACATTTATCAATTGAGGTTAATGCCAGATTAGAAATATAATATATATTTCTATATAGATAGAAATATAAAGAAGTTTTATGTATTTAGTTGCTATATTTTTTAAAGCAAAAAATAACACTTTCAGATCAGTAAAGATCAGTTCTTAAAGATTAGAAATATTTATCGCACATGTAAATGAAAAAAAAAAAAATGTTACTATTTGTGTTTGTTATTTTATCAATAGAAATTAACTATATTACAAAAATACATCGAGGAAATATGCTGTATACAATGCGAAGTAATGACATGACAAAAACTTGTAGAGGAACTATGGTAGCTTTTTAATGAAATTTCTACGTTAGAAGAACATCCCCAGGCCATCATCGTCCTCGGAGGATTGTCAAGAATGAAATGGGAAGCAAGTTGAAATACGAATGGATTTAGTGTAATATGAAATAAAAGGTATCTGGTTCGGGTCAAATCGGCGGTATTAAGGCCATTTTGGATTGGTTCATTTGTGGCAAAGTAAGGAGCATTAAAGATTTGTCGAAGTATTTTGGATTGGAGTGATCGGATGTGGGAATAACTTGATGGTTTGGTGGGACCTCATAACTCTATACCTTAAGTCCATATTGGTCTCATTATGATTATATCTGAATTATGTAGTGAATCGGGAAATTAGAGCTTTTGTCTAGTAAATGAAAAATACACGATTCAGAACGCCAAAGATATTTTAAAATATTAAACAATCTCTCACAGCAGTAGAAATATTGATATTAAAAACCAGTGGAAGCTAAGTAACAGCTTTATAGCCTCAGAGATTCATTACCTGAAATACAACATAAAATATAAAAATGAGCAACAGGTAAATTGAGCAATTGCTTAAAGTTTTCCAGGAAATTCACTTACCATGTAGCAGTTCCATCATCCTATTTGCACTTGTTTATTTACCTCTAGTAGAGAAAAATCATGAACTCAAGAGTTAGTGCTTCAGAGCTCGAAAAAATGAATGAAAAATTAAGTTATCATCCATCAAATAATCAATAAAAAAATCCATTAAAATGATTTGTATTAAATCTTAAATCAGCTTACAAAAAAATTATTATAAAGCCATTTACCAGAATGATACTGCTTTCAGATCTACCAGGATCTAAGGATTTTTGACGGCCGTAGGATATCGTCTGTCATTTCCCTTCCAAAACACAAATTAATTTCGTCCTTTTTAAAATTGATTAATTTTTTTTTTTTAGTATACTCTTTCTTCCCTTTTAATCCTTTGGATTTTGGCTATATTTGTCAGTGTCAAACATATTTGTCGTTAAGTTGAAAATAGTCTCTCGACCCCCATCTACCTCTACCTGGGTAATAGTATGCAAAATAATTATGTTTGGAAAATGATTAATCTTATATATAAAATAACTATATATTTTTTTTAAATAGAGAGCACATTAATCCACTAACTCAGCATTGTTGTAAAACATGGAATTTTTATCATTATTAGAATATCTGCTGTTACTTGCACATGTTAGATTCACATCTCCACTTATATTGCACTAATATGCAAGATGTTTATCTTGGACCTAATGAGTTTTGTCATATCGTGTGCTGCATGTAGTGCCCTCAGAGCGTAACTGGCATCTTGAGTAACTAACCGTGTCCTGGAGAATACCGTAATATTCATAAATAACATAGGTCGACATACTCTCATACTCATCTCACAATACTTTTTTATTACAATTATTTATTTAATAATGGATAAAATTAAGAAACAATTGTAAATAAAATTAGACCTAAGTCTACCTGCGGTTTAGAGGTATGCAGATAAGATGTTGCTTAGATTTCCTTGGCGTTCATTAATCCTAAACATGTTCCTTTGATGTAACGATTCCAGAAGTATTCAAGGATATCGTAAAATTATATAAATAAATTTAACTTCGTAGTATTAACAGGAAGACTACTTTTAATAAAAGTACTTAAGATTTTATGAACGAGGGTGCTATTAACCTTTATGGGCAGAAAAGTCGTTCGACATAGACCTAGACGTAGTTTGAATAATGTATTCATAAAATAAAATAAAGTAATATTTCATATGAATAATGCCCAGAATAACTACTTTATTACTCATTCCCTCAGACTACAGGAGAAGTTCCCACATATCCATTTTTTCTTTGACAATTTACATTTCGATGGTGCTCATCGAATTATGATTTGCTTTGTGAGATTTGTCTTCTTCCCCTCGAGTTGTGTTTTCTGTTCTTGTATAAGGAGTTGTAAGTGTCCAAAAATACGAAATAGATAACCTTAGATGTTGCATAAAAAAGTGAGTTTTCATATTAATATGAGTATCTATATCAACGAGGCGCTCCATTCACCTTCCTGTGCCCAGAATACCGTTTTATCGATACTGACCTTGTTCCGATTTATTTCGATGTTCTAGTCGCTACTTTTCGAAGGGGGGGGGGGGGGGGGTTATTCTCCTACATTTACACAATAACTCTTCTAAAGAATCCACTCACACAATATGTGAACTGAAAATTTCTCACATAAGGAAAGTAAAAGTAACAAAATACAAGACACTTCTGTTTCACCTTTTTACATTTAACAAGACGAAATATCAATATAACACACTAAACAGCACTAGCCAAGTTGAAACTGCAGATATGGATGTTTATTATTATTATTATGTTTATTGTAATTATTATTATTATTATTATTATTATTATTATGCATGCGACTTTATACGAACCTGTTTGTTATAAATTGTTAGTTTATTCTGAGCAAGACATCATTCTATCTGTAATATTAATGGAATATATTTTACTCTGGTCCGAGTAACGGAATATTTCGGTTATCCTCCTCAACGGGGACCTGTCCGGAAGGTTTAAGGCGACATTCGGCTGAAGGACGTATCATTCCAGAGGATTACGTCGGCTCCAATGGTCATTTTCAAGTGATAACTAACCACGTCTGCTCGCCAAGATTGTCAGCTTGATTGATGAAGGTGATTAAACCCGCAGAAATTGATATATAATTAAAATATTTTCTACTTATCATAAAGTTCATGGATGATTTTGTTGGTGCATTTAATTTTTGGTGATTGTGCATTATGGAACTTGGCTTGATATTATAAATAACGCTTCAAAATAGATAACTATATATATAAAAAAAAAAATGAAAATTAGTATTTTTTTTAACGCTCAGAGACTCAATTTTTATTATTTAAATTATTATAATATCTCCTACATGTATTTAGTATTGAATTTTAGATTGATAAAAATTGTTTTATACGATTTTTTCCTCTTCTCTTCCCAGAACCTCCTCATTCTTTCCGACCTGGCCGCCCTCTCCTCATCCGTAATGGTGAATTGTTTTCGTTTGACTGTTTTTAATTTTAGTCAAGTATCTCTACTTCTCAGAATCCTCTTATCTTTTCTCTCTGCAATTTGTTTCATTGTTATATTAAGCTCTTTTATTTTTATTTTTTTTCATTTTATTTAAATATATTTATTCAAGTAATTCAGTGGGATAATAAATACAATGTAATATGTCAGTGACATATAATTACCAATAAACGCTTCAATAATATTTATAAACGAAACTGTTTTTCTTTTCAGACGCGTTAGGTGCATCTTGGGAATCCAGTGGAAATCAGAAATCAAATTGGGAGAAAAGTTGGTTTGTATATGGAGTTCAAATTGGATTGGTTCTTATTTCTGCTAGGACATACTAATATAAAAAAACGTTTTTTCTTTGGTGTTTTTAACAAAAAAAAAAAAAAAAAAAAAAAAAAAAAAACAGTTATCCCTTTTCATATTGAATGGTAAATAATTCAGAATCAATAGTTTTACTGTAGCTTTGAATATTGATCGGAGAAAATAAATATCATTATTATCAATAAAATATTATTGTAGTTCAGTATATTATAATTGGTGACAAATAATGTTTTAACATAGGAAATAAAAATTTGACTTATAGATAGTCAGTTTCTAGGCACTTGAGGTATACCATGCCGCACGACTAACTAAGCCGCTGAGTTAATTAATCCAAACTTAAACTAAACCAAACGGCTATCAATTTAAAAATGACATTTTGATATGGACATTTCTTTTTGCTAGGGGACTATAGTTTACTTGTGTACCTTTTTATCTTGTGTAACTTTTTTTAACATTCAAAAATAGCACAGTTAGTGTTGCTTAGATCGAATCAAAAATTAAGTAGAAAATATTTTTTGTTCTAATACATTTCTCGTTAGGACCTACCGTTTAGGAGCTATATTGGTTTGAATGAAAATACACTTTTTGCCTACAATTTTTTTTTAAGTTTTCAGACTGTTTTGACACGCTCTAGCTCTGTTAATATTGGATCGAAAATATATTAACAGTTTTGCAATTATAAATTTAATAGAGAATATTTTCCGTTATAAAATATTTGTCGTTAGGACTAACCGTTTAGGAGATTTATTGGTTTGAATGAAACCAACGTTTTATCTACACTTTTTAAGTTTTGGGGCTTTTTTTTTTTTTTTTTTTTTTTTTTTGCCTCAAGATTCCTTATTAGAAGCAGTAGATTACAGATTGAAATATCCATGATCTATTGTTTTTTTCTAGCCAGGGAGATATTTATTTTCTCTATAATTGAAAGGTTTGGTGGATGAAGTGGTTATGTTACATTTTTTTAGAAATACAAGCTAGTTCATTAATGAAGAATTTGTGTGCAAATGGGTTAGGTAACGAAACCTTAATATTTCGAACAACTAGAAAAAGATACATGAATAAGATTAAGATGTTATCAAACAATTACCTGCTAATGGAAGATGTAAAAATAAAAAATTTTTCATAAATTACTCAAAATTGGAGTTTTTTACATAACCCCTACATCCCCCAATCCCTTCAATTATTACTTTATAATTAAGAGTGGTTGAAGTAATTACCGTTCTCCTTAATATAAGAATGTTACATATAGCTTTTCTTCATTTTGTGTTCTTACTAATATTATTAAAATCCAAAAGTCGATTCTCATCCATCCTTGTTTTATTAAACATTATTGGCAACCAAGCAATGATAACAAGAAATTCCATTCAACGATGTTCGACATTTCTCATAGCCGTGTCACGAATTTAACATCGAATGGAATATTGCGACTACATTAGCAAATTATCCATTTATTTTATTGCTTTCCTCGCAGTATCTTCCGCAGCTCTCACAGCCTATACCTGGTTACTGGGGAAACTATGTTAAAAATCGGTGGCTGCCTATGGTTCCGCACAGTTCCTGGTAGCCCATCTTCATTCATGTCCTGCGCCTAGCATTCCTAGTCATCGACTGTGTCACTTTCAACTGTTGAGGTCGTTTGCTCTGATTAAGGTGGTCCATAGTAATCAGCCACCGACAGTAATTAGCATGTCATCTTCGTGCGTTTAATTGATAAATCTCATGTTTTTACAGGAATATATGCCGTGTGAATAATAAAACACGATAGTGACTTGTTTATAAATCTTTGAATTAGGAACACTATAAAAACGGTGCTATCGTAGGTCGTGTGGATCTATTCTTTCCTGAATGCTGTCACGAAATTATTTTATTAAGAAACAGTTAATTTTATATTGGGAAACAAGTGAAGAAACTTGCACCTTGACTATTAGATATTTATTTTAGTAATTCAATTAACACAATTCACCTCCTCATATACTAAAACACAACTAACTACTCAGACTGAACAAGATTAATCCCAACTGTTCCAGTTACCGCCGGTAGTTCAGTTCCTCTAGGAAATACTCTATTACTTTAAATGGTCTCAGAGGCACCGAGAACTCAGACCGCAAACACACATCTGTACCACACCATCTGACCTAGTCTTCAGGTGTTATTTATGTAAAGATATTTATTAATTTATAATACGTATTTAAATATATTTATTTATACTGAAAGCTATAACATATAATGTATTATAATATTATTATCAAAAGTTACCAAAAAATCATTCATGTACATGTACAGTAGACTCACCCCTCATCCGTTTTACCGTGACCGTCACAGCGTCGGATAAGGGATTACTAAAAAAAACATAACATATCATGACCGAAAAAAAAATCTACCGCTTATGCAGAGTGAGGTTTTTAAATAATATTTCGATAATAAACAAAAGTTGTTTTGAAAGTGAAATAAGATCTTTTATATATATATATATATAGATATATATATATATATATATATATATATATATATATATATATATATATATATTCACTATTTATATTAATCTAATGTTAAATCCATTATATTAACCGAATGGTTCAGCAATAATAAAATTTAAAAATTTTCAAATCAATTCTTATTAGAAAATATTAAATACGTGGATAACAGTGAAGTTTGAAAATTGACCGATAGGTGGCGAGCGCCATTCTAGTGAGAATTTGCAAATTTAGGGTGTTATATAGAGCTTGAAATTGATGATAAAATTTACTTATATTCAATTAAATAATTAAAAATAAAACAATATATGGTGTGACATGTGGATCCCAGAGAAGTTAGAAAATTGACCGATATGTGGTTAGCACCATTCCGCAATACAGTTATTTATTATTATACATAATATTATTATACACAGTTATTTATTTATTATAAAGTTAGCACCATTCGGCAATAACCATTCCGAAATAAAAATATTGCCTGTATTGATTATAATTTTTATTTACTATTTATCTTTACAATTTGTTATTTAATCTAGGAATAGGAACTCTTATTTTTATTTTATTTTTTTATTTATTTTTTTGGAATCAATTAATTTAAGAAAGATTATTATATAAACAAAAAATAAATTCGAAAACTCCTATGATACTAAATAAAAAAATTAGGTACCGTTCAATTTTTTTTTTTTATTTTAGTTAAAGTTTTGGTTTTTAGTCACATGTAAAAAATATTTATTCTTAATTGAATGTAATATAAAGGTAGAAATAGAAAAATTAAATCGATTTTTTAGCAATTTACTTACATGTATGTTTATTTACAGTTAAATGTAAACTATTTCTGTGTAATACTTACAAGCAGTAAAGGGGTTTTTTGTCGGCCGATCTCTAATGACCACACTAACTTGTCAAGCAACAACTCAACAACTCATTGTTAGCTAACACTTCAATGAAGCTTCTAAATTAGACTGTCCGAGACCATCTTCATTTCAGACGCCTCTTACGGCTATTGGGAATCAAGTAGTGATTAAGTTAAGTTGGGAGACTAGTGGATTCGAGTGGGTATAGAGCATATCATTGAATGGTAGGTGCCTGGTAGATAAATATTATTTCACATATTTTTGCTTGCATCACTAATGTAAAAAGCTGTTACCTGTGGTTAAGGGGGATAATATATTATTTACATGATACCGCTGTTTATTTATTAAATAAATATATATAAACCTACCTAAAATGTTTCCTTCTTTCGCTTGTTTTTTCAAAGAAACATCCACACCATGTAAATAATATTTTGGCTATCCATTAAATATTTATGATTCAGAACTTATCTAAAATTTTTGAATAATCTTTGGACCGAGAACAATCAAGTGAACAATTAAGCCTATGTATCAAGTTTTCTTTATAACTAGTAAAGGTATGCCTGAAATGTGTAATGAATTTTCATATGAATCATTTTTAACCCGATATAGCGAGATAGGTCACAATACCGTGTTATTTTCAAGGAAATTGTTATAACTAGATTTATCAAGTGAGGAGCAATCAGTGAGTCAGAGGTGCCTCGAAGCCTCAATGAAACAGTGTAACAAGCCAGTGAGTCATCGTCGGTCTGAATCGGTCCGATCCAAATATTTGCCTGAGTCAACGGGAACTGGCGGCGAGTAGCAACAGGTCCTGCAGCTCAATGAAGGGAGGCCGGCCGCTGACTTTGAGAACTTGGGTCGATCGCTTTTAGGGAGTTTGTCTGCGTCAGTACCGCCATTGCGAAATCGTCATCATTGTTTTATTGTTATATATATCGAACATATAAAGAAGTTGTGTAAGTGGCTCTCGGGCGAAATAGATTAATCTACTTGCCAGTGCATGTCATTTCTTCTTAAAATATGTTCCAACTCTTGTTTTCTGTCATTCTGAAGGATTTGCTCGGCCAATTTGGTTCTGTACACAATTTGTGGATAATCTATATAAATATTTACTGATCCACTCACTCAGACTTATTTTTCATTTTTTTTTTTTTTTTTTTTTTTTTTTTTTTATATACAGTTTATTGATACTTAAAATTCTATACAATTTATAAAATAAGTAAATGTGCTGTAAAATGATTAAAATGACATGTAAATAACTCGTGAAGAACTACCCTTTAGAACAGAATAGAATAGAAAATAATTTTATTCTGGGACAAAGTCCCTTAACCATAACATATTAGTACAGAAATAAAAGCAATTACATTTGGTCAGAGGCATAATGAAATGAAAAAAAAATTAAGTAAAAATAATAACAAAACAGTGATAATATATACCTAGAAGATAGTTAAATATATAGAAAGGAATCAAGAAACAAATAAGATAAAATAAAAATAAATTTTATTAGTACAACGATTAGAGTTGTGTCTACAATACAATAGGTACCTAAATGTTTTATTGGAAGGGAGTAAATTTATATTAAGTGAAATCTTAATCATGGAAGAACTGTATCTGAATCTGATTTCAGAAATGCAAGAACATATATTTTAACTGAGTAGCTAGATAGTAAGCGTCATCTTGGCTAAGAATAGGGTATCGGAAATAAAGATATTTCTGGCACTTTAGCCTTCTTCTTTTCAGACACCTCGGAGGATTAGAATCGAGTGAGAAGCAAGTAGGAAAACTAGTGGATTCGAGGAGGTATGGAGTTTACAAGGAAAGGATAGGTATCTTGTTTGGACCAAATCAGCAACATATGGAACATTAAGATCATTATGGATAAGTTTGTTTGTGACATAATAAGGAGGATTGAATATTTTATAAAGGGTTTTGGATTGTACGGATTAGATACTAGGAGCAGTATAAGGTTTAGTGGTGCCCAGATTTCTATTTTATTTAAATTTCCAAATGGTTATATCTATTATTCTTCACATTCACTGAATGTACTAATAGATTATTAAAAAAGAAAAAGTGAGCGAAATATTTTCGCCTTTTAATTAACATTTGCGTGAACTTAAATTAGCCAGTTAGATAGGTTAGCTCAGTAGGCGAAGTCCTGAACTTGCTTCGAGGTCCGAGTTCGAGTCTGGCTGTAGGAAACAAATTTAATTTTTAATAAGGCACCTCCCCCCACTCTGTATAAATTGGTCACTCTTTAATTATAGGAAAAATTAGGTGATTGAGTGTGATTGCAGAGATTATCCTTAGACAACCGTTTCAAATACCTCACCAAGTGCTGAATTCAGGACCCTTTATGTTTTAGATTATAGGTGTACAGGTTGCCTTTTATTTCTCTATTTTACTTTACTCTCTTCTTAAATTTAAGAAATGTATACTGCAGTAAGTAAGATTTATTGTACATAATCGTTCCATCTACGCACGTCTCCGCCATCCCCTTTGATGTTTAAATGTTTCAGCATTTATTATCTTTAATGATTTAGAAAATTATTTAAAAAGTGTATTTAATCACCGTGGCTCTATTAGTGCAACATTACTTTCTGAGGTATGCAGCTATGTGTTCTGTAGAAGTCTTTTTATTCCCCTTGTCCCAAATAATAATATTAGACATAATTGTATTTGTTTTTTATCATTTAGTCAGTGTCAATTTCACCATCAGATTCTCTTATCTTGATGGTTGTCGAATTTGACACTTCGAGTGACAGATGGTATCTCCTCACTTACCCTATTCGCTACTTTCCACCTTCCTTCATACATCATTTATCGTTGTTTCCCCTTTTTCTATTCCTCCCCCACATCACCAGTTATCTGGAATGGGGAATCAGTGCTCGAGCACCCTTCAATCTCTTTATCTGAACTCTGTCAGCAAGATCTTATACGATAAATTAATGGGGGAAAAAATCTTTATATGCAAACCATGGATCAATGGATAGCACCTCCCCAACGTAGATGAAGTGGACAAATATTTGATTATCGCCTGAAACTATATTCTGCTGGTTCTTTCAAAATCTGTATATGTGCTGTCTTGCGTATGAATTATTTGGTTTTATACAGGTTAGGAAATTCAAAACAATATACTTGATAGAGATTTATGTTTGACGCATATGTATTTCTTGTTTATGTATGCCTAGGTATAGCTTTATTTCAAATTACTTATTTTATACATTATTAAATACTTCTCTCCAATGTAAAGTCCATTGTTTTCAACTAACTTCCCTCATCACTTTGTCAGTAATTGGAATTGATGTCGGTACCACTCGCTTGGCATAAGGCAAAGAGTTCTTCACATGCAGAGATCCGACCTTATAAAAAAATGAGCAATTGAATATAACCAACCATAATCTGATGGTACGACACCTTATTTTTTTACGTAGGCTAAAGCATAACGTTTTCTCCTTGCCGTTCCCATAGTTTTTCCTTGGTGAAAGAAAACGATGTCCAGGGGCATTGTTGTACGACGAAGTAGTTTGGTTCCTGTTGACCAAAGCTGGATACTTTGTTTTGTATGAGTCACCGATCATCAGAAACAAGCCCAAAATATTAAAATTTCACCAAACACAAATCATCACTTTTTTTCCCAAGCCGATCCATCGAACCAAAGTGCGGCAGTATTTCAATGGATAGCTGAGTTCAATGACACCAATTTCTTCGGTGGCTACCTTTACGCCTAGATCTTATTTCTTCTTTTATTTTTCATTGTTCGTTTTAAAAATGTAAATGACCACATAAATCTTTATGTACATACGCGTCAAACATAAATCTCTATCAAGTATTTTGTTATTTGAATAACATAACCTGTACAAAACCAAACAATTCATACGCAAGACAGCACAGTTATTATTTACCTTATTTATTCTTTTATTCCTTGCAACATGAGTACAACCAATTTAAGGACTATTTAAACTAAACTAAACAACTTTCTTATATCAATATTTTAACAATGACAGAAATAGTTGAAACAAAAACATTCTTATGGGATTAATTATGAAAGTTGAAACTAAAGATTGTGTCCATACACAGTAACTCTTGAAACAGTCTAGTGGAATTAATTTGAAAGCAGGGGATTTAGTCTTATTAGCAATTCTTTTTTCGAAAAGACGTTGCCAGGTAGCGCTGTCAACAGAAGCATATAATCAACTAACAACAAGTCTAGTAATGTGTGATGCGAAACTTAAATTTTTAAAAGAATAAAAATTTTTTTTACGGGTTTATATGAATTATTTAAAAATATTTATATAAGAAAGTTGTTTAGTTAATTTAATGTTTAACTGGTCTCATTTTAGGAAAGTTTCTCACACAACGATTAAAGTGCTTATCTTGGAATCAATAGGATGAAAAATAACAAAAGATGAAGCTGGTTGAAAGGAGACGCCACCGGGTCTAGATGCGATAATAGGATGCGTGACTTTACGAGTCCTGTTAAAGCGGTCATTATCTTTGCCTTTGAAAACTCTACTCGTCCCGAAACTTGAAAGGAAACTCGAAAGACTATAGGATCCGGGCCTAGATCTAGTTGTCCTTTATTAATGTATATAAAGACTGCTTATTATCGAAAATGTTGAATCTTTACAACTGAATGATTTTTTTTTTTTTTTTTTTTTTTTTTTTTACTAGGTGAATGTTACAATCTTCTTTTTAACTGTATAGCTGTATATTTTTATTTTACTTTAATATTGTTGACAATATATATTATATTTCAGAATATGCAGGTACATGGGTGTAAAGTTTGGAAATGACTGATTTTTCACAATTGGTTATAGCATCAAAAGAATGAGACCTGCATTATATGCTAATTCCTGGAGGAGTACTCTAAATGGGCGCTAGTCGTAAATCAGGGGAAGGCCGTGTGCATGTCCTTCATTCACTGAGCACAGCATTGTCCATCGAAAATTGGATTCCTTCTCGCAGTTATGATTTCAAATACTTGTGTGTCTATTAATGAAAAGGAGAAACTCAACAAAGACATTTCCATGATCCCGAGGAAGGAAAATGATTAGAATTCTGATCTCAGGTCCGTAAGGGAGGATTTCATGTTCACGATTTACGAATAACTGATAATTATATTAATGTAGTCATGTAAATTACCATTTAGTGATAAATCAGAATTTAGATGTTTTAGTTAGGAATACTGGAAATAACGATCAATGTAGTTTCATTTCTATGATTAAATGATATTATATATTGATATACTATCAATTTAGAGACGGCTGATAAATACTTCCTGTTGCCAAATTTGCGATTTATTTTATTTCATATCATTTATAAGTTTAAACTCGGCTGGTATAGAGCCCAAATATATTAATAAAGTGTGAGTGTATGCACCGTTCAACAAATATTTTAAAAATTCCTGGGGGAAGACTTGAGCCTTAAAGACTAGCAAGTTCGTGGCTGGACTTATAACAGAAAATAACAGCATATCGAACGCTGGTCTCCTCAAGGCAATTGAGAGAGTTCAAGCATCGAGTGCCCTAAAAACTAGAAATCATCGTTATGAATTGTTTAGCTTAGTATCTGCCTCAACTCATACTCTCCAGAACTCTGTTCTGCGCGCTAAAGGACCTAGACCATATTTTAAACTACGTATAGTTTAATGATGAAAATCCAATATGAAAACCTACAACCTTCATTGATTTCCGGAAAACTCAATAATAGGATAGAACAGAGTATAGGACAAGTTTGAGAAATTTAAATCATTAATTATTATTATTATTTTTTTTTCGTTACAGGACAGCTGAGGAACACGTTTAAACCACCACGCTTTCTCCAATACTCCTTCATCTGTTCACTTTTCTCTTTCCTCTCTTCTTCCGTCCATTTTCTCCCGTCTTTTTGAAGCTGTTTTGTCTTGGAATCTTTCCCACTCTTTAATTTTGTTTCTATGGTTTGTTCTGTCTTCAATTTCATCTTTATATATGGTAAACCAATTTCTTTTGAATCTTCATGTACCTTCTGAAACCAATTGGGTTTGCCTTTTAACTAACATGTTGTATAATTTTTCTTTTTAATCTGCTTGGACTCATTCTTTGTATGTCCCCGTAGAACATTAGTCTCATTTTCCTAATTTCATCTGTTATTTTTTCTACGTGTTTCTATATCTGTGTAACTCCTTAATTTAGATATTTCTCCCATTGTTCTGTTTCCTAATATTTTATATTTAATTATTTTTTTGGGGGGGGAGGGGGTGAAGTTACATTAGCTCTTATGAAATAGATAGGTGCGTAACATAAGTGCATTAACCAGTGGCCGATTAATGGATAAACAATTATCCGTGGGACCGTGGAGACCAGTGGACCACGAATCCACTAATTGCCATGAGCCCCCATCGCCTGCCCCGGGACACGCGACCGGTGGACTCTGCGTAGGAGATCTTCCATGAAAGGCATTAGAAATAGCATTTAAGTAGCCAAGGGCACCCACATGGGGGCATGGGGGCACTCCGAATTGATTCCCAACATTGTCAGGGGTACACCTCCCCCCCTCCACAACTGCCATTTGGATCGGAACCGTGAGGTAGGCTTTTTCCGTTAAATCCTCGTTTTCCGTTAATAGCGTTGGCTGTGGGAAAGATCGAGGAGATTGTGAGTTCTATAGAAAATTAACAATCCCACTGGTGACGGTATTTGTATCTTTATAGTACCGATAGTTTTGAAAAAAAAAAAACTATTAATGCTCACAAAGACCTAAATTTGGGAATTGTATAGGATCATTCTGTTATTGGGTCAGTTCTTATGAAATGAATTATTAAAAAAAATGTTTTGTTTTTTTCCTTTAATAGGACATATTGGAATAACATTCAACAGAAATATACTAAAGTGTAGTGTTTCTAAAGATTTCGAAATCGACTAATAAATACTTTTTGTAAATTATCTTCACTTCTGTAATATGCTTGTAAATAAAAGAGGCAGAATAAAGTTTTAAGAAAAAAAATACACGATGAAAAAGTAAAATAAACTAAAAAAGATCATCTTAGCAATGAATGTTATTTTCTATTTTAGTTACCTTCATTTTCAAAAACTGTTTTTAAAAAAAAAAGAAAATGTGTTACATATTTCTTATCTTTTGTTGACGTGCTTATTCAAATTTAGGGTCTCCTTAAATAGTATAACTGAGAATACCTTACCTCCAAAATATCATCATAGTCAACAGTATACCTTACCACAGCATATTCGCTCCTTAATGACAGAAAAACGCAGATCGAGGGCGAAATGGCACCGTACAAGATACCCATTAGACAAACATAATTACAACAACTTAACAAACAAACAGTTCAAAAAGTTTAAAATCCAAACCCTACATAACCATACTCAAAACCTCAATACTTCAGGCAAGTCATTATGGATAACCACGAAAAAACTCCTTGGTTACAAAAATTTTAATCACCCACTCCTAACAGACTCTCAAACCTGGACATGATCGGACGAGGACAAATCCCAAAATTGCGGTCTTCACCTCTTTAAAACGTTTAACCCCCATCCTGACGTCATCAATCCTGCTCATGTTGAATGTATTGAAGCAGAACTAAACATTCCGCTCCAAATGTCTCCTCCTAAAGCATTCCATCCTTCAGAAGTACTAAACATTATCCTCAGATTACCTTCCAACCAAGCTCCTGGACATGACCTTATTACAGCCCATATCCTAAAACTCCTTCCTCGAAAAGCAATCCTATTTCTTACATATATATATATGGAAATTATCTATAATAAAGATGATTCCTAAGCCCAAAAAGCCACCTGAACTCCCACCCTCATATCGTCCAATATCACTCTTGCCCATAATGGGCAAAATCCTGGAAAAACTCATTCTGAAACGCTTGTATCCCATCCTAGATTCCAACAATATCATCCCAGATCACCAGTTTGGTTTTCGAATCCCACACTCCACTATCCAGCAATGTCATCGCGTGGTGGACGTGGTCTCTTCAGCATTCGAACGCGGAATGTACTGCACAGGAGCCTTCTCGACGTAGAGCAAGCTTTTGACCGAGTCTGGCACCAGGGGCTGCTTTACAAACTCCGTAAATTCCTTCCTTCCACATACTTTCTTATTATCCGCTCCTATCTCAGTGATAGAAACTTTAAAGTTAATCATAACTTTTCCTATTCTTCCCTCTTCTTCCAAACTGCAGGTGTTCCTCAAGGTAGCATCCTAGGTCCCATCCTCTACACGGTGTATACAGCTAATATCTCGACCCATCCTAGCACCGTCCTCACCACGTATGCTGATGACACTTGTGTGTTATCAGTAAATAATGATCCCTTCATTGCCTCACAAAAACTCCAATGTCATGTCCTCAACCTTCAAGAATGGTGTCGAAATTGGAGAATTAAAATAAATCCAAGCAAATCCCACCAAATAACCTTTACCCTTCGCCGTAATATCTACAATATCCTTTAATAATATCCCACTGATCCCTGTTGAACAGATCCGCTATCTTGGACTCCAACTAGACAAACGTTTAACCTGGAATCCACATACGAGACTAAAACGGCAGGAAACTCTCGTCGTTTTCGACTTCTTCAACATTTACTAGACAAACGTTCAAACCTTCCGATTTATTACAAAAGACTCAATTACATGACAGTTATCAGACCTATTTGGACATATGGAGTTGAGCTTTGGGGCTCAACTAAACCTTCTAATTCTTCCCGTATCCAATCCTTACAATCCAAAATCCTTAATGCTCCTTACTTTGTTACAAATAAACTTATCCATAAAGATCTTAATGTCCCATATGTTGCTGATTTAGCCCAAACCAGATACCTATCCTTTCATAGTAAACTCCGTAACCACACAAATCCACTAGTCCTTCAACTTGCTTCCCATTCTATTCCCGCTAACCCTCCGAGGCGTCTGAAAAGAAGATGGCCTAGAGACCTTCTAGTGTAAAGTTTTTTTTTTTTTTTTTTTTTTTTTTAGGGCTACTGATGAGTAGTTCTCTTCAAGTTTCGCATGTTATTGTAATCATAATCAACTCATTTACTAGATGTATATATTTTATTCAGTTGTAAATTTCAATAAATGGATAAAAAAAAAAGGGTCTTCTTACATTATACTATGGGAGGATTGTTCACATCAAAATTCATTAAATATAAATAAAGTAAAATACATATAAAGTGAGATTTCAATTTATTAAATACCTAAAATAATTTTTAAAAATTTATAATTTGATATAGTCAATACAAATTCTATGACGTTCAATGTGAAAAAAACCACTCTTTTGCTGTCGATATTAATTAAATAAAATACAACAGTATTTACAATTATTACTAAGCAATTTAAAATTTACAAAATTATAAATTAATAAGATTTATTCCTTCTGCGTTCATTAATTCTTGCAATCGATGAGGTTAGGTCTAATGCGATTTTGAATAAATCCTTGAGAGATATGTCCCATCTAATGCACAACTGGAATAAATAATATTAAATTAATATTTCGTAACTTCAGGTTTGTATATTTTTTTAAACCTTTTAGTTTAATTTAATTAATATTTTAAATAATCTTAATAGGTTTCATATGCCCCGTTTAAAGTGCATAGAGACGCAAATACCTAAAATTAAATGAAACATTTAGCTTGGAATTTGTTGCCTGTCAGTAAATATACGAAGGATGGGTATTTAAATGAGGAACGTTCGGGGTATGAGTGTCATTATGGATAAATTCATTCTATTGATATTTACAATATTTTTCATGCTGAGGATTGCTTTTACTTTGGGAAAATTCATATTGATAATGTACTTTCGAATTGATTGCACAGTTGGCATATTCCGTTTTTAACTATCATTTATAAAGAATATCTCCCAGTAAGTAATTCATTTAAATAAACTTCAAAAAGTTTGTTGATGAATGAAAACAAAAAATTTAAAATTGGAGAAAGTTCTTCCTTCCACGAGGTCCAATTGTACCTGACTCATCGTGACATCGTAATCTCCTCTCCTGCCGACTGGC
Organism: Euschistus heros; assembly: GCA_003667255.2. Classification (NCBI taxonomy): domain Eukaryota; kingdom Metazoa; phylum Arthropoda; class Insecta; order Hemiptera; family Pentatomidae; genus Euschistus; species Euschistus heros. The sequence continues at coordinate 2,284,155 of RCWM02000083.1, forward strand.
AGACCCCTGACATAATCCTGACAGTTGGTAATCCTGGTGGTCACGGCAGGTAGCCTTCAAGTTCTTGCAGAGCTGTCCTGGCTGCTTCCGTAAACAATGGAGTTTCCCGCTCATTTTCTGTTACGTTGGGCCTCCGATGACTCAGTTGAACGGTTTTCTGTTGTAGAGAAGTCTATTAGTGGGTGATGGGCGGTGGAGGGGAGGAATAGTGGTGTTAATTATTCAACGTATAGTTTCATTTAGATTGAGGGTTCCTTAATGTGACCACTATCAACGTGCGTCATTAGTCGGGTCTCTATTCATTCCGTTCACATCAAGGACTATATTTATGTCCGGGTAATCCGAGTTCGATCAGGGGCTTCAAAGGAAATTCGTGTCCTAAAACATATATGTACGTAGTTTATATTTCTAAATAAAAAAATTTCTTATCATCCAAACAATATTGTTGTTATTTCTTAAATATGTTTAATATTGATTTTCAATTGATGTAAAATCTGGATTATTACTTGTATACTGTATTACAAGGTTTTGTAATTTGTTGCATTAAGTAATCATATAGGCTCTGCAGAAAATTTGATGATAAAAAATAAAAACTCAATTTCCCCCTGACTGGGAAAAACAATAGATCGCGGATATGTCTATCCATAATATACTTCTATCTATCTATCTATGTGGCACAACAACCCTTGAGTGGGTCCTGGCCTCCTCCAACATTTTACGCCAGTTGTCTCGATCTCTTGCTGCTGTTCTCCAGTCTCCCACTCCAAGTCTGGACCTTGCGTTGTCACTAACAACATCCTGCCATCTCAGTCTTGGTCCTAGCATGGATCTTCTCCTCCAGTATCTTCTTTGGAATCTCCTCTTCGCTCATCTTCACGACGTGACCAGCCCATCTGAGTCTACCTATCTTTATTAGGCGGACTACATCGGTCTCGTTGAACAGCTGGTCTAGTTCCCGATTAGTCCGCTGTCTCCAGATTTCACCATCACGGATAGGTCCAGAAATCTTTCTTAAAACTCTTCTTTCAAATCATAATATACTGCATTTTCCAATTTACAAATTTATAATTACAAAGATCAAATTACTTAAGTTAACAATTTAATTAAATTAACAACCATTGATTCGAAATAAACAAAGTTGAGAGGAAATAATTGTTTCAAACGTGACTTTTCATCTACCGACAAATGTAATATAACAAAAACTATTTTTCATTAAATTTCTGAACAGATAATGGTTGTAAAATTTTCGATTCGAGCAACACCGACAGAGCTAGAGCGTGTCAAAACGAATATAAAAAACATTAGATCAAAAAAAGTACATACCCTACCTAAAAGACGTATCCATGTCGAAATTACTAATTTTTGCTTGGCCTCCAATAAAATATATATTTATATAGTTAACTGGGGGGGGATGTGTAAATGATCAAACAGTAAGTAAATATATGTAATTAAAAAAAATTAAATTAAAATCATAAAACTTTAATATTCCTAATTCTTACACTCAATATGTTTGCTTAAAAAAGGGGAAAGTTTAATTAGATTTCATTTTGTTAAGGAAATTAAAATTTACATTTAATTTTAAAATTAATAATTTCACTAATCAAGTAGGTATTATTTAAAAAGTCAGTGCTATATTTAAAATATATCAATATTTTTGATAAACTAAATTAATTGCAAATGCTGTTCATATCCTTCATATAATTATGAAAATATTTCCAATCTTTCAATTAATTATTTAAATTTGTAGTAAAATTAAAATATGTAACTATTTAATATGTAATGTAAAGAATTAATCTCTTGGATCTAAGGCAAAATTAAGAAAAATCATTTGAAAATTAATAACGAAGCGAATTTCAGCTGTGAATTTATGACAGAGCTACGAAAAACTGATTATTCAGAAGAATAGAAATAGAAGGTTGTAGTAAATTTTTTTATCAGTTTATAAACCTATTTGGATATATTACAATATGGTCAATAGTCAAATCCAAATAAGTCTACAAAATTTTAAATGTCAAAAGAATTTCAATTTTATGTCTGCAATATTTAAAAAAAAAAAATTAAAAACTATTTAAAAAACAAATGAAGCTGAAAAATAGTGAACATTAAAATCCAGATTATCAGTAGCATGTCGTTTCGAAACGAAAATATTAATTTTTCTTTTTAGTAGACTTTTTGAGGAATTCAAAAGTTTAAAAAACTCAACATAATCTCCTTGTGGAACACTCAAGTTCAAGGGAAAAGCTGATATTCGGATTCAATAAACAAAAAAGCATACAAATAAATCTAAAAAACATTTATTTATTTCCTCTAGTGACTTGATTGTAGTTCAAACAGTTTTTCGAGAAAGAGGTTTCAAATGATAGGGTTTTGGCGGTATCGGCTACCAGCCTTCTGATTGGCTAATTCTTATAATAATCACATTTAAAAACACCAACGACTATATATAATTACAAGAATAATGCCTATAGAAACGGTAGAAACTATTCCGGCATTCGTGACTTTACTTAATGGCTAAAGCAGCTGAAAAAAAAAAAAAAAAAAAAAAAAACGTAGAGCATTAAAAAGAATGTAATAAAGTGAGCGGAGACTGAAAGGGTATGAATGGGCGGTCGACGGGAGAGGGACACGGGCTATATTAATGTACTCGTGTACTCGTTTACTGGTGTACCCCTCGCCGAGGGATCTTGAGTACCTGTTCTCTCTCCTCTCTTCTTATAGCACTCTTCTTTTTCTCATTCCACCTCCTTCAATGGCGCTTCCTCTCCTGTCTTCTTTTTGCCAGATATTTACGCCTCAGCTGCTATTATTGGCTGTTCCCTTTCAGTGGGCGCTTTTGTAATTGACCTCACCGCTGTATATTGTATTTGTAGTTGTTTTTTTTTTCATTATTCTAAAATACTACAAATGATAGCTCTCCGGTCTTTGAAGACAGTCTTTACAATTTTTTCTCGTTTCGTAATTTCTGTCACTATAATTCTCGCATGTGATGCAAACTTGTGGTCATATAGTCATTTATAAATATATTTTCATATTCCAAAAAAATGGATTGGTTGTCATTGAGTACGTGCTGTCTTGACTAGTGAAGATCCATTTTTTATTTTTATGAAAGGATCCCAGACTCATCACTTGCCAAAATTACATGACTGTCTTAATCGCTGGAAAATAGCATAAATTACGACACATATTTCGTTTATTCTTCAACGTCAAATATACCCACCAGCTTTCCTTGATAACACACTGATTCCTGATACAGTTATTACACACTACCTTAGCATGTCATTTGACCGAAGGATGACATGAGGTCCACATATCAAGGAAAAAGGATAAGCCTCAACCAAAGGCTAAAACTTCCATATTCACTTCTCTCCAAACATTCAACTCTGCGACTGAAATAAGAAATGAACATTAATTCTTACTGAATGACTTTCACGCCATGTGCGAAGTATGTGTTCAGTTTTCAGATTGATAATTGACAGGTTTGAATAAAAACATGAAGTAAAAAAAAAAAACGAATTGTTTTTAAACGTATTTTTGTTTAATAAAATTTGATTTCAACACATGTCTTCAGAATGAATTTATTGAATACATTAAAGTGGAACAAAATAATGATGATCACTTGATTTCAGCTTATTCGTGACTTGTTAGGAGGTCTTCCGTCCAACTCCTTTTAACCCTTCCAACATTAACAATTAGCAAAACAAGCTACATACCCTCTTGAATCCACTCGTCTACCAACTTGCTTCCCTCGGTTCCCAATAATCATACGAGGCGCTTGGAAAGAGATGGTTTTCAAATGTAGATCATCTATTGAATTAATTTCTTTACAAGCTATTAGTCTAGGAGCCAATGACACATTTGGCTCACGATTTAGCAGTTGTACGTTTATGTTTCCGTTGAATGGACCATCAAACTTTGTCCAACATGAATTTAAAAAATTTCAAATTTCACCGGAAATGCACCCCCTTGGGGGGATCCCAATTGTACGCGACAAAGACTATCAATTAAGATTATCAGTAACTTTACGTTCGTCCATTAAATAAATGTGTCATTGTTTCTTCGACTATATTGACACATCATTGTAATCATTTGTCCTTACATTTACTTATGTATATTTTAAAGTAAGGTACTTTTAAATATCAAAAAAATAAATTTAAAAAAATTGTGAAAAAAAATCTATTCATTCATTTAGTCTGTTTTAACTGGAATATATCATTAAGAGCAGAAACTTCACGAGCTTAAAAAACTTGTTGAATATAGAAAATGGCTTCATAGAAAGCGCTTTCAAACCAAGCTATTCCACTAACCAAAGCCATTTAAATACATTGGAACACACAGTGGTAATTTTCCTTTTAAACTTTTTAAAAGTTTAAAAAGGTTTGTTTAGACTCTACTAGGGACACATCTTGTGGAGGCGAGATAGGAGCCAGAACTATGAGGAGATAAACAACACCTGTTTCGATAGAATCGTGAGATCAAGCTGTACTCCATCTCCCAGCTGTTCTTCGCCGAGGCTGGCTCCACGACTCCTATAATTACGCAGGTAGTTGGCTCTTTCGAGGATAGTACAGTTCCTGTTTTCACGTAATATAAACACAAAATATTGTGAAACCCCTCGACTCCAGTCTCGATCAAATGTAACAATATTTCAAAAGAGTGTGTGCTAGGAATCTAGACTCTTATCTTTAGAAAGCACAGAACAGTTACATAGATAATCAAGATTTATTTCTTATCTTCGTATATTTCATATTTCGATCAATATTTAATAATGAAATAACTGCTTATAATAAGACAGGTTTTCATAAAGTATCCCGATTCCAGCGACTCAAAAAAAATGTCTGGATGGAATGGAGGATTATCAGAAATCCATGAGGAAGAAATATTAGTTTCTTTAATTGACACAATCGGATCCATGATGGGTGTAAAATTAGTACATTTTTCGGTTCAATTCGCAGTTATTATCTCAAAAACTCAAACTCAAAAAACAAGTTCGCTATTTCCAAGTTTATTACAATTCAATTAGTTTGAATCGCGAGTCTTTTAGATGGGAGGTGAAGTTGTTATTCTGGGTCTTATTATTGTATGCTCTTATATGTTCTTTTAATCTTTGATTTACTGATCGTTCAGTTTTTCCGTTTATTTAGCTTCACATTCATTACATTTTAGTTCATGAACACCGCTTTTTTGGAAACCTATTTTATCTTTAGGTGAAGGGAAATAAGATGAAAATTGTTTCTCTATTTCAAATGCAGGACATAAACCTGGCTGAATTTTGGACCGTAATATGGGATCAAAATGTATTTCTTCGGAGTAGTCCTCTGGGGATGTTAAGTATATATTATTCATAGTTTTTTATAGATATTTTTTAAATATTGTCGATCGTGATTTTAGTGTATCCTGTTTGTGACTAAGTAAGAAGCATTAAGCATTTTGGATTGCAAAGATACGAGATGAGTTAAATGGTTTAGTGGTGCCCAAAATCTCAATTCCATACGTCCAAATAGGTCTGATAACTGTCATGTAAATTAGTCTTCCGAAGAAAATCGGTAGTTTTGAAGGTTTGTCTAGTAAATGTTTAAGAAGTCGAAAACGTCGAGCAGTTTCCTGTCGTTTTAGTCTTTTATGTGGATTCAATGTTAAGCGTTTGTCCACTTGGAGCCCTAGATACCGGATTTGTTCAACAGCGATGAGTGGAATGTTTTAAAAGGATACAGGAAGTCGTAGGTTTACGACGAAGGGTAAAGGTTATTTGATGAGATTTATTTAGTTTTATTTCAATTCTCCAATTTTGACACCAATCTTGAAGGTTTATGATATGAGATTGGAGTCTTTTGGATGCTATGAAGGGATTATGATTTATTAATAACACATATGTGTCATCAGCGTATGTAGTGAGGACGGTATTAGGATGTGTAGGGATGTCAGCTGAATTAACCGTGTAGAGGATAGGACCTATGATATTTCTTGAGGAACAACAGCAGATTGGATAAAGAGGGAAGAATAGGAAAAATTATGACTCTAATTCTTGAAAGAATTTAAATGATGGACAGATTTTGTTCATATCATTTAAAAACCTATTGATTTGCCTGTTCGTCCCAGACCATGGGCATATTATGCCATCAACATACCGATACTGGTTGTTTATGTTGGTCTGTATTAGTATAATAATTCTATACAATATATTAATATAACCATTGAGGCTGACTCTAGACTAAATGGGCAGAGGAGAGTGGAGTGGAGGCAAGGCGTGGGAGCCTGGCGGTCGTGTTGCGGTCTTTGCGGTCGTGGCCCTTCGCTTCCACTTTCTTCTGAGACCGTCCTCAACTTCTTCTGGCCATTAATATCCCCTTCTGATGGTCTTCTTTCAAGTATTCATCAGAAATATATTCTTGTCTGTTTAAGTATACCTTATTAACATTTTATTTACAAGTCCGGACATAAGAAAAAATTGTAAAAATGGAAATTTTAAAACTTAAATGGAAGTTGTTGAAAAAAGTAGCCTGGGTTGCCAAAATAATTAGTAACCAAGTTTCTGGTCAACAAGAAGAAGCCTGATTTCAAGTCGACTGTTGAGATAATGCAGTCAATAAACATATTATAGAGTGCATAAAATTTGCGATAAAGTTTGACTTCACAGTTTCGTTGAGAGTAATTAAAAGGTAAACATACTAAAAGCTCCTGCCCCTGGGAGGTGAACTTACGATGGGGAAGAGGGGAGAAGGTCCCATTTTGGGTTTGTCGATTATATCTCGAAACCGGATGACTCTAGAAAAATATGTCTTGAATCAAAATTGAAACTAATTAAATATAAAATTGTTTCTATACATATTTTTCGAACTTCCGACGGTTTCCGAGATAAACGTTATTGAAAATCGATAATTTTCGAAATAAAATAATTTTAACATCACTTTTTGTCAAACATTGGCTTCTAGTGCCTTCCACAATCCTTTCTCAGATACAATGTCGGAATCAATTTTGTAGAGCATTAAATTTACTTTAATTCCATATATGTTTTTCTAGCACTTGAAGCAAATGTTTGACAAAAAGTGAGGTAAAAATTATTTCATTTCGAAAATTATCGATTTTCAATAACGTATATCTCGGAAACCTTTTAAAGCTCGACAAATATGTATATAATTAATTTTATAATAAGTTTAATTAGCTTTAATTTTGAACCAAAACATATTTTTCTATAATTCACCGTTTTCGAGATATAATCGAAAAACCCAAAAATGGGATCTTCTAACCCCCCCCCCCCCCCATCATAAACTGACTTTTAGTATGTTTACCTTCTAACTACTCCTAACGAAACTGTGAAGTGAAAAGTTAAAATGTGGGGGTAATCGGAAATTATAGTTATTTTAAAATGTTGTGATATTTTGTCTACTATTTTTCTGCTTCTACTATGTAATTATCAATAAAGAGACATTGAAATAAACTTATATCTATTAACATATCTCGTCTAAAATTTTTAATATGCAAATAGTTTTGATAAATTTGTTCCTTTGATAATTTTGACATAATTTTAAATTTTTAAATTTAGTATTTCGTTTACAAGTATATTTTAGTATAACAATATTTGGTTAGGAACTAAGGACCAATGCCATTTCTATTAGAGCTTGTACATTTCCATTTAGATTAGTACTATCGGTACCTAAGGGTTATAATCGTTCCTGGCCTACAGCTATTTATGCCGCATGTAAAACATAATACACGACAAGCCATGTAAATTTAAAAGGATAATAAAATTCCATTTGAAATCAGCTGTCTTGAGATCCATTAGAACGCAGCGACCTGGCCGACGCCTACTAATATTATGTCGGATTAAAGAGGCCGTGAATAATGTTGCCTCCATTTACAGTTCGCACCGCCGCCATCTGCGGATTTCATTAGATCCAAACTAATTTATTATTATTGTATCGAATGTCCATAATAATTTATCAATGTTTAAATAAACGACTTTCAGTTCTCATGAAGTTGCCTTTCTAACTGCATTAGACTTAGTTCAACATCAGGATTAATGTTTTAAGAAATTCTTCGATATCTTTCCATATGCTGCAAACGACATCGGTTTTACCACATTTTATTAAAACTTTATTTCAGATAACTAAAGTGACTGAACTTTAGTAACCACGGTTTCAATTTTTTTTTTTTTTATTTGATTAATTACATGCTGCCTCACTCAAGAGCAATGAGTAATATTGATGACAGTGACTCATTCATTCAATATGTACACTGATATAAAATAATGTAAAAGAAATAAGGTAAGAATATTTAAAATAAACAACTTAAAGATACAAGAAATAAGATAAATTGTACAAGAAATTGAAAATAATAAATGAAATAATAATTAAGGAAGAAAAGAAAGAGTCATAACTACATTCGTACTCTATATACAATATTCACAAACATTCCGAGGAACACCCCGATCCAAGCCTCCCCCCCAATTTGAAAGGCATGCCGGGCTCAGAGAGTTCCCTGCGCTGTTCTATCAGCTGCATCACTGATATAATCCAGTGGGGGCTGAGGGAGAGCGCTATGGCACAGTCGCACAGGACTTGAGTGGAGAAGCTGACCATTGCCAGCACTCTAATAATAATTATTTACAATAAATCTCGGGGCCATTGCCGTTTTAATCTATGAGGTGGATTATAAGGATGCGTGGAACTAGATAGTGAATGAGCAAGTGGATTGGGATGGTTGGAAAGGTTTTGATGGAATTTGGAGAATGTAAGGGTATGAGGTCAAGAACATAAGGTATTTTGAGATCATTATGTAGAGTTTTGTTGGAGACATAATATGGAGCATTTACAATAGTACGAAGGACTTTAGATTGGAAGGATTGAATGCGTTTGATATTCGATTGTTTTGCTGTCCCCCACAGTTCAAGTTCATCGGTCCAAATATGTTTAATAATAGTTTTGTATATGAGGAGTTTGTTTTCTATGGAGAGTTGGGATGTCCTATTTAGTAGTCTATACAATTGGCTGAAGCGTCTGTTAAGTTCTTGCCTTTTAAGTCTAGAGTGAGGGTTCCAAGTAAGTCTTTTGTCTAGGTAAAAGCCAAGATACCGTACTGTGTCAGATATGGGTAGCGGAATATTATTGATATAAACAGGAGGGCAGGATGTGAGGCGCAGGGTAAAAGTTACGTGAGTACATTTTGTTTCATTAATTTTGATCTTCCAGTTGTTGCACCAATCTTCAATCAGGGATAAGTGGATTGGGAGATTACAGGAAGCTATTGATGGATCTGGATGCGATGAAAGGATAGCAGTGTCATCAGTAAAAGTTCCTAGGAAAGTATCAGGAGTAGTAGGGATATCTGCAGCATAGAGATATATATATATATATTTTTTTTTTTTTTTTTTTTTTTTTAAGTCGGTCTCCAACGCAAACATAAGTAGTTATAGACAATCTATTGGTGATAGATAATATATATATATATATATATATATATATATATATATATATATATATATATATATATATACCGCTGCAACCCATTGTGAGTCTTGGGTTCAGTAATTAGTAAGGGAGTATTGTTTCGTAACCAACGGTTATATAAGGAGGTGAGGTGGTCAACTGTCACGCTTAAACGCCAGGTTATTCTCCGAATTAAGAGTACCCACTTTATAGAGGCTGGGTGTGCCCCAGGAGGGTGTCCAGACCTCGAAGTCGATCCACGGCCGAAGAAACATATTAAATTTTCTGCCTCCAGGCTAGCTAAAACTCGGACCCCGAAGCATAGCAGTTCAGTTCAGTAAGTAATGTATATAACTAGTATAACCATTAAGTATATATATATATATATATATATATATATATATATATATATATATATATATATACATATATATGTGTGTGTGTGTGTGTGTGTGTGTGTGTGTGTGTGTGTGTGTGTGTGTGTGTATGAAACAATTAAACAAACTACTCCCATTGTACTTTTTTAATTTTAAAATGTTACGGTAGCAGAATGTATTGTAAATGTATTTTCATAAAAAACAGTTTCACATTCTTAGGTATCTCAAGATACTCCTAAGTATACTATTTTTACTCCAAATCCCGTTGGTTTGTCGTCATTTCTGCTTACCATGTTTGGTTCATTCATCTACCAAATTATCATATCTACCCTTCCTATATGCAAAATATTCTTTAATTCAGGTCCATTATTTATTCAAAGCACACAGAATCTCTTTCTGACCTATGCACACCATCTCACAGAAATTCAACAGTCCAAAACTTTTTTCTCTTCCGCTCAACGACCCATTGGAACTCTCTCTCTCCTTTTATTAGACAAGCTAATTCCCATTAATCATTCAAATACCGCATTTTTCTGCGTTGCCAAGTATATAATAAGAAACAAGTCGAGAGACTAGGGGATTTGAATGGTTATCCAGTTTACCATGAAAGAATAAGTATTTGGTTTTGGCTAAATCATTAATATATGTAACATTGAGATCTGTATGAATAAGTTTGTTAGTGAAAAAATAAGGAGCAATAAGGATTTTTCGAAGGATTTCGGATTTCAAGGGTTAGATACAAGATGAATCGGATGGTTTAGTGGAGCCCCAAAGCTCAACTCCAAATGTCCAAATATATCTGATAACTGCCATGTAAATGAGTCTTTTGTAGATATCTGAAGCTTTGAATGTTGGTCTAGTAAATGTTGAAGTCGAAAACAAATGTTGCGTTTAAACTAGCAAATCACGTATTATGCAAAATGCACTATTATTATTATCAAATACACGCCTCTTCCATTTTAAAGAACTATCACTTTACCATAAAATATAATAAGAAAATGATGACACAGGACGAAGAAAAATAAATTTCCAACATTTAAATGAAAAGGGCGTAATAACCTGGAAGTTGATCGCCCAAATAAAAACCTCAATCTCCATCTAATCTTCCATTATTCATGTTCATAAATGATTTTTCTCAATGCTAATAAATTAAAATTCAATGCACCGGCATTACCTCTGGCTCCGAAACTTACCCTTGTGTTCATTGCTCATACCTTCGTAAATTTCAAAGACAGGCCCGATACCAGGTGCATAAATGCTGACTGCCATTCATCTCGAAGCCTATCATCGGCTCAACTTGTAGCCCTAATTCCATGTTCCATTGAGAACGGAAGTTATAGCCGAGCCTGATCGATGAGCCCACGGCCTATTGGATTATTAAAAAGGCATTATCGCCAGAGGAGGCAGTGCAAATCTCCACGGTCTACTAGATTGATGGACTTGGGACCGGTCATTTCCTTAATAGCAGCCTAGCTGTGATAATTGGAGGTGCGCGGCACGTTTGTATGCATTTGGCTCGCACTTTTTCGTAAAGAGGAACACGTTTATTAAATAGGTCTGGGTTGATATTTTAAAAGTGTACTTTTTGTTTGTTTAATTACTGAGATTAATTTTTACAGTTTAGTACTTATATATTACTTTTATTATTGTTTTTGAGATTTAAATGTTAGAATTTATTATCATCAAAGGAGAACACAGCAATATTAACCAGTCATAAAGACCCCACCATTAAATCGTTAACTCTTAAACGCCACTTACATTACAAGACTGGTTCAAAAAATGTAAAATAAAACTCAATTACACCAAATCACAGCACACCACCTTTACGCTCAGACATGACTCTTGTTTACCTGTCTTCATCGACAATCTACCCATAACATAGATAAATCACTTAGGACTTACGTTCGATAGCAGAATGCCCTGCGGCCCACATGTAAAACAAAAGCGTCCCAGCCTAAACAAGAGACTAAAACTCTTGTAGCCAATACTTCATAAACGGTCATTAAAACTTCGACAGCGAATTAATACATACACTTAATTATTTTTTTACCTTTTTAATCCATACTTGGAGGAGGTAATGTTGAGTGCTGTTCACCCTAACTTCTGTATGGCTTGTATTATTAGAAAGTGAGCAAATTCACTTATTGTTACTTTAATGACAGGTGTGAATAAAACAATTGAAAGAGAAAAAAAATATTATAGGGGACTTGTGTCCCTCATTAAACTATGTAGTCCACTCTTTCATATTAACAAATATTTATTATTCATTCATTTACAACTCAACAACAAACTTTTTTATTTAACTTTGGTACGATAATAGTACCTTAGGCTATATAAAAAAGAAGCCATCATAAAATATTGTTTTTTATTTATCTATTTATTGCAGCGCCTGAACATAAAAAAAAAACGCCAAACCTTTAACCAAAGACTTAAACTACTGTACCAACTACGCTAATGGCAGTCCAAATCAAATCTTAAACAGAAACTTGTTACTTAAACATTTTTACTATAATCCGTTTTTACTTAACGCTTTTCAAATTTTGTACAGCGCAAAAAATGCACGTATACAAATACTGTAGACTTTTCAATCAAAACTCTTGGACCAAATTCCACCAAACTTTACAAGGACACAGAAACAAACATATAGAAGCAATGATCATTACCTTATACCTGAAAATACAAAAAGAAGATGGATGAGGGATCTACTTTCGTAAATTTCCTCAAGAAAACGAATGCCAATGAGAATCTACTGCTGGGTATCATTCCTCCTCATTCCTCACCTTTACACATTTCAAATAAAAGTAAGAAGGATTTTTCTAATATTTGTATATTCAATTTTGATTATTTATATGAATAAATATTTTTCGGCTTCGAAGTTTGTTATAAACTCTCCTTTTGCATAAAGATAAATAACAATCGTACAGCTACAATATTTACTAGAACTTATTGTCAGGTGACAATGCTGTCATCATCCTTTTTAAAAAAATGATTTTTTCCTTAAAGTTTTCATAAATATACTTTAACAGTAAAACAATGTTTCTATTCTATAAAAACCGAACTATATAAATATTTTCCTTATACATTTTATCGAATGTATCTTAAACAATAAACTATGGAACCAGTTGTTGACCAATCCCCAATCCTCTCAGATAATAATACAAATTCGTAAAATCATGTTTACATTTTTAAATTCGCACTATCGAAAAGATCGGATATGCGAAAGCGAATGACAGACTTTCGCTGGGAAAAATGATATAACTGGAAATAGAGAATACTATATTTTTTTCAAATTGTATAACAATCTTGAGCGTATAATTTTTTTTTAATATAGAAGCACATGCAAGGGGCGAAAAATATAGTCTTCGGAGAAGTTCCGTGTGTGCCTCAGGGCCTTCGGACACCTCCCTCGAAAAACCAGTCCTAAGTGTTACACTTGCATATAAAGCAGTCTACTTTTTATTTTTGAATGTATGTAATTAGAAACGTTTCTCGTAGGTAAAATTAGGATCAATCTTGGCGATATGGAAAAAGGAATAAATCTACTTGTATTTATCTGTTAATTCCTATTTTCGATATAATATACGTGGCCACGAAAAAATGACTCTGATTTATCAATTTCCTTTAACTTTCAGTATGATATTTTTTTCTTCTTCCACTATCAAATTCGTTCCGTAAAGCGTGGAGAAGCCTCGACCCATTTTCTGCAACCATAAAACAATTAATCATAAGAATAGTAATATTAATCGTAATAATATAGGCTATCACTAACCATTACTTTGACCCATATTTCTGCCTAAAATTGATGATGTTGGTGATACCAATTCTTTTATATTCAAACCATATTCTGGCCATAATCACAAGATGAATTGAATCTATTATTTGCTGGAATATCGACTTATTACGTAAATATCTTTTAAACTTCATGTACTATTTCAATGACAGTGATGGATTTTTTTACTATTGGTGAATATGACTGGGTAGATAATTGAGTGTTAATTCAATAAAAAAAAATAAGATTTTTTTAGATGAAAAAAAAAATTCATCATGTTTATTTTTATTGGATTCTGTTTTTGTAAATTTGTTGTACTTATTTCATCTATATATTAAATCATTCTACATGTTTGTTTTTGGTTGGGGCATTAAGTCTTTATGTACTGGAGCTAGGGTAGGAATGAAGACTTAGCCCACAGACTACCTTGCTATTCTAGCTAGAATAGAATTCGGAATCCATTCCATGGTCAAAAAAAGCACATATTTGTTCAGTCCAATTTTCATAATCGTACACGGACATTATGTATTATTTTATCTAAAAATAATATTTTCCCTATTTTCCTTTCTTTCTTCTTGCAGATTTTATAGGAATTATTTTAAAAATATGACTAATGGACAGTATTACGAAAAGACTTCATATTTTCTCTATATTTTCAATTTTCAATGATTTTTTTTTTGAAGTACTCATATTTCAAACAAGGTCAATCACCAGCTCAATGAATTTGAATAGGAATAAAAGATATCTTATGGATGGAGGAGCACAATTTTTTTTTTTTTTTTTTTTTTTGTAAATTAAACTAAAAAATTCTAAATAGCTCGCTTAAATAAATAATATGGCGGTCCTTTAGTTAAAACGCTAATGTAGGATAATACAATCGTCATTAGATAAAAGCTTGGCCTGCTTTCTCCGGCTACAGAACCTTTTAGCCCCTGCACGGCTGTCAAGATATACAGATTATGCTGTCTCAAACCGCATTTACTAAATTACTTAAAATTTAAGGGGAAAAAATATTTTATTACAGGCCCTCCTTAAAAAGTTCAGCATTCATTTTGAAAAATGGAAAATTAAAATAAATGCATCAAAAACACAAGCCATTATATTCACAAAAAGAAGACCACTCATAACTCAGAATATAATTATAAATGGAAACACGATCCTTTGGGCACAGTCTGTCAGTTACTTAGGTGTAGAATTAGACAAATCATCGACATTCATTAAACATATTAATAACAAATGTAATAAAACTAAAAATATCATCTGCAAAATGAAACCATATTTCAATAAACAATCTTATCTATCTGCTAAAAACAAACTGATATTGTATAAATGTGTTATTAGACCAATATTAACATATTCCTCCCCTGTCTGGAGCTGCACCTGTAACTCTAATTACAGGAAATTAGAAGTTATTCAAAACGCATGCATGAAAATAATAAACAACTACCCGATTTATACCAGAATTTCAAACATGCAATCTGAATTAAACCTGCCATCAATTAAACAGTACACTCACGTACAGGCGCAAAATTTCTTTTCCCTTACAACAATAACCGTAAATCCCATTATACAAAAAATAGGAGACTATGATAAGACATCTCTAAAAAGATACACCCACAAACGTACTAAACATATATTAATAGAAATGAAATGATATGTATTTAATAAATATGTATTTATCGCTTTTATATTAACAATTATTACGTTCATTCTTTATTCTAAGCAATATCCATAACATGTATTTAAAGTATTTGTGTGTATGATGTTTATTTCTTATTTAATTTTTTTTTTTTTTTTTTTTTTATTGTGTAGGTTTTTTTTGTTTTCAATTTTTTCTACTGTAAATATCATAAAATAGGTATAAAAACAAAAACAAAGGAAATATGTAAAGTTGCTATCACATGCATAAGGGATAAGTCACCTTGCACATGTAAATTATGTATATAATGGCCTTTTGGCAACAGTTGTAACAAAAATGTTTAAAAAAAAAAAATCAGTTCTTTTTTTTTTTGGAATCACAGAAATATATAAAAATTGGCCTTCTTCTGTGGTGAGAAATACACTCGAAGACCAATATGGATTTTCGGCTGTCATGTGGCATGAATATACAAACCGTAACTTTGTTCACTACGTTGCTACTGCTTTCAATACGGTCCGGCTGTTAGCTGCCAGCGGACTGGAGATGGGGCCGTTTCGAACAACGATTTGCCAGGATCTACATCTCATTAGAGAACAGAGTTGGACGGAATTAAATCATAGCTAAAAAAATAATCAGAATTTAATCATTACTATTTGACGACTGTAATCAGCCACACAATTAAATAATGATTTAACTAATGATAATTTGTCTGAAAGATTTAATCATTATTGAACTAGGAGAATGATTTAAGGAATTTATTTATCAAATAGTAATGATTAAATTTTGATTATTTTTTAGTCATGATTAAATTGGGTCCAACTCTGGTAGAGAATAGGCATTGTCATTACATCATAAATTTTCAATTACATAATTTTTTAATGCCAATTTTTTTCTAATGGATATTAATGGGTATTTATGGTCAATAATGATAGTTTTAAGTTTTTTATTGCAAGGACCTTGTGGAATATTGTGGAGTAAAAAAAAAAATGGAATCGTTTACTTTTCTTCGATTTTTGCTCTATAACTCTTTACTTTACGGTTTCCGGAGAATAATATATATATTTAGAACTTTAAATATTCCGCAATCCTGATCAACCAAACTATTTTTATAGTAAATACATATTGAGGTGTATTGCTTCAAAGTATAATAATTGCCCAATAACGTGATGTTCGAACAGAGAAGAATAATTCTTTCTTTTCAATACATTTTCTTGTTTTTTGTGAATCTAAATGCTGAATCTAAAGATTAACATAGTCATAGCGACATAGTGAAGCGTTTTGCGAATTGCAAACATCTCCGGAAAAAGTGTGCTATTTTTTTAGTGTTGGTGTGATTTATTTTACTTTGAATTTAAAATGATGTAGAAGTATGTGTGCCTTTATGGAAATACAATTTTTTCTAGCTCTCTTTTTTTTCTTTCCCCAAGTTTTTCTATTTTAAACTCTGTTGCTGAATGTCCACATATCTACAGGTAGATTTTTAAACTGCACTGGGATAAATATGTCGCTTCATATATTTAAAGCTTTAATAACAATTGAATTGAAAATAAGTAAATTTTATCATAAATTTCTACCTCTATATAACACCTTTGTAACCTCTCTCGAAAGGTGCTGGCCACCAATCGGTCGATTATATCAAACCAACTATTTAGGTGTCTGTGAGAGTTGAAGTGTGAAAATGGAAAGAAAAATAGACAGTTGTTCGCTAGCCGCTATATCCGATTGTATACATTTATTTTCAACACTCCTAACAAGAAATGATATTATAACACAGAACGACCCGTAAATCAAAGAAACAAAAAAAAAAAAAAAAAAAAAAAAAAAAAAGAACACTTGTTCAGTAGGAAACCAAAGCTAACCGGCTAATGGTTATAACCGTGCTCACATTCCTGTTGCATCGTCCTTCCGCAAGGTCGGTAATGAGGCCTGTCCCTCCGTTATGGAAAATATATTTGTTACGGGGAATGGGGGGGGGGCGAGGGAGCTGTTGGGGCAAAAAGTGGGCCCCCTCGTCTCCGAAATAAAAACTGGAAGGTCGTTACAGCCTAGGGTGAGGAGGACGGGGGGGTGCACCAGATCGCGGTTCTCAGGAGGATGTCGCTACTCTTCTTCCCGACCCTGGTAACTAAGAAGCGGTGGCAACAGACACTGCCGTGGCCACTGGAGGATACTTGTGCAATGTTTGACGACCGAAGGGTATTCTAGGCCTCTTCTTCAATACTGAATGTAATTCATGCCAATTAAGGAAATTTGCAGTTAGTTAATTGATTTCTAAAGGAAAATTGCAGAACTTTTTCTATAAATGATGTAGACAGAAACTTAACACTTATAATTACTTACTGAAACCTATTTGTACTTCAGGTATCAATCAAGATATGCGGGACAGCTAAAGAGAAACATAAGAATAAACTCCGAATTTGTCAGACAAAAATAGTCAGGACTATCACATTAGCACCTTGCTACGTAGGTACGTACATAACTCAACATATTGACCTCGACGAACTCTCTACAAACGATGTGACAAAAAATTATATGAACACCCCAACACGTAGATAAACGACATGGCCACGACTAACAACATCCAAAGTAAGCTAAAAAGGAACTAAGTTGGAAAAAAGAAAAAAAATAGTTAGGAGGGGAGACCATAGGGTTCTACTTGCCTTTTCACGCCAGGTTTTGCAGAATTTCATCAAATTCACTGATTATTTTACCCAAATTTAGATCATTTAAATAATCGAGCCTGGTCAAAGGCAGAAAGTTTATTTTCTGTTTCTTCAGCTGTGGATCGACAACGGGGTTTACAAACATATAAAGAAATACCGATCTTCGATTTACGTTCTCATATCATTCTATTGTTGGATGACAGAACTAATTCAGTTGCGATTATGAAATGGCGATAGAGATGTGTACCTGGTAGGACAGGGTTCCTTTATGATGGCAATAAATACTGAGCAATAAAATAGATAAATAGAGCAAAACTAGACCAGGAGACAGCTGACAGAGAAGCGGCTGAGCTATGCGGGCACCGGACTGGCATTCCCTACCCCACGGCGATCAGTTATAGCGCGGCTCTCTCAGTTACAGCTGTTCCTTTGTGTCCTTTATTGCTGTCGCTCCTGTCATTAACGGCCATTTTATTATGTCCTTTATCCTTCGCTCGATGGCACGAGGCTTTTTATTGCCTGCATAATTTTATATTTTCATAATTACTGCTTTCGTACGTTCCATTTTTAAACCCGGCAAGAGCAGCAAGGCCTGGCTACATATAGGATGAAATAGAAATTTATTGTCATTGAAATAAGCTTCATCAAAATTTGAGCTACTTCGATACATACATATGTTCATATTTATATATTTCTTCATCTTGGCTATGACTATGCGAATTCATAAACTGCTTTGTCAAAATCGTCTTTTGTATTTCGATATGCTCCTATGTTTCCCGTATTTACTCATTATCCTTGTTTTTTATATAAATGGACTTCCACATACGATACAGAAACTATCCTGTTGTAATAGGTCTTTTTGTTTAATTAGTAAAATAAACATAGAATTAAAAGATTGAGCGATTAAAAAATTGCTGTTATCCTTCTTACATTGGTTGACGAAATATCTGAGAGATATTTCTCAATCAAAAATAATTTTTTTCTGCCTACAATCTGACTCGAACTCGGGCCCGTTAGCGTGGTAGTCCAGCGCCTTACCCACTGATCTACCGCGCCTCCCATTCTCCATGCCTATAAAAGTAATGTTTGTGTAATAATATTATTAATTTCAAAATATGATGTAAATTTCCCTTTCTTTGACAAAATATAATGAAATTGCGCATTTCACTCATTAAAAAAAATAAAATGAAATAATTAATTGAATTGTAGAATTTTAAGTATAAATCATGTTGGAATTCTTTACCCATTCCTACTTGTAAATTTTTTTCCCCAACTTCTTTTTGACATAATTTATTTTTCCTCCTTGATTAAGCAACCTTCCGCAAATATGTAAATATTTAGATTTGTTTTATTTTTTCATGTATGATCGTATTTTAAATTTGTGTCAATAATTCCGTGAATACTGATGATAATGAATTGTTAGTCATATGTCCAGACAATTGTACCAGTAAATGTGAATTATTATTATTCTTAGGGCATAGTAAGTCCCAGAATAAAGTTTATTCTTCATTTCAGATAACCATTAGGGTGAGTGAATTTTTATTATTATTATTTTTTTTGTGTTATATTTATTTGAATAAATAATATGTACTTAACTTTGATCAGTCACATATCCCCTCCAGTAAAATGAAATATTATTATTTTTTAAACATGAATTATTATCAGGTTTCGAATGACAAACAAAATAAATACAACGGAACCTCACTAATCCGCCCCTCGCTAGTCCTACTCTCCGGTTAATCCGACCCTCCTGTGGAGGCGGTTGAAGGGGGAGGGGGCAATATTGTCAAAGAATCCCTAATAGCCCAGTTAAGTTGTGCATTTTGAAGTGCAAAAGATTGGGTAGTTTTGATTAATTTATGTATTGTTTGTGTTGTGCTTGAGTGCTAAAATCTAAGCTTTGGTCCTTGAAGCGCCGCCCCTGGCTAATTGGTAACGTCAAACCGGCCGTTTTTTTATCACCAAAATTAAACTTAAATTGTCTACTATTTGGAAAGAAAATAAACTAAGTAGTTTAAACAGAGACTAAGTCGCAAGCTTTCAAATTTTCGGAATTCTCTCATGAAGTGGCTGAAATCGAGATTTTTTTTACTGTTTTGCATAATGCTTCCTTAAAAAGGAAGTTTAGATACGACTTTATTATGAACAATGTTAAAAGTGAGTTAGTTTGCTGCAAACCTAACACAATAAAGTGTTACTTCGGTCAATACTTGTATACATAAATAGATGGCTAAAACATTTCTATTCAAACATATTAGTATGTCAGTGTATATAAAGGACGTTTCTATTGTCTTTATCTTTTTAAAATGCTAATATAATATATATGTTATATGTTAATATAACTTTTAGTGTAATCCTAATACACTTTCAACTATGAAAAACGTGTTTCATTATAATCTCTTAAGTGTCGGATTAGTGAGGTTCTTTTGTATAACAAATTATTTTGATTGGTTGAATAATCTTGTTAAATATTTATATATATATATATATATATATATATATATATATATATATATATATATTTGGTTATTTTTTGGTTAATATGAAGTGTATTTCTTCGTTTGATGGCCTCTTTACCGAAGCTTACTAAAAATGCTTAATACCCCCACCCTCTCCTCCATTAGCTATAATTAAAAAGTAGTTATGTAGCACTATCAATGAACATAAATTTAGGTGCTATTACACCAGTAATAACAGAGCTGTTTACTATGCATGATGTACATGTAATGACGACAGGTGGCATGTGTTGAGCTCTAGTTTGTACTTAATAGTAGATAGTGGACCACTCGAGCCCATTCATCAGAGCGGCATTGCGGTGGCGTGTCGGATATGCATTTATGATTGTTGGTTCTATGACGTCAAATAGATTAACATTGTAATTTACATCTCACTTGCATATTAATTCATTAAATAATCTTAATAACAATATAATAATAAACATTCATTTGTTTGTGGAAATGGCTTAGATAATTGTACAGGTTGGTTTTTTGTAAAGGAATGGCTTAGGGAAAATCTTATGTAAATGTATATATAAATTTAAGAATTTCGAAGTTCCTTTACTAAATAACCTTTATTTTAATATATATATTTATATTTATATATATATATATATATATATATATATATATATATATATATATATATATATATATATATATATATATATATATATATATATATATATATATATATATATATATATATATATATATATATATATATATATATATATATATATATATATATATGTGTGTATATATTATTTAAAGAAATTGGTAAACGCATCTGTCTAGTAATTAATACCAATTAAACAAAGTAGATAGTAAGTATTAGAAACTATTATAACTTCGGCGATAAAGATATATCCGAGATTAAATTTGAATATGTAAAGCAGTTTAAGTATCTAGAGTCTATAATATATCAAGGTAAAATTAAATTTAACTGGAAATAAAGGAATGATTTAAAGTCGCTTATTTCTGGGTGAAAATCTGCTTAGTTCGCGATTACTGCCCAGAAATTTTTATAATGAGGATTTTTTAAATCACAAAATAATCTTCCCACCGACAGTTGTTTATGAATGTGCGAAACGTGGGCGCTTAATTTAAGGAAAGAACAATGCCTTCCATTTTAAGGTCCTAGGGGTAAACTGAGAAGTAGATGGGAGGATTGCGTTAGGGCTTATTTTAAAGATTTTGGTTTTAAGAGGGTAGGGAGAAGTGTTTGGTCAGAGATTGTTGGTGTCGGAATTTGGGTTCGTTGCGCCTTTTTCTTATTAATGTATTCTTCATTTGTTTCATTTATGCATCGTCCTTGTCGTATGGCTGATTCCTCATTGGTTAGAATCATTGCATTATGTACTGTCCCACAATATCCAGATCATCTGCATATCCGAGGATCTGTACCATTCTACTCAAAATATATAGCCAGCAAGCATACTTATTTCCCCTGTAGATTCTGTTCAGTTTGGCCGATATACTTTCGAGCATATGAATCAGTTCATCAGCTTGGGATCACTAGTAACTGCAAACAATGTTACCTTAGAGAAAATTGTAAGGATAGCACTCATCGATGTTACAATGGAATGGGTAATATTTCAGAAGTAAATTTCTGTCGAGGACTACCAAGTTACGATTATATGAGATTCTGGTATGACCACTACTAGCCTACGGTTCGGAGTCATGGATAATCTCGATCGAACAAACGAAGCCTACAGGTTTTCGAAAAAAGAATTCTGAGGCCTATTTATGGACCTGGACAGGCATATCTCAGATGAAATAACCAAGAAGTATATAACCTCCTACGCGAACCAGACATAGTGAGACACTTATGAATAGGAAGACTGAGGTGGGCCGGCCATGTAGCCAGTATGCCAGAGAATAAGAACCCTAAAAGATTGAGGATACAATACATAGACGCCCCAACACAGCCATAAAGGTGTTTTTGTTTTTTTTATGAAAACTTTGAAATCCCCGTCGTTGCACAATTAATTTTTTTTTTTTTTTTTTAATTATCCTAGAAATCTGATTTCTTTATTCTATTCAGCCAGTAGAGAACTAAATTAATCCCTAATTTCACAAAGTATTTGAATTTATCTTTTTGATTATTTTCTCAAATATCTGAAACAATCTACTTTATCAAGTTATACATTGTACACAAATTCCAAAATATCAATGTTTTCAATAAGAAAGATAAAATGTTTTTACTTGGATATTTCTTTTGGCTGGGGGTCTATACTTTTTTCGTGAGACGTTTTTTTCAACCTCAAAAATAAAACTTTTGACACGCTCTAGCTCTGTTATTCTTGCAAAGATCGAAAATTTGCTGTATATTTTCTTTTCTGAAATTTAATGGATTTTGTCATAAAAAATTTGTCACTAGGACCTACCTTAATGAGCTGTATTGGATTGAATGAACAAAATCACACAATAAACATTGTTTATTTCGAATAATCATTATTTTAATTTAAGTAATTTGATCCTTTTAATTCTAAAATTAAATTTTAGATGGACATTTCCACGATCTATTGTTTTTCACAGTCAAGGAGAAATTGAGTTTAGTGTTTTATGGAGCAAGCAGTTCGAAAGGTATAATATATGTGAATGACGTATTAGAACACTCGTAATGTCGTCAAAAATCTAGAGATAATCAGAATGCTTACTCTGAAAAAAAAAATAATTTGCATCTCCATCTCTATTTCCACAACTTCTGACAAAGATGATGAATAAAGATAATTTTGCGAGTAACAGAATGGAAGATAGATAGAAAGATATATACGCTAAGCCAGCTGGCCTCACCCCCAGGACACTAGGCCCACAGGTATTCCCACAAGCCTAGGCATCCTGTCCATGGAACTACGATTCTGCGAGGACCGCCCTATATATTAGCCAAGCACAGCTGTCTCATTTGGTACTATTCAGGTATCTTGGGTCCTGCCCTGCGAAACGAACCTTTGTACGGCTCCTCAACATCGGGGATTGCCAAAAGTGATTTACAGAACTGTCAAAATTTATAATAGACCATAGGAATCTTGCACACTTATCTGTATACAAACCATAAAAATCTAACCGAATCGTACATACTGAATAGGTAAAGTACTGGTAATTAAATGGTTATTTATCAGCCATCTAAATTAACAATGCCATCTTCTGACTAAAGACTACTAACGACAACTCAAAAAAGCGTTCAAAGCTCCTAGTAATTTACAAAAGGGTCATTCCATGCCATATCAACAGATTCTACATTAGATTTGGACCTTGACCTCTCCGGTTTCTATGAATTTTGGTATAGCAGCTGTACTTACCAAGACTAGTAAAAATGTGAAATATTACATTTTTCTGACATTTGTTTTTTGAGTTATAAGCTTTTAAAAACTCAAAAAACTGCTGTTTTCAGTCCTCCCTCAGTATATTCAGAATTAAGCCATTAAAAAACTATTGCTCCCAGAGAGCTCAAATTTGCGGCATTCTTTTTTATTTGAAATGCCCTTCAATATGATATATCACTCCATATATTTTCGGTTCATTTTGAATTTTCTCGAAACATCCAAAAACGGTTCTCGTGATTCCCAAAATAAGTACCCTTTAATTTTTTCGAAAAAAATATATGTGATTTATACTATTACTGACTACATGTGGACAAAATTTTAGGATGTGACGGAAATGGGTTCTTGATAAAAAAAAAATATTTTGTGTTTTTTTTAATGGGCAGTTAGTCGAGTCAATGAAATATTATAGAATGCGTTTTCTGTAATCCAAGGTTTTTCATTGGAAACTAGTTCAGGGTATTCAGAAAGTAAACATACTTTAAGTCCTTGAGTTTTCGGGTCTGGGAACAAAAAGGGAGGGGGCGCGGAAGGTCTCTTTTTTTTTTGTTTTGAGCTCATATCTCGAAAACGGTGCATCGCATGCAAAACATGACTATTTACCAACTTAATGTTAACTAAATTCTCTACAACCTTTATTATATGCACATTCTTCACAATCTTTACCGTTTCCGAGATATACGTTTGGCAAATGTGTACATTTTCGAAAAACAAAATGTTCACCTCACGTTTTCTGTTAAACAACCATCTATTTCTTTTAAAACTTCCATTTTTCGAAAAAAATCTTTATAAATAATATTGTAAAACATTAAATTTCCTTCAAAAAACAGATATATATTCTAATTTATCTTCAACTTGTCAAAAGTTACATAAATTTTAACTTTTTAACTTGGTAAAATAATCACACTAAAAGTCCTTTACATTTTCCAAGCGTATATCTCGGAAGCAGTACAGAAAATGAAAAATGGATATATAATAAAGGTTGTAGAGAATTTAGTTAGCATTAATTTAGTAAATAGTCATGTTTTGCATACGATGCACCGTTTTCGAGATATGAACCCAAATACTAAAAAAAAAAAGAGACCTTCCGCGCCCCCTCACTTCTTGTTCCCAGACCCGAAAACTCCAAGACCCTGAACAAGTTTCCAATGAAAAACCTTGGATTACAGAAAGCTCATTCTATAATACTTCATTGACTGGACTAACTGTCCATTAAAAAAAACACAAAATATTTTTTTTATCAAGAAACCATCACCGTTCCGTCCTAAAATTTTGTCCACATGTAGTCAGTAATAGTATAAATCACCTATATTTTTTTCGAAAAAATTAAAGGGTACGTATTTTGGGAATTACGAAAACCGTTTTTGGATGTTTCGAGAAATTCAAAATTAACCGAAAATATATTAAGTGATATATAATATTAAAGGGCATTTCAAATAGAAAAGAATGCCGCAAATTTGAGCTCTTTGGGAGCAATAGTTTTTTAATGGCGTAATTTTGAATATACCGAGGGAGGACCGAAACCAGCAGTTTTTTGTTTTTAAAAGCTTATAACGCAATAACCAAATGTCAGAAAAATGTAATATTTCACATTTTTACTAGTCTCGGTACGTACAGCTGCTATACTAAAAATCATAGAAATCAGAGAGGTCAAGTTCCAAACCATTGGTTGATTTGACATGGAATGACCCAAAAGACTTATTTTCATAAAAGTAATTAGAACCATTTGGACATACGAAGTTGAGTTTTGGGGCCCACTAAACCTTCCAACTCTTCTCGTATCCAATCTTTACAATCCAAAATCCTTCGTAAAATTCTCAATGCTTCTTATTATGTCACAAATAAACTTATCCATAAAGATATTACCAAATGTTCGATATGTTGCTAATTTGGCCCTAACCAGATGCCTATCCTTTCATAGTGAACTCCATACTCACTGGAATTTACTAATCTCCCAACAAGTCTCATTCCCTATTCCCGATAATCCTCCGAGGTGTGAAAAGAAGATGGCCATGAGACCTAATGTAGAACGTTTATTGAAAAGCTAGTAGTGAATAGTTGTTTACATGTAATTGATATGTTAATTTAATAATTATCCTCAAATTTACTTGTTTGATATAGTGCATACAATTGTATAAATTATGTAAATATTAAAACATATGTATATATATATATTTATATTCACACAGGGTGTTTAAATAGCAAAACTTTAGGAACTTATAGGGGTTCGAATAACTAAGACAAAAAGTCCTTTAGAGATTTGCTCGTTTCTGCTTAGTTTTAGAGAAAATCGCAAAAAAAGATACAAAACAAAAATTTTACAGGTAGCGATTATCACCTTTCAAAGTTCGTCAGGCTAGGCAGTTAGATATGTAAACACTTAATGTTATCCTTTACATTCTTTTATTTGTTTACATTTTGGCTTCCTTTTAGGATTATCATTCATAAATCAGTCTTCAGTCAGTTACTCAGATATTTTTGTGTGAATAGCACCAGCCACAATGCCGCATACATATTATAATGTTGAATACGCTGATATGATTTTTGTGTATGGTTTCTTAATGCTTAAGAAGCGGTGCGGGTGTATGCGCGCCGATTTCCAAATAGAAGAGTGCCTAATCGACGAGTCTTTTCGTTAACTTTTAATAGACTACGAGAGACTGGGTCATTCTTAATAGAATAGAATAGAATAGAAAAATAATTTTATTCTGGGACAAAGTCTCTTAAGAATAACAGATAATTGCAGGTATAACTAAGTTAAATCTGGTTAGAGACATAATGAGCTACAAAAAAGAAAAACAATAATACATTAATGACACTATGTACATAGATGATATTTAAATAAAAAGTGAAGGCGGCCAAATCCAGGCAGCAATAAGAGCAGATGATCGGAGAAGAAATTATGTCCAACGCCACTTCGATAACAATCCTGAGACTAGCATCCGAAGAGCATCTGTTGCATAGCAATATCGCGGCAAGCAATACGGTGAACTTTGAAAGTTGATAATCACTACCTATTCCTTCTTCAAAAAGTTCAGAATTTATTACCTCAAGATTATGTTAAGAGATTAAATTTTAGTAACTGTTTCTTGACAAAATTCGCGATGATAATTTATTTCCATTAAAAATTATATGGACCGATGAAGCTACCTTTACAAGAGGAGGAATTGTTAATCAAAGAAATTATCATGTATGGGCTCTTGAAAATCCTAGATCTATTAGGGAGAATAGATTTCAGCATCAATTTACTATTAACAACGTTTGGCTTGGAATTTGGAGCGGATTACTGGTGGGACCATATTTTTTAACTGAAAGATTGAATGGTATCACATTTACACATTTTTTGGAGAACGACTTTTCTAATTATTTAGATGACATTCCCTTACAGCAGCGGATTGAAATGTGGTTCCAATCGATGGATGTCCAGCTCATTATAGCAGAGTTGCTCGATCTTGGCTGGATATAAATTATCCACAACGATGGATTGGACGTGGAGGAGTAGTACCTTGGCCACCCAGATCACCTGATATGACACCCATGGATTTCTTCGTATGGGGAACCTTAAGCAGAAAGTTTATTCGGTGTCAATCAACTTAAGAGAGCAATTAAGGGACCGAATCATAGATGCAGTGCACCAAATATCATCAGAACAATGTTTAGCTGCAATTTATGCTTGCATTGGTGCAAGAGGACAACATTTTGAGCAATATTTACATTAAAAAGACCATAACATAATTATAAATGTAAATAGATTAGTATAAAAATGAAAACTTGTTTTGTTTCTTTCTTTGCGATTTTCTCTAAGACTAAAAAAAAAACGAGCAAATCTCTAAAGCAGTTTTTGTCTTAGTTTTTCGGTCCCCTATCAGTTCCTGAAGTTTTGCCATTTAAATTCGGGACACCCTGTATATAGGTATATCCAACTTCTACTTATAAGAATCTAACAAATGACTGGTGAATGTTAGCAGTTAAGCAATGTATCATCTAATGGTGAAGTGTCTTGTCTCTTCCGAGTTTTGTCTTCTTTTGTCTGTTTAGTCATAACACTTCACCATTAGATGGTACATTGCTTAACTGCTAACATTCACCAGTCATTTGTTAGGTTCTTATAAGTAGAAGTTGGATAATAGTTAACTATAAGTATATATATATATATTAGTTATGTCTCTAAAAAAACTTTTGGGCTCCTGATATTGACACCTTTTATTTTTTTATTTTTTTTTTATTTATTTCCCTTCCTTGCCTCTCGGCTACACGGGTTTTGCAGGGATGGCTTGTAGCCATCACTGCTGGTTTTAACAGTTTAACATAACATTTCAATATTACTTTTAACATTGCCAGAATAAATTTTCTTAAACATTTAACAGAACATTTCAATATTACATTTAACATTTAACATTTCAAGATTACACTACACGTTTAAAGTAACATTTAATATTTAAAATACATTAAACGCTTTACATAACTACATACTTGTGTTTAATACAATATACCTTATATCTAATACAACAACCTATATTTAATACAACATACTATATTAAACTTAACTACTAATACAAACTACTAATACAACTACTAATACAAACTACTAATACAACATACTATATTAAAATTAACTACATACTAACTATAACATACTATAATACATAATAATAACTACATAATAACTATAACATACTAATTTAAAATAACAACATACCTATATCAATTTTTTTTTTTTTTTTAATTTTTCGTTTATATAGGCATTATTCGGTGATGGGGTTGTCGTCAGCATCATTCCTGTCCAGGATTCTTTCTGGGGCGTGGCCCCTTCTTCCTAGGTTGAAGTGCTCTACCCCCACTTCAGTTTTCCAACCATACACAAAACTTTTGTAATACGGGTAGTTGTCAGCTGATACTAGTTGAGGGAAATCACTCTCCGTTAAAACATACAGCCCTGTTTCTCTCTGTAGTTTGGCTCTCAATACCTCAAAGACAGTGCATGAAATTACCACATGTTCAGCGGTTTCCGGTAAACCACAGCTGGGACAAAGCGGGTCAATATTTTTACCATGTTTCTGGAGCTTGGCTCGAAAGCCCCCGTGCCCTGTGAGAAACTGTGAGATCCAGTAATCCGGGAGTACCCAAGTTGCTTGAAGACGTGACCTAACAGTGGGGAAATATTTTCTAAGAGTAGCCCCTTTCGGGGTTGTTACCCACCGCCTGTTCCATTCTACTATCGTGTACTCTCGGATTATCTCCAACCATTTCCTTGGATTTGCGTCGATCAGAGACCGGAGATTATTTGGTAGTCCCACCGAGCCTTCCCTTTTCATTTTAAATTTAAAACCATCTTCTTGCAGTACAAGATCAAGAAGTACCCCTCCTGCTAAGACCTGGACCCCCTCATGAGACACTGATCGGTACGCCCTGGTGACTCGCAGCAGAGAATTACGCTGAATTGTTGCCAGCCTACTCATCTGTCTGCGTGAGAGATTTTGGTACCAGGCGGGAGATGCATACCGTAGGATACCAAGTATCACTCCTTTATATATCGCCATCGTGGCTGGGTATCTGAGGCCCCACAAGGCGCCCCCTAACCTACTGAGACAGTTCAATGATAAGGCCGTCCTATTGGCAAGGTATTCCAAATGAGGCGTTACATCAAAATTTCTTCTTATTTTCACACCCAGGTAGGTGACAGTCTCAGTTAGACGTATTCTTTCTCCTTCAATTCTAATAATAGGGTTAGGCCTACACTTATTTCCTTTCAGAAGAATGGCCTGTGTTTTTGCAGCCGCCATTTTCATCTTCTGTTTACTGCACCATCTACTAACTAGGCCAGCACATCTTTCAGCTTCTTGCTTCAATTGGACAATAGTGTTAGCAGACACCACGACAGCCAGATCGTCGGCATAGGCAATCGCGGGGAACCGTTCTTCTTCGAGTATAGCCAACATATCATTGAAGACTAACTTCCACAGGGCCGGACCAAGGACAGAGCCCTGAGGACAGCCCCTCTCGACTACATCTTCATACTCATAAAAGTTTCCGCGTATTTTAACACGTCGGTCCTGGAGGTAGCTCATTACCAGCGCATACAAATTGCTAGGTGTATCGTATCTCTGGAGCTGGTAAAGTACGCTTGGCCACCACACACTATCAAAGGCAGAGGATATGTCAAAGAGGAGTAACATGACGTACCGATCTGCCCTCTCAGCTACTACCTGATATTGACACCAATAACTGGAAATCAAATGTCAAAAAACGCATTGTTTTTTTTTTTTTTACAAGCGATTGCTTTATTACTTATGCGCGTTATAGTGAAATATCGATTCAGAATCCACTCGTTAAAGGGAAATAACAACCCTGTCAAAGGACCGATTATGGCAACCATTTGATAAACGAATCACAAAAGACGGAAATCAACAACTGCGTTTTTTTTTTTTCACATTCATTACTTCGCAATTTAATCGACGATGTGTTACTAGTAAGTTGTTAGAAAAGTCCTTGAACTTAAACAAAACTATCAAAACTAATCCTTTGACTTCTCCTTCCATTTCTTAAATTTTGAGTTAGCTTTATAGGGTTATTAAAACGAACGTGCAATATTAGAAGATAGTAAAAAATAAGAAAAAAAAGTCTAAAAAAACGGTAGCCGCAGAAGGAATTCGTGATGCAGAAGGAGAGTCAGACATCCATCGAAATATTGCCTTTTTGTCCTTAGTAAAATCATAAGGTTTCGATCTGCGAAAATCACTTTTTACAACTCAGTAATAAGGCCGGTTATTGCATAGTCGAGAGAATGAGGGGATGCTGGGTAAGATAGGTCCTTAGAAATATTTTCGGTCCTGTGAACAACTAAGGGAATCGGAGAGTCAGATCAATCATGTGACTGGAAAAAACTGTTTGTTGAACCTAACATCGTTTCTGTAGTCAATATAGGAAGATTGCGGAGGCTTGGACACGTGCAAAGGATGCCGGAAGAAAAACACCCAAAAAGATTATGCACGGTGGGCCGGTAGGAAAGAGATTGAGATGGCGATCAAAGGTGAGGTGGCTGGACAACATCCTAGATGACCTGAGTGGAGTAAATGGTTGGAAGAGGAAGGCGGAAGAAAGACAGGAATGGCTGTCGATTCATTGTGAAGCCAAGGCCCGACTAGAACTGTAGC
Organism: Euschistus heros; assembly: GCA_003667255.2. NCBI lineage: Eukaryota > Metazoa > Arthropoda > Insecta > Hemiptera > Pentatomidae > Euschistus > Euschistus heros. The sequence goes on from RCWM02000083.1 coordinate 2,315,000, forward strand.
GTTTAGTATAATAATAATAATATAGTTCTAAAGTATTAGTTATTAAGAGTATTAGTCAAAAATTCTATTTTTAAGGTGGACATGTTTTTGATTGAACATATTTTTACATTTATATGATTTCCTTTACGAATAATCCATGAGGACCATTCTCCTCCCTATGCAAATTGCTAAATAAGAGTAGTACATGGAGTTATAGTTCTATGGAGAGGCCCTTCCCGTATATTGTTCCGTGAGGGGCGAGACCAAAAACTAAACGGCCACGCCCACTATGTCCAACTGGCGACTTGCATTCCATATGAGATAGGGCAATTAAAGGGGTCCGTAATAAATAAAATAAGTAAATCGCTACAGTAAAAAAATCACTAAAATAAAATAACAGCAGTGTAAAGCCTAGGAAACCAAAATTTGAACTGATAAGAGGTTAATATACTGATAATACGGTTCACACCAAAATGGCTGCCTGCCCTGGCTATTGAGAGGTAAGCCCCTCCACTTGTCTATAACTCCATGGAGTAGTAGAATTCTCCTATGAAGCACATTTTAAATAAAACACATGTGATTTCAACAAATCAAACCATGTGTTCTAAGTTGCACACGTGTAGGAGGATTATTAAACATTGATAAAGGCATTTCCATATGTTTTTTAAAAATCTTAACAAGAAATGAATTAAAATAGGAAAGTAATTTAAATTTGAATACTTTATTCCATAATGCTTAGCGTTTTGAATTATGCACCTAGGATCCTTCCTCAGATCAGCGGAACTTTTTTCAATTCCATCAAATACTTATCCAAAACCCCAATGCTATATGAACAAGAAAACATTTCATTAGAAGATCATGTTGAGAATTTAAAGGAAGTGAAGAAATTATTACTAGACAAGGTTGTAAACGTGGACCCAGACGAAAAGAAAGAAACAATGGCAGAGATAGAAAGTGTGATAAGTGCTGTGGAAGAAAAAGTAAGGAAGTTATAGAATATTCGAGAAGACGTCACAACTCCTCCATAAGTTGCAATAAAGGTTTGAATGTATGAATAGATAATTTTATTGTCTAAGCTTTTGCCTTTACCATATAGAATGGCATAACATAATGATCATATTATATTTTTATATAGTATTTCACAATGGTACAATAGTACATTAAACGGGATTTTCTTTCTCTATTTTCCTTTTTTTCTTCTTTACAATATATATATATATTCAATAAAATAATAAAAATGCGTAGATAAAACAGAAATTCAGTTATTCACGGTTACTATTTATCGCATATTTTATTGTTCACCCATTTATTGGTTGTTTTATTTTTCTCCTTTTTTCCCATCCTTTAATTTTAAATTATTTTATCGGTTATATTACCAATTTTAGCATTAGCTCAGCATTTGCTTAGGTTTGTTAATTTTATATCAGTACCCGCGCGTCTCGTTTTGTTTCCCTAGGTATACCTTTATATAATATATAAAGATATATATATATATATATATATATATATATATATATATATATATATATATATAATAACTATAATTATACATAAATTATATATAAATATAATTACATAATATGTATATGCATATATATATATATATATATATATATATATATATATATATATATATATATATATATATATATTAAATTATGAAGTGGTTCTTGTTTACTAAATATTTTTTAAATATATTTTTTATTTTTGAAGAGAAAAGATTTGACCCCAGTTGGGATTCGAACCCAAGTCTCCACCTCTCTAGCGTGGCGCCTTATCCACTAGGCTACTGGGCTCGTATCCGAACCAGGGAAATCCTTTCTCTTCACTGATCCATACCCCCGGGCACTCGCAATTGCGACGTACAATTCGGGGATGAATGTTCAAATTTAACATTACTTTAATTAGATCTATTGACGAGCTGTCATATATATTTATTAAATTATGAAGTGGTTCTTGTTTACTAAATATTTTTTAAATATATTTTTTATTTTTGAAGAGAAAAGATTTGACCCCAGTTGGGATTCGAACCCAAGTCTCCACCTCTCTAGCGTGGCGCCTTATCCACTAGGCTACCGGGCTCGTATCCGAACCAGGGAAATCCTTTCTCTTCACTGATCCATACCCCCGGGCACTCTTCAAAAATAAAAAATATATTTAAAAAATATTTAGTAAACAAGAACCACTTCATAATTTAATATATATATATATATGACAGCTCGTCAATAGATCTAATTAAAGTAATGTTCAATTTGAACATTCATCCCCGAATTGTACGTCGCAATTGCGAGTGCCCGGGGGTATGGATCAGTGAAGAGAAAGGATTTCCCTGGTTCGGATACGAGCCCGGTAGCCTAGTGGATAAGGCGCCACGCTAGAGAGGTGGAGACTTGGGTTCGAATCCCAACTGGGGTCAAATCTTTTCTCTTCAAAAAAAAAAATATATATATATATATATATATATATATATATATATATATATATATATACATCTTATGTAATTATGTTACCTTTTATGAATACCGAATGGCCCTAACTGCACTATAAAAGTTTAACTTTTATATAAAAGTGTAGACCAATAAAAGTAATTTTTGGAACTTTTACTGTTATGGTTTGAACTTTTATTTAACAGTTATTTCAGAACTTTTATTTTCATCCTCTGTTGAATAAAGTTTTTTTTATTAATAAAAAACTTAATCATATTACATTAATAATGGAAAGCAATGAGGATCTCAAGATGTATTTAGTAAAAAAAATAAAAAATCAACCTATTTACATAAATTTGATAATCGAATCCCTACATGCTTACCAACATGTATTGCCACACATGTATTACAACATGGCTTACCAAAGCTGCTAACAGATAAAAGATAATGTTTTAAGTTTGAGGGACTGTTGGGGGGATAAGGGATAAATATTTATTTTAGAAGGACAGCCGATTTTAAAAGAATTTGATAATAATTTAATATTAACATTTCCAAAGGTACTAACAGTTAGAATATAATGTTTTAAATCGTTGGGTGAGAAGGTGTGGGAGGGGGAATATGTATGCAAGAACGACTCAGCCGATTTACTAAAATTTTTATTTTTATAATCAAATCCGTACTTACCAAATGCTTACCAACATTGGGTTAGTGAGGGGAGGGTATATTATTATATGTATTTTAGAACGACAGCCAATTTCAATAAAATTTTATTATCAAGTTTTTTATTTACCTATTGACAAATTCAGAGAATAGAAACTATTATTCAAGGTCATTCATTATTGTTGTATACGAGGTGTGATCAAAAAGTTCCAGGACTTTGTATATACTATGGGAATGCAATGTCTCACAGCGATGCGGTTGGCAGCATTGTAATGCCTGACTCAACAGGAACACAGCTGTGTTTGCAGATCAATCATAACATCACTGAAAGTAACATGAGCACAGTTTGTTTGTGGTTAGTTTTATAGAGTTTGGCTATTTTATGAAAATGAATGTGAAAGAAGAGCAACGAGTTTGTGTGAAGTTTTGTGTGAAACTGAACAAAACGTTTTCTGAAACCTTTTTGATGTTACGAGAGGCTTTTGGTGAAGAATGTCTAAGCCGATTATGCTGTCATCAGTGGTTCAAGAGGTTTAAAGATGGCCGAACATCCACAGATGACGATGCTCGTTCCGGACGCCCTTCAACGTCAATCAATGATGACAATGTTGCTAAAGTGAACGCTCTCGTACGATCAGACCGTCGCTAACAATCCGTGAAATGGCAGAAGAGTGTAACATGTCATTTGGGTCATGTCAGGAAATTTTAACTGAAAAACTTCAAATGCGTCGTGTTGCAGCAAAGTTTGTGCCAAAACTGTTGACTGAAGACCAAAAACAACACCGAACTCATGTTTCTAAGGAACTTCTTCAAAAGGCAAATGACGACGAAAGCTTCTTGAAACATGTCATTACGGGAGACGAGACATGAGTTTTTGGTTACGATGTGGAAACAAAAGCCCAATCATCACAATGGACATCAAAAGGTTCTCCAAGACCCAAGAAAGCACGCCAAGTCAAATCAAATGTGAAGGTCATGCTTACGGTTTTCTTTGACTGTAAAGGTGTTGTCTACTATGAATTCCTTCCACAAGGTCAAACAATTAATCGTTTTGTTTATCTTGAAACCCTTAGAAAATTGCGTAATGCTGTGAGAAGAAAGAGACCTGAGCTGTGGCAAAGTGGTGATTGGGTCCTTCACCATGACAATGCTCCTGTTCTTAAACATATATTAACAATTCAAGGATCGAAACAATTAAATTTAAATTTTCCATTTGTGGAGAGAAGGGGAGGAAGGTAAAAGTAGTACATAAGAACGACTCATTATCATTAAATCTGATAATCTAGTCTTTTATGTAAATATTAACAATCTAAAAGTATTATAACATCTCTGAAGCATTTCTCTTTTATTGGTGGGGTGGAAGAGTGTAAAATCTTATTTTAGAATAAAAATTTAACTTAAAATTTTTAAGTTTGAAAACAGCTCGGATGCATTATTTTATTTTATTTGTTTTATTTATTTTTTTTTTTTCTACTAGGGTTGGGGTTGGAAGAAAGTAAATTCGTATTTTTGAATGACAGCTGACTCTTATAAGATTTTGTGTTCAAGATTCATAGAAATTTAATGATAATTCTCGCAGGATAGAAACTGATTAAATTTACTTGAGGTACGCATGATGATATAGAAGGATCAATAGAAGTGGCATTTAATTCATCAATCCTAATTGATTAAATTTAATTTTTTTATTATTGGGGGTAGGTTTTTTTATAATAATACTTTAGAACGACTCATCCGATTTTCATGACATTTAAAATTTCTAAATGAAAACAGCTCTGATACATAATTTTTTATTTTAATGTGTTAGGGGGTTGGACGGGTGTGAATTCGGATTTCAGAATTACAGCTGAGTTTCATTAAATTTGGTTATCAAGTTTCCTAGACATCTAATAATAATCCTAAGAGGATCGAAACAATTAAATTTAAAATTTTTATTGGTGGAAGGGGGAGGAGGTTAACGTATCGCTTTATAACGGCTCATCCGATTTTCATCACGTTTAAATTTTTTAAGTCTGTTACATATTTTCGTTTTATTTTTTATAATTATTTTTTTTTTTAGTGAGTTTTGAAGAGTGTAAATTCGTATTTTAGAATGACGGCTGATTTTCATAACGTTTGATTATGACGTTTCTACTGAAATTGCTAAAGGTTAATAAGAACTTTGATTATTAAATTTTAGCAAAATTGGATGAGTTGTTCTTATAATTGCTACTTTAATCCCCTCCCCCTCACTAATAAAACTTTAAATTTAGTCAATTTCGATCCTTGTATGTTTATTACCAAATTTAATGAAAATCAGCTGTCAATTTATACCCGTCCAACCCCCTACTCCCTCAAATAATAAATTATGTATCAGAGCTGTCTTTATACTTAGAAATTTTAAATGTCATGAAAATCGGATGAGTTGTTCTAAAGTTCTAAAGAATTTGTATTATACCAATCCATCTCTCCGCCAAAGAAAACAAAAAATGTATTCAGTGCTGTTTCCTCACTTAGAAATTGCTAATAGGTACAAAAGAAACATGATTATCAAATTTGATCAAAATCGAATAAGTTGTCCCTAAGTGATACTATAACACTCCCCTTCCTAAAAAGTTAAATTTAATGTTTACAACAATAATGGCTTGCATTAAAATGTATTACAACTTTTAACTTTCATCTTAAATAGTATAAGTTAAAGTTTAACTTTTATATAAAAGTTTTTTTTTTTTGGAACATTTATTTTTATGGCTACAACTTTTATTTAACTGTTATTTCGTAACTCTTTTTTAACCTCTTTTGAATAAAGGTTTTTTTTTTTTAACAGTTATTTTATGACTCTTTTTTATAAAAGAATACCTTCAGATCCCTGATCTTTTCTATTGAGAGTAAGTCGTAATTCAGATTTATGTAGCTTTGTAAGAACTGGTTTCTATAATTATTTTAGTGCAAATATTTCAACAACAAATGACTTACTCCTTCCAGTATGAATTCTTGACAATAATCGAAAACGTCTCTAGATTTTATTATTTTCGAAGTGGCTTGAAATTGGCCAATATCAATTTATAAATATTCACCCTGAGCTTTAAATAACTTGCTGGTTCAGGACTTGTATAACAGCAGATACTTCGGTGCATAGGATTGTATAATGAGTTATTTTATTAATAACTAAGGATTAATATCCTCGATTAATATCTAAGGATAATAAGTGATTCGTTGCTGATTCAAAAAATTTTTTTTTGTTCTCAATCTAGAGTTTTTCGTTTGTCAAGTCATTGAAATATTCTTGAACATTATTTAAATTAAGTAATGATTTGACTTGTGTAATCCAATTATACTTCATGTTATGATTTCTGTCTGGAGCCCATATTTATTAGTCTATTGAAGCATTTTAGTCGGGTAGCTAAATCATCTTAATAAAGAAATCCAGGATTTTTTTCAATATATGGACCATCATGTGACTACGACCTGTTAGCAATCGGACAATGTAATTACGTGTAATTTTTGGCCAGAAATGCGGTTTTTTAAAAATCGAAGGTGATCAGTTTCAAGATTATGCAAGTAATTTGAAATCCAGACTTCAGTGGCATATACAACGGTAGATGAAACCATTGCTTCGAAAAGGGTAATTTTTGCTTTCTAACCATCGCTCTTTCCTTTTCGCGTGTACTTATAACACTCATTCTCCTACGACATGTTATAAAATTGGACATAGAGTCCAGGCAATGGCCACCTTCTCTCATGCTCTGAGTGACTTTACTATAGCGCTCTCACTCAGCCTCCACTGGTATTATACCCTTAACATAGCTGACAGCAAGGTTATGAAATTATTATTATTGTTAGGGGAAACTAGTTCTGCAAATGTACCTCCTCGTACTTTTTGCCAGTAGCAGACCAGTTATAACCGGATTGAGATTTTCAGGGTGAAGAGGGGAGACTCTGCAATAGCGAATGGAATGAATAAATAAAAACAATTAAAGTGACTGCTTAGGACTGTACGCTGGAAGTGTAAACATCCTTGACCGGTCTACATTCCTAAATAAATCTAAAGATAAAAGGAGAAGAGAAAAATGTGAAATAATTTTTTTAAATGAATATTCCATTCAAGTTAATTTTATTTTTCCATGAAATGGGTATTCATCTGAAAAGTGTGTATTTTAGGTGCGTCTACGTAACTGTCCTATTTTATTTTAATCTTAATAATTTTCCATAGTGTAAAAAAACAGCTTGCTGCATTAAATAATTGATTTGAAAAATATCAAATCTAATAAAATGAATATTGTTTAAGTCAACATGGCTAAAATTGAATTGGTATCCCGACAGATCTTGCTTCTTAAAATATCTCCGTTAAGTATTAATTCCTATAAGTTTGAGTGTGGTCTTATTTCAAAAAATACCAGACGCGCCAGCGATGCCAGCGGATAACTTTTAGAAAATTCAATTTTTCCCTCTCTATCGCTCTTCTTCATGTCATAGCTTCTCAATAGAATGGGCAACAATTTCCACCGGGTTTTCATTTTAAAGAGGATGAACCAGGCCTCATTTTGGCCTCCTCACAATTAGCTGGTGGTTTTAGTTTGCGAAAAAAATTAATCCAAAATTTAACATAGATGATTTCCGACTTCTTATAATACGAAATAAATATACGAGTAAATATTTGAAAAAGTATAAGTGCTAGCTAAGATCTGTATATGCTTGATCGACACGTAGCAGGGTTCTTTCTGCATTCCGATGAGAATCGTAACTCGTTCTACCAAATTTTGATAAGGAAAAGAAAGGTCGAAAACATGAAAAATCGTGCGAGTGTCCTAAGGGATGTGTACTCCTGCTACTAGTTTCTAATAGACTTAAAAAATTGAAGTAACAAATGATTCAAATATCCCTAATTATATTGATCATTCTCTATTATTAAGTCCTGTTAACAAGTCCTATATTGCCAGTGCAGCACTATCTAATCAAGTAATTACGAGGAATCATTAGTAAGGGAACAAGGGCAACAAAATATAAAACAGGTATGTTGCCATTATAGATATCATTTCTGCCTTCAATATTTGTATTTTATGCCCAGTTGAAGGTCAAATGAAAAATTTAAATCGTGGGCCTTTTTTTTCGTCATAGTTCTTAAAATTCAGAGCCGTCGTGAACAGTCCGTGTCGCCAGTGAAAACGATTTGTCTGGAATCTTCCAGGCATTAGCATTTAGGAAGCATTCCACTTTGAGCTTGTGTGATTACATTGAGGTGTTTATTGGTTCTGCCATGGATAATCTTTGAGTAACAGGTATCATTTACTCCATGGTTTGTTACTCTATCATCTTGCGTAGGTTTTAATCAACAGTTATATGGAATTTCATGCTAACCATTTAAATATAAATTAGAATAGCCTAATTTCAAAATGTTCAACACAAATTTACAAAGACGTTCGTTCCCTCGCGGGGTAATTAATATTCGTAAGTTGGGGATGGAGGAGGTCGAAAGGATAGAGGAGTGGCCTGGAACCGCAGGGAACGGACCCACAGGTGATGGCGAGGCCCTCTTATTAGGATTTGTTTAATTGAAAAGAAGCGTGTTGCAATATATCAGGCGGCTATTGTGAGGGGACCTCATAACTCAGGCGACAATAGTTCTGTCGCAATAAATCTCTCGAGAAGAGCCTTTGGGTCACCTGCCATCCTCGGCTACCATCAGATAGCAGATTCTCTATGTATCCTCTAGCCGGTTGTGATCCGATGGGAACTTATTCTCAGTCTGTTAGATATATATATATATCAAAATGATGCATATAAAAAAATATAACAATACCATCAACACGAGAAAATGATTGTTCCAAACTAAATCAAGCTTACCACAATATTCTAAAGGCAATAAGCTAACGATTAGGATATAGGGCTGTTCTAAAATATTTTTGTTGGTCTACAATTATTTAATTGCCAAAATTGTAAACTTATTTAAGTGTCAAAATTCAAAATTTTTATTAATTTATTTATTGCCAAAATTGTAAAATTTTATTTGTTATTTAAATTATCAAACCTTTAGTTGAAAATAATTTTTTAATATATGAAAGAGTCAAATTACTGTTGTTGTTTTTAGGTTATTGGACTGGATATTTTATTGGTTGTAAAATGATGGTTATAAAATTATATAAATGTTTTTTTAGGCTGTATTAAAAGTTGAAAATAGATTGTTAAGTTTTAAGTTGTTTTAAATATTTGATTGTGTATTGTATTATTGGTTTTTAACGAAGGGAAATATTCCCTACATATATATATATATATATATATATATATATATATATATATATGTGTGTGTGTGTGTGTGTGTGTGTGTGTGTATGTTTATATTGTTTTTTTCTTTAGTTATAGATGTTATATTTCAGTTACAAAAAGTTTATGTAATTGGACCTTTAGCCTGGTAGTCCGCTGAGCAGCTCAGTACCCTGGTGTCTGAGCTGGCAAGCACTTGCTGCAAGAGTCCTGGAGTTTTGGGGTACCAATTTTTAGTATTTATCTGTCAAATTTTATATTATTAATAACTGGATGAGTGCCAATGTCAGGAAAGATATTTATGAATTGTATTATTTTTCCAGTTCTGAAGAAGATCCCATTAAAAAAAGGGGTCGAAACGTTAATAAAGAGAAGAGAGAGGGAATAAAATTAATAAATAAAAATGTAATAAAGCATATGGTTTTTAAACAAAATATTGTTAATCATAAAGGAGGACCTATAAACCAAATATTGTAGAATAGTTTTATATATATATATATATATATATATATATATATATATATATATATATATATATATATATAAACCACACTAATCCGACCTCTAAGGATCCAAAAGGTACGGTGAAACGGCTTAAATATCGGATGAATAGTAGATTTCAATTAAACATGTTTGTCGTAGTTAAAAGTGTATTATAATTACATTAAAAGTAATGTCACCGTTTAAAAAAATTAAATGGAAATAGTAACGTACGTCATATACAGTAATATTATAATGCGCTTGCACAGATATGTTCCAATCAGCTATTTATGTATAGAAGCATTGGCTAGAGTAACACTATATTTTGTTAGATGTTTAGCTAACTGACTCACCTTTACAATTGTTGGTAGTTAAATATGCTCTAAACGTCATTTAGAGTAAAACCGGAACAAAATTCACACCTTTTCAGCTCCTAAGATCTTTACTATTACTCAGATTGCCCAAATTTCCCGCCGTTCCATCGGCCTTCTCAAATTATTCCACCGAAACCGTTACCTTCTCCCCCTGTCAACCCGCAAGCTTTTAGTCTCTTCCTTATTATTCCCTTACATTGACTATGGTTGTCTGGTTTACGGTGGCCTCTCGACGGTTCTCGAAGACAGACTAAAGCGAATCATGAACTGCTTCGTCAGGTTTGTCTTCGGTAGTCCGAGGCGTTCCCATGTTTCCCACCTCTATTCCCAACTAAATTTGCTCTATCCCACTTTCCGTAAACAATATTTCCATGGAACATTCCTATACCAAATTATCAATACCCTCCAACCTTCTTATATTTACAATAAGCTCCAATTCAGATCTGCAGTTAATCCAATACATACGAGTTCCCGTCTTTCTGATCTGTATACCCCGTCCTATAGAACTTCAATATTCCAACGCTCCTTCCTTTTCCGCTCAACAATCCTCTGGAACTCCATCCCTCCTCACATCAGACAAGCTAAATCCCTGAAAACATTCAAATATTTATATTTCCAATACCTCCTTCTCATCCAGACTGACGCTTGCTAACTATCTAACTACTTAGTCAAAAATTATTATTGCATTGCTGGATTCAGTTCTGGAATAATTGAGATTCCTTTTAATAAAAATTTAACTTTCCATGAATATAACATTGGGTACTTCTATTGTACATACAAATCATATTATTGTACCATAAGATTTTTCTATATCATTTTTTTTTTTTTTTTTTTTTTTATTTAATTCTATCTCCTCTAATCTGTAAAATGTTATCTTCTTTTCTTTTCTTTTTATTTAAATATCATCTATGTACATAGTGTCATTAATGTATTATTGTTTTTCTTTTTTGTAGGTCATAATGTCTCTAACCAGATTTAATTTAGTTATACCTGCAATTACCTGTTATTCTTAAGGGACTTTGTCCCAGAATAAAATTATTTTTCTATTCTATTCTATTCTAAAAGGATAAGCCATGTTTCGTTTGTGATCACTAACCGCGAAAACTACTGAACCAATATGTACTAAATTTTAACCACACCAACTTGACAGTCAAAGGAAGGTTTAGCAATAATACAATTTAAAGATATTTAATTATATTGCCATAAAACAGCGATAAATATATGATGCGCTGTGAAGTGTGACAATTGACCGTTAGGTGGTGAGCACATTTCGAGGGAAGTTGCAAAGTTTAAAATTTACTTATTTTCAATTCAATTGTTATTAAAATATCAATAAATATACCGAGTGACTTGTAGATCCCAATGAAGTTTAAAAATTGACCGATGTGTGGCCATTCTGCAACAGAGTTTACAGTGGTAAAACTATTAAATCCAACTGTACCAAATTTTAACTACATCTCTATAGTTCTAGGAAGGTTTATCTAATAATAATTAAAATGTATAGTCTTGAGAGCCAGAAACGAGGTTTTCCAGACTGTCATATACTTTTATGGTTTGGAATAATAATCCAACTAGATGGATCGATAAAATTATTTTTCCCAAAGTGGATGTCTAATTATGCTTTTACGTACTCTTCAAACACCTAATCAATACAGTTTTAACCAGGTTAAAAAATACTGCAATGTTTGAAAATATCATTGAAGAAATAATCCTAAATTCCATACTTCAATACAAGATTTTTATCGATAAACAAATGAAATTCAATTATTTGTTTAAATAATCTGCGTTTTTTATTTATGAGAGCGGGCGAAGCCGCGGCGGGGTATCCTAGTCTTCTGTTAAAATTGCAGAAAATTTAGTTAAACTTTGAATATAAAAAGGTTTTCTTATGAACCAACTGTGCAGAAGATATTTTGGCGAAACTTAAAAAAGGTCAAAATTTGGATTTTAGCACACAAGCACGAACAATATATATAAATAACTCAAAACTACCCGAGCTTTTGCAAACTGAAATGTTCAATTTTACTGGACTATAGGGATTCCACAAAAATATTGTACATCCCTCAGGACTGCCCCTAAGGATCGAATTACTCGTGAGTCGAACTATTCGCGAGGTTCTATTATGTAGATATATTACTGTTTCCTAAATGAATAAAATGTTGTTTATTTATCCTGTTATCTTTTATCTGGGTGTAATGCTAGATATAAGAAATTTCTCAAACACAACATGTTAATCATGATTTTTATGTATTTTTGCACGCTAGATGATGTCTCTTCAACGATCGATATTTGAAAATAATGGGTTCCTTATGTTGTTATATCTCCACATTAAAACATTTTTTCGATATTACATCGTTCGAGGAAAGGTTAATACGTATTACCAATGAGCAATCTCAATATTTATTCTATTCAGTGGAGGTTCGCTAACAAACAATAAAATTAGTTCCTATTTTTGGGCAGAGATTATCACAATCCCGCCAGTTACTTTTACTAATAAGGCAGGTAGAAACGTTGGCACTCCGCATATCAAAGTTTTTTCTTTCTTAAAAAAACTTTCCAATCAAAATTTGGAGAATGCTCATGGTAACAAGTCTTATTTTTTCCTCTTACGATAAAATAAAGAAAAAGATACTAAGATACCCACATAAAGAGACCAATATTTTCAAATATCGATCGTTGAAGAGTTGCCATTTTATTATTTCGTTCAGGATTGGAATGCCACAAAGCCTGTCCCTGTTACAGGAGGATTTCACTATGACGATTATTGTTGTGCTGTATATATAATTGCAAGGATTGCAAGAGATGGGAACGTCTCAAGCCGGTAGTTCTCAGCCTATGTTCTTGTAACTGTTCTTAGTTGGCTGGATAGTTCGTATTGTTAGTTTTATTGCCAATTATATTGTCAGTTTGGGTTAATTTGCCCTGTGTCGCAGTTATCATAATGGCATAGCTATAAATAAGCGCTTATGAAAATACCTGAAACTCTGTGATTAATATTTTTAAAAAAATTTGAACATATTGAACGAATGGATTCATAACCACCCTTAACTAAAAAAACTGTTCTACGTAATATTAAATCTAATTATGACAATAAAAGCAACTATTATATTTTAAGATATAAGTTATCATTCAATAACATATTTTAAGTTGTTAGAGTTTTTTGAACGGCCATGTAGTGACAAGCCTAGTCAGTCCCGTCTTGCAGATCTGTTTTTTTGGGTCATGTGATGTTTGAAATAAAACATTAACTCCTTTATAACCATTGATTAATACTCACTAGAAATGGTAGAAAAAAGCAACCCTAAAAGAATATGCTGCATGGACGAAATAGTGATATTGGTGAATACCTACGTTTTGTGATGGTTGAAGTATTTCGTAGTCAACATTACGAATATAAACATTTTAAGGATGTATTTAAATGTCCTTAATGAAAATAATGGTAATGTTTTAAAGTATAATTCATTTAGAAAAATAATTTTAAAATAAGGACTGGATGATCACTGTAGGTCGAGCCGCTGACCAAGAATCGGGGCTTATCAATATTTAATTCTTTATCAGTATTGATAAGGGCTTCATATAGAGCACACAACTAGACCGGATATTACACAAGCCTTTCCAGTCATATTTTCCGTAATACCTGGAAAAAAGTTAAACCTATCTGGATGTGTTAGTTTATAATTAAAATGAAACAAATTATACGATCTGTACTAAACATTGAGCATCAAATTATGATACGTTTAGAGTTTTTAAACATATCCCAATACACGAGGCTTATATGCTTCTCTCATATATTGCTAGTAATATTGCTTACATACCAGATACTTTTGTGATTTTGCCAGGAAGCTTTGGAGTTTGTTAATATGCGTATTTTTTACCTTTACTGAATATCTGCGAAGTAGGTTTAAATTTCATAAAGTAGGTATACGTGTTCATCATTTTTAAGTTGTAGAGTTGAATGTTTGGATTGAAGTGAACAATAAAATTCTAATAACGACTATGCCTATTTTTACCTCTCATCAATGCTCAGAGATAGTAAAACCAATACAGATAAAATTATTCTTAGAAATAATAAAGTAAACCAAAAAAAAATCGATAAAGTAGTAACACATAGTGTAGACAGGACCTTTAAGACCATAGATATGGAATATCCATAAATAATCAACCTTCATACCAAAATTGTGCGAGATATGATAAAAACCTCATGCCATTCAAGTTATGATACTTCTCAATAGAATCTTAAGACACCCAAACCTAATCAATATTAATAGAAACATCCACCTGAGCATGGGCGCATTCTTTAGAAATTGTTGGGTTATAAAAAATTGCATAAAAACTAAGTCCCCTGTGGGATACTGACCACTACTTCTGCATTCAATAGCCACCCCATCGTTGCGCAAGGTCGCGTCGCTTTTTGCCTCTGTTTTTTCAATTTTTTTTTCTTGTTTCCCTCGGTGAGGATCCGGAAGGAAGGGGCAGGACCGGTTGGAGGGGGCCTTTGTCAGCTACACCGAGGCTCCTGTTGTTTCAATAACGAACTTTTAAGGAAAGCCTTCAGGACTTGAAGGACCACTCGTCAAGTTTTTTCAAAGAGGCCTCAACGGTGGAGTTGAGGAGTACAGAGCGGAAAGATAACATCTGAGCCGGCCAACTGGTCCATGGAACCATCTGAAAAGTACAAATCGGTTCATCGAAACGCACTTGTCCCCCTGGATCAGGTGCATGCAAGAGGAAAAAGGTACTCTCCGGTTTCATCTCCATATGTCAGGTCTTATCAAATAGCTATATTATTTGATACGTGCATTTAATAAAATAGATAACGACCCAACCGCATTAATTGAAGGATAATGTTTATAAGATATATTTACAAAATATTACACTTAGAACGGAAGGGCCTTGGCAGATTGGTTGCTGCTGGAATAAAATTATCTGATGTCTAAGACAATAATAAACCTGTTCAAATACTGATTGGAGCAGATATTGCTGGAAAAATTCTCATGGGAAAAAGACTGATTTTGCTATGAGGACTAGTAGCCGTTGAAACAGATTTATGCTAGACTCTAACGGGCAAGCTTCCACAAGACGCTTTAAAAGTGAATGCAGGTATGTCCATTTTGTCAATGTTTGTTAAAGAAGCAGATGTATCTCAGTTATGGGCGTTAGATTAGATCAAGCCCGAAGGCATTAGATCAAGTCCGAATCCACCGAAATTGTCAGGCCCCCCAAACCATAAAAATCTATCTCACGTCTTAATTTCAAGTTTCGTATCCATCGATATGTTTCTCATAGCCTTTCTCTTGGAAATCGTTGTTTATGGTTTTACTTGAAAATTTTTATATAGTTTTCCATTAAAATCTTTTAACCATTAACCAACTTATATCATGTTCAACCTGAGATATATTTTAATATTCATTTCGAAATAATGCAATTAGATAAAATACTTAAAGTATGGATTAATTTAAAGAACATTACTGTTAGTAAATCTTTTATTGTTTTCGATGAACTATGTGGTTAGTTTAGTTATATCAATAATAATATTTTATTTTATTTATTTACTTTTTTTGGTGCTGTGTACCACCACATTTGGTTAGAGACACCATACTTAGGTTTAGAACCTTGTACAGATTCGTTTCTTTCAATTAGTGAATAATGTTTTTGTGGAGATTCGAGTTATTTTCAAGCAATATTGAGATCAGACCATCATTCATGAATGATTCAATCATTCATCAGACCATTATTCTTTCTTTCCTTTTGGTATTTTTTGCATTCGACGAGAATATGATCTATTGTCAGGTTTACCTGACATTCATTGCATTTTGGGGGTGGCTTCTCTTCCAATAAATAGCTGTTGGTTAATTTTGAGTGTCCAATTCTTAGAATATTTTTCTCTAAAGAAGCATTTTCCTGTTATGAAAATACACAGCTTATATTTACTGACGGATCAAAATCAATAATAATATATTCATATTGTTAACTTTGATAATATATCCTGTCGTGAAGTTCAGATAGTGCAATATTCATTGGAGCATTTTTGATCGATTTCTTCAATTCTGTAACTATTCTGAAAATACCATTTCCACTACATAAATACTTTAAAGCCTTATTAAGACAACTTAACCAATTCTTCATAATGCAGATTTTAAAAATCCTGCTTTGGAATTTACTCGTACACCTCGTTTTCAAGTTTTTTTTTATTCATCCACTTCTTCACGAGACCAAAATTTTCATAAATTGTGTTATTAGGTTGAAGTATGAGTGTTGTTGACACAATAGAAATTATTATTTTTTTACTTATTGCCATTAATTTATCAAATTAAAAATCGAAATAGGTAATAAACATTTATAGCAATATTTGATGTAATCATGCCTATCTTACCCCTCTGCATTTATTTGAAACTGCAGTGAATACTGGTTGGAAAAATACTAACAGTATTTCTTTTTATTGACGTTTAAGAATTTTTTTTTTCAGTTTCTTTATTTTATTTATTTATTTTGTTTATTTTAGAAATATAGGGACGACCGAGTAATAATAAAAATTTCATAGTTATTCTAAAGGCATTGACTTAGTTGTTTTCTTTGTTTTTTTGAAACATTTTTAAGCATTTAATAATTTTTTTTATTTGCAATGTATTACAATCAGCCGTTGATAAGGACAATATGTAATAGTAATATAAGAAAACATTCATGTCTTATTTACAGGAAAACCAGATTGGGTTTATTGACAACCGCCTTCAGTTTTTAATATTGATTCGCTAAAATAAAAATAAAGATGGACTCTAGAAATTACTGAATAGATGTTATATCAGAAATACAAGAAGGAACTGCTGGATTCTGCAACCAGTTTAAACTGCAGTAAAGACTGGTTGGAAAAGTCTATTTGTGTTTCTTTTTTTTTGACAATTTAGAATTTTTTTTTTTTACTACTTTTATTTTCCTCAATTGTTTTTTTTTTTTTTTTTTTTTTTTTTTTGTAAAATTAATTAATAAATATATTTCAATATTTATTTGTAATATATTTGTATAAATACATGAAACATTTATATGCATACATTACGGTTTTTGCATGGTGTATGCAAGAATTTTCAAAATATAGCCCGTCTTCTGTAGGGTTTACAACAGAAGAATAAGAAAAACGAGTTATAAACTTTTCGACAATTTATTTATTCAGCCGTCATATTTGTGAAGACTATATATCATATTTACTAGAACACATCATTATGAATTGTAAAAAATACGCCTTAGAAAGAATAAAATTTACAACGCAAATTAGAAATAAATTAAATTTGTTATAAACTATTTTTGCTTCAAATGAATTCGGTGCCTTCTTAAGTGAGACAAATATTTTTATTTTTTGTAATTAAGCGGTCTTAAATTTAAGTCGGTACTTATAGTAACGACTAAATGAGAAAATGGCTAATGGCTAACGCTCTTTATTTAATAATAAAAAAAGAAAAAAAAAAAAAAAGCCGTCATATTTCTGGAATAAAAAAATTTTTAACAAAAAAATTATTTAGTCTTTTTGCTATTTTACTCCAGTGTGTAGTTTCTTTCCAAGTCATCGTCATTAGATTTACAATTTCATTTTAAAATGATTATATGATATATAATTTATAATATATATATATATATATATATATATATATATATATATATATATATATAATTATGATATATAATTGTGAATGGATGTAGACAGAACTGGTATCAACAGAAAAATCTTTGTTCTAGTTAAAATGCGTTGCGTAGAAGTAGATTCGTTCTAAAGATACGTTGCAGATTTTTCTTATTGTTAAAGCCCTTAGAAACAGTTCCAGTCTTTTCACTAGTTAATCAAGGTCTCTTTCTTCCGTTTTAGTGAATGAGTAAATTATTCCAATCCAATCCTAGAGAAGGATAAACTAAAATCATTTATAATTAAACAAAACTGAATTATAGTACAAAAATCAAAATATATAAACTTTCAAAAAAAATATTCAACATTGAGTTTAATCTCTGTTTCTGAACAGTATAAACCAAAAAGACTTTTCCGTATTAAATATCATTGGAATAATTCCCCAAATCCTGTGTCCAATCCGCCTCTTATAGTACCAACCAGCATTAGTTAGCCATTTCAATTTTGCTTCGCTATCTCACCACTTGGACGTAAATCTCTGTCCAATATTTTAATTAAATTTAAGTCGGTACTTATAGTAACGACTAAATGAGAAAATGGCTAATGGCTAACGCTAAGGCCTTTATTTAAAATAAAAAAAAGAAAAAAAAAAAAAGCCGTCATATTTCTGGAATAAAAAAATTTTTAACAAAAAAATTATTTAGTCTTTTTGCTATTTTACTCCAGTGTGTAGTTTCTTTCCAAGTCATCGTCATTAGATTTACAATTTCATTTTAACATGATTATATAATATATAATTATAATAATAATATATATATATATATAATATATATATATATATATATATATATATATATAATTATGATATATAATTGTAAATGGATGTAGACAGAACTGGTATCAACAGAAAAATCTTTGTTCTAGTTAAAATGCGTTGCGTAGAAGTAGATTCGTTCTAAAGATACGTTGCAGATTTTTCTTATTGTTAAAGCCCTTAGAAACAGTTCCAGTCTTTTCACTAGTTAATCAAGGTCTCTTTCTTCCGTTTTAGTGAATGAGTAAATTATTCCAATCCAATCCTAGAGAAGGATAAACTAAAATCATTTATAATTAAACAAAACTGAATTATAGTACAAAAATCAAAAATATATAAACTTTCAAAAAAAATATTCAACATTGAGTTTAATCTCTGTTTCTGAACAGTATAAACCAAAAAGACTTTTCCGTATTAAATATCATTGGAATAATTCCCCAAATCCTGTGTCCAATCCGCCTCTTATAGTACCAACCAGCATTAGTTAGCCATTTCAATTTTGCTTCGCTATCTCACCACTTGGACGTAAATCTCTGTCCAATATTCGAGCCTGACACGGGCATTAAATAAATATCTGCGATAGAGGCAGTGGCTGGAATGCCGCTCCTACAAAAGGAAACAGACTTACATCCGCTCAGTGACGTACTCTTCTCGGAACGGACAGGCTTAATCCGTTCGCAGATTAAGGAAATGCGGGTTTGAAAAAACAGGCGCCTCTCTCCCTTGGCAGCTGTTGGTTCTTGCATCTTTTTTTAATTTATTTATTTTTCGCTAAACTGTGATTCAAGGGTTCGAGGAACGGCTGGTGAGTCAGTTTTGCCAATATCGAAGGGAGATAGTGAGGGTACTTATCTCCTGAACTGAATACATAAGGAGCTCTGGTGGCGCCGAGCGTGAAAGTAGCCTCGTTGACTTATCTACTTCACCAACATCTGCCGCTACGATACCATGTACTAGACAAATAATTATTATTTTATCTCATCAGTACACATAATATACACATATATTTAGTTATCAAGCCCGAATCCACCAAAATTGTCAGTCCCCCAAAGCATAAAAATCTATCTCACGTCTTAATTTCAAGTTTCGTATCCATCGATATGTTTCTTTTGGCCTTTCTGTTGGAAATCGTTGTTTATGGTATTACTTGAAAATTTTTATATAATTTTCCATTAAAATCGTTTAATCACTAACCAACATATGTTATGTTCAACCTGAGATATATTTTAATATTCATTTCGAAATAAACTTGAAAATTTTTCTCCAGAGCCCATCCACATAAACTCTCGCAAATCTCTTCAATACTTCAATGTTTTTTATCTACTTTCTGAACAAACTAATATTTGATAAAGTTATGAGACTGGAGAACGAAAAGAGATGTACGGAACAAATATAGGAGGAAGTGGATAATTCCAGAAATTGGTGAGAAGCATAAAGGTTCTTCTGTTGGAGAGGAAGAGGCAGGATGGTGGAGATGGACAACAAAACGAAGGAGGGAAATGGGAGAGAAGACAGAAAGTATATAGGTGGAAAAAAAACAAGAAATGATATACGAGTGATCTTTAGTTTCCCTAAAGTTATCAAAATAAAATTAAAAGGCTCAGATTTATTAAAACCAATTTAAAATCGACCGTTATTATAGTCCAGTCAATCTAGACCAAAAATGGGTAATCAGAGTAAATAAAATTACTAGATCCAATTTTTTGGATCCCTGGTCCTGAACAAACCCCGGTCGCTGAGGGGGGCTTTAAATGTTTAATTTTTCAGTTTTTCACTTTTACTCAAAAACGGTGCGTTGCATTGAAAATATTTTCGCATACAAAATAAAAGCTTATTAAATTTGCTACAAGTTTGTTTATATACTTTTTTACCATAAAATGGACAGTTTTTGCGCTTCCGGCCCCAAAACGTGCTAATTTAAAAAAGAAGAATGTTTTTCACTCATGTTTTCCGTAAAGTTTTGTCTTTTAGATCCTTACTCGTTTATTTAACAGGAAAATCATCAGAATAAAACCTCTACAGCATTGAATTCCTTACAAGAATATATATTACTAGCACCCCCTGACGCGGCTACGCCCACTCTCATAATTATAGAACTTAGACAATTTTAACTAATAATCGAAGTTTTGTTAATTTATAAACAAAAGATCATATATTGTAGCATGCAGTCAATAAGCATTATTTTCTCAATGAAATTATCACGCATATCGTAATTTTCAACCTGGTTAAAATAGCATTGATAAGGTGGTTGAAGATTACGTAAAAGAAAAAGTATTAGACATCCATTTTTTTTTTTGTTTTTTGTTTTAATGTATAAACTACTAATCGTTATGGACTGAGACTATTAAGAAACTTGAATATAATGAACTGCATTATCAGTGCTTACAATAAAAAGCCCATGAATCATATTTTTATAAAAATTATCAAAAAGCAAAGATCGACATTTTTGTCTCCTCTCCTCAGATATCCCTTAGACTTAAAATCCAAATTTATAAATCCATTATAAGACCCACCCTCCTCCACGGTGCTCCACTGCTGCATCATATGTACACAAGTACACTTCGCGCCCTCCAGACTTTCCAGAACTCCGTCCTTCGGCGAATCGTCCGCGGCACCCGCCTAGAGAGGGCCAAAAAATACCCGGATCCTCGAGGAGCTGAGGTTGCCTACGATCCCGGCTTACATCGGACGCCGGCACGTCAAGTTCTTTGACGGGCTGAGCTACAGCGCCAACCCTCTCTTCAGGGACATAGCCCCGCCTCCAAGGCCTGGGAGGTGGCAAGGCACAATCCCCTTAGCGGACGTACTCGCCGAGGGAAGGGTCTTGTATGAATAAAATAATAAATAAAATCGGAGGCTTTAAAAAAAAAAAAAAAAAAAAAAAAAAAAAAAAAAAAAAAAAAAAAAAAAAAAATTTTGTCTCGTAATAATTTTTATTCGTAATTTTATTGATTTCGTTTGGTTGGATTTTAGCCATAAAAGTTTATTTATCCCACTCAACATTGTACATTTAAAGTTTTATTTTTGTATACTTTACTGTTGGAAACCTTCCTAAAACTATAAAAATAATGTAGTTAAAATTTAATAGAGATGGGTTCAATAATTTTAAAATTGCAAACTCTGTAGCAGTATGGCGCTAGTCTAATATCGTTCAAGTTTTTAACATCACTGGGATCCAAACATATTTATAGTTTTTTTTATAACAATTTAATTGAATTAAGCAATTTTTGTTATCAATTTTTAGCTCTATAAAACACCTTATCTTTGTAACCTATCTTGAATAGTGATCGCCACCTATCGGTAAATTTACAAACTTAACTGCGCACCATAAATTTATCCCTTTTTTAACAACAATTTGATTAAAAATGTAAACTTTATTATTGCTAAACCTTCCTTTTTAGCGGAACTCCTAATATTCCAGTTAAATATTATATTTTAGTATGCAAAATATAATAGAACATTAAGCCGCGTTTACACCAAAGTTGACAACAAAAAGTTGCTTTTCTCAAATTTTGAGCAACAAGTGGAAAACTTGTTGCCAAAGAATTGGCGCGAAAGGTTTAGATTAAGTGAGGAGTACATGTTTCGTTCTTTTAAGCGTATATCTTTTAAGTGATGTTTTATTGAAATTACCGATTTCTCTGTCAAGGGAATTTTCTAAAATTATTGATTTTGTTTCATCGTAGACGTGAAGTATTGTTGATATTTTTATAAATCGAGGGTAATAATTGATTATCCTCATACACAAGTTTTGTATCCTTTCGTGTTTATGGTAGTTGGTTGTACAAGTTGAGCTCCATACTACTGAGGCATGCGTAATCTGGGATCGAATAATTGTTTTATATAATATAAGTTTATTTATTGGACTTAATTTAGATTTTTGTGTAAGTAATCACAAGTTAATCATTTATGTGGTCTTTGTATTGTATAGAGATCTGTATAGAGTCAAACCAAGGTATTTTACTGATTATACCAGGGGATGACTTCTCCGTCAGCCGAATGTCAGGTCCGGGGCGCGTGGGGGGGGCCAGTTCTCCACCAGTTTTTTACAAGATGCTTGCGCAAAGTGTGAAGCAACAAATCTTCCACTTTTAGTTGTCAACTTTCTTTGATTTTTACCGACACTCCGCGGGAAACCAGAATTAAGTGGAAGACTTGTCTCTTCAAAAGTGGAAGATGGAAAAAGTTGCTGTATTTAGTAGAAAAAGCAACAAATTGCCGCAACTTGTGGAAAACTTAGTTGTCAACTTTGGTGTAAAAGCGGCTTTGGTCTCCTTTTCCTAATTTCATCTGTTATTTTTTCTACATATTTGTATACTTCTTAATTTGGAAGTTTATCCCATTGTTCTGTTTCCTAATATCTCCCTCACAATCTTTCTTTCCTTTTTCGTCATTTCTTTTTTTTTCTTTTATTGTTCCTAAAATTAGAGTTTCAGCTGCATATAAACATTCTGGCCGAATTACAGTCTTGCAATGACGAATTTTCGAGTTTCTGGACAGTGATCTTTTATTGTAAACATCTTTAATTGAGCGGAATGCCGTTTTATATGTATTCTAATATTGATTATCTGTTAGAGTAAATTTTAAATATAAACCTTTGTTTGCGAATACCATTTGAAGGAGCGCTCCTGTTAAGGGAACACCCGATTAGAGAGAGTTTTCTGTTTACGAAAAGTAAGTAAATCCAATACTGATTCTTACTTTTTTGTATGTTTGTGTTGAGCAGACTGCTGCGAAATAGAATCCGAGGGGCATAAATTTTTACCTTTTGTATCGAGGTAGCGCATCCTCCCTCCCCTCAGCACAACAATAGCCTTGTTACTCCCCATTCAATGCCATGTAATTATAAATTTACTGCTAGGGATCCTTTATTATTTTTCTTTTCGTACAAGCTCAAATTTCTAAACTATTCACCACGTTACACAAGAGTAAACAACATGGGAAAATCTGTGAGTAGAAATATTTTAAAATCGTCCTGATCGAAACGAACTGCCAGTAATTATATCTAAATAAATCATGCCATTATACCGCCAATAGGTCA
Source organism: Euschistus heros (assembly GCA_003667255.2). NCBI lineage: Eukaryota > Metazoa > Arthropoda > Insecta > Hemiptera > Pentatomidae > Euschistus > Euschistus heros. The sequence continues at coordinate 2,338,620 of RCWM02000083.1, forward strand.
TTATAATTCTTATAGCCATACTAAAATATTCTGCTATAATGTTAAATATTTTACCTAAATATTCTATATACTAATATTATACTTATATTATATTATATATTAATATTATAATATACTTAAGTAAAGAAGTAAGGGAATTCTTTCGCATGATAAATAGACTAAGGAAACTCCCTACCAACGTAAAGTCTTCTTGCCTGGACAAAGAAGGTAACCTTCTCACAGACAGAGCAGGTGTCTTGATAGAGTGGAAAAGACACTTTGTAGAACTCCTGACAGACTTAGACATGCACCCAAATACCGACCCAGGGATGGTTAATAGAGCGCTGCCTGACGATGGAGAGATGGAGGCTGAGTCTGAACCACCCAGCGAAGAAGAGATTGAGAATGCAGTAGAAAAACTGAAGAACCACAAGGCTCCAGGGCATGATGGGCTACCTGCGGAACTATTGCGAGCTGGAGGCAGTGAACTGATAAAGGTACTGCAAGCTCTCTTACAATCAGTGTGGGAGGATGAAGTGATGCCCTCAGCATGGAAAAAGTCGATCATCTATCCTTTTCACAAGAAGGGTAATCGCCTTACATGCTCCAACTATAGAGGCATATCCTTATTAACGTCCGGATACAAGGTCCTCTCGAATATATTATTCACACGTCTTCTCCCCTATGCCAATAGAGTCATCGGCCCCTACCAGTGTGGGTTTAGAAGCGGGAAATCGACAGTGGATCAAATCTTCAGCCTGAGGACCATATTGGAGAGAGGATATGAATACAAGTTAAAGACTCACCATCTCTTCATCGACTTTAGGGCCGCATACGATAGTATTAACAGAGAGGAGCTTTACCAAACAATGGAGGAATTCCAGATCCCTCAGAAGCTCATACGCATGGTAAGGATGACTATGAGCGAGGTTTTGTGCTCAGTATGCATCAACGGAGATTTGTCAGGAGAATTCCGAGCGACGAAAGGGCTACGGCAGGGTGATGCCCTTGCGTGCCTGTTGTTCAGTATTGCCCTGGAGAAGGCCGTGAGGGAGTCGGGTATACAGGTTGGGCACACAATTTTCAATCGAAGTGTGCAACTCTTGGCTTACGCGGACGATGTTGATATTGTTGGCCGGTCTCAACGCACTGTCGAGGAAGCATTTCAGGCACTGGTGGCTCCCGCAAAGAAACTTGGACTGGAAGTGAACCAAACAAAGACTAAATATTTGGTGACCGAGGAGACGCCTGGACGCAATACAACAGTGACATTTGGTGACTACACATTCGAGCAAGTCACTGACTTCATATATCTTGGTTCGATGGTAACCCAAGACAATCGTACAGAAGTCGAGATTAGAAGAAGAATAATGTCTGCCAACAAATGTTATTATAGCCTAAGTAAACAACTTGGTCGCCGCATCCTCTCACGTCAAACGAAGCTGCACTTATATAGAAGCATAATACGCCCAGTTCTAACATACGGCTCAGAGACATGGACTACAACCAAGAGTAGTGAACAAAATCTCCTTGTTTTTGAGCGGAAAATCCTCCGTAGGATATTTGGAGGAGTTATGGTGGACGGAACCTGGAGGAGACGCACAAACCAGGAGGTATACAGTTCATTTGCGGAACAGAATGTCCTTCAGGTCATCAAACTGGCCCGATTAAGGTGGGCGGGACATGTGGCTCGCATGGGGGAAGAAGAATTACCTGGGAGGCTATTGAAGTCTATATACTTATAGACTAATAAACCTCTTCTTTAATTTAAAATAGTAAATTTCATAACTCAGGTTTACCTTTGGAGCATTGAATTTTCTTTTTATTTATGATTTCATATATTTTATTCACACATATCTTGAAATAATTAATGTCAGCGAATGGTATAAAGTAAAATAAAACAATACTATGTGAATTATAGTGAATCAGTTAATACATCTAGATTTGATTTGAAGATTTTTTATATTTTATTTTTTATTTTTTAAATATTTTTTTTAAAAGTTATCTCTATAAGAGTAATTTATATATAGTTTATTCCCCCCCCCCAAAAAAAAAATTCAATAGTCGCAATTTTCGAATCTTTCACTTCGAACTACTGTATATAGGGATATATATATAGAGATATTTATCGGACTGAGTAAGCCGAGTGAACTGCAAATAAAAGATCTACAACAGTTCTTCTTCTGCATTTAATTTATTTCAATTTTTAATATTTTTCTCCTTCCTTGACGTTTCGTTAATACGGGTTTTAATGGATCGGAGAGTGAGGGAGGGGTAGTGATCATAATTGATTCCACCCCGCCACTGACCAGATACGATCTTACCTTCTTTGGTTTATCAGCTTGCTAGGATAGATACTCACCTGTACTCGGTAGAGTTATCTCTACACTATACCGATCCTTACAATAACTTTTCTTCCAGCTAAATTCGAACATCAGCCCTAGTAATGGAAGTGTGGTGCCTTAAACACTAACCTAAGGCGCCTTACGAAGCATCTTACTATCAACTGAATAGGGATGTACATTAAGGTTGAGCCAAAAAAGAAAAAAAAGAGAATCTGTGAATCCCTAATATGAGAAAAAATGGCGAAATCAGAAAAAAAAAAAATTGTAAAATTTTCATTATGCTATTACCTGTCATCTTGAGGTCGCACAAATTTTAAATTTCTGTAGCCAAAATTTATACAAAAAAAACAAAAAAAAAAACAACTCGATTCCTCCCTGACTGGGAAAAATAATAGATCATGGATATGTGTATCAATAATTTACAGTTTTTATATCCACTGCTTCTGATGGTGAAACTATCGTCAAATTTTCGATCCGAACAACATCGATAGAACTAGGCCGTGTCAAAAAAAGATCCAACACGTTACTTTTTTTCATGCAAACCAATATAGCTCCTAAACGGTTGGCCCTAGCGACTAATGTTATATAATAAAACGTATTCTCCATTAAATTTCTAACCAGGATATATTCGTCAAACTTTCGTTCGGAGCTACACCAACAGAGCTAGAGCGTGTCAAAATGTTACATTTTTGAATGTGAAAAAAACGTTACAGCAAAAAAGTATGAAACTCCAGCCAAAAGACAGGTTAAATATTAATTAATTATTATACAATTGTTAGCAATCCTTCACTCTGGATTATTTAATTTATAATGAAAACTTATTTCCTAGTTTTTAGAAGAGATGCAAACGCAATAGACATTATGAGACCACACTGCCTGAAAATTGAATAAGCATGGCAGTGAGATACGTTGATGACACGGGTTCATTAGAACTTGAATGAACTACAGGAAACAACTTTCACGATATGTCGTGAATAGATAATTTCTTAATATTGACGACACCCCACCTCAAGACAATTATGTAACTGAGCAAATATTTTATGGATTATTATTAGTATTTTGTTCGTATTTTGGCAGTTCTGTTGATGCTTAAAACTTCACACAATTTGTATTGACCTCAAGACATGCATACGCCACTCTAAAATTCTTACATAAGTAATTTTATTTAATTTTCAACCATCCCTGGGTTATGGTTTTCTAGATTCTCAACCTGTTTATTTATTTATTATTTATTTTTTTTTAGCCGTTTTCACTTCACCCTAATGTGCATACATACATACATACATATATATATATATATATATATATATATATATACATATATATATATATGTAAAGTACATAACGATCGAAACGTTAATCAATAAAACGAAAATGAGAAAGCAAACATTGCTTGTAAAAACAGTGTACATAAGACCTAATACCCAATTATATATGAGAGAGTAGTGTATATTTATATATATAAACACACACACACACACACACACACACACACACACACACACACACACATACGCGCGAACACCCATACATTTTTTTTTTTTTAAACTTTTTATTTAAACAATTATAAACTGTCTCACTCAAAGGCAATGAGTAAGTAATATGGATGACAAAGACTCATTCATACAATATTTACAATGATATATAATAAAGTAAGAAAAATAATATAAATAATCTCTAAATATACCAGTAAGAAAATTAAAATAAACAATCATTAAAATAACACAACAATCATCAAAATAAACAATCATACAATAATTAAAATAATATAAAAAACTTTTATTATTATAAAATAAATAAAATAAAAATAAATAAAATTTATTTTAATAATTATTAAAATAAACAATCATTAAAATAACACATTTGTGTTATGATTGTAAAGAATGTGTCCTAAATTGCTTAATCGCTGATTCTCCTTGTTTTTTTTTTTGTTTTTTTGTTTTTTTTAATTGTTTAGATTGATTTTACTGATCAAAGTGTTCGAAACGTTCAAACATATCATATGATAAAAGCATATCATGCTTATGAAATTCAAAAACCGAGTCCTCTTATAATTATGGGGAGGACAAAAAAACAGTAGGAGAAGATATTATTGTACTTATTATTATATAACTTTATTAAAATTAATTACGGTGATTTTGAAGGAAACGATATGATTACAACTTCCATTTTTTTTTTTTCTTTGTGAAAGACTGTTTAAAATATTAAACTATTGCTATGATCGAAAATATATCTATTAATAAGCTTGCAACAGTTGCTTAGAGGTTCCATATTAACCAAACCATTGCCCCATCATTTTTACGATCCTGCGGACAATGCTACACATGTCCTCTCAAGAGGGACCCCAAACAATAATAACGATGTCACTGGGTTTACGACTTTGGAAGTGACATGCCGTAAATGTCACTTCATGCTTTGCCTCCAGGAAACACAGCCCTCCCTGGAGACCCGATTCTTTGATTTACATCGTTTTTTCCTACGCAGTTTTGAATGCCTTCTACCTGCCACGCACTACACGTACCTTGGTTTTACGACCCGTAGCACGCGCCATAGAGGAGAGATCAAAGAGACTTGATGCAACTTTATTGCCGTAAACAAGTGTTCCTCTCCACTAATGGGGGCAGCCCCTCTAGGATTTATATGTTTTGCTAGTTCCTTTGTAAAAACATTCTAAATTGTTGGATGATTGGGATTTACTGCAGTCTGGTTTCTTCTGGAGATATGCTCTGTCATATAATTGCATATGCATATCACATAAATTATCCGTAACTTATGCCTCCTGTGCTGCCTGGCCAAGATTGTGTATATTCCCCTAGTTCACTCCAGGCTCAGCTCAAATACTTGAGTTAGTTTTTTTTTTTGTTTTTTTTGCAAGCGTATCGCTATATGAAATAGAATAGAAAAATAATTTTATTCTGGGACCAAGTCCCACTTATATTAGCAAATCAGTATCGGAATATATATAAGGAGTTAGTTACATCTGATCAGAGACATAATAAAATGAAACCAATAGTAATATAATAATGATAAATTATACACAAATACTAATGAAATGAATAAAGACGAAAATAAGAGAACACTCTCCAAATTAAATGAGAAATAAATTCTTTTGGTACAATGCTTAGTACTACAAACAAATTTAAAATCGGGCTATTAAATGAACAAACATTTCCGATAGCCCCATTTTAAGATCGCTTCCAATATGAACTGAAAAATCCAATTAGCTATAGGAAAAACCTGGCCATTCCCCTTTCATTATGGATATGTATCAGACATCTGTTAGATCTCCTCAGGTGAGTATAAATCTATTTGATTTCTTATCTTACATTTTTGAAAACTTTGGTATATATAACCCATGTAATAAAATTGATGTATTGAAAAAATTTTGTATGTTTTAGAACTGAAGATGAATGTTTAGCATTCAATACTGGTTTTCTAATAAAATAATTCCAACAGAAGTGGCAATCAATACATCAATCCAAATTGTATTGATCGTTCTATAGCATCATGCGTACCTCAAGTGATATATTATAATACCTTATATCTTATATAAGTTTGAAGATTAAGCGATTTAATATAATGTAATGTTCCGAGACGATGAGAAGACGAGTACAACAAGAAAGCTCCACTATCAGCACACATAGACAAGAATATGAAACGCCTACAGACACTTGGTCTCGGAATATCTTCAACAAGATACATTAGTCTGTCTTCATGGAGCCAGATGTCGCCTCAATGAGTGGCTGTACTGTAAGCAGATGTTACACCGATACAATGAGAAGCACAAAAAATCAGAATTAATGTTCCAAAAAATTAGAACCTGCAGTCGCTAGAAAAACTGCCTTAGTCACTTTGACATGTTTATGTAATTTGTGCCGGTGGTTCTATATGCGGTGACAGTCTGTTCACTGACTAGGGCACAATCTCTAGTTCTATTTTACGTTAATATACATTCTGTTCTTTACATTTACCTAAGTTTTAACGAATAGAAATTAAAATAGAGGGAATATCATTAATTAAACAATCATTGAGATATGTTGTTATAATTAATAGTGAATAAAGTCACATTTAAACAGAAACAGAAATTTGTTGTCTTCTTTCCTAACGATATGCAATATCAGGTTTAGTTTCTAGAAGTCATTCGCATGCACTGAACCTCTTTACTTATCATCTACCAATAGTTCGTAAAAAGTGTCAAAAATGTTTGTTTATATAAATATCTAGTCTTGTAAGCATTCGTTTTCTACTTTAAATTTTTTTGAAGGTTTCTCAAACAATATAATGTATCTCTTAGGATTTTCATCAAACATGTAGCAAAATGCCGCAGGTCTTACCTTTCTATTCCAATCTATTGCAGATATATGATAAAACAAAGACTTTTTTGAGGAAACCAGGTTTTTTTCTATAAAAGCTGTAATATCTCCATTTTGCTTAAATATTATTCAAATATTGACCACATTTTCGGATTTAGCATTAAATTTTCTATAATAGTTGAGTACTTTCAGAAACTTGGTATCTAAAGAATGATTTTGTTTCGATTTCATGGAGAAATTTACTTTTGAAACCGAAAAAACATGGTGTTCTCATTTGGCATACAAATCAGTTATTTGTGTAAATGAAACATTATGACTATCCCTTTATGAAAAGATGAATTTCAAACATAATAAACTCTTCATTGGATTAAAAAGCAAAGGAAAAAATTATTGTTTAATAGAAAATAAAGGAAAACTTTCAATAAAGCGACACCAGATAAGAGGATCTTATGTTATTACATTCAAACATTCAGAGAAACATTCAAATCTTCCAATTAATAACAAAAGACTTATTTACATGACAGTATCTTGACTTATTTGGACATAGTTGATCTTTGGGTCTCCACTTATCCATCTTTTTTTTTTCTGTGCACACCATACTTGTACAAAGTATACAATGTAAATGTAATTATTATTTTTGATTTGATTATAATTTTACATGTGTTAAAAGGTTAATATAAAAAATAAATAAGAAAAATAAAATAAAACAAAGAACAAGAAGCTATATAACATAATAATTAAAAATTCAATAAAATCAAGCAACAAAGTTATTTAGAGAAAAGTTTATGAATATTTAGTGGTTTAAAGATATTCCATATTTATGTCCTCTATTTTAATGATTGAATTTTTAAGAAATATTTTGAAATTTTCAAATAAATTGTTCATCAAACATTGACCATCCACCGGCTAATGTCCTAGTTTTTGTCTGTAGTATAGTTCTGTAGTCAGTGAGTAGTCTGCATTCATATATGAGGTGGTGTATATTTTGTTCTTGAGTGAAATGACAAGGACATAGGAAAGATTTCCACTTATCCATCTTATTCGTCTCCTATCCGTGCAATGCAAAATCTTTCGTAAAATCCTCAATGCTCCTCACGTTGTCACAAATAGGCCTATCCTAAGGATCTTAATGTTCCATATATTGCAGATTTAGCCTTAACCCATCCTCTCGATAACCACTCAAATTCATCAGTAGTTTTTGTCTGTAGTATAGTTCTGTAGTCAGTGAGTACTTCACTTATCCATCTTTCGTCTCACAATGCAAAAGTAAAATCCTCAATTCTCCTCACGTTGTCACAAATAGGCCTATCCTAAGGATCTTAATGTTCCATATATTGCAGATTTAGCCTTAACCCATCCTCTCGATAACCACTCAAATTCATCAGTACTTCAACTTCCTTTCTCACAAAAGCAGATGACCTCGGAAACTTCTTACATAGAATTTTTATTAATGAGCTAGGAACTAAGCTAGGTAGTTGCTTTACAAATACATGGCATGTTACTATATAAAGTACCTGCACATTCACTAGATGTATTTTAATTATGTGAACAGTTGTTAATACAGTTATATTCAAGAACAGGGGAACTTGAAGAACGAATGCCAATTTATATGCAATGTATAATGATGTGGCTATTTTCGTAAAGGTATCAAGACTCCGCTGGGCTGGTCACGTTGCAAGGATGGACCCTAACGAGTTACTGTATAAAGTTGAAGCTTTTGGTGGATGAAAGGGTTATGTCACATTTTTAAAAATACAATCTAGTTCGTCAGATAAAGTATTTATGTGCAGAAGTGCAAAACTAGTGCAGAAGAAAACAGCTAGAAAAAGAGGTATTAAGATGATGAAGGGGAGCAACATTTTCCTGCTAAAGGAAAATGTAAATGAAAAAAACTTTAAACATAAATTATTCAAAATTGTGTTTTGTTACATAAATCCTTCAATTCTGACTGAGCGAGTGCATGGTAAGGGCAAGATGGATGACCATGGCTCCGTTGGGAAGCAGATGTAAACTTTTAAAAATAAAAAATAAAATTTTAATTTCATTGAAACTAATAGGAAATTAACTATTGATGGGTATTAATTGTAATTGAAATACTAATTCAATATAGAATCGAAGGAAGACCACATTGTCCTTTCACCTAAAAAACGGTTATTTTGACTTCTTATGTGCCTATCATTTGAGAGGTGATTATCCTTTGACTTGTGTAAAATGCATGATGATTCTTTGTACTCAAAGAAGAGTGCGAACGTTTGGGAATTTTTTAATTGATAATTCAGCTCAGAAGTAGACTCGTTATCTCTAGCAACGAGTTGTTCTTTTAATGTATATTTAAATGTGACCATTAATTTTAATTTTTATTTATTAAGACGTATACAATCTCTCAAATACAAAATCCTATATGCTCCCTAATATGACACAAATTAACAAATCCACAATGACTTTAATTTTCGCTATATATTTTTTAATAATCGCCCATATGTTGCTGATATGGCTTGAACTAGATACTGTTCCGTTTATAATGCATGCCTACCCAAATCCACTTGTTTTCCAGTCTTTTCCCTACAAACCTCCGAGGTGTCTGAAAAGAAGATGGCTTCGTGATCTTCTAACGTAGAATTTACATTTGAGTGTTACCAATGGGTAGTTTCTACATATATAATTATGCCCTACTAAATTAAATATTAGCAACATAAAACATGTTTCATTTTTAGTTGATTCCTCTGACTTAGGGTACTTGATCTTCAATGAAGTAGCCACTAATTATCAGCTTCCTCCCCCTCACCCCTCCCAATCCTCCCTAAGAAGTATAAATCGCCCTGGAAAAGACTCAGGAGGCAGAGCTAAGTGACTAAGCCCGAAGACAGCGAGGAGCCGCACAAAGGAATGCTCCAGAGTCAGATATGAAAGCCCTAAATTTCGGAGTGTCAGCTCAGTGGCATCCCTGATTAATCGTGAGGGGAGAACGTCCTCTAGGGGTCGTTACTGGCGGAGGAATACATTCTTCGGATTATATCCTCCGACCCTTCTAATCCTGGGTTCATGGCGCCTCAACTGTTCGGGTATTGCCAGGTCACAGTTGGGAAGTCTACTTTCGTATTGACTTTTCCCTTCTTTCTTTGTCTGGTCAAAAATGATTGAAAGGGGTCTCTTCTTGACTTTAAGGTTTAGAAAAAGTTGTTCGAAAACTAAAAACATAAATTTTATTTATAAAAACATCTTTTTAAAAAATATAGTAACAAGAAAAACGTAAAATTAGATTCTTACAAATACAACTTAAAAACATATCTTATTTTTATTATTATATGGTCGTTTCATTTGAAATGTTCATTTTCACAGGAAAGGTTTAAGATTAAAACAATTTATTTAAATCAAAACATTTGTATTAAAAATATTTACCCACATGTTTTATCAATCTTTGGTTTGGGCTAAATCAGTAACATATGGGACATTAAGATGGTTAAGTTTATTTGTAACAAAGTAAGGAGCATTAACGATTTTTCGAAGGATTTTGGATTGTAAGGATTGGATTCGGGAAGAATTGGAAGGTTTAGTTGAGCCCCAAAGCTCAACTCCATATGTCTAAACAGGTCTGATAACTGCCATGTAAATGAGTCTTTTATAGTAAGGTTTGAGCGTTTGTCTAGTAAATGTTGATAGCGAAAAATGTTATATAACAGAAAATATTTTCCATAAAATTTCCAATCAGGAAACTGTTGCCAAATTTACTGTCCGGTCAATACCAGCAGAGCTTGAGCGTCAAATGAATATGAAAAAAAAAACACAATAAGAAATATGGACCCACAGCTAAAATACATCTATGTCAATAATAAGTAAATTACAATTAAGTGTTTTTATAGAATACTTTTACATGGTGACAAAAAAAAAAAATGTAATTTTATTTCATACATAAATTACAGTAAATAACCTATTATAAGATTTTTATTACTGAAGATATTCCCATCCCATAGAATATAATGCTTGATATAGTTAATTAACTATGTATGCTAACACCACTTCCGTGGTTTCTAAACATTAAACCCCAGCCTTATGAAGACCCTCGACGAACATGATACTCTAATCGGATGAAGGCTGAAGAGGATTTAATAAGAAGGTAGAGGGGAAGATAATGAACTCAGCGAAGGCTATATAATGTACCGCGTATTGGCTGGATGAGCCGCCTTTTACTCGAGTGCGTTAATGTACCCAGGGTATCTAAGTGTTCTGTTGCAGAGTACTGCCGAAGACGACCCTTCCAGGAAGTACCTCTTCGCACCCTATGGTACCACCTCCTTCATTGCCAAAGATCCTGCCCATAACGGTCCTGGCAGAATGTTCTTTGAGGTGGCGGGTATATTTTTTACGGCTTGGAGTAACAAAGAAAAGAGGATACCCCCTGTACTAGAGCAGGTAGAGCTAGTGCAAGTACCCTCCGCTAAAAGTGCCTTGTCTCCTTCCATCTGCCCCACCGGCTTTATGTTCGATCGCTGTAAAATATAGTGCGAATAATTCCGTAATGGAAGTAATAAAGATATATTTTTCCTTTAGTGAAAATGTTCTTATTTTCCCTGCCCCAAAAAAAAAAGTTAATTGTTTAATACCCAGGTCCCTAGAGAAAGAGAGGAGAGAGAGAGAGAGATAAAGAGAGAGAGAGAGATAGAGAGAGAGTGAGAGATTTAAATAAATTAGATGTTTCTCCTTAACAATAATGTTTCTAAAACGAAATTAGATTAGTCACTCACGAATGAAAAAAATAACTCCAATCTACTTGCAAGTACTCCAAAGATGAATAAACTTAGAACTAATTAAATATACATTAATTCTTAACTAATTATAAGTGAATATTGAATTTCAAAACCAACTTGATATTTTTTCTTCAACAGCTAATTATAATAATAGAATATTCAAGTACAAATTGAAGAATTTAATAACAAAACGGATCATCATCTTGCGAATCGCTTTAAAGTATTACCTAAAAATATTTGTCTCTTATATGAATCCTTTGTTCTAAATATGTTGATAAACGTTTTCCAATATTTGATTTCTTGTAAACGTCGATTGGTCATTTGACACAATAGAAATGTAACATATTTTCTAATACATATATGTTTTCAAAGTTATATTCTTAATGTATATGTAATATCCCAATGCAAAATTTATCCCCGAGAGGGACAAATAATGAGTACGATATATCGGCATGGTCACTATAATGAGATTCTGATATACCGGATGTAAAAATTAAAAACACGATATAAGTACTGAATGTTTTAATTTTTTTTATAATATACATTCGGTGTATTTTTATTTCCTTTATTTTTACATATTCAATCTGTTTTATAGTATTTGTAGACATGAACAACACTGTGTTTAAACTAAGTACCTCGTATGAATTTTGAAAATTAATTTGTTTATTGCCAATTTTTATAACTGATATAATTTCTTTTATTATTTTAAGAGATAAATGTTTTCTTTTAGAGTCCTTGATTGAATCAAAGAGTTCTCAATTTGAGTCGGCAACATTCGGTGTAAAAAAACGAAATCCTGTAAAACCTCAACTCGAATTCAAAAACTAATTCAATGGTAAAATATGAATTAGAAAAGTTTGGCCGACCTTGGAGGAAAAAATAAAATACGTACCGAATGGACTAAAATTTTTAAAATTTTTCTATGAATTAACGGATTTGTTCCAAGGGACCAGCCCTTTCTTACGTTTTATCGGGATACATGATTCCACTGTATAAACCTTCCGTTAGATTCTAGTTTAGGATGGGCAATACTTATTTCCCAACAGCTTATGTAAATTATTCGAGTCAGCTCATTTTTGCAGTGTATGTGATTCAAAATATTATTTGTTTTGATTGGCGATCCTGTAAATTTGTAATGTATCTGTACAAATGAATGTCATATTAACCCTTTTCAGGGCTGAGTGAAACATTACTTAAATGAGGCTTAGAACAAAAAAATTGTATAAAAAAAAATGAAACTAGATTATTTTTTTTTTAAAGAATTATTCAATCTTAAACTAATAAAAAAGCAAAAAAACAAAACAGTAAATTTAAATAGTTCTAAATATGTATGCTTGCCCCAAAAATGGTTAAGGTTCATGCTCTAGAAAGAGTGCTTAAATAATTATTGTTAGTGAAAAAGTAATTCTGTATATTAGATATATTTATCATAACAGTGTAAAAAATAATAGTAATAATAAAAATTATTCGTAAAACCTGTAGTTAATTTAAATAATATAATGAATCATTGCAATAGTATAGATTAGAAAAATAGAGTTATAAATGAGTAGTATATAGAATAATTATACTTGTATATATATTAAGTGTTTTTTGTAAAAAAATGTTTATAAATAAAAATCATGTTATATATAAAATTAATGTGTTTATAAATCAAGTTAAGAAGGAAGTCAAACTAGTTAGCCATCGTTTAGACATTTTTCTCTTTATTTATATTTATTTAATTTTTCTTTTTAATAAATTCAAAATGTTTGACTTATATAGATTATGAGATAAGGAAAACATTCAACTCTACGGCCTACGATACTGTATTTCGAGAATGTTATACAATCTGCATTATCCGAATTTATTCTAATCTCTCACCGATTTCAATATTTCTGTGTTATGTTAAGTTGTTCCTGTATCCAGTCTAATTTTCACGTAATTCTGCTATTTTTTAAAAATAAATCTCTTATCGTTTCATTTAAAGACTATAGTACTGTATTGAAACATGATAAAGGTCAAGGACCAAGTATTTCCCGCAGTATCGACTCTCCTGGATTCCTGTGCCTCTCGCTTGACCGCTTGATAAATATGTACTTCTTTATTAAATAAAGTACCAATATAACGGAGTGGGAACAAAGACCTCAGTAAGCGAAACTTAAGCCTCAGAGGACTCAGATATCCGGCTGGGCTGCTGACTCCAGCTAACTTGGCTATCTCTATCTCTACTCCCTGTCTGGGAAACTTGTCTTCTTGATATCGCGTCCTGTTCTATCACTGCCTAGGTTTCATTTTATTGTTTAATTAGCCCTATGTATCTATATCTCAAATATATGATGTATATTATCGGGAATCTATGTAATTTTCGTCTCTATCATTTCATAAAATTTTTTCACTGATGAAATAATTCAAATTTCATTCGTAGATTACGAAGCAATTGACAATTTATTACATTTAGTGCTTATTAAATGAACCATAGCGTAATAGATTGAAATTAATCTTGTGGGGATTTCTCTAGGC